>CM042834.1:163131734-163731734 GCA_023653725.1 Bungarus multicinctus
AAAATAACAGCAGACTTGAATTCTTGGTGTAAAAACATATACCCCCATTAAATTGTTTGTTGGTTACCTTACTGCAATCGGGGTTCAGGCCCGGGCACAGCACAGAGACGGCATTGGTCGCATTGGTGGATGATTTCTGGAGGGCCCGTGACAGAGGTTATTCCTCTGTCCTGGTCCTCTTAGATCTCTCGGCGGCTTTCGATACTGTCGACCACAGTATCTTATTGCAGCGGCTGGAGGGGTTGGGAGTGGGAGGCACCGTTATGCGGTGGTTCTCCTCCTTCCTCTCTGACCGCTCGCAATTTGTGTTGGCAGGGGGGCAGAGGTCGGCCCCGAGGCCCCTGGTTTGCAGGGTGCTTCAGGGGTCGGTGCTCTCGCCCCTTCTGTTCAACATTTATATGAAACCGCTAGGTGAGATCATCCGCGGCTTTGGGGTAGAGTTCCATCAGTACGCTGATGATACTCAGCTGTACATTTCTACCCCGGGCCACCCCAATGAAGCCGTCGAAGTGATGACCCAGTGCCTGGAGGCCGTGCGGTGTTGGATGGGACGAAACAGGCTTCAGCTCAACCCATCTAAGACTGAGTGGCTGTGCTTCCCGGCACCCCGGTACAGCCAGCTGGTTCCATCGCTGGCTGTGGGGGGGGAAATTCTTGCCCCCACAGAGAGGGCCCGCAATCTGGGTGTCCTCCTGGATGTGCGACTGTCACTGGAAGACCATGTGGCAGCCATCGCCAGGGGGGCTTTTGGTCAGGTCCGTCGGATCTACCAGTTGCAGCCTTTTCTGGATCGGGATGCGCTTCGCACAGTCACCTCCGCCCTGGTGACCTCCCGCCTAGATTATGCCAATGCTCTCTACATGGGGCTGCCTTTGAAGATCATCCGGAGGCTCCAGTTGGTGCAGAATGCAGCTGCGAGGGTGGTAATGGGAGCTCCTCGGGGCTCTCATGTTATGCCACTTCTGCGCGCGCTGCATTGGCTCCCGGTGGCCCTCCGGGTACGCTTCAAAGTCTTGTTTACTATCTTTAAAGCGCTCCATGGCTCGGGACCGGGATACTTGCGAGACCGTCTCCTGCCATCATCGGCCTCCCACTGACTGGTACGCTCCCATAGGTTCGGTCTCCTCAGGGTGCCGCCGGCTGGACGGCTGGCGACCCCGAGGATGCGGGCCTTCTCATTGGGAGCACCCCCTCTCTGGAATGAATTACCCCCGGAGGTAAGGGCCGTCCCTGATCTCATGGCCTTCCGTCGGTTACTTAAAACTTACCTATTTCGGCAAGCCGGACTGGCCTAGGGGTTTTTAAATTTTAACCTGGTTTTAATCTCTTTTAACTTTTGTTTATATTTTTAATTAGAGCCATGCTATATTTAATTCTTTTAATTTTTAATATTGTCATTTTGTATATGTGTTCTGTATATGTATTTTTATCTTGGCTGTTCACCGCCCCGAGTCCCTTTTGGGAGAGGGGGCGCTATATAAGTCTAATAAATAAATAAATAAATGACACAACCTAATATATCAAGATAGCTTTGCAACCCATTTTGTCTTATGTGATCAATTTAATAATACTCTATAGACAGTCAAAGGTCATGTCTCTCGTGGTGACTGTGAGGGTACAGATAAATCTCCAAATGGCTCAGGGATTCTCAGAAAGAGTGCTAATGACCAGATGATTGCAAGGAATATAAATCCTTCCAATCTCCACCATTCAGTCAGGACTGAAGAAGCTTCTTAGATGAGAAGCAAAATGTTTTCAAGGAAAAACAAAGTCCAGTTGCCTTTTGAAAAAGCACCTTTGAGTTTCTCATGGTAGTTCTCTAGATAGGTCACCAGACCCTTAGAGTGCTGTTCTAGCTTACTTGTAGTTAAACTTCATGAAAATGCAATTAGCAGTTTGTGGGTTCTTGGAAGTCTGAGCACCAAACTCAAAGAGCAACAAGAACCTATGTAGGGGTTTTTTTCATGACTTTTACTGGTTTGAGCCTCATGCTAGAGGCTTTCAAGAGAATCTCCCCTGAAGACGGGTCTTATATAGTTTTTGATTGATGATGTTTGTTATATTACCTACTGACTAGTTGGAGCTTCTATAGCAGATCAGTTTCATCCTTTTTCAGACTCTTCAGGTATCCTCCATAGCAGAGGAGTGCAAGGCCTGTAGGTTCAAATTCCACTAAAGAACTGAACAAAGAACATCTGTCCTAACCCAGTCCACACACATACCCATACTCAGCACGAGGAGAATACCATATTTTTCAGACTATAAGACACTCCGGACTATAAGATGCACATCAGGTTTAGAGGAGGAAAACAAGAAAAAAAAATCTGCCTCTACCTCCTCCACCCATTTGCCGCCGCCTGTTCGCCACCACCCGTTCGCCATCATCATGGCCCGTTTGACACGGTCCGTTCAACATGGCCCATTTGCTGCGGCCCATTCACTGCCACTGCCACCCATTCACCGCCACCCAATCATCGCCGCCCGGTCGCCACCACCATGGCCTGGTCACCACAACCCAGTCACCATGGCCTGATTGCTGCCGTCACTGCCTCTTCACCACTGTGGCCTGGTCACCACAGCCCGGTCGCTGCCAATCACTGCAAACGGGTGGCAGCAGCGATGATAGACAGCTATCTCCACCACCTACAGCAGCTGATTGGCACCGCACCAACCTCCCTCCCCACCAGCTGCAATATTTGCTCTATAAGACGCACAGACATTTCCATCCACTTTTGGGGGAGGAATGTGTCTTAGTCCGAAAAATACAGTGTGTGTTTATTTCATACAACCAACCCTGTAGTCCTTCCAGAGGTCCCAATCATGTTTGCAGTCTTCAAAGTCTGCTCCAAGTGACCTAGACAAAATGAAGGGAATGGAAACAAAACGTGCTGCAGTTGTGGGAACCACACACACCCTTCCTAGAAGAATGACATATTTTGAGGAATATTTTAAAAAGGCAGGATAAAATATTTTCCCCAAAAGAGAAATGAAAAATCTTAAGGGAGATAAAAACTCAGAGCCCCAGCTCCCTGCCACCAGCAGATCACTGGAAGCTTTCAAAAAGAAACTGGACTGCCATCTGTCAAAATGTTGTAGAGTCTGCTTGGGCAGAGGGTTGGACTAGAATGACCTACAACATTCCTTTCAACTTGTTAATCTCTATCTGTATCAGATATTTTGTGCCCATTAAGAAAGACTGAGCTAGCATATCGACAAAACAAAATACTTCAGCTCCAAGGAGAAGGGATTAAGACATGACCCTTCAGGACATAATAGGATTAACTCACTAAGATGCAGAGCTCCCTGTTTTGCACAATCTCCTAAGGACATTGCATCACTCTCAGAATCTTCAACCAAACTTAGCTCAGACAAACTCCTAGGATTTGTACATGGCCCTATAGGAGTCTGATAACAGCCATAAAACATGTTTTTGCACAGGAGCAGGAAATTCAAGTGCAAAGCCCAAGAGAAGGTATAAAACCCCTCACTCTCAACTCCATGTGGTCAGCTGCACCAGAACCATGTACTTGATGGTTCTGCTTCATCATTAAACCATCTTTCCAATCAGCCTCCATGTTTTCAGTTTCTTTCTCCCATCTTGGAATAGAACCAGATGGATATTTTCTGCACCTGTGGCCCAGGAACAATGCCAGCAGCACAACATCCCCGATAACACTCTAGGCTCAAAGCAGAGCAAAGGTAAAAATGATTTCAATGGGTATAAGGCACAACTGAAGGCAACATGACTCCAGCAGGCTCAAGGCACAATGAAGCTGAGTTGGTTTCAATGGGTTCAAGGCACATTAAAGACAACTTGACTTCAATTGGTGCAAGGCACAATCACAGCAAACAGTCTCAATCAGTTCGAGGCAGTGGATCAAGTGTATCAATAAATCCATGGATTACAAACGGTTGGTTCCGACAAATACCAGGTTGCAAGCACCAAGGTAAATAGGTGCCAACTAGTGCGCTTCTTTAAGAGAGATGAGGCAGCCTTCATGTAAGTAGCCTCGCCAACCTCCATTGCGCTCTGCATGACCTAGACAGAGATGGCAACTCTTTTGTGGTGATTGACTGCAACTGGACCTCTTCTCCAGTCCACACAACTGGCTGGTCATCCACACTGACTGGCTGCAGCTGCATCTCTCTCTTCTGCAGCCAGGTGTTTTCTGGCCAGTCTCCCTATAGTCCCTCCCAGATGTCCCTGGAGCCAGCTCATCATCATCTGAGTGAGCTATCACAATCTAGTACAGACTCTACTTTATCCTGAAGAGTTCCAATAAGGATGAAAGTGGTCTAGAAGTGCCCCCTACTGGTCAGTAGCTACTATAATATGTCTAACTTCATGGGATGCTTGCAAATGTTTTTTTTTTTTAAAGCTTTGCCTTCCTTAATGTGGAGTAAGAATAAGAGGCTTATGAGACTAGTAGACAGAAAAAGTGACTTGCAAGCTCTTTTTAATGTTATGTCTGTCTTAACTCTAAGAATGTTGGCTTCTTTACATGTTACAACCTTTTTTGCTTCCAGGAGGTCCCCACATCCCTCTTTGCAATGATGGGCATAGCTCTATCTGCAAATTCTGTTCATACTGCTGCATGAATTAATTTGTTTATTAACCACCGGAGAACTTGTCATTTACATACTGGTAGTATTTTCATATTGAGAAGAGGTTGGGTTAGCTGAAGACTTTGTTTGTACAATTTTTAATAAAAATCCTTCCTGTAATGTAATGATGTCTCCTTGCTGCCTCTTCATTTGTATACATTCATCATCTCTAAGGTCATTCATGTGGAGAGTGAGGCAACAATTATTGTAGAGGCTCCTGATTACAAAAGTCCTCTGGATGTTCTAGTTACCATCTATAACTTTACCCAGAAGAACATTATCAACACAGACCAAACTAGCATCTCAAAATAGTGTGATGGTTTCTGCAAAAATAAAATTGAGCAATTGGGGGAGAAGGGCCTTAGTAAGAGAAGTGACCAAACCCGATGGTCACTCTTACTGAGCTCCAGAGATCCTGTGTGGAGATGGGACAGAGTTCCAGAAGGACAATCATCATTGCAGCCTTCCATCGATCTGGGCTTTTATGGCAGAGTGGCTAGACAGAAGCCACTCCTCAGTGCAAAACAGTGCAAAATTGGAAAGATACTTAATTCTAAAATTATTCAATATTAGAAGGAATTTTATGCCACTCCACATCCACAGGGGATCAAACTGTTTTATAGAATAAAGAGAAACTTCTGGTACAGTAATCATTTCTCTGTCCAACTCCTATTTCCTCCTATTTCTTGGGATTAATAATCCACCCACTGGTCTTCTCTTTTCCTCATCCTTTTGATGCTCATCTGCAACTTCATGATACTCCCTCTATCATATTTTCTTTTAAGTATATTTTTATTGTTTACAAATATAGATATCAAATGCAGTGCAAACGTCCTGGCATTTCTCTGCCATACATACTAAAATAGAGCTAAACAACTAACATACCTATTATTTATACAATATTGGTTTTGTTACAATTCTTTTGACCACCTTGCTCTTTTAGATCCTCTATAGTGTCACATTCTAGGTCAGTTTATTCTAATTATGTTACGTTCTGACTTCTATCTCTTGCTTCCAGCCATTGGTAAAATTTATTCCAAGTATCATGGTATTCTGTTTCCCCTTTCGTTTTCAGTCCTAGAGTTAATCTATCTAATTCTGCACAGACCAGTATTTTTCTTATTATCTCTCTTTCTGACAGAATATTTTCATTCTTCTATTGCTGAACCATTCTCGTCGCTGTCAGGATGTGGCGTATTAGATACGTTGAACATTTGCTATATCCTTCTGTTATTATTCCTAATAAAAATAATTCTGGCTTAAATCCTATATGGTGGCCCACCATTTGCTCTTACCATTTCTGCATGTTTGCATGTCCACCACATATGGTAGTATGTGCCTGGTAATTGCTTGCATTTCCAGCACTTCGGCAATAAATTTCTAAACATTTTGGTCAGCCTTGACCCCTATAGAACGTTTTATATAAATTCTCTTTATATGATGCGGCCAATGTTAATTTCCTATTCTTTTCCCAGAGTTTCTGCCATCTATCCAATTCAATATTGTATCCAAAAATTTTGGCCTATACCACCACAGTCTCTTTAACCCGCTTTTCCTCCATTTTATAATCTAATAAATATTTATACATTACCTTAATCAATTTATCATCAATCCCTACCAACAATTTGTCTAAAGTTGTTAATTCTCTGTTAATGCCCCACTTTTCACAGCCTGTGTATATTGTGACTGTATTTGAAAATATGATCACCACTCCAATTCTACTTCTTGTTCCTTTAATTCTAGCCTGGTTTTCAATTCCCCTTTCTCATTTAATATATCTTTATATGAATTTTTTCCCATATTTATAAGATTTGGATGTATCAGCACTTCTAATGTAGAAAGCCAGACCGGAATCTCCATGTAGTTTTGTCCTCTATCAAAATTCCATTTACTTCGCTCTCTGCTTTATGCTTTTTCTCCAGCAGTGTGAGAAATTTCATTTCTTGCTTCTTCTTCTTCTCTGTTTTCTCTTTTCAATCCTGGCAGTTCTTTTTTTCTGATTCAGAAGTACTGGGACTTCAATTACCAGAATTCCCAGGCAGTTCTCAATGTAATTTTTCCCAGTTAAATATTGTTTAATTTTCTCTAATGATATATTTTTGTGTGCATTTCTTTGAGTTGCAGACTTTTTTAGCATCCAAAGGCTCAAGCAGCTGAAAACTTTCATATTTAAACGTCAATGAAACACATATATTTAATAGTAATCTATTGTGTCCAAGAGGCAACCAGGGAATGTACTGTGCAGGCCTAGTATTGTATAAGAGAAGATCTGAAGGAAGCATTTGGTAATGAAATAGAAATCATGTTAAAATTAACTAGCAGGGGCAGGAGAATGAAGGGAAAAAGACGAATGCCAAGGAAAGAGGGATAGGTCGATCTAAAGGAAGATCAGGAAAATCCAAATAGTAACAAAGAAGGGAAGCTAAACAATCACTTGCTAGTGAGGATTTTCTTTTTCTCTGCATTGAATTGGTCCATCCCAAGTAAGACAACACAGAGTGATGTGGCACTTATTGCCTTCTATAACCTTCCCCGCCCCCTCAAACAAGGCTTTGTGAGCAAGACTAAAAGAAAGAAAATAGTTTTTCCTTTCTGCTAATTGAGAAACATAGGGAAACCCATACACTCAATATCTTGGCCAATATTTTGGAGAAGCCTTAGGGTTTAAGAAGCATGTTTTCAGAATCTCTCAAGAAAATGACACTATTAGGCTACAGAACGTTTTCCCATTCAATTAACAAGAATGAACTTCTGAAACCAAATGTATCAAAAGGAATCCTTTATTGAGATGAAACAATTCATGTTCAAAGCAGCGTCTGAGGTCCCTCAGGCATACAGTGATAGATAAGGGAGTTTAGAACCCTTCCCCTTATCTCAATGTGTATTTAGTTAAATAAAAGCCAGTATGTTAATTCCCCCCACCCCTTCTATAGAAATGATCTTTTTCACAGTTTCCCAGGGCATACCTAATTTTCCCCCACCCCCTTTTCAGAATGAACTTTTCCAGAGGTTCCCAGGACACATCTCACTGTGGAATTTTTATGGTCTTCTCATCTCCTGGCTGTGCCTCTCAGAGGTGATAGGTTCCGGCCATCTGGGTTTCCTCCCTCCATTGTATCATGTGTGGGTTATACAAATTTGATATAAGATTAAATATATTCAGGTTACATCAAGAAAGGATTTCTTTATCAGTCCCCCCCCCCCCGCTTTTCTTCTTCCACTGAAGAAATGACAGATACACGGATCTGATATCCTGCCCTCCTTAGAAAACAGATAGGTCTACCTGGAAAAAACAAAAATCATGCATTACATTTGCAATTCAGGATGGTTTATCAGGGTATTTTAGGTGGAACTTTCATAGTAATGTGAGTGCTTTTACGTGTCGTTTGGCTACCCACTCATTTTCTGAGGAAGGAAGGTGTTACAAGCTACTAAATATTATGCGGATCGACGGTGAGTGCATGAATCAAGGATATCTTTAATTTCAAAATGTTGTTCCCCATGTACCATGATGGGGGTTGGAGGTGTGGGAAGGGATGGTCTGAGGTTTGAAGTGATCTCCGGTTTGAGCAAACTACAGTGAAATACTGGATGAATCTGCCTAAGTGTTTTTGGAAGTCAAAACTCTACGGTCACAGGGTTAATAATTTGGAAGATTGGGAATGGCCCAATGAATTTTGGTATTAATTTCTTAAAAGGTAGTAATGATTTTAAGAATTTTGTGGACAAATATACACGGTCCCCAATCTTGAAAGATTTAGGGTCGCAATGTTTTTTGTCTGCTTGAGCTTTGAAAACTGCTCTAGCTTCCTGTAAAGATAATAATACCACTGGCCACATGGCTTGTAAGTTATCCATCCACTCCTTAAGGGAGGGGATTTCAGGTTCTTTGGTGGGTAGTTCCGGCATGGGGTTGAATTCTTGGCCCGTGGCTACCTGGAATGGAGTGAACCCCGTGCTACTATGGACTGAGTTATTGTATGCTACCTCTGCAAAAGGAAGACGGTCAGTCCAATTGTCCTGTTGGTAATTAATAAAGCATCTTAAATATTGTTCTAATACGCTGTTAATTCTCTCCATCAAGCCATCTATTTCTGGGTGACTTGATGATGATAACCCCTGGGTGGAGCCTAATAGGTTTAAAAACTCCCGCCAAAATTTGGATGTGAACTGAATACCCCTATCTGAGATAATCCGTTGGGAGTTCCATGAAGGCAATAAATGTGTATTAGGAACATCTTTGCCAATGCCTTGGCAGTTGGGATCTTTTGGCATGGAATGAAGTGAACCTGTTTGGAAAAAAGATCAGTTACAACCCGAATGATAGTGTTCCCACCACTTTCGGGAAGCTCTACTATAAAGTCCATAGAGTTCTCTTTCCAGGGTGCAGAAGGGTCTGCTACTGTTTGTAAAAGTCCAGGATATTTTCCTTGTCTTCTCTTTGCAGCAGCACAAGTGGGGCAGCTCACAATAGTTTTCAATCTCCTTTTTGAGGGACGGTCACCAAAATTGTCTTTTGATGAGGTGCAGGGTTTTTACAAACTCAAAGTGTCCCGCTATTTTGGAGTCGTGGCAGTGTTTCATGAGGTCCATTCTCTGGCTTGCAGGGACATAAAGTTTGTTTTCTATCCAAGCCAGTCCATCTTTCAGTAAACAAGTGTTTTTGTTAGCCTGGAGCCAGTCATTCTTAGGTAAGTGCCTCCTTATTGACATCGTCGTGTCTTCAGTCAGGGATGATTTTTTTTCTCTTATGCCTGGGTGATTACTTTGGCTGCTAGTTGGGTTGGTTGGATCATCGGTTTTATAACCTCAATTTTTTTGCTGTTGTATTGGGGTTTTCTGGACAGTGCATCTGCTGAGAAGTTCTTTCTCCCAGGAAAATATTTGAGAGTGAAATTAAACCATTTAAAGTATTGAGCCCATCTTGCTTGCTTTTTGGAGAGTTTCTGTGGATTTCTCAGGGCTTCCAGATTTTTGTGATCAGTCCATACTTCAAAGGGGATTTGGTTTCCTTCCAGGAAATGTCTCCATGTGAGCATTGCCCATCGCACAGCATATGCCTTTTTCTCCCATACAGCCCATCTTTGCTCGGTTTCCGTCAGTTTCTTGGATGTATAAGCACATGGTTGTAATTGTCCACTTCCATTCTTTTGGAGGAGGACTGCTCCAACTGCAACATCACTAGCGTCTGCTTGGATGACAAAAGGTTGTTCGGGATCTGGGTGCTTAAAGACCGGTTCTGCTGAGAATAGATGTTGGAATGCCGCTTGGCATTCCATTGTCCAGATAAGGGGTTGCCTTGGTTTGGGTTTCTCCCCACCTTCATTTTTAGCAAGTTCGTGATAGGGAGGGCAATGTTTGCAAAAGCTGGAATGAATTGGCGATAAAAGTTTGCAAACCCCAGGAAGCTTTGCAGTTGTTTGTGGGTGTGCAGTGGGTCCCAGTCCATTACAGCTTTTACTTTCTGTGGGTCCATCTCTATTCCCTTGTGGAATATTCTATACCCCAAGTAGTCAATTTTTTCTTGGTGGAATTTGCATTTAGATAGTTTTGCATATAGTTTAGTGTTTAAGAGTTTCGTGAGAACTGCACGGAGTAGCTCAATGTGTTCTTCCATCATTTCCGTGTAGATTAAAATATCATCAAGATACAATAAAACTCCTTTATATAAAAATTCATGAAGGGTTTCGTTGATCAATTCCATAAACACGGCGGGCGCTCCTTGCAGTCCAAAAGGGAGCACTTTAAATTGGAAGCATCCCAATGGGGTGTTAAATGCTGTCTTCCACTCATCCCCTTCCTTTATTCTGATGTGGTAAGATGCCTCTCGTAGGTCTAACTTTGAAATTTTTTTTCCTTTCGAGAGGTGGTCTAACATGTCCTTCATGAGGGGGAGTGGGTACATATTCTCTATGCTAATTGCGTTTAATTTTTGGTAATTCACACACAGATGCGTGGAGCCATCTTTCTTTTCACGGAATAATACTGGGGCAGCTATTTTTGGTCGAGTGGGTTCGATGAAGCCCATTTATCAACAAATGCTCTGAGTTCTTTCAGTTCTCTGGGAGACATGCAGTACATTTGTTGTTTGGGGAGTTTAGCCCCTGGTAGGATTTCGATAGCGCAGTCTGTGGCTCAATGGGGTGGGAGTTCATCACAAGCTTCCTCACTAAATGCTTGGGCCAGATCCTGGTACTCATTGGGGATGTTAATGGGTTCAGCCGACTGTCCGGTCATGGCTGATTCTCTATTCTCTGTCCCTTTCTTTATCCTTTCCTCTGAGCTTTTTGCAAATATTACGTTTCTCTGGAATTCTCTGGTTCCTTTCCTCCAATTTATTTTTGGATTCCATTTCCGTAGCCGTGTGAGACCTAGAACTAATGGCTCTTCCATTCCTGGGGCTACAATGAATGTGAGTATCTCCCTATGGTTCCCTAGTCTTATTTTCAATGGTTCTGTGGTAAATCTGGCTGGCTCCCCCCCCCACACACACACTATAGTTCCATTTAATTGGCAGAAAGCGATGGGATTTTCCATTTCTTTCAGCTGGATTCCCAATTTCTCTGCAAGGAAGGGGTTTATTAGACATCGGGTGCATCCCGAATCCAGCAATGCTGAAACTTCCTCCCCTTCCCTCGGCTGGGGACAAACAGTCTCAGGGGTAGGGTGATTGGTTCAATTGGTTTGCTTACCAGCGAGTCATCTTCCAGATCACATTCAGACTGGCTCAGGTCCCCTCAGAGCGTTTGGGATTCTTCCTCAGGGTTGGGAGTGGAACGGAATCCCAAAGTACTTGGCCTCTCAGGCCAGTCTCCTTTCCTTGAGGGCTGGATGTTCCAGGTTTCCCCCCTGATGGGTGGTCTAGCTTCTGGCAGGGGTCTTTGAATGGCATTCTGCTGGGCGGTGTCCCTCCTTTCCACACTTAAAGCAACCAGACATTCTTGGAGTCATGGTGGATTGGGGTTTGAAAACTTCCTGTTTTCCCTAGGGTTGGGATCTTTTCCAAAACTTACCAGTGCTATACCGGTTTTGAGTCATGTTTATCTCCACCTCCTCTGCCATCATGTACCATTCGTGCAGGAGGTTGGGGTCCCACGGGCCAGGCAGGCAGCATATAGGTCATCATGAAGCAATCAAGTTTCTTTAATTCTAGGGCATTGATGTTGTGGAGCGTCACCACCCATCTGGCTGCTGCCCCTTCAAGGGCCAGGGTTACAACTCATACTCGGGACCCCTGGGTTGGGAAATCCCACCCATATTCTTGCATGTAGGTGAGCAATTATGCCAGGAAATATCCCAGTTTCTGGGGGTCTCCATCAAATTTTACCCTTAAGGGTGGGTTCTTCCTCTGCAGTTGTATGTCTCTGGGTTGGCCAGAGACATATATCCCATGATCTGGGGCGTTTAAGGGTCAGGTACCTGGTATGGCTGGTGGTTCTTCGGCTTGTCAATCTCCACTGGATCCGGGGTGGCGGCTTGGGTTCTCTCATTTTCTGGTTCCCTCACTCTCCTGCGTTGTTGTGGTGCATCCCTCACCTCAAGGTTCTCCAGGGCTCCCCTCACAAGGCAATTTATGTACCATCTCATTTAGTTGTTGGCCGGTGGCTCTTCACCTCATTCTTCCTGATTAGATAGGGCCTCCAGGTTCAATTTCCACCCGGGTTTACGATTACCCCGGGTGAGGGTTACTCTTCTGGTTCTCCTGTCCCAGCTGTCTCGTTTTCCTACACCTATAGATCACCGGGGCTTGGTGGAGGTTTTGCAGGCAGCTTCGCTGTCTTCGATGGGATGCACCGAGTCAGTATCTGGCTGGGTAATTGTTGACGTTTCTCCCCAGCATTCAGCTCCCCCTTGCTCCTTGCTGTATTCAGACATTTTTCTTTTTTTGCAGGGTCCCCTCAGTAGAGTGAAAGGTTTTCTTTCTTTCTTTTTTTCTTTAAAAAAAAAATCCTCTCCAGGCTGACCTCTATTGCAGATGCTGCTTTGTGTCAGGCTACAGAACTTTTTCCCATTCAATTAACAAGAATAAACTTCTGAAACCAAACGTATCAAAAGGAAACCTTTATTGAGATAATTCATGTAGGAGTTCGAAGCAGCATCTAAGGCATATAGGGATACATAAGGGAGTTTAGAACCTCTCCCCTTAGCTCAATGTGTATTTAGTGAAACAAAAGCTAGCATGTTAATTCCCACTGACCCTTTCTGTAGAAATGATCTTTTTCACAGTTTCCCAGGGCATACCTAATTTCCCTCCACCCCCTTTTCAGGATGAACTTTTCCAGAGGTTCCCAGGACACATCTCACTGTGGAATTTTTATGGTCTTCTCATCTCCTGGCTGTGCCTCTCAGAGGTGATAGGTTCCGGCCATCTGGGTTTCCTCTCTCCATTGTATCATGTGTGAGTTATACAAATTCGATATAAGATTAAATATATTCAGGTTACATCAAGAAAGGATTTCTTTATCAATCTCCTCCCCCTTTTCTTCTTCCACTGAAGAAATGACAGATACACAGATCTGAGAGACACCAAAATATATGCTTAAATTAGTATTTAGAGTTTATTAATATGCAACAATAAGGAAACATAATAAATGAATGATAAACAAAAGGACTGGATTTCAGTGAGGAAGTATAACAAAAGAGGCAATCATTAAATCATCCATAAATGAGATTAAGACTCAGAGAAAAGCTAGCTGTGGAAGAAACCTGGATAATCTGTCTTGAGAACATGCAAAGTAAAATAAGCCTTAATGCAGTGTTTCTCAACCTTAGCAACTTTAAGATATATGGACTCTCAGAATTCCCCAGCTAGCTTGCTCAGTGATAAATTCTGGGAGTTGAAGTCTATACCTTAAAGTTGCTAAGGTTGAGAAACTCCATCTTAATGGAATTCTGTCTACATACTGCATTAGAAGTCTAGTTTACAAGTTTAGTTTAGATTCTAGAAGATTTTGCCCACAATCTGGGATAAACTTAAATTCCTTCCTTTTCTTCCATACAGCCAACTGTTGCCTTCTGTCTCACACTATAAAGATCTTTGAGAAAATCCTGATCAATGCATTTGCAACATTGCCCAACCCACCATTAACCAATGCAAAGGCTGTAGAACAACTAAGGCCAACTTTGCACCCTGCCAACTCATAGAGAAACACTGTGAGAAGAAACAGCCACTGCACATGGCATTCCTAGACCTGGAGAAGGCATTTGATCATGTCCCACACCAACTGATCTAGTATGCCCTCTGGGATCATGGAGTATCTGAACCAATCATTGACTGGGTCAAAATGTTATATAAGAACCCCAGCAGTCAGGTGTGGTGCCCAACTGGTCTCTCCAATAGATTCCCAGTGACGGTGCAACAAGGCTCTGCACTGTCAACACTTCTGTGGATACCATCATGCATTACCTGTAGCGGAACACACCCTGGACTATTTTCTATGCTGATGATGTTATGCTTGCTTTCACCACCAGACGTGAAACATAACAGCAAGTCCAAACATGGAATGATCGCCTTAACCATTTCGGACTCCACCTCAACATCAAGAAAACTGAGTACTTAGAGGCTGTCACCACTCCTGGAACGCTTCAAATCAGCTTGACATTTTTCAGCATCTGGGATCCCATCTCCAAGGCAATGGCGACATCAATGGCAAGATGCGAGCAAGTGTGAATGCAGCCTGGATGCATTGGTGAGAACTTATGGGTGCGTTATGCGACAGATGAATGCCAACTCATTTTAAATCTAAGATTTACAAGACAACCATCTGCCCTGTTGTACTGTATGGCACTGAATGTTGGGCAGCAACAACAGGGACCAAAAGCTATCTCCATGGAAATGTAAATGTTCCATTAGATATAGGGCATCTCCCTACTTGACCACATTTGCTAGCATTTTGGGGTGGCACCAGTTACAGAGAAGATGAGAGAATATGCTCTGCTGATATGGGCATGTCGAGAGAGCAGCACCTTCCATTGTTGCCAAGACAACCTACCAACTAGAAGTCGATGGCGAGCAACCTCACAGGTGTCCAAAACAGAGATGGCAAGACACTATCAACAAAGATATGCAAGTCACAGGCCTGCACCCTAGAGGCACAGATTGATCGCACAAAGTGGTGTTCGATGATCCGAAAAGCGGATGCTGCATCTGCGGGAATATGCTAGGAAGAAGAAGAAGCCCACTGTTGCTGATGAGGAGAGCTTCAGAATAAATGACAGCCAAAAGGGCACAGATGGCAGGGAGGAATATGGGTGGTGAGGAGTTGAAATGGAGGCAAGCAGAAGCAAGGCAAGAGAAGCATGAAGTCCTCACCTATTGATGGCACAGACCATGCCAATACCAGAACTAAGACTATCAGAATACTGTCACTGAGTGGTGTGGTCATGTGATGTTCATCTTAACAAGCATTTCTCTTAGGGATGGAAATTCTGGCCCGGTGAAGGTTGTTGAACTATAGTTTCAAGGTCAGTTGTGTGTGCATTCTGATCTAACTGAATTCTCTAGAAGCTTTTCATGATAAAGGTGCCCATTGTAGTTATGTATTCAGCTAAAGAATCATTTGTAGGGCCTTAGATGTGTACATATTTATTCTTTTCTGTTAGGAAGAAATATATTAATTCTAGAGTTTAATTTGCTTACTTTTTAAAGTAGATGTAGAGGTTGTTATGGTAGAGTTTACACTGGATTTTTTGCATGTGAGATGTTGCAATATCATTTGATTCATCGGTAGGGTATCACAAATAGCACTTTACTCATACTGGACAGGCTTTTTCCTATTTGCAGGAGAATTAGGTGGTGGAAAGGTAACATGTTCTTGGTAACCAACAGCTTTGCATCTGCAGGCTCCAGGCATCTGTTGCCCTATAGTCTTGGTCCAATGTTCTATCTGGGTTTTAGGTTCATATCATTGTTCCTCATACTTCAACAAACTATTAATCCTGCCCACCTCCCAGAATCTGATCAGTTTTACTATCCCTGCCAGTCAGTTTTCATAATTCCTTTGACAACTGCCTAATCTGATTTTCTCTGATTCTGGAAATAGCATGCACATTCCTCTAGCAGCGCTCCTCTGTACTGAAGGAAAAAAATGGAGACCTTCCCTGCCCCAGAAAAAGCTCCCCTGCAATCCCATCAAACCAAAGCATAGAAGCCTCCACACCAGCTCACAGCCCAGCATAAGGGCAACCGGTACAAGAGAATTGCAACTTCACTTAACAACTGTGACAAGAAAGTAAAATGGGGCAAAATTAACATAACAACTGTCTTGCTTAGCAACAGAATTTCATTTGGCATTTCAAAGGGAACTGGAGAAAAAAGCTATGACATCAAATCTAATTATCCAGAAAATGTTGGGAATTGTAACAAAGACCCACTCTGTGTCTTCTGATCTCGCTTCAGCTTCCGCACAGCAACTCATGAATACTAAATCCATGGACCTCAGCAATTCATTTCCCTAACACTGAGCCCATTACTCTCATCAGTATAACAGGTAAAGGCCCAGATCTTCTAAAATTGTAATTAGAGAGAGAAGCCTGTTTTAAGACTTGATGGACATGTGAATAAGAATGAACATTGGGTTGTAAGCTAAAGCAAACAAAGGCAAATCCCAGAATACTTTGCTGGAAGTAAAGAAGGGATTTAGGTGGATCTGAGTAAATCCCTCACAAGAAGGGCAGAAATCATTACGATAGAGTACACATTGCAGCCTGGCACTTCAGAATGTAATAGATTTTAACATTGGTGGGTGATTGGACAGAAAGTGGTAATTGTCTGCAAAGATAGGAGGGAATTACCAGCAATATTTTATTATGGAACAAGAAAGTTTGATTCAGTTACTTAGTGTGTTGCATAAACTCAAACATTATGCTTTGTACAATAAACCATGGTTAACCAATTGCATAGTACAATATGTGAATTCTCGCAATATCTGCAAGGATTTGGACCTATAAGAAGAGATATAACCTATCTCTTCTTATCCCCCATAATGCAAGGGAAAAGCAAAAGCTGAAAGTCCTACAGTCCTACTCTAGAGATATATAATAAATATATAATAAGGAGGGAAGTAAGCAGTGGGGTACCACAAGGTTCCGTCTTAGGCCCAGTACTCTTCAATATCTCCGTAAATGACTTAGATGAGATAATAGAAGGGGAACTTACCAAATTTGCAGATGATACTAAGCTGGCAGGAATAGCTAACACCAAACAGATAGGCTCAAGATCCAGATGGATCTTGACCAACTTGAACACTGGGTCCTATCTAACAAAATGAAATTCAATGTAGAGAAAAGTAAAATCTTACACTTAGGCAAAAAAAACCCAAAAGTACACATATAGACTGGGTGAAACCAGGCTTAATAGCAGTAACTGTGAGGGGGATCTTAACAGATTAACAGAGTTGGAAAGTATCTTGTAGGTCATCTAGTCCAACCCTCCGCCCAAGCAGGAGACCCTACACCATTTCAGACAAATGGCAGTCCAATCTCTTCTTGAAGGTCTCAAGTGATGAAGCTTCCACAACTTCTAAAGGCAAAGCTATTCCATTAGTTGATTGCTCTCACTGTCAGAAAATTTCTCCTTATTTCTAGGTTAAATCTCTCCTTGTTCAATTTCCATCCATTATTCTTTGTCTGGCCTTCAGATACTTTAGAAAATAGTTTGACTCCTTCCTCTCTGTGGCAGCCCCTCAAATATTGGAAGACTGCTATCATGTCTCTCCTGGTCCTTCTTTTCACTAAAGTAGCCAAGCCCAGTTCCTGTAACCATTCTTCATATGTTTTCATCTCCAATCCCCTAATCATCCTGGTTGCTCTTCTCTGCACTTTTTCTAGAGTTTCAATATACTTTTTAGAGTGTGGTGTCCAAAACTGGAAGCAGTATTCTAGGTGTGGTCTTATAGGGCTTTATAGAGTGGTATTAGTACCTCACTTGATCCTATGTTAATGCAATTTAGGATTGCATTGGTTTTTTGGGCTGCAAGAGATTCAACCTAGAAATAAGGAGAAGAACCAATGGAAAAGCTTACTTTCAGAAATTATGGGAGCTTCATTAGAAACTTTCAAGAAGAGACTGACTGCCATCTGTCAGAAATAGTGTAGGGTCTCCTGCTTGGGTGGGGGCTTGGACTAGATGACCTACAAAGTCCCTTCCAACTCTGTTAATCTATTAATATGGAGTCTTCCTGGTGTAGGAAGTTAGCACCCACCCCTCTCCTAGAAAAATGAAATATCCTAGGAAATATTAAAAAGGCAGAATATTTCCCCTAAAAAGAGAAGTAGAAACTCAGAAGCAGAAACTCACCTCAGAAGCAGAAGCTCACTCCCACCTTTGTTAATGGGCGGGCCATTAAGGCCTAGGCCAGAGTATTCTACATAACAAAGGCCTCTACCATCTCACCACCTGGCCTGGGAAGATTGCATCAGCCAGCACTCAGGTGAAGCCATGTGGTCCAGACAAAGCCTACAAAGTTAGCTAAGACCCCCACCCCTGGGAGTCTGACAGCCAATGGGATACATTTCTTACACAGGAATAGGAAACACTAAGGTGGGGCCCAACAGAGGGCATAAAACCAAGGAACTCACAGCATCTTGGCCCTTTCCTTCTTTTCCTTGAAGCATGTGGTCGTCCTTTTCACTTTGGCGTTCCAACCCAGGTGGTCCTCTCCACCATTAAACCATCTTTCCAAACAGCCTCCATGTTTCCAGTGTCTTTTTCCCCACTTGGAACTGAACCCAGAAGGTAATGCTTCCAACACAGGTATATAGTTGCTTTGTAGCAATTATGCTACATTGCTACCCCATTTTTCCACCATTCCTTTTTTTCAGTGGATAGAGAATAGTCTTCTCTTTCCAGGTTGATTCATTATGCAGCTGAATTACAAGTAGATAAAATGCTGCAGATGAAGCCCATTTTTAGGCACACATCATATGGCTGCAAATGTTTTGTTTCAGCCCTAAGCACTTTTATCTGAAACTCTAAAGCAATCCTACAAGTTTCAAGAAGCATTTGTCAGATTCATGTACCAGTGAGTAGAATAGTGGACAGGACATTGGTTGCTTCAGAGCCAGAACATCTTCCTTGCAAAATAATTTCATATGAAGGTCGAGCCATTAACCTACTTCTCAGCTTTGCTGCTATATCTGTGTTTCCCCTTCTCCCCCTTCTCTCACAAATATAGCACACTGAGACCATCCCCATTTCTGCACCGTATTTCTTTAAAAGCAGTTTTGAAGTCAGCATGATCTTCTAATAAGCACAGAACATTGAGAACAGCAAACAACCTGTTATATCTACAGCAGAATGCAAAAAAGAACACTGAACACCTGAGTTGCATGGATCCCAATGTAATAAAAAATCTTGCACTGTTCTAGGGATTGGCAAAATTGATAGATCATCCTCTCTTCAGGGTTTCAGTGCATGTTTGCAAAAAAGAAAGTAGTTGCAACAAAGAGAAATTCCTGAGCTGCCAAGGAATTTTTCTTTTGTGTTGTGAATTGGGAATCTGGAAATATATTAGCATAATTACAACTATGGTTATATGTTGCTGAAGTAGCTTAAGTAGGAGAATGCAGGTAGAATTGATCCAGGATATTTTGACTCCTGGTGAATCCCTATAACTTTTCCAAGTGCAATACTGTTGTACGCAAACTGCCAAGTGTTTTGGGGATTATTTTTTTTCTTCAAACAAAATATTTTGAAACAATATTTCCCCAGGAAAAAGTTCCAGTCTATGCTAGAGAAAATCACAGCTTTAGAGAGGATTAGTTCCCTGAATGGGAAACCAGTATCACCCTTGGGCTGTATAAATGCAGAAACTACTACTATAAATGAGAGTAAATAGTTAGTCTGCTGCCCTCTAGTGGTTGTCTGTGATTTGAAGTTCACAGCAGCAGATCCTGGAATAAATTATTTCAGCTCTCAAACATGTCAGGATCACCCTTGTCTGGAGGAGCTTTTGAACAGTCCATGGGGCTGTCCATTGACTTCTTAGGCTTGTCCCCCTGTAGGATTTGCACAAGATAATAAATCAAACAAAGGACTAGTTGGCCAGGAGACTGGAAACCTTGCAAAAGACTTGCTCCATTATCATTACACTTATGTGCTTCTCTTTGCTGGAGAGAAATAAGGACATCAGGAAGTTGATTGGCCTTTCAACAGGTGACTGAGTCATTTCTGAAACAGCTGCTGAGATGAGGAGGCCTTCCAAAAGAAATATCAAAGAAAACAAAATGGATCTAACATCTAACATAAATGGATCTGCAGCACAAGCAAAGGCATTTGAACTTCAACCTATAATGTGCATGCACTTGGTCAAGCAAGAGTAATTATTTTTTAAAAAAATAAACTAAAATTAGATGGGAATATAAATATAGCTTTGGGGAAAATTTTAAAAGGGTTTAATTTTTATTTTTGCAATACCAAAAGTCAAACTTTTTTTAAAAAATGCAATCTGGAAGGAAACTTGGAAGTGTATATTCACTAATGTATATAGATACTCTTACATTTATTTATCCATGTTTTGTAAGTTAAAACTTTATTGAATATATACCGATAGAAATATTCATCTTCCCCAATTAAATCAATAGTTCTCTGTTTTATTTGTTTTTAGTTTTATTATAATTCTTTTATTTTATTTGAAAAAAAATTTATTTTTGAAGAAAATATATGAATAAACATAATTACAAGGCTATACAATTATAACATTAGTAAAATATACCAGAATATATTGTCTTATTTTACAAAAAGTACACATTTTTAATAGTGCCAAAATTTCCACTCCAGGGAGTCCTCAATTTACAACAGTTCACTTAGTGACTGCTCAAAGTTACAACGGCACTGAAAAAAGTGACATGATCATTTTTCACACTTATGACCATTGTAGCATCCCCATGGTCACATGATTTACATTCAGATGCTTGACAACTGACTCATCTTTATGACGGTTGCAGTGTCCCAGCGTCATGGGATCACCTTTTGTGACTTTCTGACTTTCAGCAAAGTCCATGGGGAAACCAGATTCACTTAACAACCATGTTACTAATTTAACAACTGCAGTGATTCACTTAAACATAAAATGAGACAAAACTCGCTTATCAAATTTCTCATTTAGCAACATAAATTTTGGGCTCGGTTGTGGTCCTAAGTATATTATTGTTTATAAATGTTAGACAAAGAACAAAAAAAGAAAAGAAAAAGGTGGGGAAAACCTTAAAAATTAATATAAATATTTAATTCTGACTTCCCCCTTCTTTGTGCTACAACTAATTTGCTCTACCTTTTGGCATAAGCTTTAGAAACCATAATATTTATTTCTACCTTGCTACATAATCTATAATATAAGTGGAAGCCATTCTTGCTAGTGTGATCCAAAGTGTATTCTTGTAGCTATAAGCATGTATTTTAATAAATTATGATTATTTTTATTGGCATGGTCTGGAATTACATATGGAAATACATTGTGGTTTTCTTTCAAAACCATCTTTCAGTATAAGTCGTACGTCTTGTATTAAAATATTATGGAGGAATGTACATGAAAAACATACCAGTATGTCAGAAACTGATGTGCACAATGACTGTTCCTTCCAACTGCCCTTGCTTTTTCTGCACAGGAAGCCACTGACCTGAGCCCAGCTCCAAACTGTACTCCCTTGAGGCCACATCTTATGATCTGCTAACTCTTCCTCCAGCTGAAGAATCTTGATCTGGCCAGTCCCATCATGCTCACTGACAGAGCAGAGGTCCTACAAAGGTAGCTATGGCTCCACTCAAATCGTCTTGCATAACTCTCATTGTTCCTTTGGGGCTGCTGCAAAATGTTCCTCTTTTGCTCAAGGAAGGACAGAGCAGCAATGGCAGCAGAAGTGTTATCCATAAAGACTGATACATTCTGCAGGTTTTTGCATGGAAACAAAGAACTATATTAGATTAAAGAATCTTATTTGAGTTCCCCCTTCACTCCCCCCCCGCCCCACCACACCATTAAGATGCTATTAGAAAGTATTTGTTATTGTCCAATTTCCTTCCAAAACATAGATTCTCAACAGGATGCTTCAAATTGTTTTCATATGAAGAACAGGAACTGACCAAGATTTCACTCAGTTATTTCATTAGCTGCCAAGAGATGGAGATATTGTACTAGTTTGAATACAAGGAGATATCGAATGAACAGAGCAGCATCAAATTCAATGCTGCTAGTCCAACTTGCACCACATTTTGTAGAGAATTATTTCCATGCCTTCGTAATGCTCACAGGAGTATTTATTTCAATATCTGAGAATGGTAAGAAAGAGAAATGTTGGCATTCTATCTTTCAACCACTGAAGAAAATAACAAGCTCTAGGATAAGATTGAGCTGCCAGTCAGAAAGCATAGTTCAAATTTTCCTTCCATCTTAGTTGCCTTTAAGGAAGAAATAACGATATTGAGAAGGATAAATACACTGATGTACTTTGCATTTCTAAAATGTACTATGATTCCAGCAGAGGAAAGGCTTTTCCTTACTTTTCATGAAATGGCCTCTTTCCCTTAGAGGCAACAATTATGGTTATCCAGGCACTGGCTCAGTACCAGATGTCTGCATTAAACAGCAAGCACAATGATGACATCTTAGATACTATAATTATGCTGCCAACCCACAGTGATTTGGTCCCCTGATGAAAATGCTATATTAACCCAAATGGAGCAGGTAATGACAGCTGGGTTATGGCAGGTCTGAAGATTCCCCTTTCCCATGATATCTAGTCCATTCTTTCCTTCAAGCAGCATAGCTCATAAAGACGGAGAAGAAACAAAAGGCAAATCTCTGCCAAGTAAACCATGCAGTCTTATCCAGAGCAGTAGAGTTCTAACAAGGTGTTAACATCAGGGTTCCCTTGGTATCCTTCTGGCAACAACTCTCTACCTGCATGCCAATAGTGCCTTGCTGCAAGTACAGGATAAGGTGGCAGCTGATATATTTAAATGATTCCCTAGTACCGTGTTTCTCACAAAATAAGGCAGGGCCTTATTTTTTTTTTGAGCCCCGAAAAAACGGCTAGGCCGTCTTTTCGGGGGTGAATTAATTTCTCCCCCCCCCCGCATCAGCGGGTGGGCGGCAGCGGTGTTCCCGCCGGCACGACAACAGCAGCAGCGACGGCGGGAACGTGGAAGCGTTTCCGCCGCTGCTCGGGTGTGTGCGGAAGAGGAGGCTTCCGCACACACTCGAGCAGTGGAAGCGTTCCTGCCACTGCTCGAGTGTGTGAGCGTTCCTGCCGCTGCTCGAGTGTGTGCGGAAGAGGAGGCTTCCGCACACACCTGAGCAGTGGAAGCGTTCCTGCCGCTGCTCAAGTGTGTGCGGAGTTTCTGCACACACCCGAGCGGCGGCAGAAATGCTTCCACATTTCCACTGGCGCCGCTGCTGCTGTCGTGTCGGCGGAAACATGGAAAGCATTTCTGCCGGCGCTGCTGCTGCTGTCGTGCCACGGAAACGTGGAAAGCATTTCTGCCACCGCTCGGGTGTGTGCACACCTGAGCGGCGGCAGAAACGCTTCCACGTTTCCGCCGGCGCTGCTGCTGTTCTTGTGTGCCGGCAGAAACTGTGGAAGCCATGGAGGCAGCTCCCCTGCCCAAGAAGCAGCAGAAATGCTTCTACACTTCCTGCTGGCATGAGAATTGCGGCAGAGCGGCACAGGGCACTGTTAAAGGCAAGTTTCCCCCCCCGCCCTCCCCCCAGCATGTTTTAATCCCCCCCTCCCTCCCCAGCATGTTTTAAACTAGGTCTAAATTTGGGGGGAGGGGCTTAATTTCATTTCATGCCTAGAAAAAATGCTGGGTCTTCCTATTGGTGGAGGCCGTATTGTTGGAGAAACATGGTAGTATTGTTGTGCATAGACGCAAATTGCTTGGCTGTGATACTATAAGTCAGGGGTGTCAAACTCAATTTCATTGAGATCCGCATCAGGGTTGTGTTTGACCTTGGGGTGGGGGAGACAAGGGGATATGCCATGCTGAAGGTTGTTGAGAGTGTGGTGGCACGATAGCTCCCTCACCACCTGGATGAAGCGGTATATCTAGATCCTCTCCAACCAGGTTTCAGGCCCGGGCACAGCATGGAGACGGCGTTGGTCACATTGGCGGATGATCTCTGGAAGGCCCGGGACAGGGGTTGTTCTTCTGTCCTTGTCTTGTTAAATCTCTCAGCGGCTTTTGATACTGTCGACCACAGTATCTTATTGCGACGGTTGGAGGGGTTGGGAGTGGGAGGCACCATGTTACAGTGGTTCTCCTCCTTCCTCTCCAACCGCTCACAATTTGTGTTGGTAGGGAGGCAGAGGTCGACCCCGAGGCCCTTGTTTTGTGGGGTGCCTCAGGGATCTGTGCTCTCGCCCCTGCTGTTTAACATTTATGTGAAGTCTCTGGGTGAGATTATCTGTGGCTTTAGGGTAGAGTACGCTGGTGACACTCAGCTGTACATTTCTACCCCGGGCCACCCCGACAAAGCCGTTGAAGTGATGACCCGGTGCCTGGAGGCCATGCGGAGTTGGATGGGTGTTAACAGGCTTCGGCTCAACCCGACCCAAACCGAGTGGCTGTGGTTTCCTGCGCCCAGATACAGCCAGCTCACTCCATCGCTGGCCATGGGGGGAGAAAGTTTTGACCCCCACGGAGAGGGTGTGCAATCTGGGTGTCCTCCTGGATGTACGGCTGTCATTAGAAGAGCACATAGCGGCCATCGCCAGGGGGGCTTTTTGTCAGGTCCGTCGGATCTACCAGTTGTGGCCCTTTCTGGATTGGGGTGCTCTTCGCACAGTCACTTCTGCTCTTGTCATCTCCCGCTTAGACTATTGTAATGCTCTCTAAATAGGGCTCCCCTTGAAGAGCATCTGGAGGCTTCAGCTGGTGCAAAATGCGGCCGCGCGGGTGATCTTAGGGGCTCCTCGGAGCTCCCATGTTACACCGCTCCTGCGCAAGCTGCATTGGCTTCCGGTGGCCTTCCGGGTGCGATTCAAGGTGTTGGTGATCACCTTTATAAGCGCTCCATAGCTTGGGACCCGGGTACTTACGGGACCGCCTGCTGCCACCATCAGCCTCCTGCCAGCCAGTGCGCTCCCACAGGGTGGGCCTCCTTGGGGTACTGTCAGCCGGAGGATGCCAGTTGGCGGCCCCGAGGGTGCGGGCCTTCTCTGTGGGGGCTCCCTCCCTCTGGAATGAATTATCCCCAGAGATGCGGGCCATCACTGACCTGCAGACCTTCCGGCGTGCATTAAAGGCCCACCTTTTCCAACAGGCCGGTCTGGCCTAGTATTAATTACTAGGGTTTTAAATTTTGGAAATTTTTAACTTTTTTACCTTTTTTACTCTGCTTTTATAATATCATTCCAGCCACTAGTTTAATTTCTTTTAAATCTCTTTTAAATTTTTTGTCGTTTTATCTTGGCTGTACACCACCCCGAGTCCCTTTTTTGGGAGAGGGGGCAGTATAAAAGTGTAATAATAAAAAATAATAATAAATGCCAGGGTGGGCATGGCCAGCTCAAAGTCACTTATCGAGGCTGTTTTCAGCCATGATGGCCTCCTGCAGCCCTCTGCCCACTCCCAAGCTCCCTTTTCACTGGCAGAGGCACCGTGGGCCAGT
Organism: Bungarus multicinctus; assembly: GCA_023653725.1. Taxonomy (NCBI): domain Eukaryota; kingdom Metazoa; phylum Chordata; class Lepidosauria; order Squamata; family Elapidae; genus Bungarus; species Bungarus multicinctus. The sequence continues at coordinate 163,156,949 of CM042834.1, forward strand.
CCTCTGCTATTTCCATATCCAGCCCTCGGGCCTTGAGTTTGACACCCCTGCTATAAGTGCTTAAACCTCAGGGTTTAATACAAAGCAGATACAGTGTAATAGTGGAATGACAGGCCTGAGTAGTGTGGTGGCCTAGTGCTGAAGACACTTGTCTTCTATTCAGAAGGTTGATAGTTCAATCCTAGGTCATGTTCTTCTCCTAGGTCGCAAACTCCATGTAGGTATCAGGAATGGCATCCAGCCAGTAAATGCTCAGCTCCATCCAGTCGCCCTGACTCTACTCCAGATTAAGGGATTACCAAGTCATAAAAAGGAAGTGGAATGACAGGACCATTTCCCTGCTCCTACTTGCCTCCCAAATAGAACTCAGAAGGATGTGAAAACTGGAATTTGTGGCTTAAATAGAAGAAAGGAAGGAAAGGAAAACAATTCATAAATGAAATTCCGCTTACGGGTCAATTCCTTCTGATTCTGATCTATAGAATTTGTTTTCAAGTTTATTCAGCTCGGCTATTAATGGCTATTAATATGCAGCACCCAGGAAGGAGCCTAGAAATGATGGACAGAGTCCTGCAGTCAGGGCCACCCTTTCCTGCTGTAGTGCCATAAATGGCGGATGTCTTTCCTACCAGCTGGTGATGTGCTGAAGAGCGGGGGCAGCAAAGAGAAGAAACACATCCCTCGCTTGTCTATCATGGGCTGCTCTTAAATAACCAGGATAATATTGTTCAACTTCTGCCTTGGTGTTGAAATGCAGCTTAGCACTTGCAGCAAACTGCCTGGACAATTGAGTCATTCAAATATAAACTATGGGCTGCTAAGAGGGACCAAAAGTTAAAGTCTTATGTTGCTGGTGCTTAGAAGACTGAAATAGTTTCTCCTTCATTTTGGAGGGCAACTAAAAGTACTGCTGCCTTTCTTCAAACCTCTGTCCAGCTTAGGAACAGGTATCTGCCTCTGTAATAGTCTGCCATGAAAGAAGATATCAGACATTTGTCTTCAAAGCAACCCTGACACCTGAAGCAAATTGCATCCTACATGAAGCAGCAGCATCCTACATGTGGATCATCCCTTTTGGAAGTTTCCTGGGCCTAAACATCCTGCTGTTTTCCTCTTCTTTTTAATATTCTCAGTTCTTTAGGAGTTTTGTCCTCTCTCAAATGGATGTTATGCTGCTTTCAAATATCGTATCTTTAAACTGATGCATATTAGGCATGGAGTTTTATTATAATATGGTAAAAATCACTCTGGAAAATAGATTATAAAAGATGGGATATACGTGTAACACTAAATTGTTCTTAATTTTTCTCTAACCTGCTAGAGAATCATGGCACAACATTTTACTATCCAAACAAGAAGGATGGGCTCCTGAGTACACTGTGTCAGAAAAGTATCTGCCACTGCATGGAAGATAAAGCGTTAACCTGGCAAAGCAGGTGTTTTCTCCCGAGATAGAAATTCCCCAGGTCAAGAGCTTGTTTGCAGTCTTTGCATCATCCTCATATTTACTTGGGAAGTTCTTATCTCCCTGCTTGGTTAGATAGTAATGAAAAACCTTCAGAGGAAAGAACTTCTTTCAGTAACCCCAATTTGTCCAGAGTTGGTATTCAGCAGGTTCTGAGCAGTTCTGGAGAGCCGGTAGCGGAAATTTTGAGTAGTTTGGAGAACTGGCAAATACCACCTCTGGCTGGAGATTTTACAGTGTCCTTCCCCTGCCACGCCCACCAAACCACTCCCACAGAACCAGTAGTAAAAAATTTTGAATCCCACCACTGAATTTGTCCTTCTGTGTGTCCTACACTAAGAACATCCTATCATGCCCAATAAACAGGAAGAGCTATGCTAGCTGTATGCAAGGCATTATAACAGCTTTTTATAATACAAGGCATGTCTAGGAATTCAAGAATCCTGTCGAAAGCTGACTTATGAACACTATATTCCTGGCAATGCCCTTGTTTCATAATTGAAACTGAAACAAAGATGACATCATCCCCTCCCGCGGACCACTAATATGAATCCAGCATGCTGCTCCCTGAAGCACCTGGACTCCCACTGGTGGGATGGGGTCCTTCAGGCACTTAGTTTGGCTGTCTGTTTCTGCAACCTTAAATATTCAGTCATTTGGATCTATTTCCTACAGAAAACAAAACACCGGGATCTCTCATCTCTCTCTCTCTCTCTAATCTCTCTCTCTTTCCCTCTCCCCCCTTTCTCCCTTTCTCTCTCTGTCTTGTCTCTCTCTCTCTGTGTCTTGTCTCTTTTCTGCTCCCCCTCTCTGTCCCTGGGGGGGGGGGGAAGGAACCTCTGAACTGGTGGTGAGTGGTGGGAACCTGATGTCTGGGGGCCAATGAGCCATGTGCTGAAGACCAGATGGCTAGAGGGGAAGTGGGGCAATCCCGTAGTCTACCTATCAAACTTATGTCGTGTCTGCTGCCTCTGCACATCGAGGAGGCCGAGCAGCAGCGGGAAGAGTGCAGACCTCCTGTGCCACAGGAAGGGGCTGCCAGTGATGCCCTCAGGTGAAGATGTTGCGAGGGGGAGGCTTGACCCCTCCCCTCAGGAGCCGCAAAGTGCTCACCACCCCTCTGGCACCCACCAAGCCTCCTCTTTCCCGCTGGGCATGTGAGTGCTTCTGGCAAGGAGGAAGAGAAGCACGATGGGATGAGGTCAGAGGGGTGGCAAGGGAACACCTGGGAAAGGCTCTGATGCTACGATCTCCCGCATGCTACCCTCCCTCCCCACGCGCAGACAGCGATGCGCTGTGGACCACCAATATTTTCTCATGGACCACCGGTTGGCACCTCTGCACAAGAGCATGGTAGTCCCTTGGAGCTAGAAAACATATTTGGCTGAGTTTACCTAACACGCTAAGGCAAAAGCTGTGAGTGAACCCAGCCTTTGGCGCTAATACACTTCATGAACCCAGAGGATATTTTATAAGACTCTGCTGCTATGTTTCCAGAAAAATGCAGTTCAATGAAAAAGATTGCATCTATGCCCAACAACGCAGTGAAGATGGAGGCTGCCTGTAAATCTGAAGTAGATTATGGCATTGCACAAGATTGCCAGCAACATAGCTAAATCCTGACACATCTGTGTTTAAAGGTTTGCTTTTCTGTTGCTTTTCTACCCTCAAAATACAAAGTGCCTATTTATCCAGAGTTTCTTGTGACACTTGGGGCCAAACGGAAGCACCTCAACTGGTGATTTGTGTTAGGAAGGAACCCAGGGGGCTAATGCTGCTTCTCAAATCAGTATTATCCCCTCTAGAATCAGCTTCTAACAGAAATATGGGTTTAGTTACATGTATTAAGAGCTATATATAATTTATATGCTAAATAGGCACAGTAAGTTGCAGAATATCTTCACTTCCCAAGAAGGGCTCCAACGAGCCTCTGTCACCAAGGGAATGTAATTTAACACATACTTAACTACAACACTTAATACTTAATACTTACTCCAAGGTCAGTATCTTCAGCAGTTTCAGACTTTCTGAAATTCTAAACTCCTGTGTCACCCTCATCCAGCATGGCAATGCAAAACAGGATGGAGAAGACTTCTTAGCCAATGCCACATAAAATGAACCAATAGCTTGATTCAATAGATAACAGTCAATTGTTAGATTCCAGTCCCGCCCAAGATACTCTATATTCCACCCCCGTTTCTCTTTTTTTCTCCAAATGTTCAGCTTTCCACTGCTATGGAATACACTTTAACTCAGTCCTTTTTGAAGCATTTTAGAAGGTTCCCCGGAGGTGTATTTTTATAAGAATTGTATATACTTTAGATTTTTCTTATGAAGCTGGATCTCTCCCTCTTATACATCAGCAGTCCTGTTTTAGCTGTATTATCACTAAATTTTGTATTGGCTGGAGGGAGGGATGTGCTTCTAAAACACAAGAAAAAGTTTGAAACTTTTGAGTATAAAAAGATACACTTACATTCCATTTTTTTTAAAAAAAGCCTGCCTTCTGACTTAGCACATAATACGTGGAAGTTCAGATCGCAGAAAAATGGTGGGCTGAAGACAGCTCTATGAAAAGCACAGCTGATGACCATAGCACAGAATGAAGAGCAGATGAGTAGACTGGTTCTTCAGAACTCCTCCAGCCAGGACGGGAGATCACCCACATGTACTCCAAATAGCTGCTCCTTATGTGGAGACCACAATAAAACAATAAAAGTCCCTGGCAGCTGTTGAACAGAGGGAGATCGTGGGAAAAACAACTGGAGTCACAGCCTTTAAAGGACATTAAGTTTGCAACCTTCTTTTTCTAATCTTGTTCAGAAATAAATTTAAGAATTTTTTAAAAATGAAATAACCAGCAAAAAGCTAAATAAATCTTTAAAAGCTATAAACAGATTAAGAGCCCAGATAAATTTGGAATAAGACGGAGCTTGAGAGCCCGTTTTCGCTGGCCCAGTGCTTGGGCCACCACAGGTGCCCCTGACACGAGTGACATTGAACAGGCCACACCCATCCTGGCCACGACCCCCTGAGGTCAAACACAACCCTGATGCAGCCCTTAATGAAATCGAGTTTGACACCCCTGATCTAGATCATAAGGCTGTGGTATGTGTTAGGAATCTGCCCACCAATTAGTTGGGTTGGCAATATATAAACCAACAATGTATGTTTGTAGCTTTAAGACAAAATCACTGTATTGATTTATACTCTATTCCGATTGATTAAATTGCAAATTACCATAAGAGGGAGCTAGAAAACATAGCTTGCTCTCTCTGACATTCTCTCTCTCTGACATTCTGTTGCTATTTAAGGTTCTCTGTTGTATTTATGCTGTGCTTATACTTTGATATTTTTGTTTACTGTAAATGACAAAGGCAACCGGTAAGAAAACTTTGTAATTGGATATTCTTTGGACTGTTAAACGTATATGACCTGGACCGTTTATTGGACTGTGCTATTTCTTAAAGTAAACTTTAACTCAATTTAATGTATCTGTGTGTGGCTGAATAATCATTCATAACTACTCTCATAAACGTTTCCATGTGCATATCCTTGTAACTCAAGGGTTATTCTGTACATGTCATAACATTGGTTCTGGGCCCAGGGAGATATTGAGAATCAGTGTGAATATACAGTTTCATATTCAGACAGCTGATTGCAGTTTATTGTTAAACTACCAATGGCACAAGAACAACCAGTATATCCCAGATAACCCGGTTGGATGGAACAAACTATGTTTCCTGGTCTATGAAGTGCAGCCTACTTCTGTGTAAAGACGGATTATGGACTGTAGTTTATAGTCCACCGGATGTAACAAATTGGGACCCATTGAATGATGAAGATAAAAAGAAAATAGCTGACTTTAACTGAGATAATTAAAAGTCTCTTAATATAATTGGACTGACACTGAGTGATCAGCAGTTAGTCCATATTCGTGGTGAAGAATCTGCTGCTAGGTATTGGGACATTTTAAAGAGGATTTATGTTTGAGATAGTATGTGTGGGTGCACACATACACCTTACATGTAAACTGTTTAGAGCCCGTCTTATAAAAGGTGGCGATATGTTAGCTCATTTGGAGTTTATGAAAAGGACTTTACAAGAGCTACAAGAAAAAGAGCTGGTTTTCTCGGAGTTGCATCAAGTTTACATCATTCTTTCTTCTTTGGATGAAACTTATGATGATTATGTGTCTTCACTGGAAGTTTTAAACAGAGATGAACTTACATTGACTGGCATAACTGGAAAACTGTTAGAAGAGTCAAGAAGAAGGCAAGATAGAAATCAACTGAGAGAAAGACAACCACAGGAAAAAAAACTACCTTCAACTGCCTATATTGTTAGGAAATGTTTTTCTTGTGGGGCTAAAGGTCATACAGCCAGATACTGTAAAAAGGGTAAGAAACAGAATGCTATTAATATACAGAGAGCTTATAAAGATGTTAGTTTAGCCATATCAAGTACAACTACAACTGTAAATCATGATATATGGGTAGTTGACAATGGAGCATCGCAGTGTATAACTAAAAGTAAAGAGAGGTTTGTTAACATGACAAAGAATAAACAGCATGTATCATTAGTTAATAGATGGAAATTGAGAGCATCTGGAGAAGGTACTGCATATTGTTCATGTATTAATGAATGTTTACCGATGTTATACGTACCTAGACTGATATTTAACTTGCTATCTGTAAGAGCAATGGTAAAAGCAGAATTTGTTGTAACCTTTCAGGGAGATAAATGTTTAATTGAAAAACAAGGTAAAAGCGCTACTGCAAGATTGGATAATAGTTTCTTTATTATACATGATAATCCATTAATTAATGCTAACTCAGTTTATGAGAATAAAAAGCCTCATGATGAATATATTCATCTGCTCCATTAGATGTATGGGAGATATACATTTCAAAATGCTAAAGAAAACTGTTGAATTATCTAATGGTATAAAATTAAAACCTTGTACAAAGTATTTAAATTGCAATGTTTGCAATCAAGAAAAATGCAAGGTAACTCCTGCAAATAGGGTAAATGGATTCAAAACCATTGAACCATTAGAGGTTGTTTTGGCTGATATTATTGGACCTAAGAAACCTAGTTTAGGTGGAGTCTGTTACATATTAAGTATAACTGAACATTTTTCCAGATATGGTTTCTGTTATTTAATGAAAACGAAGAAAGAAACATACCAGCATTTTGTAAACTGGCTAAAATTTGCTGAAAGGAAAAAGAAACAGAAAGTTATTAGCTTAGTAACAGATAATGGTACTGAATTTACCAATAGAAAATTTGAAGCCATGTTACAGAAAGCTGGCATTGAACATAAACGTTCTGTTCCCTATAGACCACAACATAACTCATACATTGAACGTAGAGGACAAACATTACAGGCTATGGCTAGGACTAGGGCTAGGACTCTGATTTTGGATTCTGGTTTATCAGAGAAACTTTGGGGTGAAGCAATAATGTGTGCTAACCATGTTTTGAATAACGTAATGAATTCAACGACTTGCGAATTACCATTTACTTGTTGGAATGGAAAAAGCCAGATCTCAGTTATTTACATACATTTGGAACCCCAGCATAGGTTCATATTCCCACACAAGTAAGGCGAAAGGGACAACATAGAGCAAGGCAATTGTATTTTGTAGGTTATGAAGCTAATCATAGATCATTTAGATTTTGGAAGCCAGGTACTACTAATGTATATTGCAATGCAAGTGCTAAATTTCTGGAGCATGTTGGCTGGAGAAAAGCTTGAACAGGAATATAATAAGATACAGGATAGTGTTGTTGTTGACATTCCATTGTTTACCGATAATGCTGATGATAATAATATTAATGATAAGATAGTGGAGGAATCCTCAATGGAGGAATCATCAGTAGAAGAACCCTCTATGAGTATAGAAGATGAGGATTTGATAGGGGAGGTAAAGGAAGAGGACATGCCAACAACATGTACTGAGTTGCCTAGGAGGTCAACTAGGGAGAGATATCCACCTGACAGATTTCAAAAAAGCATTGTATGTCAGGTTAATACAGAACCTTCTAACTTCAATGAAATAAAACTGTATCCTACAAAGGATCAGGTAGCTTGGCAGGAAGCTATGTGAGTAGGGAGTTAAAATCGTAAAGGATTTAGAGATGTATGAAGGTGTAAAGTTACCACCAGGTGAGCGTGCAATAGGTTGCAAATGGGTGTATAAGATAAAGACTGGTGTGGATGGGACTATTACCCATAAAGCAAGATTAGTTGCTCAAGGCTTTGCTCAGTCAGATAAGGACTATGATGAAGTGTTTGCACCTAGTCTGAGAGCAAATACATTGAGAGCAGTATTAGTTTGGGCAGCTAAGAATACATGTAAGATAAACCATGTAGATGTTGAAACTGCATATCTACATGCATCTATACAACATACCATCCATATGAAAAAGCCATTAGATTTAAAGGATGATGGAAAAACTGATTATTGGAAATTAAAGAAAAGTCTTTATGGTCTAAAGCAATCCGGTTATGAATGGAATAAATGTATTGTAAAGGAATTAGTTTCAATAGGTTTTGAAGCTGGTATAGCTGATCCTTGTTTGTTCCAAAGAGAAAAAGATGGTTTAATTTCTCTATTACTGTTATTTACAGATGACATAGCAATTATAACTAAAACTGAACAAGAAGCAAATGATATTGTTTATAGATTACAGAAAAAGTTCAGGATTAGAAATTTAGGGGAAATTAAGCATTATTTGGGTCTTGATATAGTGAAAACAAATAAAGGTTTTAAAATTTCGCAAGCCAAGATTAGCCAATTATTAAAATGCTATAACATGGAGCATTGTAAATCTGCTAGGACACCAATGAATAAGGAATTTACACATAGTGATATTAAAAGTCCTATGTTTGATAAGGAAATATATCAATCCTTAATCGGTAGTCTATCATATCTGGACCAGATATATCTTACAGTTTAAACCAATTGGCTAGGTATAACGCTGAACCAAATGACAGGCATTGGTAAGCAGCTAAGTGAATAATTAGGTTTTTAAAACACACAATCCATTATTCATTATATTTAGAACCAAGTAATGAATTAGTGTTAACTGCATATGCTGATGCAAGTTTTGCTACTGATATAATGACTCGTAAGTCAACATCAGGTATAGTGGTAATGTTGGGTAATGCTTTAATAGGATGGAAGTCTATTAGGCAACAACATATTAGTTTATCCACTATGGAAGTGGAATTCTCATGTTTATTATTAATGTGTACAGTATTGATATATTATAAACAATTGTTGAAGGATATTGGAATTACTGACGTGATCCATTTATTGTTTATGAAGACAATCAATCTGCAATTAATATGGTTACTAATTTAGCTGTTAAAACAAGGTCTAAACATACTGATTTGAAATATTTGAATGTTAGACAGTGTGTTCAAAATAAATTCAGTTAGAATACTGCATGATTGAACATAATATTGCAGATCATTTCACAAAAGCTCAAGGTGCAATTAAGCATAAAGAGTGTTGTGAGAATTATGGTTTAAAGATGTAATGTGTTATATATTGACCAACCCAAAGGGGAGAATGTTAGGAATCTGTCCACCTATTAGTTGGGTTGGCAATATATAAATCAACAATGTATGTTTGTAGCTTTAAGACAAAATCACTGTATTGATTTATACTGTATTCCGATTGATTAAATTGCAAATTACCATAAGAGGGAGCTAGAAAACATAGCTTGCTCTCTCTGACATTCTCTCTCTCTGACATTCTGTTGCTATTTAAGATTCTCTGTTGTATTTATGCTGTGCTTATACTTTGATATTTTTGTTTACTGTAAATGACAAAGGCAACCGGTAAGAGGATTTTGTAATTGGATATTCTTTGGACTGTAAAACGTATATGACCTGGACCGTTTATTGGACTGTGCTATTTCTTAAAGTAAACTTTAACTCAATTTAATGTATCTGTGTGTGGCTGAATAATCATTCATAACTACTCTCATAAATGTTTCCAGGTGCATATCCTTGTTACTCAAGGGTTACTCTGTACATATCATAACAGTATGTTACCCCAAATTGATTTCCTAGACTTAGGCCTGGTGCCAGGTAGAGAGTCTAATATTTTATGTATCTGTAGAAACTAAATTATTCAAATAAATGAATTAAATAAATTAAATTACAGAAAAATAAAATACTTGTATACTTTAGGAAACGCATTAATGCCCCAGTTAGATGGACAATATTTTAATAGCTACTGTTTTCCTGTACCATACTATATCGTGGTATTTTATTGTGTTTGGTCACAAATAAATTTTGATTGTTTGTATTTTTTAATCAGGACTGTGATTGTTTTGATTAATTTTGACTTATAATACAAATTCAAACAAGTATATTAATTATGAATTATATTACAAGCACATTCAAGTCTAAATTAAAATAATAAAATGAAAAAAATAATCTTTAGTGTTTTAAAACACAACTTCTCTCTGATACTTAGAGTAGCAGGAATTTGGCACATATTTTTTTAGAAAGTCCATTTATGTGGAAAAAGGACCTAGCAGGTTTGTGAACAAATGCACACTGAAACTGAAACAGATTGGAAAAGCTCTGAAGTGAAATGCACAGTTCATACAACATAAAATTGCTCTGTATTATTTATTTATTTATTTATTTATTTATTTATTTATTAAATTTCTATACCGCCCCCTCTCCCAAAAAAGGGACTCGGGGCGGTGTACAGCCAACTAAAAACAAAAACAATATATACAATTAAAACACATTAAAAACAATTACATTAGAGGCCGAATATACAATTTGAGAATATAAAACTAATAAAAAATTTAAAAATTTAAAATACCAAGTTTTAAAAACCCCAAAAATCGTTACTGGGCCAGGCCGGCCTGTTGAAAAAACAGGGTCTTTACTGCGCGCCGCCGGAAGGTCTGAATGTCGGTAATGGTCATTATCCTAATTCATTTCACAAATCTACGGGTGGAAAGGAGAAACAAAGCAGTAAGGTCACATGTCGTAGAGTGTCTTCACACAACAGTACGAAGGTGTGACTCTAAGGCTCTTGTCCAAGATGCTGTGCCAGATGGTACAGCCAGATTGCCGGCTATGTTAAGGTTTGTTGAGCACTCCAAGTGTATAGCTTAAAGAGAGTTAGAGATAAAACAGCAGGAATACAAGAATGTTTTTGTGTCCCTCCATCTCTCCATGTCCTTATTTTACCATTCTGTGGTAAAATACGTGTGCAGGGGGTTCAAAACCTAGCCAGCAGCAGCAGAACCAGCTTATTGTCACTACTACTGCATCCCATATCTATAGCTCTGCCACATAACCACTGGTTCTGGGTATACAACACTTTGACAATCACACAAAGCAGGTTTGAACAGGAGATGTCACCCTTCACTTCTCTTTTCCAGCACAGAGAAAGCCTGCAATCATGCCTCCCTGCTCTGCTTCAAACGTGGCATTTTTCAAATTGCCCTGGCACAACCCTGCCTTGTGTAGTTTCTCTGCCAATTTTTAATTTGATCTGGGCAATATCTGGGCTGCTATTGGTTACTACTATACAGAGCTGCTGACATGCTCTCTCCCTTCCAGGCACTGTCTCCAGAGTCATTTTCAAGATGTTTGCACTTGTGGAGGGGAACACCCCCAGGTGAAGGCTGAAATCTGCCGTGCTCTCTATGGCAGATATCAGACATATATCTTCAATCAGAGATGCTCTGAAACATGTCTAGAAACACATGCAAAATTGCAATTGGGTAAAGCAGTTTCTTAACCTTGGCAACTTTAAGAGTTACGGGCTTCAATTCGAATTAAAGTCCATGCATTTTAAAGTTTCTTGAGGTTGAGAAACATTGGGGGTGGGGGTGGGGGTGGAGCAAACAATAGTTGGTCAGAGACTTTTTATGAACCACTGCCTTTTTCTTCCTCACATCAGTTGATTCATAAATTACTTGAACTTTTTTTCTTTCTCTATCCCACTTACTCTTCTTTAAAACTTGTTCTGACTGTTTTTTCTTTTAGCCCAAGCACTGGAAGGAATCAGCTATCAAAGTAGTATTAAGATTCAGGAAAGATTACTCCAAAGCTTTGTGGGAAAATGAGGCTAATAGTTGGAACATACATAAAAAGAGTAGCTTTTATCTAAATGTAGTTGCGATAATTCAAGATATTTAACAAGTTTTTTAAAAAATCAATACAGTAGCTGTTAAATCACATAGAGTAGCAGGATGAAAACTCTTCACAGAGATGAGACCATTAACTGCTAAGTGCTCCTCTGATATAGGACTTTATACTATTGTCGAATGATTAAGCATTTCAGTACCCGTGTTATTAGTATCTGCTATTATAGATCGAGAAAAGCTGGTTCTTGATTTAATATGTATTTGTACTGTACTTTGATTTGAAAGCACTTTAGGAGCAGTAAATATGAGAGTTACTGTATTTTCTGGCGTATAAGACTACTTTTGAAACGAAAAAAAGTCAACCAAAAATCGGGGGTCGTCTTATACGCCGAGTATAATTTTCCAACTCGATCCTGCACCAATCACTGCAAGGCTGCTCGGACCGCCTCTCTAACTCAGCCAATCCAAGCAGGCTTTTTATGCATGCAAACGAATTTTCCAACTCAATCCTGCACCAATCACTGCAAGGCTGCTCGGACCGCCTCTCTAACTCAGCCAATCCAAGCAGGCTTTTTAATTAAAAAAGAACTGGTGTTGCCTCGGAAGTGGGGGGGTAGTCTTATACAGCGAGTATAGGCCTAAACCTATGTTTTAACTATAAAATTAGTGGGTCGTCTTATACGCCGGTCGTCTTATACGCCGGAAAATACGGTATTATTTCACATTTTCCTTCACTGACACTTTGCCCAAGTTCTAGAGCAAAATTCTTCTGTGTTAAATAGGATAGTATTTTCTTCTCTTGCTGACTGATTTTCTGTAGCATGTACATGGAACCACATACAAATGATCATTTACTGAAGCATATTCTTTATTTTTCTGTATTGTCTGAAGATACTTTTACCACACCTTTGAGCCCTATTGGAAATTTGGAAAACTAGCACTGCTTGATAGAATGATATAAATGCTTAGCTTATACACTGAGAAACATTAAGAATAAACGACAACTTGGAAGGTTAATACCTCTGGCTTTACCTTTTGCTTGTGTTGGAAGAAAAATCTGGTCCGGTTCCAAGCCGGGAGAAAGATGCTGGAAATAAAATAGAGGAAGGCTGCAAGGAAAGGAGGTCTCTGTTTGGTTTTCCAAAAACTTCAGTTGAGAGCAGCGTTTCTGTAGTGGCTGAAAAAATGGGATTGGGATAGGTGGGCTTTTATAGATTCTTTGGGGCTTTGTGATTGAGGTGCCTGTTCCTGCGTAAGAATGTGTCCCTTAATATTTTAATGGCTGTCACTATTCCTATGGGGTCATATAGGGGTCATGGCTGGCTCTTCAGGCAAAAGGAGAAATGCAAATCCTAGGTATTTGTCTGAGCTAATCTCGGTTAGCTTGCCTAATTGTGTTGCTCATTTGGAGTCATTTGCTTATGAATAGATTGGCCCAGTTTTCCTGAATGGATACAAAATCTCCATTCCAAAAGACCAGCAGCCTCTTCTGCTTGAGGTTGTTTGCCTATGGCAGGAAGACTGGAGTTCCTTTCTGCCTTTAAGAACATCTTTCTCCTCTTCTCCTCTAAGAGAAGTATAATATTCTGCCTCTTTAATATTGCCCAAAATATTTCATTTTCTAGGAGGAGGGCTTCCCACACTTACAATAAAGACAAATTATATCTAGTTGTAAAAAATTAACATAGGTCTGCAGTGAAATAAAATTAACTTGAACATATTAATCAGTTTCAACATCACTTTCAACAATTACTCAGAAAAAACTGTTTCTCCCCTCCTTGTCCTCAGAATGGCACACCTGCTCACTGGCTCCTCCTGGATTGAGCTGTGGCTCACTGAAGTAAATATACAGCATCTGTTGGAACTGCTTATTGTCTAGTAGAAATAGTTTTCTTCAGGTCAAGTTCAACTTATGCATGTAGGTTTTTTTCAGCAACAACAGAGAAGTGGTCATCATGCCACATTTTGGTTTTTCCTGGTGATCCAAACCAAATATTAACCAGTTCAATTCTGCTTAGCTTTTGAAAATTGGCAGAGTTTAAGTAGATTCTGTTTTATCCTCATTGCAATCCACTGCTTGCACAATCATTCAGTTTTCTCTAGATTTGTCTTCATTTGTTCACTTTATATTTTTTAAAAAAATAATAAAGTGTAGCTACCAAATTTCTCCTCCAGCATTTTGTTTCACCTTCCAATTTTCTTGACATCTTGGTTAATGAAGATTTTCCTAATTTTCCATGGAACTCCAGTATCTTCCTTTGCAATATAAGCTACAAAGTTGTACAATATAGAAAACCCTACGGCAAGCTGAGCTATGAATTAATTCAACACACTCAACCAAACCAGCGGCATGTTAACTTAGATTGCAGTACAAGAAAGGGGGGCAGAATTAACATCGCATTAGGATTCTTTTTGGGGGGGAACTATGTTCAGAATTAAAATTAGAAGCCCTGCCAATAAGATTTGCAGTATTTTGCGTAAAGCAAGACCACTTTGGAAACTCTGACCCGTATGTATGTTTGGAATCCGAAATCGTTCGGGGTCGGCAAAATCAACAGCTAATCATTTTGTTCCAAGTTTCGAAGCAATAGCTTTCCTCCGCGGTTTTCTCCTTCAGCAAACGGGGAAACTAGAGCCAGAGTGCCCATGGACACGGGTGTGTGTGTGTTCCTTTTACCTTCTTGTTTTACACCCTCGCTAAATCTTCCTGGGCCGGTCTCTTCGTTCAGCCACCGTCCCAACCTCCAGCAGCTGCTGTCCCCGCCTTCCCCTTCTTAACGCTGGGAAGGCGGGGCCAAGGGAAGGCAACCCGGGAGCCGTGAGGACTACAACGACCGGCGTCCTTCAGGTTGAGGCGGTTGGCCCGTCCTCTGCCCGGCTTATGCCGTGTGCGGGATGGAGAGGAAGGCCGATTCCCGGGCAGATAGCGGATAAACGAGAGGCGCAGAAATATTTAGAGGGTGGTGGGAAGGTCTTGGATCCCCCTTTTCCTCACATGCTAATAGGATTTCGGGACTGGGCACAATTTCTCGAGGTAGGTGGTTCTGATACTAGAGAAGTGGTCACTACTGGAAAGCTCCTAGCCGTAAGAAACGGACAGGGTTGCGTGAGAACGCGCGCTGTTATCAAGGGGTTGTTGTCCGGGATAAGGTTTTTCTCCCAGGGTAGAAATCACGCGTTTCCATTTCCTTCTTTCAACTTTTCCATGAGGGCACCCAATCCTGCATGACGTGGTCCACAATAGCCCTCTGCCAGATGGGCGCTCCGGGGTAGTTGATTGCGTGGCGAGAGACTAAGCTCCTAAGTGCTGGCGGTTCTCCTGCAAAAGACTCCCTTCACCACGCCTTGCATTTCGTTAAAGAGAACTACTGGTCTTAAAAGTCCGGGAAATAATCTTAACGGAACCAAGTTCCCATTTTATTACTCTAATTTGAAGTATTACGGTAAAATAGGACTTCAATTCCCATAATACCGCCAGCCAGCACAATTGATCGAGAATCGTGCAAAATACTTTGCATTTGGAGAACATTGGATTGGGTACAGTTCCGTCCAAAGACACAGGAGGACTTGAATAATGAACACAACTCTATGCTCTTTCAGCCCCAAATCATTTTTGGATTAATCAGTCCCCTTAAACATAGGTCCCCATCCTGGCAGTGTATATGTGTAAAGAAATGTAACATTGGACACTTAAGGCCACTTTAAAAATACATTTTTAAACAAACAAACTTAACCCACCAAATGAAACAGCTGAAAAGTGTTTTCTGCAATGGGCACAAGTCATTTCAAGTGGTTTGGTTACATCTCTTTCACTTGAATGATATTCCTGGTGCTTGCATAACTATCCAGATCATTCCACTAATCTCTTTATTTGACAAATTATATCCTGCCTTTCCTAAGAAACATAAGGCAGCTTATACAGCATTCCTCTCAGCATCCTTTTTGAGGTAGGCTGAGAGACAATGACTGGCCCAAAATCCTCTAGTGAGCTTGTGTGTTTTCCTCAGGTTGGATTCATTCATTGTCCTCTTCTATTTCTACAGCTTTGGGCCCCTTTCTGCCTCTGTCCTCTTTGAAATGCTTCAGCAATTTTTGAACCCAAACTTTTGGTACTTTCAAGTGCGATTCACATTTGATGTTATGTTGAATGCGCTGGACTTGGACCAGAAAAACTTTGGTTCTAGTCCTTTCTTTTTTATTTTTTTATTTTATTTGGTTAGTCAATTGCTTACAAGATAATAGGTAAAAATATGTAAATATGTAAAATATTTACATATTTAAAATATTTAAAATATTAATATGTAAAAACATAGTTATGAATACATGGATACATATAAGAAAAATAAAGGAAACAATAGGAAAGGGACGATAGGCACATTGGTGCACTTATGCACACCCCCTACAGACCTCTTAGGAAAGGAGTGAGGTCAATAGTAGAAAGTCTAAGGTTAAAGTTTTTGGGGTTTGGGGAAGAAACCACAGGGTCAGGTAGAATATTCCAGACATTGACCACTCTGTTGCTGAAGTCGTATTTCCTGCAATCAAGTTTGGTGCGGTTAACCTTGAGTTTGTATCTATTGTTTGCTCTTGTATTGTTATGGTTGAAACTGAAGTATTCATTGACAGGCAGGACATTGCAATGTATGATTTTATATACTATACTTAGATCAGACCAAAGGTGGCGTAGTTTTAGGTTTTTTAGGTCTAGAATTTCAAGTCTGGTGGCATAAGGTATTCTGCAACGAGTAGAGGAGTGGAGAACTCTTCTTGTGAAATATTTCTGGACTTTCTCAACTGTTAATATCAAATACGTAATGTGGGTTCCAGACCGATGAGCTATTGTAACTTCAAAGGGTCACTAAACAACTGGTTGTAAGTCAAGGGCTATCTGTATCTTCTTGCAGCTGTATTTTTGTTTCTTTTCCAATAGGCAATATCCATTCTGAAATTATAGAACATTATGAGATGGTCAGATATTAAAATCTGTACAAGAAATTCTCTAGTAAGACGTATCTTCCCCAGTTTGGGTTTCCCCTCAATAGAACCAACTCTACGTGAAGGGGAATTGGCCATGCTGGATTTCTCAAAGTAAGCCATCTATGTTTGTTATAGTATAGTGTCTCTATTGGAGTACAGAAGGAATAGAAATTATCATAATATTGTATTTATTTGAGGCAAATAGATGGCTGGATAGAGATATATAAATGGCTGACATCTGAGTTCTCTTAATGTATAAGATAAACAATTTCATTCTCTGATTACATATTGAAGTCAACCT
The DNA here is from genome assembly GCA_023653725.1 of Bungarus multicinctus. Lineage (NCBI taxonomy): Eukaryota > Metazoa > Chordata > Lepidosauria > Squamata > Elapidae > Bungarus > Bungarus multicinctus. Next base: position 163,173,829 of record CM042834.1, read on the forward strand.
AAAATGATTTCCTGGGAATGAGGATGGTCATAATTCTGCAGCATCTGAAATGGTATCTCATTTATAGTCAACTTAATATCTATGGTAATAATCAAACCTTAGTATAAGAAGGTAACACAGGTTCTTTAGAAACAAGAAAACTTGAACTGAACTTATATAGATATTTTTTTCCAGATTTGTTTTGTTCTGTTCAATAATATATATTTCCTATTTGGATAGAAAGTCCCCTGAAAAGATAAAATGCTATATGTTCTGTATTCTATGTTAACAAGAATGCAGAATAACCAACTGTACAATCAGTTCTTTGTTAAAGAATTTTGTTAAACCATGTGGCAGCATTCAGGTGATTTTATCAGTTCAGTCCACAGATCTGAGGGTTTTGTCTCATTGGGAGCATATAAGCATTTATTATCAATAGGCCACCATAGTTAAATTTGATTAATACTGCCGTATGTTTTGAGTACAGGGAAGGGCTCTGTATTTTAAGCAGGATTAGGGCTGCTTAGTACTTAGATGGGAGACCAGGAAGGAATTCCATCCCTTGTGAACTAGACTGGAAAATTTTTTAAAATCCCTAATGAAGCAACCTCTTTTATGCTGATGTCAGGACTATTGCATAGATCTGTTTGTGAGATCCCCTGGAATTGAGTTCAACTCCAAAAAAATGCTTTGTTCAAGGTTATCAAAATAAAATTATTGCTTTTTTTAACTTTCCTGGAACAAGTTTACATATATTTAAAACATTTTATATATAAATATTTTCCTATTTTGGTTTTTACTGTGTTTTGGTTCCTGCTGTTTATGATATATTGTACAACATTTTTGGCTTCTCATTTACATGACTTTTGAGATGGATGAACAAATTCACATTGATCGCTTTTTTCTCAAAAAAGCTTTAAATATTAAGACTTGCTTGAAACATTAAAATCCTTAGTCATGAGTCCCCTATTTTTCAACTGTATTTTTTAATAAAATAATAAAAGGGCCTTGGTGGTGCAGCCTGTTAATCATCTAGCACTTAGTGCAAGCTGCCTGCAATTAGTGAAAGCTCGAATTCCACCAGGCTCAAGGCTGACTCAGCCTTCCATCCTCTCGGGGTAGGTAAATTGAGGACCCAAGATTGTTGGGGGCAATAAGCTGACTTTGTAAAAATGCCGCTTGTGGGGGCCAAAAGCCCTAGTAATAAGCAGGCATATACAATGGAATGAAGGCTATTGCCGAGCACTTAGCATGGTGCTCCATAGACTGTAAGCCGCCCTGAGTCTCCGGAGAAGGGCGGCATATAAATATAATTTTAAAAAAAATGAGTAAGATGAAAGAGATGGAAAAGAATGTTACTTAAATGTTATATTTTTACAGATGATACAAATTGGGCAAAAGTAAAATTTATTAATCTTGGTTGAGTTGGGGAATGGGCAGGTTAGTAGAATTCATACCTTTCTGGGCTACTGTCAAGAGAAGCAGCTCAAAATAGTAGGCAGGCGCAAGGTCTTGAGAAATAAAGGCTTTCAAGATGGGCCAGGTCAGGAACAAGACAAATGTCAATAATTAACTTTTCTCCAACCACAGAAGTCAGTTGGCATCTCAGCAAGATCTGGTAATTTCACCAACCATTTTTCCAAAATGGGTCATGCCAGTTTGGTTCAACCTTCATGTATACACTAATCTTAATGGATTAGTGAATAGTAATATATTGATGTAAACTTCTATGACTTTTCTATGTAGCCATCAGTCCTGAAAGGAAATGTTGTGGCTTCAATATTAATGTTTAAAATCCTTTGTGTCAATGTGTATATTTGAATCTAAAATTTTTAGTTTTACATGTTTACCATGTATGATAAAATGTCCCTTCGTGTTGCTTACATTTCCAACATGCATTTGGGCTTCCTTTATGCATTCTATATAATTTCTCTGGCATCACGCATCAATTTATAAAAATTCCCTTTTTAAAAGATTATAACCTAATGTAAATTTCAACCCTTTGACCACATATTTTCCCATTGATCCATTTGTATATTATAATCAAAATTCATAGTCCATTTTATAATATTCTTTAACCTGTTCTTCCATTTCAAATTTTTACAAAAGTTTATACATTTTATCAATTACATGATCATCATTAGTAGAGAATAGAATAGAATACTTTATTGGCCAAGTGTGATTGGACACACAAGGAATTTGTCTTGGTGTAAATACTCTCAGTATACATAAAGAAAAGGTACATTCGTTAAGAATCAAGAATCATAACGTACAACACTTAATGATAGTCATAGGGTACAATCAACAATCAAATCATACTAGGAAACAGTCAGTATAAATCATAAGGATACAAGCAACAAAGTTACAGTCCTACAATCACAAGTGGGAGGGGTTCAGAGGTGGTATTCAGCAGATTCTGACCAGTTCTGGAGAACCGGTAGCGGAAATTTTGAGTAGTTCAGAGAACCGGTAGTAACTTTCCCCCAGGAGTGAGGAGGGAATGGGATTTTACAGTATCCTTCCCCAGGAGTGGGGAGGGATGGGGATTTTACAGTATCCTTCTCCTGCCACGCCTACCAGCCACACCCACCAAGCCATGCCATGCCCACCAAGTCACGCCCACAGAACCGGTAGTAAAAATAAATTTGAATCCCACCACTGGAGGGGATGGGTGATAAGGAGTGATGAGAAGTTTAACAGTAATAGTAGTGTACACTTTGTAAATAGTTGAACAGTGTTGAGGGAATTATTTGTTTAGCAGAGTGGTGGCTTTCAGGAAAAAAACTGTTCTTCTATCTAGCTGTTCTGGTGTGCAGTGCTCTATAGTGTTGTCTTGAGGGAAGGAGTTGAAACAGTTAATGTCCGGGATATGAGGGGTCTATAAATATTTTCACAGCCCTCTTTTTGACTCGTGCAGTATACAGGTCCTCGATTGAAGGCAGGTGGGTAGTAATTGTTTTTTCTGCAGCCCTAATTATCCTCTGAAATCTGTGTCTGTCCTGTTGGGTTGCAGAACCAAACCAGACAGTTATAGAGGTGCAGATGATAGACTCAATAATTCCTCTGTAGAACTGGATCAGCAGCTCCTTGGGCACTTTGAGCTTTCTGAGTTGGCGCAAAAAGAACATTCTTTGCTGTGCTTTTTTGATGATGTTTTTGATGTTAGGTGTCCATTTTAGGTCATGTGATATAGTAGAACCTAGAAATTTGAAGGTCTCTACGGTTGATACTGTGTTGTCTAGTATTGTAAGAGGTGGTAGTATGGGAGGATTTCTTCTAAAGTCTACCACCATTTCTACGGTTTTGAGTGTGTTCAGTTCCAGATTGTTCCGGTTACACCACAAGGCAAGTTGTACAACCTCCTGTCTGTATGCAGATTCATCATTGTCTCGAATAAGACCAATGACTGTTGTGTCATCAGCAAACTTCAGTATTTTAACAGATGGATCATTTGAGATGCAGTTATTGGTATATAGGGAGAAGAGAAGTGGAGATAGCACACAGACTTGGGGGGGCCCTGTGCTGATTGTACAGATATCGGATGTGATTTCGCCTAGCTTCACCTGCTGCTTCCTGTCTGTTAGGAAGCTTATGATCCACTTACAAGTGTATTCAGGTACCACTAGCAGGTTTAATTTACTTAGAAGAGTGTCTGGAATGATGGTATTGAATGCTGAATTGAAATCTACAAAGAGGACCCTTGCATAGGTATTTGGAGATTCAAGGTGTTGTAGGGTGTAATGCAGAGACATGTTAACAGCATCATCTGTCGATCTGTTTGCTAGGTATGCAAACTGCATGGGATCTAACAGCAGATCCGTGATGGTTTTCAGGTGGGACAGTACAAACCTTTCAAAGATTTTCTTAACTACAGATGTTAGAGCAACTGGTCTGTAGTCATTCAGTTCCTTGATGGAGGGCTTCTTTGGCACTTGGGATGATGGTAGAACGTTTGAAGCAGGAAGGAACATAGCACATCTCTAGTGGTCTATTGAAGATTTGGGTGAAGATGGGGGCCAATTGGTCAGCACAGACTTTTAAGCAAGAAGGAGTTATCTTGTCTGGCCCTGGTGCTTTTCCTGGCTTTTTTAATAGATCTTGCACTTCTTTTTCTGTGATCACCAGAGGTTGTGAGCCCAATGGATTGGGGCCAGTTGTAGGAGGCTTGGTTGTTGTTGGTGTGTTTGAGATGTGGGTTGTGGAGATAGGTGGCTGTAGTTTCTTTTCAAACCTGCAGTAAAATACATTCAGGTCATCTGCTAATTGTTGATTTCCTTCTGCTTGGGAAGGAGGTTTGCTGAAGCCAATGATGTTTTTAAGAGTTTTCCACATGTTTGCTGGTTCATTTGTTGAGAATTGGTTCTTTAACTTTTCAGAGTAGCTTCTTTTTGCTGCTCTGATCTCTCTTGTTAATATGTTTCTGGCCTGGTTGTATAGCATTCTGTCACCTTTTCTGTAAGCTTCCTTTTTGGAACGACGTACTGTAGCTGCTTTAGTTTAGCTGTGAACCAAGGTTTATTGTTACTATATATTTGCAGGTTCCTTGTTGGTACACACGTCTTATACAATTATACAATTGTACAATTTATACAATTATACAATTGCACTTCATATTCTCTTACTTTGTTCCATACCATAAGTCTTTTTATCCATTTTAAATCCTTTTGATATAACTCTAAATGGGAAAATCATTGACAAATACATCCTTTTGCCTTTAGTGGTTCTCTAGATTTAATTTTACATTCCTCTTGGTGATTCTCCAATAATTTCTGCTACATTAACTTTCTGTCTTTGCCTACAGTTTCTCTTGTGTCAAGATCCATAGAGGTGTTTTCAGGCATAGCCTGGGTTTATATCTATTCCTTATTCTCAGTGTGGCACATCTAATAAAATGTTATTTATTATCCACATTTAACTTTATCATCCATGCCATCCAAACCTCAGATTAAGCCTCCAGTGCTCTAACTCTTATGAGTTTTTGTATAAAAAAATGCTTTTGTGACTTATGATGAGAAAGAATAGGTTATAGAAAGAAGGGAATTATGATACAATTTAAGAGAGAGATTAAAATTGTATGTATAAGTACTGAGAGGAAAATTGGAAGCTACTTCCTCAATTATTTTTTCATTTTTTGTTCTTTTATTTTCTTTTTTTCTCTCTTCATTTTCTTTTTCACATTTGCTTGAGTTTTTTTCTTTGAATATAGAATCATATGGCTGGAAAAGACCTCAGATATATTTTGGTCTTTAATAAATCAATCTTTAAAAGGAAAAACAAGAAACAGACATCAAATGAAATGCTAGAACTTTATTGATCTAATGTCAAACTAAACTTGGGCCAGATTCAACATGCGCGGGCCACACCTACCCCAGCTCTGCAAAGGGGAAAAAAGTTAAGATACGTCACGTGACGGCAATGTGACACCGCAAATTTGACACCCATGAAACTCAGAATCTTGGAAGTCTGGCAATTTTCTTGCCTTTTTTTTTTTACGAAACAGAGTCAAGGTGGGGCAAACTTCTCATATTTTCCAGCTTTGTTGGGCTGAGTTTTACTAAAAAAATTTGCATCGTTTTTCTAAATTCACCTCTGTGCTCCTCTGTAACTCTCCCCACTTCCCAGACAGGCTGGGACACTCCTAGTCTTCCAAAAGACCTTGAACAGCTGGCTAGAGTACAGCTAGGGGTCAGAAGAGTTCAGGGTAGATGTTCAGGGGGTGGGTGGGTGGGTTTCTCGGATGTCTCAACGCCGCTAGCTAAACATGGCCAACTGGGGGCAGCCTTCTTGCCACTGCCAAGTCCTCTCTGCCAACTCGTTGCCGCTATGTCTTTGCAGGACATCTCAACACCAGACATTTGCTGCAGGGATGACTCGCTGCAGGCACAGAATGGAGAGCCAGGGGGACGAGTAAGTGGGCTGTCAGAGGGGGGCAGTGATGGGTAGAGAGTGGAGTTAGAGGCAACAGTGCAGAGGCAACAACGTGGGGTGAGGTATCCTGCTCCTGCCACCCTGCAACTTTTTTTAATAGCCACTTTGCTTAATGTTTGAGGCTGCCTTGCTCTGAAAATAATGACAGTTTTGGGAAGCAATAGGGTGGGATGTCAGCTTTTTTAAAAACTAAAAAGTCTTGTTTTGATTTCCATTCAAATCCTTGCCCATCAAGTAAGTTGCAAAATTTCCAGCTTTAGGGAAAAGCACTCTTCACATGACCAGAAACACTATGAAAGCACTCTGCATATGACCGGAAACACTTTTTATTTTTATATTAATTTTTTTCTTAAAACATCTTATTAGATTATAGAGTAAAATACAAATACAAAAATACAAAAGCAAATAGTGATGGGGAGAAGGGGAAAGAGAAGTGAGCCGGGGGGGTGGGGGGAGAGAAAGACCAGAAACACTTCTGGTTGTTCAGAATGTTGCAACCAAGTGCTCACAGAGCCAGGTGGATAATTTAATAGTGTTTTTGTTCACGTGCAGAGTGCTCCCCCCCCCCCTCCGAAAGCCAGGTGGATGATTTCTTGGTTTTTCTGGTCATGTGCAGAGTGCATTTTATTTTTTTATTTATTTTATTTTTATTTGCATTTATATGCCGCCCTTCTCCGGAGACTCAGGGCGGCTTACAGTCTATGGAGCACCATGCTAAGTGCTCGGCAATAGCCTTCATTCCATTGTATATGCCTGCTTATTACTAGGGCTTTTGGGCCCCCCAAGTGGCATTTTTACAAAGTCAGCTTATTACCCCCAACAATTCTTGGGTCCTCAATTTACCTACCCCGAGAGGATGGAAGGCTGAGTCAACCTTGAGCCTGGTGGGATTCGAGCCTGCACTAATTGTAGGCAGCTTGCACTAAGTGCTAGATGATTAACAGCCTGCACCACCAACGCTGGATGGAGAGTTGCAGCAATGCTCCCCCCCACAAACCGATACTGTGAAAAGAGTAATGCTAAGAAGAGGGTTTTTTCCCAGTTTGGACTCCAAAGTTTCCTGTCCATGCTGCCCCCTTTCTGTAGTGCATCAAATCCCGCAGCTAAGTGTGGCTACAAACTTTGCAATCTGCTTGAGAGGCAAGAATTTGAATGCAACTCAATACAAGACTTTTTAGTTTTTAAAAAAGCTGACATCCCACCCTATTGCTTTAACAAAGCTGCCCTTATTTTCAGAGCAAAACACTTTCAGCCATTAAACAATGTGCTTTAAAAAAAAAGTTGCAGGGGGGAGGGAGCTTTCCATTTTGACACCCCGTGCCATGCCATGGCCTCTGCATTGTTGCCTCCCACTCCATCCATTGTCGCCCCCTCTGACAACCAGCTCGCTCGTGTTATCCCTGAAATAAATTTCCAGTGTTGAGATGCCTTGCAAAGAGACGGAGGCAGCAAGTTGGCAGAGGGGGACTTGTCGGTGGTGAGAAGGCTGCCTCCTGCTGGCCTTGTCGAGATAGCACTGTCAAATCATCCCATTCTGGCAAGCGGGAAGGATGTTGCCTTTGAGATTTCGGGAGTTGTTACAATTTTTATTATTGTTTTGTGAGCCAGCCAAAATTATGGTATGCATGATTGGCAGCCATGTAAGTCTTAAATAAATGTAAGTCTTTTAAATAACACTTGCTTCCTTATAGGTAAACTCTTGTGCCTGGTTATGCACAGGAAAAGAGGACTGTGAAGGAAGTGTTTTGAACGTTTGGTTCAGCAGCACAACAGCTATGGACAGTATGACATTTTATGCTGCAGTTTCCTTTATGTTCCATAGTCCTACATTTGATAGTGCAAAGATGTATAGATAGTCATGTTACTCTTTAGTGCCAGTGAAACTGTGGGGAGAAATAAGTGACTGGAGCAACAAAGAACCTTTTCCAAATTTCAACCCAGCAACTCCAGCCAGCGAGACAATGAGGGGAGCAACCAGAAGCTGTCTTAGTAACATCCAGAGGTCACAGGCTCCTTAGCTGACAAAATGATTCAGTTGTGGAAATACTATAGTTGATTAAAAACTTCTTTGTACTCATTGTGAACATTAAAAATCATACCTACTTTCTGAATGCTCAAAGAACTTTAGACTAACTCAGTTATCTTTTCATTAGTTTTATAAAGTAGATCATTATTATTATGGCCATTTTTAGATGGGAAGAAGGCTGAAAGAGCCTTGAAATTATTTGTAAATGTGAAGGGACTTGGGGGATTCACAGGGTTTCTACACTTTGTCAGTACGAAGGACTTCCCCTCGTATCTTGGTTCTGTTCCTAAGGTTTGTCTCCTGTTCTTTTGCTTTCCTCCCACAGGCAACGATGGCTGTGCGAAATGTGCTGTTGACAGGCTGCTCCTCTGGTATTGGGCTGGCCCTGGCAGTGCGCCTGGCAAGGGATGAGTTGAAGCGATTTCGAGGTAAGGCTGCCTGGAGCCCAGAAAGGGTGCTAGGAAGCACATTGACTTCGAAGAAGGAAAGGAAGCCCTCCCTAACTTGGCCAGAGTGATGCCTCATAATTCCTGGTCTACGTTCTTTTTTTCTTAGTTTTTGCCACCATGAGAAATTTGGAGAAAAGTGAAGCCCTGAAGGAGCAAGCGGGGCCTGCCCTGGATAAGATGCTTGAAATCAAAGAACTGGACGTGACCAGTGAGGACTCCATCCGGCGCTGCGTGAACAGCATCCCCCAACGCAGGGTGGATGTGCTGGGTAGGAAAGCAAGCCCTTTCCCCCAAGAAAGCCCCTCTTATGATGAAGAGGATTTGCTTGGATCTTGACTGTACTAGTCTATACAGTCTAATGTTCCTTTTGCACCAGCTGGTCTGGTCATTGCCAAAGCCAGTAAACTGGAACATAAGGTCTGAATTAGGAGCTTTTTACCCCAATTTGATGTCCCCTAGGTATCTTTGGACTGGTTTCCTGGATTTCCAGCACCCATAGATGCTGGCTGAGGGATGGTCACAAATTGGAGAAGTTACATCTAAGATGCCTAATGCATTCTCCAATTTCCAGTTTAAGCTGTTCGGACTTATCCATGAACATTTTATGACAAAGAAGTTCTAGATGTAAGACATATTTGGGCAAGGAGCCAAGGCTATCTTTTTCTCTGCAGAATGGCGTTTATATGGGAACTTTATCATAAATCCAGAACTGAAAGTTCCATCTTCCACCTTCAAAAAAGCAGGTTCAGGGAGGATGTGACAAGTTGTAATTTGTCGTAGTGAAGTAACACACGAATCACTCGATAGCAGTTAGTGGTGTATATTGCTGAGGAATAGGGGAAGCTCAGTGAGTTGCCATTTGGAAACAGCCTTGTTCAGGTATTTCTCAAAATACAGATAAAGCCCAACAGATCCTTAAGGTAGGCCAGTGTCATCTTTGCTAACAATTGCTAGGATTTCAAGGCAATGAGTTAGATTGTAACACCGCCTCCTCTGATTTTGCAAGTTCATAAGGATTTGAAATATTGCTTTCTCCTGTTTCCTCTTGCTACCTTACCACTCCCTTCCCATACAGTGAACAATGCAGGATTTGGCCTTATTGGTCCAGTGGAAAGCCAGAGCATGGCCTCAATCCAACACCTCTTCGACACCAACTTCTTTGGCTTGGTGCGCCTTGTCCAGGAAATCTTCCCTGACATGAAGCGGCGAAAGAGAGGGCATATTGTTGTGATGAGCAGCGTCCTAGGTTTGCAAGGTGAAGCTCCTTTCGGAGGGCAAAGGAGAATGTTGTTGCAGAATCCTCTGGACATGCAACTGTGATTATCCCAGAGGATGAGGGTGGGATGGGTTGTGGAGAATGGAAGCAATGGATTTCTATGGCAGCCGCAAGCTAAATACTAATACTAAAGGCTATTTGTAGCTGGCCTATACCAAGTCATACTGTTGGTCCATCTTGTCTTCTCTGACAGGTAGCAGCTCTGCAAGGTTTCAGGCAGTGAGAGTATTTCCAGTCTTGTCAAGATGCTTTTAACATTAAGCTCCGTCCTTTCTTTGCTACAGAACAAAGAGCTGGAGGCAAGTCATGCAAAGGAACTAACAGTACCTTGCAGGGAAAGGGGCTTGCAAAGAAAGGGAAGGGGGCCCAAAGCACTTCTCTCCCTGGGCAAAATCATTCATGAACCTGAGGAGGATTTTAAAAAGCATTCAAGCCGACCTGTTGTGTATTTATTTAACAACATCCCATCAAGGAGCTTTACAAGCTTAACTTGGCTGCTCTTCTGGGTACACGAGAAGCTAAATTAATGGGCTGTGTTTGCACAACACATTTAACAATAAGTAAAGTTTAAACCAACAAAGCTCTACAAAGTATACAAATGTAGCTACTCAGTCTTTAATTGACCTAGTTAAATAGATTCTGCAGACGCAGCCAGAGTGCAAGATGTTACACTATAAGGTAAAATGAACCCTCTGGACTTCAGTTTTCTAATCAAAACTTGTTAGTAGTCAGGTCTGTATTCACGCCATTCAGGTCATTTAACTCAAACCAGATATTCCAGGTTCTCGTGATACATCAAGCTACAGACTGATGGCATATGTTGGGTTCACACAATATATTAGATTAACAGGTGGTTTGCTGCATTATGATTCAATGCCAAATCAAATAGCCTGAATGGTTCTTTCTGTGCAAACAAGAGCCAATGCCACCCCCCAGATATGTGTGAAACTACCTTCTTTTACTGGTCCTGTTAACTCAGTCTTACAAAGTAGGTTGACATACTAAACAATAAACCCATAAGGTTTTTCCATATCTTCTTTCTGGTTCTAGAAAAGCTTCATCTGCTTTAATGTCTATATGTTGGGTTAAAAAGGGCAATGTACAATTAAAAGCACAGCAGCAGGGCAGGGCAGACATTTGGGAGACGTTTGCTACTCAGTGCAAAGCAGAATCAGTTTTCTTTTGGGAAATCTTGTTAGCAGTAGTAAAAGAGAACAAACCACTCATGTCTATGAGTCAACTTTTTTCTTGCAATATTTAATTCCCTGCAGGTCTCCTCTTCAATGATATCTACTCTGCCTCCAAATTTGCAGTGGAGGGTTTCTGCGAGAGCTTAGCCCTGCAGGCCCTAAAATTTGGGATCAGGTAAATACAGTAGGATTGGAATTAAGACAGATCACGACTGAGGTTCCCCTGAGAAGGAATTGCATTTCTTTGAGCATTATTAGATTAATACAACTCCGGATAGGGTCAGTAAAAGTTAAATGAGCAAGCCCGCAGCTCAAGATTGCATGCAAATCTTGAGTTTTATTTTTCCAGAGTTACTAAAGTTTAGCGCGATTAAATCTGGGCTGAAATAATCCATAAAACGCTGATGGCAGCCAAATATCAACACTTTTTTAAATCTCTTTGTTGTCATCTAGTGGTCCTGTGGATTTTTACCACTCAGATTTCATAGTCCAGCCAAAGCAGCTTTTAGCTCCAATCATTGAACAGCCCACATATACACACCCCAGTCATCCCTAGCTGCCCTACCTTACTGACCTGGATTGCAACACTAAGTTAGGAGGGAGAAAGTACTTATTCAGGTCCCTATTCAGCTCATTTTGCTGGTTGCCCTTGCATCTAGACACCAACTTTCTCAAATGTTAACCTCTGAGAATTGTGGTAAAGAAGCAATTCTAAAAATAACTTTTCCCAAATGTGTATATCCCTTCCATCAAGATGCGGGAATACTGTTTTTTTGTCTAGCTCTGAAAGACTTTTAAGCTCTCAAGCACAGAGAGAGAGAGATCTTCTACCTGAGATTCTTTTAACTGGTGAATGTTGAATCATTAGGCTGCACGTTTTTAATTTTTAGCTGTTTTGCTTCTTTTTTTTAAAGAAATTAATTATGATAGCTGGTTGTTCAAAAATAATAAAGAGTTCAGAAAAGGGCAGGCGGTCATTTAAAATCTGAGTGTTATTTTTTCCTTCTTTGTTTAATAAATGTTTAAATACCCCTTGTCCTTACAGATAACAGCCACATAAAATGATATAAATGAAAAATGGATTATTTAAAAAAAGCTTGGAAATGAAATATTCCTTTGGATCTATGTCTCCTCATCTTCTGTGAGGTTTAGATCCTAAACACAGGGAATGGGAAGAATATCTGGAGATGGTTCTTAAGGAAACCTTTTATCTCTCCAAAATGTATTGAAAATAACATTGATTAGTGGAACACAAACAGGGTCAGGAATTGTCATTTGTATACATTAAAAGGGTACAAATCTCTAATGTGCTGTTGTGGGAATTGAACTCCACACATTTTAAAATTGCCAAATTTGGGAAAATCTGCCACACACACACGCATATACACACTTCACATTTAAATTTTTACAAAAGAAAAAATATAAAAAACAAAAGAAATTGAAAGAAAAAAGTAGAGGAAAGTGCAAGGAATAAAGAAAAACGAATATCAATATTAGCTGTAGAGAGTCACTCAACAGGAAGATGGGTGGCATATAAATTTAACAAATAAATAAATAAAAATAGTCCCCATAGTAAGTTATTTTAATCACTGAAATTTTACCAATAGTTACAATTGTAATTTGTCCCACTTTAATATGTCCTTTTTGATATCATATCATACCTTAACATAATTATACATGCAGTTCATATTATTAAATGTAACTTTCATATATATAATCTTTTCAATTTTAAAACCCATCTTTTCATCAAAGTCTCTCAATCTTGAAGGTTTTCAAGATAAGATTAGAAAAACATTTGTCCTGGCATTATTATAACCAGCATTATTATTGTTTATTTACTTAAAAGCCAGCTAATGCACCAAAGTCCTTCAATTTCTTCATTAAATATTCAATATCATTTGAGGCTTTTTAAAAATAAAATCTAAATTGTATTTTAGTAAAGAAGACACTCAGTAAGTGTTTTCTTTAACTTTTCAATCCCATTATTTCTCCTCCTGTCTAATGCCTCTGTTGAACACTTAAAAAACAAAGGGGGCAAAGAAGAGAAACCCTCCTTTAATGTTGGGAATAGTAAACTTTTTTTCCAAGCACTTGGGCTGGAATCCTTTGGAAGTAGATAGATTGGAGGTACATTAGTTGACAAACAGGTGGTCTTTAAACATGGTGCCTAATCCTACAACCCTTGTCTGAAATATGGACTACAAGGGGTGCTATTTGCTGCATTTGTTGACTTGAGTGGTAGGGAAAATGTGATGAAAGTTGTTTGAATGTTACTGATATTTTACCATTTCATAGTTTTGATTGTAATTTATTATGCTAATCACAAATAATAATAAAAATTGATTGACTGCCTCTTTAATTTAAGGTTTTATTTGCTATGAACATCAGACCCAGACATACCTTCTCTGCAAAACTATGGAGCTGAAAGAAAGCATGAAATATGCATTATAATTAAATTCTTCTGAATCAAAATAGAGATTTGTAAAATGGTTTCAATTTTTTTCTTCATAGTATAGTTTTTTTAACTGAAGTGGGCTAAGAGCTCTTGCTTAGTAAAGCGCAGGCCTTGAATTCTAAGTCATAACTATGTAGAATAGATAGATAGATAGATAGATAGATAGATAGATAGATAGATAGATAGATAGAAGAAGAAGAAAGAAAGAAAGAAAGAAAGAAGAAGAAAGAAGATAGATAGATAGATAGATAGATAGATAGATAGAAAGAAAGAAAGAAAGAAAGATAAGAATAGATAAGAAAGAAAGAAAGATAGAAAGAAAGAAGATAGATAGATAGATAGATAGATAGATAGATAGATAGAAGAAGAAGAAGAAGAAAGAAAGAAAGAAAGAAAGAAGAAAGAAAGAAGTAGATAGATAGATAGATAGATAGATAGATAGATAGATAGATAGATAGATAGATAGATAGATAGATAGATAGATAGATAGATAGATAGATAGATAGAATTCTTTATTGGCCAAGTGTAATTGGACACACAAGGAATTTGTCTTGGTGCATATGCTCTCAGTGTACATAAAAGAAAAGATATTCATCAAGAGTCAAAAATCATAAGATACAACACTTAATAGTAATCATAGGGTACAATAAGCAATCAAATCAAATAGCAACCATCTTTAACGTCACATCAGCTGGGATGCCTGGCATACTGATGGTTCTTGATGATATTAGAAGACAAGAGGAAACCTGCTTCTTTGTCAAACAGATTGTTAGGTCGCTCATCGATGGAAGAGTGATTATTCACTGTTTCTTTCCTCCTACAGAATCAGTTTGATTGAGCCAGGACCAGTGTTATCAGAGTTTGAGAGGAAGCTTTATGAGGAGGCAGCAAGCATGGATCTCTCTGGTGTAGATAAAGAGACGCTAGATATATTCCACAACTTCTATCTAGCCTACTCCAAAGATGTCTTCACTGCACTGGGGCAGTCTCCAGAAGAGGTGGCTGAGGTAGGATGATGTTTCTTCCTACCTATTTTGGAATAAATGCCTAGCCTCTAGTGCTTATTGATGCCTCTGCTGTGGCCAGGAGCCTTAATTTTTTCAGGTGACTTGTTGTATTGACTGACTTCAGAACATTAATCAAACCAGGGTTCCCCACCTCTCTGTCCACCCCCCGAAAAAGAAAGAAAAAGAAATAATATATTGGCACATTTTGAGGAACCATAACATGTTCACACAACATATCTAGTAGGTGTATAATCACTGGGTTCGTTTATGGCTACAGGGAACTCTGCTACTTCTGAAGCAGCATTGGCTATTGGTTGGCTTCTGGGTGCAATTGAAGGCCAGCTGTCAACTTTAAAGCTATAGTTGTAATAATGAAGCCCATCAGTATTATGTTACATCGCAATGTAATCTTTCATTGATTTATGTGGCTGAAATTGCTTATAAACACCCTTGATCATCACAGATTCCAAAGAACAAGACTATCAAGTACTTGATATAAACTACTATGTTGTAGATTACATACAACTGATCACAGAAAATGGATTTAATATAGCTGTCCAAATAGTAACTGAGATATAGCAGTTCAGGATCTGAGATAGTTTCAGAAAGCCCCAGAAAAAAAAGATTTCCCAAAAAAGGTAAAAAAGCACTTATAAGAAATCTCCATATCTTCAAGAAACTCTTTCTTTAGATGTCAAACTGCTTTATGGTATTTTTTTTATTTATAGGGAAGATGTAATTGGACAGACTGATAATATATTTCTCTTAATTTCCTCTTAGCAATATTCAGCATCAAATCCATTTTCAGGCTCTTTGCCTCCATTTCATGAGCTGAAAGATTTAGTTTCCAACCACACCAAATGTTTATTACATTTAAGCAGGTCTTCAGATGTGTTTATTCACCACAGCCGACTTGCCATGGCCAACTTGCCATGGAACAATTCACGATGGGACAAGAGTTATACTAATATCAAAGAAATAGTGGAATAGAATCATTAAGGAAAGGAAGAGAAAAAGGAGGGACAAAATGGAATTTGAATGACAAAAATTAAAATATTTTTTATTTATTTTGAATAATTAAATTAAATTGTTAAATTGTCCTGCAGCGAGTTGGCCGTGAATTGGTCATAGTGAGTTGACTGCAGCAAGTTGGCTGTGGCAAGTTGTCCCATTCTGCTTCAAGGTGTTCCCCCTTGGTTATCATTGATCTTAAGTTTGATACCATATATAGAAATGTCGATCAGCTTAAATTACAGACTTCATTCTCTGAAATCAGTATTTATCTTATTTATATATACTTGCTTATCTCATAGACTATGAGTCTTTGAATGACATATTGGTTTTATACATTGGGTCTTTAGCAAATGCCCTGTCCTTGTCCCTATGAACAATTGATTATCCTATGTCTTCATGTTTATTATTTGGATCTTTTTCTTTCTTTTTTTTATGGGCAGATTCGGCTTTGAATCATATTGGGCAACTTCTGAGCAGGTCTATTTAACCAACCATTTTTGCTTCCTAATATATTCCACTATACTATTCTAGCATGGAAATGAGTGAATGAGGCAAATAGAGTTGCCTTGTAGGGGACATGAGTGGTATATAAATTTAATAAGTAAAATAACTAAATAACTAAGTATGTGTCAGGCTTATTAGCAAAAAAGAGAGCCAGTTTAGTCTAGTGTAGTGGATAAGGTTCCAGGCTAGAAAGCAGGAGACTATCAATTCTTGTCTTAGCCATGAAAGCCCCTCTGGGGCTTTCTGAAAACTATCTCAGATCCTGAATTATTGTATCTGTTACTGTTTGGACAGCTATATTAAATCTATTTTCTTGGGTCAGTCACTCTCTCTTAGCCCAACTTACCTCACAGGGTTGTTGCTATGGAGAAAATAGGAAGAAGGTATGTCCCATAGATTCACTACTTTGAGTTAAAATAATGAAGGTGGGATACAATTTAAAAAAATCCTGAACAGACTTAACAAACAAATTGCATGGGGGCTATGTGAAAAATGAAATGCAATGGCATTTTATGAAAAACGGCTTATGCTTGGATGGAGTCTTTGTCTATAATTTAACTGTGAGGAAATCAGCCTGAGCCCAAAGTGATAATGGCAAGGAGCCTGAGTGGGCTGAGTGGTCTAAGTGGCATATGCCACTGGGGCAGAGAAAAATATTCCATAAAACATAATTGTATGTGATTTCTTGGAAATGGGCTTTGCCAACATTTTATTTATTATTATAGGCCAATAGCCCCCAACTTTTTGGGCACCAGGGACCAGTTCTGTGGAGAGAAGGGTATATGGTTTCGCATGCTGCCTGCATCCCACACATGGGGCTGTGTTTGTTTGTGCAGTCCGGTTTGTGGCACTGCTGTGGACCAGGGCCAGTCCATGGACTGGGGGTTGGGGACCCCCAAAAGGAAAAAAAAAAAAGAGATAGAGAAAAGGAGATAATCTACAAAAGAGTACTATACTTTTTTTTACTAACAATGTAGATCAGGGCTACGACGACTTTAAAAATGATTCAAAGTGCTTCAGACTTGTGTGAATAGTTGTATTGACTTTATTGAGTGGATTTCTTAAAACTGCACTTTTTTTGCATGAAAACACGAGAGATGTGCTGTACTTATCTGCATAAATCCAGAAGTCTTTTTCTAAATCAGTTCCCTGTTTCTTCAATTCTTAAACAATGCACTCATCATGACTGTAATTGAATTTATTCAATGATGGCTTCCCTCCAATAATTTCATATTAACTTCGTCTGAAACCCCCGTCAGTTTCCAAATATGTAATTGAATGACTACTATGAGAAGTGTAATAATAAGCCTATGTATATGTGAACATGGTATATATACCAGATGTGAACCTCCTTTGGTTAAAAAAAACAGATGGCCAATTTTTACAGTTGATTCAATAACCTTATTATTGACCAAGTTAATAGTCTTCTTCAAGCTGCAATGTAAAGCTTTAAAAATATCCTGATTGTTTGAAGTTTCATCTTGACTCTAAGATCAGATCTTTAAATGTGTTTGTTATCTTTCCCCATCCTAATTAATTTATACTCCCCCTTCATCCAAACATACACTTTTCTGTAAAATACAGGTAGTTGTCTGCATTTTCTAATTCCATGCCCTGATCTTTTTTTCTGGCAGCACGTGCTGAAAGTGATCTCCTCTGAGAACCCTCCATTGCGATATCAAACCAACAGCTTCTATACACCCATCACCACTCTCAAACATGCGGACCCCAGTGGGAACCTGCCTCTAAATACTTTTCATCAGATGATCTTCCAACATGATCGGCTCTTCAAAGCCAGTCTCAGCCTCCTTAAAATGCTCCAGTGGAGGAAGAGGCGAGATATGGACTAGATCGTCCACAAGTATAGAAGATGCTAGCTGCCTTTATTTCCTAATAGGCTTCTGAAAAGAGCCTGTTCATTGGCTACAAAATCATACTTCTAGCTTACATGCAGATTTTTTTTCTCATAGTGCAGAATGAGGTGACCCTGGCCTGATTCAGTGTGTTTTTTGGGGGGTATCTTGCGTTGCTTCAAAGCAATAAATTAGAATGAGATAGTATTTTTGATCTGGGGGTTGCAAGGAGTGTCATATTTTTGGTGTTCCTTATGTAACATCTTTGAATAATACATTTTTAACAAGCTATAATACCTGAATCAAAAATGTCACCCTGCATTTGGTCCAAAGTGATGTGATCCAAAATAGATCGTGTCAATCTTGAACAATACAGCATTTTCCAATCTTGGCAACTTCTGGATGAGTGAACTTTGAAGTTCTCAGAATTCTCATCAAAGGTTATCCTGGCTGAGGAATTATGAAAGTTGAATGGCTGCTTTGAGAAATAATAGGGCCAGCACCCCATCGGTTATATATAATGCCTAACCTTTAAAAAGTCTGGGCTTCTACCTAAACGCATTCCCTACTGAACATGTTTTCCAATTCTTGAAGTCCAATTATTAGGACTTCGCTGAAGTTCTGAGAATGAAAGATGTAGTCAAAACAATTCTTACCATTAAAGAAAGAGAGTGAGTGCATATTTTAAACAGCTTTCTGTTCCTGAAAAAAAATTGACTAGAGGACCAATTACTGTAAAATAGGAAAGAACAATATAAAAGGACACAAAGCAAAGAAAAGATTAGGAGGTAATATGGAAACAAAAATGTCATTAACGTAGAGTACTTTTCAGATTTTTATTGGGAAAAAGTTAGCTTACAATATTTTTTTATTTCTTTTTCAAATACAACTTGCCAGTTCCCAAATCCTTTTTAATTGGGGCAGAAGACTTGTAAACAGAGTAGGATCAGTTAGTTAATTTGCATTATTGCCCCAAAGTATGTATGTGATTCAGAAGACGTTTTTATATATAGCAGAACCAAAAGTATTTGCATTACATGGGCATTGACAGGTTTGAGGCTTGAGGAAATCCTATGCATCTTTATCCAGAAGTAAGTCTTACTCAGTTTAGTAGACTTCCTTCCTAGTAAGTGTTCATTGGGTTGCTTCCTTTAGAGCTTTGCTCTTTTCACATTCAATAATCTGTGAAATAAAAACCTACATATAGAAAATGGCTGCTTTAATATTGATCTTGAATCAAGATACATTGTAATCCATTGAATTTCTAATGCTACATTTTCCACAAGTGACTTTTCAATTCAAAACAATTCATTGTCTAAATGCACTAGTAGACCAAAATCCATCATAAGTAATAAAATTAGAATATTCTATTATGAATATTGATTGTTAAATAGTTGTTTATGTAAAATATTAGTATAAATTTACTAAGTTTACTATGCAGCAGAGAATGTTCTAGTGTATTAATTTCATACCCATATTATGCACTGAGACATACAATACTTGGCCCAAATCAAGCTTGCAGGAGAAGAGAAAAGGTACAGCTCACCTAGGAAAATTATCCTTAACAATGACGTGCAACAAAACTAGACAAAATATGTGATATCCCTATACCTCAAATAAAGCTAAAATAAGTTAAATGACTTACCATGTAAAGCTATTTTATCCTGGAGATGCTGATGCTGGCATAAATAAAACCCAAAATACTGAACCGAGGAGCCTGGGTGGCTGTGTGCCAGCCCTTCCCCTATTAATTCTCTTCACGGAGCCTTGTGGTAGCCATATGTCAAAGACCGTTGTGGTCTTTGTATGCTAAGCTCTATATTTGCTACACGTAACAAAACAACCAAAAATCCTCACCAAAATCTCTTATTATGAGCCTGAAATATGTATTTCAACAACACAGCAACTCCTTTTGGATTTTCTCAGTTAAGTGAGATTGGTTACCTCATTGCATTTGTACGTAGCTAAGCTAGTGGTTCTGAAGCAAAACAATATTTGTGTTACTGTTTTGGGATGAGATAAGATGTGCTTTAAAAGGCAACACTTCCTGTGGCACATCCTATCATTTCTTGTACTCTGGTTTTTATGACCACTTTTGATAAATATCAACGCTTTAGCTCAGTGGTGTAGTAACCATTAAGCAAACTAAGCACATGCTTAGGGCACCAGGCCCAAAGGGGGCACCACAAAAACTTTTATATAGCCTAAGCTTGGCTTCGTTTGTACAGTATGTACAGAGGGGGCACCAAGATTTCTCATGCTTAGGGCACCAGTGAGCCTTAATCCGCCACTGCTTTAGCTACATTATTACGTTATTATTACGTGTATTCCCTGGGTGGTGCTAAATAGATGACAACAACCAGATGCAGCCATACTGCCCTGTTGGGCCTCATAGTCACAACAAACAAGTGCATTAAATCAAGTTCTCACATTATTCTTAGTTTTTTTTTCAAGACCAGTTAGTTAAATGTCAGTCTTTGCTTGATTAGGCACGTTATCAAATATGCCACCCTATTAATGGCTTTCATTGGAAGTTACCAATCTGATTTCTATTCTGTGTTCGCTCCAGTTGTGCAGCTGCCTAGAAAATGCTTGACCAACTGCATTCATATCTAATGGAGAATTATTTTTTGTTTAACCATAATTTAACATAGCACAGTGGGTGGTTTTTGCACATTATTGTATAAACCCAGCTAAGAAGTTAGTGTGCTGCACTGGAGTAAAAGCTGATCCTGAAACATCCAAGATCAAAATATCCTGTTTAAGCTTCTCTTTCTAAATTTTACTCGATAGTTATTAGAATAAAATTACTTTGTCTCGATATTAATGTGCAGGTAGTCCTCAACATACAACTGTAATTGAGTCCAGAATGATGGTTATACATTGTGCTGGTCATTAAGTGAGTAATCATGACCAACTCAATTCTATGACTTTTTGCAATGGTTATTAAGTGAATCATCACGGCCGTTAAGAAAATTGCAATCATTAAACAAACACTACAGTCATTAATGAACCCATTGTCTACAATAGGCATATTTTGCTGAAAACCAGACATAAATCCCTGTTTTCGTCAAAAAACCATAAACCTGTGATAGCAGGATGCTGCAAATGGACATATATGGGGGCTATTTTCTACGTAGCCAAAATGTGATCATGTGATGGAGAGGGGGTAACCTTTGAATTCATGTTGTATCTCTTTTTTGGTCCATTATAACTTCAAATAGTTACTAAGAGAGCTGTCATACATTGAGGACTACCTGTAGTAAATTATACTGCAAATGTCTTAACAATCCTTGATGTTCTTGTTTAGCTTATAACTATAATCCAAGTCAGCCTTTCCAACTGGTACCCTTCAGAAATTTGAAGCCTACAACTGTTATCTGGTTGGAAACTCTTGGACTTGTCATCCGAACCACATCTGGAATATTAGAACTCAAGGATCCATAGGTGGCAGTATAATCTAATATACTGATGTGAGGGTAGATAATGTGCATCAATCTAATAGTCACACAACATTTAGCAGGATTAACAGAGTGCTGGGAGTTTTTATAAAACAGCCACTGCTGCTCTGGTGATTTCAGGTTGCTGGAAAACACTAGAGAAGGCCTAGGCCTACATGTTGAAGTTAGCAATCATTAATCAATAAACACAAAAAGAGACAGAAAACACAACTGAGCAAAGCAACCCTAATGTATGCATGTGTAGAAATTTAATGAATTTTGTTTAGTAAAGAACTTATAGCCATAAACCAATATATAAACTTTTTTATCATACAGGTATCCTCAACTTATGGCCACAATTGAGCTGAAATTTTCCATTCCTAAGCAAGATAGTTAAGTGCATTTTGCCCCATTTTATGATCTTTCTTGCCACAGATGTTAAGTGAATCTGGCTTCCCCATTGACTTTATTTATCAGAAGGTCACAAAAGATTAATCATATGACCCTAAATCAGGGCGGTTAAACTTACCGCCTGTGGCCCAGATGTATCACATGCTGGCCACGCCCGGTTTAGCGAAGGGGGAAAAAGTCACAATACATCACATGACGCTGCCATGATGACACGAGTTTGATACCCCTGCCCTAAGTCATTGCAACCATCAAATACATGCCAGTTGCCAAGCAGCCAAATGTTGATCACATGGCTGCGGAGATGCTGCAAAAGTTGTGAAAAACAATCGTAAGTCACTTTTTCAGTGCTGTTACAACTTCAGTCACTAAATGAATTATTATAAGTCAAGGATTACCTGTATACTTTTAGGAAGCAAGCCAAAACCTCAACATTGTTTCACTATAGATCACAATAACACCATTACAGGATTTTGTGAAGGCACATAAGCATAAAACTTGCCATGGGTTTTACATGTAGTCCTCCGCTTACAACAGTTCATTTGGTAACCGTTCAGTCACATCACTGAAAAAGGTGGTTCATGACCATTTTTCAGACAAACACATTGCAGCTTCCCTATGGTCACATGATCAAAATTCAGACCCTTGGCAACTGACTCATATTTATGATGGTTCAAGTGTCTTGGGGTCATGTGATCACTTTTTGTGACCTAATAAGCAAAGTCAGTGGGAAAGCTACATTCACTTAACAACTGTGTTACTAACTTAACAACTGTAGTGATTCGTTTAACAACTCTGGAAAAGATATAAAATGTGGCAAAACTTACAACTGTCTCACTTAGCAACAGAAATATTGGGATCAATTGTGGTCATAAGTTGTGCACTATCTGTACTTCGCAGTCATTTCCTTCTGATATTAGTTGGTTCTAAAGTTCACATGCAAAAGGAAGCAAAATTTGCTGAAATTAGGAGCACGGAAAACTGGTGTGAAGTTTCCTGGAGTGGAGGGTCAAGGTATATTTTGCTGAACAAGTTTGTTAGGCTTACTACAAAAAAGCCTTGAGAAACTATATTTTTTATTAAGTTTGGTGAAATCCTATATCCATTTCTGGGCATAAGTTTACCTCTAAGGAAAATACGTTATGTAAACAGGAAATCCAAAAGCATCAGGAGTGAGAAAATCCTGGAATTTTGCAGAAAAAAGTAACAAATAGAAGGGAGTTTGGGGAGTTCTATTTCAGTCAAATCTGGAATGCCACATGTTCCCCTGAATGTTATTCTCACTGGCCAGCTTTATACATCTTATTAAGCCACTTAATTATTTGGTTTTTCCCTTCTGAGTAGTTCAGAGAACCGGCCAATACCCCCTCTGACTGGCCACACCCCCATCTATTCTCTGCCTCCCGAGTCCCAGCTGATCGGCTGGGTTTTCTTTTGTTGCCCTGCACAGGAGAACGGAGCTGGAAAGCAGGCTAGTGGGGTGGGGAGGGAATGGAGATTTTACAGTATCCTTCCCCTACCACGCCCACCAAGCCCCACCCACAGAACTGGTAGTAAAAAAATTTGAATCCCACCACTGTCCAGGAGGCAAGCTATTCTATTGATTGTTCAGTCTGGAGATTGCTCCTTAGTTCTTTTTTTTTTTTTAGTTTTAAAATAAGTTTATTTAAATTTCATATATTTAAAACATTTAAGAAACAAACAAACATATAAACAAATATATATACATATATACATTTTGCAGCAGGTACTGAGCATTGGTTACACTTTTCTTTTTTTCTTTTACCCCATAACATTGACGTGATCTATCTTATTACAATACCTTCCTTGTTCTTTTAATTTTTTAATTTTACAGAATACTTTATGATTAAACATACGTCCTTCATAGTTTCATTAACTTATTCAGTTGTCAAATGTTGCTTTTTCTTTAATCATTCATACCAACAATTCCAAACTTTATAGTATTCACTATCTTTGTTGTTTTTTAGTAATTTGGTTAGGCTATCCATCTCTGCACACTCGTGAATTTTTTTAATGACCATCTCCTCTGAAGGGACAATAGACAGTTTCCAATTTTGTGCATAACTTATTCTGGCTGCTGTTATAATGTGCAAGATTAAATATTGGTATTTTTTTCTATTTTTATTCTATACCCAGCAAAAAGATTTCAGGTTCAGGTTTTATATCTTGTTTAATTATATTTAGAATCCAATTTTTAATATTTTTCCAAAACTTCTTGCATCTCTCCATATGCCCAAAAAGTTAACTTATTGGGGCTGAATCTGTGGCCAACAACACATATACAGGCTGACATAGTCATTGTAACCCAAATTGTTTTCATACTTATCTTGCCCATTATCATACATTTTCTAATAAAAAATAAATTTACCTCTTATCCAAAACTTATCTATTTGTTAGGTCATATTAAAACCAAATTGTTCTTTATCTTTTTTTTCTCCTTAGTTCTAGGTTAGTTCCAGATCTTTCTTTAACCAGCTTCCACTGACTAATTCTTGTCCTGTCCTCAGGTGCTTTGGAAAATAAGTCAACCCCATATTTTCTGTGACTATCCCTCAAATTCCGAAAAACAGCTATAATGCCCCTCCTAATCTTTCTATTCGATAAGCTAGATCTGTGTACCTAGCACTCTCACCATAAGAAGCGCTTCTTAAAGCATACACAGCTACTGCAGCTGAATAATTTATTAGTCTTTCAAATGACATGGAACTCTTTGTTTTACTACTGCCCATGCACGCCCCAAAAAAGTATGTATGGGTGTAGGCAACAGAGGCCAGTATGCTCCTAACCAGAGCACACTTTTTTTGGTTTGATCTGACTGGTCAGAAAGGAGTAAGAATGAAGTGGGAATGGCTACAAATACTACAGTACTATGAAGTCGTGTTCATTGAAAGCTACACTGTCCTGTTCACCTTGACATAAGGCAATCCAAACAGTGTGGCTTTCCTCTACTGTTGCTTGCACCTTCCACAGACATTCACAATGCTTTATTTGCAGCATCAGTAACACCACTGATTTCCTTGAATGTTGTTTAACAGATCTATCAACACGCGTGGGGTGCTGGTTATTAGCTGCGAGGACACTCTTTCCAGCAAAAACAAAGGGGTGATTTTTTTTTTTTTTTTTGCATCATAAGGCGGAAACGGGACTACAGCTATACCAAAATTCCGGCTTGTGGGGCTTCAGGCAATACTTGGCAGGCGTCCACAGCCGGAGGGGTGCTACCCGAGGAATACGGGAGCACGTAGACATCTGGAAGGACTGGCTTCGGCTCAGTAAGTGTCGGCCTCGGCTCAGGACTTATCTTCCTCGACCACAAATAAAATCCCTGCTCCTGCTTCGACAGCTTGGCGATTAAAAAAAACAACAACGATCGTGGAGATCCGCTACTATTGCTTGGAGAATAGAGGGCTTGTTTTCCTAAACAACGGCTCCCGCCGCCGCCGCCGCCCCGAATTCCGGTTATTTCTAAGTAACCGCGTTTGTGACCGGCTTGAATTGCCTTGTCGAATTTTTCCTGAGAAGTATTTCTTGGAATCAACCCAAGCGCCACAAACCAGCGTACATTTTTTGGGGTTCTCCGCAGCTCTTGCAAGGAAAGACGTTACCAAAACCAGCAATGAGCCTCCGGGACTTTTGAAGCAGCTGCTGAGTTGGTCCTCCTCGGGGGACTACATTCCATTTTTATCTTAAGAGGAATCAACCGGGGCTCGGGCACTAAGCTCGGTCCGGAGAGGAGCAGCGACGCCGGCATCTCAAAGGATGGCGCTCTCGACCTTCTGGATCCTGACGGGCGGGTGGAGGACGGGCTGGGAGGTCTGTGTGCGTCAATAAACAAGGAAGGCGCAAAGAGACCCAAGACGAGACAAGCCGCTCGGGTTGACAACTCCTGACTGCGCCTTTAAGGATCGTCGTCGAGGGGCGGAGCAGGGAGTGTCCCAAGCAGGCGCTGAGGTTGTGCGGCCGGAGGAGTAGGGCTCTGTGCGGTAACGGCGGCAGCGGAGAGTTGGGCTTCAGGTGGGCCTAACGAGAGGAAGCGAAGGCGCACGACGGGAGCGCAGCCAGCATGGACTGGGGCACGGAGCTCTGGGTAAGCAAGCGCGCAGCCCACTCGCCTGGGCGCTCTCCTTGGAAGTTACCGTGCTCACGATTTCCTGGTTTATCCCTCCCGCTTGTTTCCCCCCCCTCCACACGTCCCACCACTTGGACTTCAAGCCCCTACCCAGGGCTAGGCTTCTTCGTTTATCTCCAGATCTCCGTAAAGCTTGGACCTTGTCTTTTTTTCGCCAAGCAAAGTTCGAGTTCTTTGCGCCCCCTGCACCGCAGCCCCTTTCCACCGTTAGCGCCCGCTCCCACTTCTCCTTAAACAGACCCTCATCCCAGGAGGCTTATCCTGGTTTTCTGTTTTGGCTACTCTTGGTCTGTTTTCTCCTTTCTTGGCCTCGTAAAAGGAAAGCGTGGTTTTGGAATGGGAATCGCGGGTGAGTCGTTCATCTTCCATGAGTAATGAATTTAAAATTTCCTGTGTCGTTAAGTGTTGTAGAATTATACAGGGCAGGTTTAGATAGATATATTTTGGTCCAGAGAAGCAAGAACACCTGGAAGAAAAGGAGGAAGTACTTTTATACTCTTGATTTTAGGAAAGTAAAGCTGTTGTGTTTGTGCCACCATAAAGAGTAACTCAGTTCTCAGTCTGGTCTGGAAAAAGTTGCCCTACATGTTACCCCTACAGGGGACTGGACCACTTGATGAATCTCTGTGTTGGATACGCCAGCTTCTGCAACATCATATGGGAGGAAGCCAGGATAAATGTTTGGTGTCCCAAGCAACCACTTAGGGATCTTTGTATGGTTTAGTCTGACATGCATCTGGGATAAATATGCAGTAGTATGATTGTTTAATACTTTGCATAGGACCTGCACTATAGTACTCAAAATCACTCACCATAAAGATACCAATAGCATATGCCTTCTGAGTAAAGTGAGTATTTGACATTAAAAGACTGAAGGACAAGAGTAGCTAACTTTTAAAATTATTTTTATTTCTTCAGACTGGCCTAGATTTCTCCAGAATGGAGATCTGTCTCATGAATTCATTGTTGCTCCAAAATAGGCCACTGCTGGTGATCCAGAACTACTTTGCAAGAATTCCAGCGAATGTTTGATAAGTCTGTGAAAAGTAATTGCTGTAGACATAGCTTGCCTATTTCTAATTTAAAATGTATTTGGGTTAATGTAAGTCCAACAACCTGGACTTTCAAGACCAGCTGTCAGTTGGGCTTGGTCAGAAAAGGCAGTTTCCTTGATTCTTAGGCTAAAGAAAAACCAGAACAAAAAAATTCCTCAAGCTGAGGGAGGACAGTTTTTAACAATGTATCTAAACAAGGAAGAGATGTACGTCTCTGATAAAAATGAACTGGTAGCATTATGATAAACATGAACTGAAGAAAAGAATTTGGGGATGTTGATTTGTAGAGGGTTGACTTTCACAGTCAATTCAAAATATCTCTCCTAGGCCACAAATGACATCCACTCCACAAATGACATTGAATTTGAAGAATGCATTTGGTATCATGCAAAAGATAAGTATTGTTCTTCTGCTTAGAAAGATTATTTAGGGAAGCATCTGAAAAAGAAAGGAGAGGAAGATTCTTTCATGTGTATTTTTAACAGACAGAAGGTAATGGTTTAAATTGAAAAGGAACAGCACACTTTGGACACATTTTGATCTACATGATACTGGTATTTATTGTTATATAAGCCCACTAACTGTGTTGAACTTTGTCTTCTAAGATTCTTACCAGCATAACTGGAAATTCTGCCGACTGTAATCCAACATAGTTGGTGGTTATCAGTTGAAGATAGCTGATAGATAGAGGGCATTACTGCTTCTTTCTCTTCCAGTTGCTTAGAAACTTAGAAAATGAGTGGCAAAGAAGCTTCCTCTCTCTTATTCCAAGTATCTAGCATTGTTTCCCAGGGTTGATGTCAGAACAAGCATTTCTTCAGCATCAGCTTTAGTTTTGTTTTACTGAAACACCCAAGCAAGGAAGATACAGGATCCTAAAGATGCCTTTTGTAAATTGCTGGGTCTAATCAGAGATTAACTCTAGCCTCATTGCTAGAATAGCACAAGCTATTCCTGGCACATTGCAATGGCACAGACAAAGTTTGCCCTCTGCAAGAGAAACAGCAAGAAGATTCATATTCAAAACAACTTTCTCTCTTTCACCCACACATATACATGCACACACACAGGCAGAGACATCAGGAAATGTATGTGTGTATGTGTGAATGACTTAAGTTGTTTTACCCTGCATTTGTAAAATACAACAAGAGCTTCTTGTATTTGCTAATTCTTTCCTGTGGATGGTCAGTATATATGGTAGTTGTTTGGTTTGCTTGTTTATCTTTTATGTTGTCCCCCAACCAGGCTCCAACAATGAAGGGGAGTTGGTTGCTGGAGGTGGGGAAGCAGCAGGATGCATCAGCAGAGAGAAGCAGCAAACCTGGGAAACTTTAACTTAATGTTGCGTGAAGCTGTACCCTCTGTAACAGGGTGCATTGGAATTTTCCTTGGGGGAAGGATGGCCAATCCTGGGCAATTTGTTTAACCTATTGTTCAAGCTGTTCCTCCTGATATCTGGGTGTGGCCTGATGAATTTTCTAATAACTTTTAGGGGAGATTTACAAGCTTCTGGCTTGAATCTCCTGATGCAGAGAGCTTAAAAGAGGCTGGGTTTATATTGGTGAAGTGAGCAGGAACTGACATCTAGGTGTTTATGACTGGCTAGTGTTGTTTGCATGAGTTCAATGAATTCAATTCATTGAATTATATGTATGAAGGAAAGACAAGCCATTAACTTGTCTGTGAAGATTATTAATCATCCAGGTGCTTTTCCAAAAGGTAACTGGACTTTCTTAGTGTTTTATAGTGTGTTTTTTTAACATTTCAATTCTCATCCAAAATTTCAGTATCAGACAACTCACACTGATTTTTGAGAGTTTCTCATAGACACACAAGTGAAGTGTTTTATGTGCAATGAAATAATTAAATCTGAAGTTTCAAAAACCTTCTTACCATTTTGGCAAAACATGTCTTTATGCTATCTTTTGTTTTCTGAGTAATATTCAGATGATGGGTATATAAATGAATGGAACTTTTATGTAATGTGACTAGCAGTAGAACGTAGAATAGCAAGGTTGGAAGGCCTTGGAGGTCTTGTGGTCCAATCCCCAGCTTGAGCAGTCTGCACGAATGGTTGTCCAAACTATTTTTTTAAAAACCTCCAGTAATGGAGCACCCAAAACTTCTGGAAGCAAGCCATTTTACTGATTAATTGTTCTAACTGTCAGGAAATGTATCCCTAATTCTAAGTTGGATCTCTCTTTAATGAGCTTTCACCTTTTATTTCTTGTCCTATTTTTTGTATGGTAGTGATTAAAACTGGACGCAATATTGCAAGTATGGTCGTACTAGTGTAGTACAAAATGTTACTAGCGGTACTGTTCCTCTGATGATGCGCCCTAGGGTTGCATTGGATTATTTGGCAGCTGCAGCATACTGCTGGCTCATACTTAAGTGCACTGCATGCTTCTTTCCATGTAGATGTAGTACCAATGAGGACTAAACACTGAGAGCAGCTGGTCAGCCAGTTGTGAATCCATCTAGTAGTGCTGTTGTCTATCCCACATTTTTCTATCATATCAAGAAATTGGCTACGGTCTACTTTGTCAAATGCCTTACTAAAGTCTTAAGGATAGAGTTCTAATTGAACCCCTCTGCTCAAACTGTTGACCCTATATCATTTCAGACAAATGGCCATCCAGTCTCTTCTTAAAAGCCTCCAATGATGAAGCACCCACTTCAGAAGGCAAGCTGGTTAATTGTTCCCACTGTTAGGAAGTTTCTCCTTAGTTCTACCTTGCTTTCTCCTTGATTAGTTTCCAATCATTGTTTCTTGTCTTGCCCTCTTGTGCTTTGGAAAACAGATTGACTCGGTTATCTTTGTAGCAGCTCCTCAAACATTGGAACACTGCTATTGTGTCATCCCTAATCCTTCTTCAATTCCTGCAACTGTTCTTTATATGTTTTAGTTTTCAGGCCCTTAATTGTCTTAGTTGCTTTTCTTTGTACTCTTTCCAAAGTTTCAACATATTTTTTATAATGAGGTGACCAAAACTGGATGCAGTATTCCAGATGTGGTCTTAAGGTTTTATAAACTGGTACTAATTCTTCATGTGATTTTGACTCTATCACTCTATTTATGCAAACAAGGATTGCATTGGCTTTTTTGGCTGCTGCAACACACTGCTGTCTCATATTTAAGTGATTGTTCACTAGGACAGTTGTTCTCAACCTGTGGTCCATGAACCTCTGGAGGGCCTTGATGTCGTCACACAGGATCTGCGAAGGCTTGAAGAAATGTTATAAATTAAATCTTGAGTTAAGTCTAGGAGGTCCATGGCCACAAAACATATTTAAAGGTCCGTTATGAGGAAAAGGTTGAGAACCACTGCAACCAGGACTCCCAGGATTTTGAGCCAGGCATTTCATTAAGCATTTTGCTGGACCGCTAATTTAGTCACTTTGTCAAAGAATGAAATAAGATTTGTTTGGCATGATCTGTTTTTGACAAACAAGTTGACTTCTGGTTATAACGTTATATGTTATAGCTTTAATATGGTTATAATTTTAAAGTTAGTGGAGTGTCATTCTGAGTTGCCTTCTATACAACTGCACTATAAATATGTTTGTTGCTTGAATATATCTTGTAACTTGCAAAGAGGCAGCAGAGAGTAGTTATATTGCTTCCTTTTGTAGAGATTGAGATTAAATTCTCCAGCTTGAATTTCCTCGTATAAGAGAACTTGGTCTCTTTTGGTCATACTTCTGAAATCTAAAATGGAACAGCAGTTCCATGCTTCAAAGAGGAGCAAAAGAACAAGGTGATATAGCAGTACCATAGTTACTGTTCTCCTTAATTTCTATGGCTGCATTCCTGTGAATATTTAAGACAAAATTCACTACAATTTTTCTGGTCTGGCTTCCAAGAGGCACAGTTGTCTTTCATCAAGGATTATTGGGGCCTATTTTGTCTTAAAACCAAATTTGTACCAAAATTCACTCCATATTTTTCAAACTAGTAAAGCTGATATTTCTTTTAAAACAACCTAACTTCCTGGTGATTGTTACTGTTCCCTTTTTGGGCCCAGTGACATGGATGCACTCCATTTGTCTGTCCCCAGCTTTCTTTCTGATAGTTGAATTAAAAGGTACAGATTATTGTAATTTGGCATTTTCCAAGGAAGGTAGTGGACTGAAATCAGGATTCTTTTAAATAAATATATTGGATGTGAAGTCTTATATAAAAAGATTGAATTATTGTTTCAGTGTCATTTACTGTTGTAATCTTCTTGAATGATAAATGCCCAATAGAGAGCTTCTGCTTGCCCTAATCATATTTCTCTATCAATACTCCATCTCCATTACACTCTTGTATTTCTCCTTTCATTGATTTTGGGTGTGTTATGTTCAGGACTGGGAGAGATTTTTCTTCTTCTTTCAATTAGTTTGGAGGATACTGTTACAAACAGCTGTTTCTTAGCACGTTTCTATGGCTAATAGCTTCTGCAGTAGCCAAGAAAGGCAATGGAGGGGATGGTATGTTACACCCATTAAAGTGTTATATTTACTTCCATAAATATTCAGGTTCTCTTGCTTTATTGGGTCACCTCTTAATGTACTTTTTATTTTTTTTAAAAAAAATTCTTTAATAAAAAGAGCAGCCATCTTTTTATCTGAGTATACTTAAAAATCAGTATCCAGAAGGAAGAGTTTCCACTATGGGCAAAAATCATGAGATTTGCAACGGAGAGTGTAAGGGTCTATTCAAAGATTTGGCTTATCTTATTTGTTACTTTTCACTTCTCTTTTGGACATTGTCATCATGAAAACTGTAGTTAACTATTTGCAGTTAAAGGGCAGGAGCACAGAGAGGTCTGGGAACTGCAAAAAACGGATCTTGGCCACATTAAAACTTCAGATTACCTAGTTGAGCTTTAAATTGTAAAGTTGTGTAATTGTGCATTCAATCGCTTGCAAATCTGTGCATTTTACAGGAGCAGTATGTATTAGCTGCTGCAGCTCCCTGTGGTATGTCTCACTGGAACTGTTCTCTGTGAACCGTGGGATGACCCTCACTGTTTATTCTTTATTTATTTATTTTGTCAATTGCTTACAAGGTAATAGGTATAAGTAAAAACACAGTGATGAAAACATAGATATATATAAGAAAAATAAAAAAGAAACAATAGGACAGGGCCGGTAGGCATGTTGGTGCGCTTATGCACACCCCCTACAGACCTCTTAGGAAAGGGGTGAGGTCAATAGTAGACAGTCTAAGGTTAAAGTTTTGGGGGTTTGGGGAAGAAACCACAGAGTCAGGTAGAGTATTCCAGACATTGACCACTCTGTTGCTGAAGTCGTATTTCCTGCAATCAAGTTTGGTGCGATTAACCTTGAGTTTGTATCTATTGTTTGCTCTTGTGTTGTTGTGGTTGAAGCTGAAGTATTCACTGACAGGTAGGACATTGCAATGTATGATTTTATATACTATACTTAGATCAGACCGAAGATGGCTAGGTTCTAGGTTTTCTAGGTCTAGAATTTCAAGTCTGGTAGCATAACGTATTCTGCAACGAGTAGAGAAGTAATTTACCCAATTTGATATAGAGTCTAGTCTTCCTGAAGAGAACACACTCTTTTATTTCATTAGATCTTATCTGGTCTGTAGTATTGGGTTCATCTTTTGTTCTCTCATTTTGGCCTTGCCTCCCTGAATACAAATATAAAACAGTGGAGGCTGAATAAATGATTGACTCTGATTACTCTCCTAGAGGTGGGAAGTTTTGGTCTGATGTTCCTTCTTCGTTTCTCCCTCTCCCCCCCCCCCCACCCAGTTTTTATACACACGTGTGTCTGCTCCCCAGTCAAAGCCAGCTAATCTCTTGGAATGAAATTAGTTGCTATGGAAATTGCCTTGCACTTCATGCATTCCTGGAAGAGGACTGGGGGGGTGGGGCAGAGGAAGAAGGACTGATATGTGTTTTGACTGTGAAGTGGAGGGAATTCATGCCAAGGATTGGGTAATTCAGAATAGAGTAGGAGAGAGAGGTCTATACCATTGTCAGGGAAACCAAAAGCTTAGTTGATTTTTGTGAATTCCAGCCATTTCCTGCTTGCTTTCCTCAACTTCTGAGAACCTGACCTTGCCAGTCGGGTTAGATGAATCAAAGTATTGCTTGAGTGTCTGAAGCAGGAAATCTAAATTCATGGTGTCTCCCCTCCCCCCACTCCCAGCAGCTCTAGTCCATTAGGAAATCTGAACATTGGAATTGCATCATGGTGATTGCATTAACCAGGTCAACGAAGTGGAAAGACGGTTCTCCAGATATATTCACAAGATGCTCCAGGAACATTCTGCTTCAGCCGAGACATAATAGGAAGGACTCTGGCAGAGGCTTTGGCTGTGCTAGTCGTGGCAAGCGCACCATGGTTTTAAAAGCTGCCTTGTTGGCGGAGTCTGATTGCTGAGGCATTGGTCCTTAGGGAATCTGATGTGAAACAAATCCTGTAAGATTTTCTGAGTTGCTTGTTTGTTTGCCCTTCTGATATTGTCCTATATTACCAAATGGACCTTCCCTTTATTTCAAAAAGGCCGAAGTGCTGGTTAAAGAGGTCTGGCATTCTTCACCTCTTGTAATGCTTGCTTTAATTAAGTTGTGGAAAGATACAAGAGAGCAAAAATATTCCCAATCAAGGGAGCATCCACAGTGTACAGTAGCTGCAAGGAATTCATTTCCCAGATAGTTGCTGTCAGGGTGGATTTGATTTAAATCAAGTCGATTTAAATCACGATTTAAATCATGATTTAAATCACTAGTAAAGAGGCTTGATTTAAATCAACTCAATTTAAATCATATTTTTTAAAGATCAACTGTCATCTCAGGTGTGAAATTATGTGAATGCATCAATGCAGTGCATGTTATCTCAGCTTGCAGAGCTTGGATTCTTTGAATGAGTTTACCAAAAATGTAAATATTGCAGAATATACAGCCTCATGCTACATAACCAAGCTCCATTTCATGCTGAATAAACTAAATTATTAATGTATCTTAAATAGAACACTATCTTTAGATTGATTTTATTCCAAAGGCATTTTATTAAAATAAATTTGATAAAAATAAAAAAAATCCAATTTAAATTTTAAAAAATCCGGTGTCTTTGATTTTGTAAAACAAATCATTGATTTTTATCCACCCTGTGATGGAATAACCTTTGGATGGTAATATATTTTCCTCAAAAAGCATTTTATTTAAAAAAATCTGATTTAAATCAAAGAAATCCGATTTAAATAAAAAAAATCTGATTTTTTTATTTTTTAAAAAAAATCATTGATTTTTATCCACCCTGGTTGCCATGTCCCTTGATTATTCATAAAAAGGAGTGGACCAGATTTATTTTTTCCATCCCAGTCTATGATCTCTGATTCAAATCGCTAGAGAGGCTGCACTTAGCAAAAGCACTTAGACTTACATAATGGCTCCATAGTGCTTAGAGATGATGCAAGGGAGAGGCAGGCTCAGGGTTCTTTCCATTTGTTAACTGGATCTTTTGAGTTAAGGTTGTGCCCAGCCTTTATGGTCCAGAATATGCTAAGTCTTCTTCCCGTGCTGAATCAAGGAAACCTCTCAAATGCACTGATGTTACGAGTAGCAGCTGCTGCTGCAATTAACATTGCTAGCAAGAAACTTAAAGGAACTGGTGAGAACCAGAGCAATTTCCTAAGGGGAGTTCATCATCTGTAGAATATGAAGAGAAGCATATTGGAGCAGTGTTCCCTGGCCCTCCCTTCATTCTCCCTGGACATGTAGTTCCTTTCTGGTTCAGTATGAAACATTTAGCACTTGGAGTCCAGAGGTTTAATTTTTTGTTATAATTTTTATTATGTAACCAATCAGGAATATTTAATTATTTTTCCTATTTTGACAAGTCAGCATCATGGCTTCATTGAACATTAATCCCCACTAGCAAAAGAGTGATCTGATCACATTGTAAGTGTGCTCAAAGGAGGTCTAAATCAAAATTATCAAAGGAAAAATAAGCTCAGAAGAGGGATTAAAAGAAGAGAGCAGGGCTGTCTCTTTTAGGTGATCTCATCTGAAAAATATGAAATACTTTATTAATTTGCCTGCTGTTTGAAACAGCAGGAAGGAAGGAAGCACTGCCATCATAAAGGATAAAAGACCTCCTCCTTCTTTGTGCTTGATTATGATCAATGTTTTATCTACCCCGTCCTCCAAATATATCTCTATTCCATGACACCCTCATCTCCATTGCTTATCATCTTGGTGATCTCATTGGTAATCTCATAGTTTTGCTGTTGCTTGATCATTCTCTGATAAGATCTAGCACCATTGTGTTTGACAAAGGGACCCCTCCTCCAGATCCCTTCTAATTCTATTGTACTGTTATATTGTTTCTCTTGAGCAAATTCATGGATGATGTAATAAAGCTTTATCATGGTGACAAAAGCCATGGCATACTTCAGTGCAACAAACTTTATCTTGATTGATTAATAAAACCAGTGTTGCTGGAATCCTGGTGGCAACTTTCAGGAGCTTGGGGAAATCTGTTTTAGCAGCAAATCTATAAGTAAAGCTTGTTTTCTTCTCTTCAGTCATATCCGATTATCAAAGACTGCCTGGACAAGTCCCTGCAGTTTTCTTCGCAAAGTTCTTCAAAAATGGTTTGCCTTTGCCTCCTTCCTAGGGCTGCCCCAAGATCACCCAGCTGCCTTTGTGCCTTATCTACGACCCCAAAGTGACTCTCAGTTAAAACTTAGTTAAAGGTTAAACCATAAGCAGAGTCCTGCAGGATTAGACCAAAACACCCATAGAAGCACCCTCTTCCTGCAGAGGCCAAGCAGATGCCGAGAGAAGGAACTGATGCTCTTCTATCAACTTGGACTAGTTGGGGAGAACATTTCAGTAGTTTTCCCATGACAAAAAAAAATTGCATTTGCTCAGGCTTAAGCTTGGTCTTGTTGACTTCTCTTTTACCTGTAGTTGTGTGAGAATGCACATATGCAATTTCTATTACTTTTCAATCTGGAATCAGTTTTCTCAAGGGCTGTTAACGTTTTTGAGTGTTCTGTAGCCTTAGTTTAAGGGTGCTTTAGTTCAGGAGTAAAATCTTTCTCAGGCATTGGGATACCTGAATGAAATCTAAATAAATGTTCAGTATGCAGATAACTGTTTCTCATTCAAACACTACCAAAATTATAGCACAGAAAATTTGTACATTTACTGATGTCCATTTTCAAATGAAGGAGCAAAAAATGTAAAATATGGGTCTGAAGCAAGATCTTTTCATTTCTCTCATTTTCCTGTATTGTTTCCACTTGCCAGATATGAAGAAAAGAGAAGAGACATTATCAAACTCTGTACCATATAATTTCCCATGCAGAAAATTGCTTTTTCAGATACGAGTCCTATTGTATGAATGGTATGAATGAAGTTAAGTAGTTGCTGATATATTAAATGAAACAAGCTGATTTTATTTTTTGTTCCAGCTTTATCTTAACAAACCACCCTTGAGATTAGGAGAGATAAACTTTCATTTTATCTTATATTTCATGGGTATCCTTCAAATACTTTGGATTTCAGTTCTCATCGGATCTGTACAGTCCAGGGCAGAAGATTGTGAGAGATGTACTTCAAAACATGTGCCTATTCTTGTGATGTTTGTACTTATCATAGTAAAAGAATGACTCTCAATCAGAAAAATGTTTAGTGTTGTGCTCAACTCTTAGTTCCATTTCATGCTTCCCCCACCTCCCTCCAAACCGTTTTGAATTTGAGCTTTCTTGTATCTTGCAGGCTTCCTGGTAACTTTCCAGCAACGTGTACCATGGGAGAGACAAGGCCACACAAAAAGCCTTTGGGCAGGGGGATGAGAGAGCTGATTAGTCTGGGGTTGCCAGAACAATGCAATTCCATGACTCAGTTGAGGTTGGCCTCATTAGAATTCCTCTTCTGTTTATCCAAGCTGGTGAAGCGCATTCCACCAGTTTCAGTCGTAAGAGGACTTTGCGCCGCA
The DNA here is from genome assembly GCA_023653725.1 of Bungarus multicinctus. Taxonomy (NCBI): domain Eukaryota; kingdom Metazoa; phylum Chordata; class Lepidosauria; order Squamata; family Elapidae; genus Bungarus; species Bungarus multicinctus. Next base: position 163,210,538 of record CM042834.1, read on the forward strand.
GCCTCACTGCGCTCCCAGGCTCTACTCTAAAGGGCGCTCTGCATTTCTGCCCCCAACCTAGAAAGACTGATTGGCATGCAGCATTGCCAGAGTAGTTGTTTGCCTTACTATATAATCAGCTGCTTGCTGAAAAGGGCAACTCTTTGGAAGGGCTCTTGCAACTCTGCTGAACTTCTTTAGTTAAACCTCTACCTGAAGATTGAGTTCTTTAATACGTGAGAGGTACTGTGGCATAGGTAAGGTTGAGCTGCACTTTGGGAAATAGCTGCTTTGAGTTTTCCCTTTACCTCTTTAGTGGCTTTAAGCAATCTACTCCCTTTCAATCCACTCCCTGCTGATTGCAATGGGGAAGTGATGCTGATCTATCTTGAACTGTTATACACAGGGAGTCCTTGACTTACAAACCATTCATTTAGCAAATGTTTGAAGTTAAGGCAGCACTGAAAAAAGTGACTTTCAACCAGCCCTGCATTTAAACTGTCACAGCAGCTCCAGACCCTGTGATCAGAGTTCAGGCACTTGGCAACCTGGCAGGAATGTACAACATTTGCAGCATCCTGAGGTCATGTGATGACTATTTGTGAGCTTCTCAGTGGGCTTCTGCCAAACAAAGTCAATAGGAAAAGCCAAATTCACTTAACAACCACATGATGCATTTAACAACTGCAACGATTCACATAATTATGGTAAAAAAAGTAATAAAAGCAAGAAAAACTCACTTAACAGCTACCTTGCTTAGCAGTGGGAATTCTCGTCCCAATTGTGATTATAAGTTGAGGATTACCTATAAGGATTTCAACAAGAATGTTGCTGTATACATTTGGATATTGTATCAGCTTTTGATAATGGCTTTAACATGTTGCTTTTACATATTTGAAATGGAGCCAATTATTTTTTATCTGAAAATGGGCATTTTTTTTAAAGAAACAAAACCTCCTAGTGCCTGAGAAATATATTGATAATTGCTCTGGACATATTGCTATTAGGACAGTTCTGTGACTCAAAGTTGCATTTTGAAAAGTGACCCCAGCACTGCAGTATTCAATTTCAGTTTAATTATGGTCAAAGATTAGTCAAAAATAACACAATTCCATACAAAATATAAATTAAAACATAATATATCCCAATAGATACTATTAATATAAATTAAAAACCCTAACATTTTATGTATAATAATTAAACAAGATAGCAAAATTTTGCAATCTGAAGTGTCATTTTATGGTTTGTAGTCACCAGTAGCAAAGGACCATAAAAGGAAGTATATCTGCCTGAATACAATACAAAAATTGGTAGAGCAAGTGATGAACGTGCATCCCTAATCATTTGGCATATATTAGGACATCTGTCTGGAGTCTCACGGATAAAGCCGTTCTGAGGAAGGAATAAGCCCGTAAAACTGCTGAAGGATGTGAATATCCTTGACCTGAGAATGTCCATGTTGCCGGTTTATAGGCATTCTCTAAATTACCAACATATAATTGTTTTTTTATTAGTCTTCTATCAGTTTGGGCAGCAATATTCCATAAGTACTATTTAATCATTTTCCTTGGCTCAGGAAATTTAATGGTAGTTAAGGTTGATGAGGCCTATAGTAGCCATATTCTGCTCTACAAAAGGACTATAATTGAACCTGGAATTGTGGTTGTAAATTGTTGTGATCATAAGTTGAAGCATCATGTGAGCAGATCAAATTTTTGGGGGAGGTTGTTAAGCAAACCCATCAGAGGTGGTATTCAGCAGGTTCTGTCTAGTTCTGGTAGGGGAAATTTTGAATAGTTCAGAGAACCAGCAAATAACACCTCTGATTGGCCTCACCCCCATCTATTATCTGCCTCCTGAGCCTCAGCTGATCGGCTGGGTTAGGGTTAGGGTTATTGCCCTGCACAGGAGAATGGAGCTGGAAAGCAGGTTAGTGGGGTGGGAGGGAATGGGATTTTGCAGTAATCTTCCCCTGCCATGCCCACCAAGCCACGCCCATAGAACTGCTAGTAAAAGTTTTTGAATCCCACCACTGAAACCCATTTTCTCCCAATGGTTTTTTTTTTTTTTTTGCCAGAAACCAGACATAAACACTTGGCAAAAAACACAAAGTGAACTATTGTCAACCATGCAATATGTGACCACGTGGAAGAGTGTGGCCGTTCTAACTTCAAAAACAGATTATAAGTAGCTCTGGCTAAGTCTGTCACAACCAGTTCTCTGTCAGGTACAAAGAACAGGAACACTGGCTGGATTCAAAGAGCTGAAGAGTTTATTATTGCTAACTATACACAAGAAGCTGCTCAATTAATAGTCAAAGCTAAATTAATATTATATAAGGGTCAATGGAATTGGGCCTCTTACAGCTGCGCAATGATTCCAAACTTATAATGTGTTTAACTCCAGTTTCAAGCTCAGCCTGATCATCTCCTATATCACCTCTACTTCCTATATTCAACTTGAGGGTTTATCATGAAGAGTCAGAGGGATAAAGCTAGAGTGTTGATATTTCAATCTAAGATGGAAGAGATTAGAGCTGGAGTCCTTCAAGATTGAGATCTTAGCATCTTTAATATACAGGACTTGAGTACAGGCCTCAGAAAGCTGCTTCTTGCTATTCAGGACAGGGCACATAAATTCAAGACTATGTCAAAAACGGGTGCAGAGCTATGTCCAATACCCTGATCGGTCACAGGTTCAGGGGCTAGTGAATTATCTACAAATGTACATGAATGTAAACATCATTGACAGCACTGGGGTTTTGACACGTTTCCATACATTTATTTCCACGCGCTTCCTATAAGATATAATTAGGCACAGTTATTTTATAATTCAATAGGCTGCTGAAATAAATGTTAACTAATTATCTTAGAATACTACTTCATTTTATATTCATATAAATTATCCCAGCATGCTAATTTATATGCAGATGTACCCCTTTACCGGTATTTACATACAGTTTGTAAAATGGATGATGACACCATTTTTTGTGCGATGTGAGTTCTCTCTCTGGATCTCATCTATAGGCAAGTGGATGGAGGAGATCCTTTTATTTATTTATTTTGCAAAAATCGATCTGAGGATGGAATATGGATTTGTTTTGAACAGGTTCTTGTGCACAGTACTAGTCCATCTTCAGAATCTTATTCCAGCTTGTTAACCTGATTCAATCTGAAATTGTATGATCCTATCTTGAAAACTCGAAAACTCAGAACTGATATTTAATATGTTTATACGCTACACAGGCTCTGTCACTTGATACCTCCTCCACAGGCCTTTGATATCTGAGGTTGATGTGTTTAACCATAGTAAGGTTTGTTTGACTTGTCTTAACACAAGGCATGAATCCAGACAAATGTGACTGTTATTAATGAGCCAAGCAAACCAAGGTCTAGTGAACAGCCTCTTCAGGATAGATTTGTTGCTTCAATTGTTAACCATAGCAATCTATATTTATTACAGCATTTACAACTTGCCTGTTCTCAAGTAGCTCAGAGTGTCTGTCAGGTTCTATTCTAATATTAACCTATTATTCAAAATAATTTCCATGCTACTTGCCAGGTTGCTTTAATTACTTCCTCTGTGAAATTCTGTCAAAGTGGTTGACTTAAACTCGTCTATTGAAGATGGCTTGGAATTTTGGGTGAACTTTTTCCCATTGTGCCTTGACTGCTTCTGGCCAAGACAGCTTTTTGAACAGGCATGTAATAGGTGGTGCGTGAGGCAACCTTCTAATTGATTATTCAGATAATTGGGATAGAACTGGTGGCTTGTTCTTTTTTTTAATGGAAATGCATATTATTAATGAAAGAGAATCCTCTTGAAAAAGAAACTTGAGTTTTTCTTAAGCAGGATGCAAATTTAGTCACATAGTATTGCTGTAATTCTTTGCTAGAATTTTTATTATGGGCTGCAAAAAGGATACTGAAATTCCCGTTAGAAGTAGGTGTAATATAACTGGCAGTTGCTATCAGTATTACTATCCCTCAATCTTATAAAAGTACGCCATATTCAAAATGATCTGGCATTAATTGTTGAAGATTGCAAACCTGTATGAAACTAATTTCAAATTTAGCAGTCAACTGTGTACATTTACAATATATTTTTGTATCCAGATTCAATTTTCATGTTTTTCATAATTAATGGATACAACTTAACTGAATTACCTGTCCTAGAATGCCATTTACAAGCAATTGTGTTGATAATAGAACATTTATTTCTATTGTTTTTAGTTTATTCAACAAAATGAAAAGTGCTGTTCCCACATGCTGACTTCTATTTGTTAGATTCATATATCTTTTAATATTCCAGAACTGAGGGTATATTGCATAGTAGTATAAATCTGTTGCATTCCTGCAGTTATAGAGCCTTGAATACATAACTTCCGATTATTAACACAATACTCCAAGCCCCTTAATACAGTAGTCTCAGAATCCTTAGGCACAGTTCTCTGCTTTGTTCACGTGTAATGCTTAATATGATAGAAAGAGGCAGTTGCTAATACAGGAGAAGTTATTTTATTTTTAATTTAAATTAATTTAAATTTCAAAGTCGTAGTCTATTGCAAATATCTCAAGAAATTAATTATGGATATAATTAAATTACTCAACTATTTTTTTGTATTTTTGGATTACTGTGTTCAAATGGAGATGTTATTTATATGTGTGCAAGTATGATTGTGTGTGTGTGTGTGTGTGAGTCCCATCCCTGAAAAATTTGCAGATTCATGAATAGTAAATATTTGTTATTTGTTATTCTGATTTTGGATTATTAAAGAAATGGAACTTGTTGAACTTGATGTTAGAAAATTATTTCAAAAGTTTCAAAATCCACAGCAAGTTTAGATAAGTCCAGGCTCACTTTGTCAATATACCTTCCTGTATCATAAAAGCACATAAAATGTACATACAACACTATATGACTCCTCCCGGCTCTTCTTTGCTTTGAATTCTTTGTTATCTACCACAATTAAAGAGCCTCCATAAATGTTGTAAAATGCAGATATTATTGTTTGAATAAAGTTGAAGTACATGTGCTTTAATAAATTTTATAAATATGGTAATAATTAATCCAATATTTATATGTAAATGTATCCATTTCATAGTCTTAGAATAGTAAAACAAGCTGTTCAGAAAGCATTGCTTTTCTCAAATTGTCCATTCAAAAAAAGCATTGTTTTCTTCAGAAGTTGTGAATGGAAGGAGAATATTTTGTGGATTATGCAACAAGAATAGAGAAACCAGTGTCCATGGAATTTGGGTAATGTTTCACAGGTACGGAAGTTTTAAGATACTTAGTATTTATTTCATAACTAGACAACCAATGACTTGTTTCAGAAATATTTTCTTACCTAAACAGAGAAACAGAATGGCCATGTGTACTTCCTGCCTGCTTCCCCATTGATTTTCCTTGAGGGAAGCTGGTAGGGAATGATGGAAATACCATCAAGCCATCAATACCTGAGCCATACCTGTGATATGATACACTCCTGGATTTATTAAGTGGATAAATTATACCTGCCCCATAGAAATAGAGATGGAGGAACAGGTTTACAGGCAATCCTTGTAACCATTTGTTTGGTGACTGTTCAAAATGAGAAAGGCACTGAAAAGAGTGACTTGTAAATAGAAATGGAGCATACAAATTCAATAAATAAACCTGTAAAATAATCTCCCAGGAACAGCACTATAGTTGTAGAGTCCAGCAGAATATATATTGGCTATGTACCTCAATCAAAATCAATTGGGGGAGGGAGGGTAAGTGGTGTCCAAGTGATCAGAGGAAATTTCCTCAAACTCTCAAGTTCCTCCTTCCATTCTCCTCTACTCCAGGTATAAGGAAAAGATGGTAAGCTTTTGCTTCTCTTCTACTTAAGCATCTTTTAGATTGCATCCGAACATGATAAACTGTAGCTACTTTAAATTGGTTAATTTACAAGCCAAGGTTGTAATCCATTATTTGAAATAATTATGTTGGTTTGTCAAATTTTGTTGAACCTCAAAGGCACAATCATTTAAAAAACAAAAGTGGGAGTTTCCTAAAAGAAGTAAATTTATTCATTTCACACACACACTGACTTTACAGTCGCTGCCTCCATAGATACAAAGGTGACCAGAAAGTTCTCAAATCAGCATATAGGCCTTTTAAACATTTTATCTGAAAATTATTTTTGTTATGAAAATACAGTTTGCCAGATTCCTAAAAAAAACAGGGCATATTGAGAAGATATGTCTATGCAAGTTTTTGTTGGTTATATAGAGGAATGTTCAGCAGTAGCCTGAATTGGCATAAGACAGATTATTTTGCTGCAAGACCTGCAGAGTTTCAGTAGAATGGTGGGTGTTGCAGACACAGATGCTGCCTGGGGAAAATAGGGTCAGTGATAGCCCAAGGTGACTAATAACAAAGGTTAATTGTCTCATAGCCCAGCCTTATAAATGATCCTGACTACTAGTATTAAAATTACATCTAATTGCCTTCTTTAAAGTGGAATGTGTGTGTGTGTGTTGCCTTTAATAGCAAAGATAATGTTTTAGGCAGTCTCTGTAAGTGATGTTTTTGGCAAATTTTGCTCCTATTAAAAGACCAACCATGGTAACAGTGATAGTAATCAGATACTCGGCTTTAGAACTTGAATAAGGACTTCGTAGAGTAAATATTCCATCTTTCCTTCTTCCTGCACATCTAGGCTTGTACCCGTCATCTTTGTTAGTGTTGTCACATCTATCTTTTCTTCTCTTAGCAGGGAAAACCTGGCTGACCACATTCTTCACATTCTGGGAGGGGGAGAATGCATGTCTGACCCTGAATATAATGCAAGCCAAACAAACCAAATGTGGGTCACACTGTGGTTTGGAAGATGCTTCTTACTGGAAGAATCCCTTTCCGGCCCATCCCAGCTGCTGTTAGAACCATCCCATCTGCATAAAACTTAATAGTTGCTGACATTTTCTTCTGTGGTTGCGGAAGAAGGCTTTTTGTAAATATTTAAGTCTGATTTAACTGGAGTGAACTTGTAAGGCCAACATTTCTGCATATTAAGGCCCACCAACATGTTATATATTTTGTCAGAGTTTTCCTTCCTGTTTGTTTTTTAGTAATGGGTTTTGAATTGCTATTCAGAACAAACACAAAAGATCATGCGAACTCTTTTCTAGATTGGGTTAACATACTTTTTCTTTCTTGTGCAAAATTCAGTATGAAATACATTCCTCTGAAGAAGTAGTCTAAGATATTGGACTGGTTGTGGAGAGACATAAGGAGGGTCAAGGGTCTACTGCTTGATGCCACCACTGACTTCAGCAGGCTGTTAGGGAAGACTGATGGACCTTCCCCAGTAAGGATGGGAGCTTTAACTGCCCTGTCACAGGACTGGTTATTTTGACTATGGGGAATGGACCCAGGTATTTTGGACCCAGCCTTTTTCAAGGCAGCTTCAGTCTCTCAGCTATGGACTCTCTTTCAGTCACTGTCTCTCACATGAGATGAACCTATCTTACAGGTTTGTTGTGGTGAGGAAAAATAGGAGGAAGGAGTACTGTGTGTACCGTCTTGAGCTCCTTTTCTAAAAGGCAAGATATACATCTAATAGACTGAACCATGACATACTTTCTGTTTTCCAGAAAGAATAGGTTGTGAACATTACCTATAAGAAGAATGGAATGAAATAGAATCATTGTCACTTTAAATGTACACTAATCAGCATACATTAAAATTTTTGTTGCATTCAGTTCTCAGAAATAACCATTATGCATGTACCCCCCCACACACACTTATATGACACAGAAAAACATCACAGTCTAGTTTGAATGTATACATATAAATGGCAAAAAAAGGATCCTGCAAGTTTACAAGATGAATGACATAAGGAACAAAGCTGTTACAGAATCTAGTAGTCCTGCTATAGATACTTCAAAACCTCCTCCCAGTGGTGAGCAACAGAAAGAGATTGTGAAGTGGGTGTGTGGGATCTCTAACAATGCTTCAATCTATAAGCACATAGCGCTTATAAGCAGAATCCTGAATAACAGGAAGCAAGCTTCCTACAATCTTCTCAGCTGTGCTTACCACTCTCCGTATGGACCTTCTATCTGAGGCATTGCTGGCACCAAACCAAACAATGATACAGTTTGTTAAAACGCTCTCAATCGTGCCTCTGCAAAAAGTGGCCAGGATAAGAGAAAGCATCCGACGCAGGAAATGCAAACACTGGTTTGCATGCTTCACTAAAGATAACATATGAAGAGATCAAATCAGTTTGTTAGTTATTATTGTTATACATCATTGTTATTATTATGCATCACTGTTATAGTTAAGAATGAGCAATATGAATAAGTGAGACCTATATAAAGGAAGGACTTCCTAGCATACAGTACTTCTACCCAGAATCCTTTGCAATCTCCAGCAGTCTAACTTTTCCAGATACTTCCTAGGAGTTATATCAAGTCCATATACTCCTTTGTACACTTCCTGTAATATCTTTGTTGATTAGTTAGAAAACCATATCAAATCACCTTCATTAGATGACTGTCAGCATTCCGAGTAACACATCCAAAGAAATCAAAACTCCAAGGCAGGAACTTTCCTTAGAGAACATGTTTTTGGACATATCATATCGTCACAGCTAGTGAAAACCAACTCTAAAACTTTCCCACAGTTACCATGTAATTAAAAGAGCAAAGTTTCCCTCCTCAGGTGTCACAGGTCATATTGTCCAATCAAAGCAAGTGGCAAGTCCCTCGATCACTTCTGCTCCTCCTCCAACTGCCACCTGTTAGGATTACCTTGGTTCCCATGGGAGAGCTCTTTATTTTATCTACAAGAGCACACATACACTTGGCTGCCAACAGTCTAGGAAAGTGAGAAGCTTGTGGGGCATCGAACTGTTCCCATGTTTAGTTAGCCGGTGCGATTTGTTCCGTCTGAGTCAGCTGCAACCAATGAGTGGCATCAAGCTGGCCATGCCGACCTAGTTATAGCGACCCGGCTACTACCCTTTGAGGGCAACCATAATGCTGTTGGGCCCTCTTTGAAATAGAGTTTGATACAACGTTTGAGATGGGACTCTTTCATCCCTGGGTTACAGGTTGAAGGGAAATATGTGAGAGAAAACGACTTGATAAAGGATTGTTGAGATGAGCTTTCAAGAGTTTCCATTGTTGGCTAATGAGCTGCCAATGATCATTCTTAGGCCAGTCTTGTTTTTTTCTTGTGGCTTCCAGATGACAACCTACCACGGGAACATCAGGGCTCACTCTCTTACAAATGATCGTGCAAGCAAGGTCTTCAATTTGCCCCATTTGTGCAACATCTTCAATTTGCTGTTTCCTCAGTACTGCTTTTTCCACCTTTCTTTCCATTTTTTGAATGGGAAAACATCAGCTTTTTTCAAATTGTTGGAAAAATGATGCAGTCTGCAGAGCTACATCTTTCCTTTGCTCTTTTAAAATGAGCAGTAACAAGTGCTAATATTGCTAAGTCCAGGCAGAAGAACACTGTTTACTTTTTACCATGGATGTTATACCCCCTTACTTAATTCTTCTATTTTTGTAACCAACCTTTAAATAGTGAAATACTATTTAAGTGCTACACGCAATATGTGATGTTAAAACCCCACATTTCATGATGTTGTACATCTACATTAGTAGAAGAAATGTAGGGTCGCATTACACGGTTGTGCTCCTAAAATTGTTGCTGACTTGAAAAAGCCATTTTTGCTACATCCTCACCCCAAGTATGTGTATATATTATACTTACGTTGTATGCTGCAGATTGCAATAAATGATTGTAGTTATATAACACTATTTTAAATGTCATCTCGTATTTTAATAGAGATATAGCTAAAGGAGATAATTAGAAAGGGCTTGTAATTGTTATTAACAGTTACTAAACATTAAAGCTTTTTTTTTAAATGGAGTGATTGAAAAACACTTGCAAAGAATACTATATATTGAAATTATTCTGAGCTGGTCACTAGGTCACAATCATTGTCATATTTTTCCCCCAGCTGAAAAAGAAAAGCAGCTGTAAGAATACTGTGGATGGAACCTTAATGGAATGTGAGAATAAAAATACACACCATAGGTTTTAATTTAGAACAATAGTTTTGCCATTTTCTTTCCACCCTATAAGGGATTGATCAATCCTAGGGGCTGTCTGTAAGTACGTCTGTTCATTCGTTTTCTCTCTTCCTTCCTCTTTTTCGTGCTTCCTTTGCCATATGAAGAAAATGCAGTAATGTTAACAGCATAAAAAGATAAAGATAAAAGCTCTAGGAATTTTGTAAAGGAGAGGGTCGAAACTGGGCTTGAATGCTAGGTAGGCTGTAGGAAAGTGTCCAGCATTGGCTTGGATCATATTTCAACTTCGGGGTTGGTATCTATTTTAGATAGGCTGTTTTTGTAAGCTAAGATCTATGCTGGCTTGGAGTTGCTATTGCTGATCTTAATTCTTGCCAGGAGCTCCTTTTAGCATGTATTAATCAACTGCTCTTACTACAACTGAGGGCAATGGAGGGGGAATAGTACTTAATTATCTCTGTGGAGTCCAAGTCAGATAAATAACAAGCTTTTCTAAAATCTTCTTGTGACTGCAGCAATTAAAGCAGGCCTTTTGCAATGCTTTTCTGTTTTCCTTCTGCTAATAAAGGGGCAAGGAATGTTTATGTTTGACTGCAGATTCTATTTCCTGTTATTCAGTCAACAGCAATTGATTAAATAACTAGAATCCATTCAGAATCTGTACTTACAATTTTAGTAGAGTAGTGGATTTTGTACGTATACAATTCTAATTTATAAACTCAAGATTCTTTTCACATAACGTGGTGTATGTGGAAGAGTTTGTTTTTCTTGTTTCTATAATAGCACTCTAGAAATTGATATTCAGTTCAGTTAGTCTTCACTTTATGACCAGTCTTTTAGCAACTTTCAAAAGTTTTTCAATGGCTACCCTTCCAAAAGATATTTGGACCTGGTTCTATGCTGTAAGTACAGACACGTGATTGCATTTTGGGCACTCACAGCCGGCCCATAATTGTGATCATTTGCGACATCTTGCAGTCACAAAATTACAATTTATAACACTTTTGCCAGAAACTGGTGTTTATTTCAGGTTTCTGACAAAACCATCCATTGTGGACAATGGGTTTGTTTAATAACCACAGGATTCACTTAATGACTGATGGGTTCGCTCAATGACTGCTGTAGAAAAATGTTGTAAAATTGGATCAGTCACCGGATGACCTGCTTGGCAACTGGCATGACTTATGACCATAATACCAAGCTCAGTACTAAGTTGAGGATTACTTGTAACTCAGCACAAAATGGGGCAGATAAATTCTGCTTTACCAGAGAAAACAGAGCAGGCCAGATTTGCTGCCTGGGATTTAGAATGCCTATTCCTGGTTCATGCAGTTCTGAAGCAGCACTATCAATCAACCAAGCTGATTGATGAAGTTCTAAAACTTCTTTAATTTTAATTTGCCTAGGTCAGGGGTGTCAAACTCCCGTCATTACGTCAAGTGACATATCATGACTTTCCCTTCACTAAACTGGGGGTGGCCGTGATGCAACTGAGCCGTGGGCCACGAGTTTGACCCCCCCCCCAAAAAAAAACCTAGGTGATGAATGTGCTTAGCCTGGGTGGATTTAAATCACTAGTAAAAAAGGCTTGATATAAATCAACTCAAATCATAATTTTTAAAGAGCAACTGTCATCTCTGTCCTGCAGCGGCTCTTCCTCTGAACCGCTGTTGATTCACCAACGGTCCCTTCACTTTAATGGGACAGCTGGTGATGTGGCAGTGACACAACAAGATAAAGAAGTGGCAGGTAGCAGGTGAGTGGATGCTCGCTAACAGGCGCTGCCATGATGGATCTGAAATGACAGGTGCCCTTTAATATTATATTTATGAGCTGCTTAGAAGGTTTCACTTTCATTTTTACTGCTTGCCCTTTCTCCTCACACTTAGAAGCATGGTGGAACAGATGCGTTTCTCTTCAAACAATCATACAGTTTGCAGTGTACATAGATTTGTAAAAGAATGGGATAAAGAAATATTCCTGAACTTTGTTTTATGATTTATCATCTCATGGATACTGTGAAATTATGTAAATGCATGAATGCAGTGCGTGTTATCTCAGCTTGCAGAGCTTTGATTCTTTGAATGAGTTTACCAAAAACGTAAATATTGCAGAATGTACAGCCTCATGCTACATAATTAAGCTCTATTTCATGCTGAATAAACTAAATTATTAATATATCTTAAATAGAAAACTATTTTAGACAGTTTTTTACTCCAAAAGCATTTTATTAAAATAAATTTAATAAAAATAAAAAAAAATCCAATTTAAATTTAAAAAATCTGATTTAAATTTTAAAAATCAAATTTTTTTTTTTAAAAAAAATCAATTTTTATCCTCCATGTGCTTAGCAGTTAAATCAATTAAGTAGGATAATCACGAAATAAAACGACTAGAATAGCATTCTGCATTGGAGGGGAAAGTGTCTATGATTGAATTTTTGCAGTTTTGAGAGCATAGCATGTTAAACTCCATATACAAATATATGGTTTGCAATTGAAGCATCATACTTTTTCTGTACAGTGGAACCTCGGGTCACGAACGCTCCTGTTCGTGACCAAATAAGGTGGCCAACAAAAAATCTACCCAATTTTTGAATCGGGTCATGATTCAGAAATCGGGTGGTGAACAAAATCAGCATGGAAAGATGCCTTTTCCACGCCAATTTTCCCTTTGGCGCCATTTTTTTAATTGCACGCATGCGCAGCCGGTCGTGCTTCCAGACATGACCAAATTGGGTCACGACTGGAGTCCAAGAACAGATTATGGTCAGAACTTGAGGCTCCACTGTATATTTTTTCTCTGTGAAACATATACACATTAGAGGGATGATTAGATTTTCTCCTCAACTTTCTTTGCTGGAATTTCAAATATTTTTTTCCAAAATTCCAACATTAGTATAAGTGCATATCATGTGCTAGTGTATTTTTTGAGTGCTTATATTTTAGCATGCTTTCTTCTTTAAATAAAAAGGGGAAAAATGAAGATTCTGATACTGCTAATGCATTAATTTTAGCTTCTCCAAAGAGTTATACGTTTTGTTTATAACATTTTGTTTATATATTCACCTAAAAAGTAAATTTAACTTTCATTCTGCTTTTGTTTGCTACATTTAATATAAAGAAATAGTGTTTGAGGAAATATCAATGCAAAGAGGAAATTTTCAATTTAATATCACACATTCTGATTTAAAATCCTTGCTTTGGAGATCTGATGGAGATTGGAAAAGTACATTGTTTTCATCTAGTGATTCTGAAACCATGGACATTTGGGTGTATTGAGTAAACTGCATGGATGGGGAAGAGAGCTTAAGCTGTTTCTCCAATCTAGTTTGACACTGGAGTGCTTGAGATCATATAGCTGAACTTGTCTGCTGCAGGTTTGCCTTTGCTCCCGTTGTGAATGCAGGCAAGAATCGCCACTATCTATATAGCTTTGTTTTTGATGCTTGCCAAGGTTGTGTCCAGTTGTGGCCCATACTTTTTGAATGTTGCTTTTGTTGCTTCAGAAGGACAGGTGGAATACATTCAACTGCAGATGGTCCTCAGTTATGGCCACAATTGGGACCTGAATTTCCATTACTAAAAGCAGGGTGGTTTTAAGTGAGTAATGCCCAATCTTAAAACCATTTTTTGCCATTATTCTTAAGCAAATCACTGCAGTTGTTAGATGAGTCACATGGTTGATAAGCAAATCTGATTTCCTCCTTTGACTTTGCTTGTCGGAAGCCAGCTAGAAGATTGCAAATGATGATAACATGAACAGAGGACACTGCAACTTTGTAAATACAATACATCTGTTGCCAAGGGCACAAATTGTTATTGTGTGACTGGGGGTGGGGGGATGCTCCAATAGTCATAAGTGCAAGAGCCAATCATAAATCATTTTTCCAGTGCTGTTATAATTTTGCATGGTTGCTAAACAAACGGCTGTAAGTCAATGACTACTGTATTCTTTGTTTTTCATATGTATTATAAGAACAAGCATTTTAAGAGCTGCAGCAATTATTGCTTTGCAGCTTGGAGGCTGAAGGAATAGTGGGTTTGCTTAGATTGGAACCTGGATTAGTATTGGCATGTCTTTTAACAGTGATGCTCTCTCCTGCCTTGTGCCAAATCCAGTGCTTAAGGACTGAGTACGTGCTTTGTACATACAAGTCTTAGGTATAATTTCCAGGATCAATGAGGCATCCTGGCTGGGAATTCAGGGTCTAGTATTCCTAGTTCATCCAGTGGGCAAGACTTTCTCCAAATATCCCAAAGTATAGATTGTGTCGCTTGAACATTTGGAGACAGTGTGCTTGTCTATTTAGGTCCTGTGTTCTTTGTGTGCTGTCTCTGTTTGTCTTCAGAATAAGCCTGTGTTCTGTTTATCAGGTCTCTGCAATAGGATTTATTCTCTGTAAACATCCCCCCAGTTGTTTCCCCTCCCAACTTTGCTGTGAGTGGGAAGATTGGTATTTCCTTTTGTAATCCCCCCTTAGGATCTCAGTTCTGGGAGGATCCTACTTTAAGATTCATTCTCAGCCAAGAACTCCGTAATCGACAGCCAACTAGCCAGTCCTTTCTGCCAGATGTCCTAATCCTTGGAAGCAACAGTTTGTTCTTCAGTCATTTTTTTTTTTAGCTTTTATATTTGAAAGTATCAGTTTGTGCTGTCTGCTTACAACTCTGATGCCCTCAAATGAGCAGAAGCTACCAGGCGCCCAGCTGGCTCACATCCCTGACTTGCTATTTTCAACTGTGCATCTTGGCACACTTTGTCTGCCTACAGACTTTTCCTCTTTACAAATATAAGCTGGAGAATGGATCTGATGGACTCATAAAATATCTTGATATGGAGAGCTGAAACAATATAGTTGCTGTAGCTAAGAGCTAAAATTGGGAACTTTGTAGTAAAATATCTCTATCCTGCTATAATTTGCTGGTAGACTAAACAAATGCATTTTTTTTTGTATTTATCCATTATGGAAGAATCTTACTGGCAAGTCTTCCAGAAATTTCTTTGTTTGACTCAGGCTATTATAATTGGATGTGCAATGAAGAATTCCGCCTTCAAATTTTAAAATCCTGTCAGGATAGTGACAAAATCTTGAGATCTTAACACTTGGGCAACATTTGTAAAAAACAAACATGTGAATTAGTGGCAATGAAGGATTTTTTAAAAGCTTACATGAGTTAAAGTCAGGTATCCCTGTTGTCGGAGATTTAAAACCAAATGGATAGATAAGAAACCTGGGTCTTTTCAGACATTTTCGACCTAATTCCCATCAGCCTACAGCCAGTAATTAGGAACGATGGAGTTGTAGTCCAACAGCAATTTGAAAACAATGGATTCCTCATTTTGCCTTGTTGGAAAAGATATTTCCCAAACAACATGGTTTTGTCCATCTACCAGTGTGAGAAGTTTGTGGCTTTTTGCAATGAATTACTTGGATCTTTGGATCACTTAAGCAGATAGAGGAAAACTTACTGCTTTTTCATTTCTTTCAGCACCTAGCCAGGATGGATCCTACATGTCAAATGTTAAATTTAATTGATTGCTTTTTCCTATTTTTTTTTCTCTTTTGTTGTTGGGGTTAAATCTCTGCTTTTGTTTTGTTTCACTTTGTTTGTTTGTTTTTCTATTTTGTTTTTTTATTTTTTATGATAAAACAAATATTAAAAAGAAAGAAAGCAGATAGTCTTTAAAAGAAGAATAGAGGGCGCATATGCAAATGTTGTCTTTTAGCCAGTCCTCTTCTGGATACTTACTGGATGAGGCAGTTCCACCACATTTTACAGATGTGAAAATACATCAGCATAAAAAGGGTTTCCATGCTGATTTATTTGCAGTGTCTGCTGTAAAAAATGCCGTGCCTGGACGCTATATATTATTTTTCTTCTCTTTTTTTCCTGTTGTGCAATAGTGATAGAATTCTGTGTTTTAAAAGCCTTGCCAGAGTGATAGCCCCAAAAGCCTCTTCAGCAATTGGATAAAACTCCATCTGGTTTTCATTTCCTAACCCCCAAGGGGTTAAGAGCATCTGTCATGTTCCCCTTCACGTCCCCAACTCAGTCAAAGACTTGGCTTCCTTGTCTTTGCCCACCCTGAAGAAGGGTGGATGTAGATGTGTTTTAGCACTGTTTCAGACTGTGGTGAGTGAAGATTCCTACATTGGTCATTGGTGACGCCGACGGCATTTGAGAGAAAGACTTGATCTGATTATATTCATTTGTTGCTAGGAAATGGCAATCCATCCGGAAGAAAGGAGATGTCGCAATAGCAGAATCTGGGCCAGGGGAATCTTTGCAGCAAGGGAGCTACTTTCCTAGCTGAAAAATGTTCTGAAATGAGTTCTCTTAACATAGCTGCAAGGTACAGAGAAGAACTCAAAGGTTCTTGGGGCTTCTTTTTTTGGAAGCGGAAAAAAAATGTTACAAAAGAGGCAAGATTGCCAATGGCCTTTAAGAAAACAATCCTTGAGAAATTTCAGGAGATCTTAAAAGAAAAATCATTTTAAGTACATTGTGAGGTCTTTTTCAGATCTGTTCAGATTTGGTTCTAGGCCTGCTGAAAATCCAGAGGTGCTGAGAATGTGCCAAGGGAGAATCCCTTTGAGATATTGCATTGGAGCTTTCCAGCATTGGAGCCATTCAGAGAGGTTGGACTGCAACGCCTAGAATTCCTAGAGAGCCTGACTATTTATCCACATTAATGATGCCTGCTGGGAATTGAAGTCTTACCATCTAGAGCAGTGATGGCGAACCTTTTTGTTGTGGTGTGCTGAAAGCAAGCAGGCACTGGCACCCACAATGCAATAAGCCCCTCCCCCCTGCTCATGCGCAACACAACACTCCTACCCCCTTACCTCCACTGTGCATGTGCACACCTCCCAATGGATTTTCAGCCCGTTTGAGGCTGTTTTTGGCCTCCCAGAAGCTTGAGGAAAACCTCTGCAGGCTTGGGAGGCCGAAAAACGACCCTTCCGGAAATACTGAAAGTGCCCATTTTCAGTCTTCGGAGGGCCTCTGGAGCCTGGGGGAGACCATTTTCACCCTCCCGAGACTTGAGGGAAGCCTCGGGAACTTCGAGTGGATGAAAACGGGTCCGTTTTGGCATTCTGGTATTTCCAGAAGGCCTGGTTTTTCGGCCTCCTGAGGCTATAGAGGCTTCTCTTGAGCCTCTGGGAGGGCAAAAACGGCCTCAAATGGGCCAAAAATCAGCTGGGAGGCGTGCGCATGTGCAGTGCAGGTAAGTTTGGCTGGGGCTTGCGTAACTGCACAAATAGCTCTGCTTGCCACCTGTGGCACGCATGCCATAGGTGTACCATCATGGATCTAGAGAATACCAGCTTAGGGAAGACTGTGGTTACTTGATCGATGTACATGCCATCTTTCCTACAGAGTGTACTTAAGACAGTATAACACAATCAACTAAGTTTGTTAATCATTGTCCTGCCTTATTTGCATATAGATTACCACAAACAAGGACTTATCTATTAGCAAGAAAATATATAGAAAAGGCCCTGCTTGCATTCCACAGCATACCCCTCCACACACCTTTACCTAACTTCTGAGGAAGAGAGCTGAAATCTTCAAAGGTGAGGAAGTCAGTGAAGATCAGCTGTTCTCAACTACATTCAATGTAGGTCTATCCATTTTATATGGGGGAACAGTGCCAACATGCAATGTTGCTTGAGGAATTTGGGGAGTTGAAGTCCAGAGGTTGTCAAGGTTGGACATCCCCCAATCTACACAGTGCTATGATCCCCATTGAATATTAGTTTGTTTGTTTGTTTCATTAGTAACATAACAGATTGTGACAGTGTTTCTCAAGCATTTCGGAAAACAGCTTGCAAAGAAATGCAGTGAGTTCAGGAAAATCTCTGCTTCTCTAATATGTAGGATCAGCTTTCTTTCACTTGGTGCCCTTCTAATGAATGAGAATGCAGTTCCCATAATCTCTGCCATTATGGGAATGGGAATTGTCCTTCAGACGTAGAAGCTCCAGGTTAGGATTAAAGTTTTTATGTAGTTTTCCTCAAGAGATAGCTAAAAGCTCTTTCTCTTGTCTGCAGAAGAGAACTCTGAAAAATACCCCCCCCCCCCCAAAAAAAAATGTCTTTTTGCTTAAAGCTTGAAAATGCTATAAGAGAGTTTTAGGCCTTAAGAGGTTCTACTCACATCCAGTACTGATGAGTCAACACACAAAAGTAAATATTTTTCTGATTACTTCAAGAATTGAACTAATTAGTTCAAGAATTGGATGTTTATTGGATGTAGAATTTCCTTGGCTCTAAACTTTTTGGGAAGTCTGCTGTCTCCAGGTTGCTTACATGGGTTTTGAGGTATTTCTTTGGATTCTAAGATAGCTCTTTCTTGTATTCCACTTCTCATGAGCTTCCAAGATAGGTCTCAGAAACTAATAGAGAAATATAAAAAATAAGCTAGATGGCATATCTTCTCCCCATATCTTCTCTCCAAACATAGCTGTTGTATTTGAACAATTCCATTTGTGTACGAGCCAATGATATGCATGGGTAAAACAATACTTCTTGTTAGACAAACTGGTTGCTTTAAAATGCAGTAATTACTATTTTGAGGCACATCTCACTATCACAAACACACTTTGCATGAGCTAAAATTCACATTTCTCTCTTTAAGTCTACAGCCAGCTAAAATAGAAGTGTTTCTTTCTTAACAGGATAATAGAATTGGGAATTGGAAGGGATCTTGGAGGTCTTCTAGTCCAACCTGGTAGTCAAGCAGGAGACCCTATATCATTTCAAAATAACTATCTGGTCTCTTCTTAAAAGCTCCCGTTGATGGAGCACCCACAACATCTGAAGGCAAACCGATCCACTGGTTTATTGTTCTCACTGTTAGAAAATTTCTCTTTAATTCTAGGTTATTTCTCCCATAAGCTGTTCAGAGCATCCAGTAGTAGGAGGTGCTTCAGTTTCTGCTTGTCTAGGCTGGGCTAAATTTGCGGAACGCTCCTCCTCCTCCACAGGACTCCTCCCCAACATTCCCCAGTTTTGGCTCAGCCTCGTTGAGGATAGGCAGTGCTTTTTGTTCTTCCTTGCCCGAAACTGGAGAATTATTCAGCAGGTTTGAAAACAATTGGTTCTTTTTTCAGGCTTTAGCCTCAAAAAAGTCATCTACGATCTACCAACGTTAGCCCTCTCCATCTGGCCGTCAGAGATCATTTGTATTTTCGGGCAGTGCCGTTTCGTGCCCTGAAGCGGCGGGAGGCTTCGGCTTTGATCCGAACCCCCACAACCTCTCCCTCTACCCCCTGCCATTGTGAGTCGCATCAAGTACTTCCCCTCAGAACGCCATCTTCGGATGGAAAGTGTAAAAGCTTAATTCTTTCCACCTTCTTTCCCGGTTGTTTAGCATTTTATCACACGGCGGGAATTTGCTGCTGGGAAGAGTGCGTGCGCCAAAAGTAACAGCCATTGTTTTCGGCTTTTGTTTTAAAAACCGCATGGCCGCACTATCTGTAAATCGAGCTGTGTGAGGTATTTTCCTTCCTGATTAGAGCTTTTTCTTTTAGATAACCTAAAGGAATTATTACACCTCGTTTGTCTTATTAGGATCGAGGCCATTTGTGCATTATTGTTGGCTTAACCCTCACAGCCTTATCCACCCAGCGGCACAACAACGAGCACCCAGGCCCGAGTCCGCCTGTGCAGGGAAGCTGTTGAAGGCCCTTTTTTATTACCTTGGCCTTTTCAGGCGTTCTTCATTTGGCTGTTTGGATATCCGCTATATTGAACTGTTTTCCAATAAATTGGACACATATTTCATTTATATATATATATATATTGGTGATTATCATTCACTCCAATAATAATACTAATAATACTAATAATAATCATCATCATAGATGCAGATAATAATTGAATATTCATATTAATATCTTCATAACAGAGAATATTATGGTGATATGACATATGTATGTATATATATATTTATCAGCTTAAAAATCTTACACACACACACACACACACACACACACACACATATATATATATATCCTTTAAAAAAAAAGGAAGGGGACTAGATATTATCAGGGCAACCAGTCCCTTCCTGGATCAGGCCCCTGGGCATGCCAACCGCCTCCACAGTATCACCTTGAATAACTGGCATACTGCATTTCTTTCAATCAAAATGGCAGCGGGTATTAGCTCTCAGTCCTCTACTTCTAGAATCAAAGCTAAATCTAAGCAGACAAAAGGTCACTCTAAAGCCTCAGAAAAGGACGCCAACAGGCACCATAGAGCATTAGAAACTGCGGCTGGTCTTCGATAGGACCTAACTCTTCCAGACAACGTGCCAGAGTGGATGAAGACCTGGATGGAAATGGCTGTCCATCAGGGAATCGCAGCTGGCTTGCAACAGGAGATTCTGAGCAGGGATTGTCCTGCACCTGCTGAGTATGATTCTCAATCAGTTCGATCATTGCCCAGATCGGAGCAACACTATACCCAGGTACAGTTTCAAGGGGATACACTCCTCCAGGAGGCGCAGGAGGAGGAACAGGAGGGGGAGGCAGAAGAGAGGGAACACATTGATCAGATGGAACAGATTGAATCAGGATCAATACATGACAGTGATCCGGCCATGTCAGAAATGGACCCCTTAGAAAGGGGGATGTCTGAGGATGAGGGTCTTGTTCCCGATCAACCTGTATTTACAGGCTTATTCCACCACAACTATTCAAATCCCTCTTGTTTAAGGCCAAAAACACTGCGCGACTGGACAAGCCAGCCCCTTCTACCACTCCAACTCCGTCAGAAGAGGGACCAGAGGATCTCATTTTCAACCAACCGGTAGTTGAGGCAGATGTGATTCCAGTTCCTCACATGTTTGCGGATCTGGTAAAGAAACAGTTGGCAACTGCAGTGGTGTACCCGGCTCCCAAGGGGCACGACAGGAAACCGTTTAATTTGGCCCCGGACTTCTTAAAATTGTTAAATACTCCCGAGGTAGACGAACCCATTGTGGGATTAGCGTCCTCATCCTCCATTCCCAGTGAGGCACTGGAGGCATTAAAGCTGGAGGAAAAATGGGCCAAGCTGGCCCTACGCAGGGCCCATCAGTCTGATGCGTGGGCCATCAGGGCAGCCACGACCTCTTCCTTCTTTACCCGCTCTTCTCTCAGATGGCTCCAGCTATTACGGGAGCATGTCCCAAATTCTAACATTATAGCACACCAGGACATTGCAAAACTTATAGCAGCCGCTGAATTCTCCACTGATGCAACCTTTCATGCAACACTATACCCAGGTACAGTTTTCAGCCAGAGCTATTACTTCACATGTCACAGCGCGACGCTTGCAGTGGTTAAAGCATTGGCAAGCAGATATTAAGCATAAATGCAAGCTGGCTTCATCTCCTCTAGTGGGAGACAGACTGTTTGGCCTTTCCTTGGATCCATTACTTTTCGAGACTTGAAACAAAAAGAAAATTTTTACCTTCCTTTTTTCGGAAGTCAGATCCTAGCAACCTTCAGCCTTTTCAGAGGGGATCCTTCTGCCTTTTTATCAGGAACCATTCTCAACCAGATACCAGAGACCCCCATCCTTCCAACCAGGCAGCAGCCAGACAGGTCTGACTTCGGGGAGAGAAACCAAAGAGTGGGCCAATCCAAGAGATCCTTCTGAGGAGCAGGAAATAGATCTTTCTGGCATCCAAGATAACTCATTGGATCCGACTCTCATTGGCGGCCGCCTTAAATTATTCGCGGACCAATGGGACTCCTCAATGTCTGATGCCTGGGTCAGAGACATGATCAGATTCATCCTTGCCCTGTAGTTTCAATCCGCCCCCCCCAGACTTTTTTATTGCATGCCCACTTTCCAGAGATCAGGTTAAACGAAATCTTATGGCAACAGCTATCCAACACCTACTGGACATACGAGCCATCCAACCAGTAGCTGCTGGCCAACGAGGGCGAGGGTTCTATTCTCATCTTTTTGTTGTTCCCAAAAGTTCCGGGGTGGTGGTGGAGAGCAATCTTTGATTTGAAACGTCTTAACCAATTTTTAGCGTATCGCAAATTTAAAATGCACACCCTGCAATCTATTTTACTTAGCATCAAAAAAAGGGGACGTCCTTACGTCCATGGATCTGACAGAGGCATACTTACATATTCCTATTCAGCCTTCCCATTCTAAATTTTTACGATTTTGTTACAATAACCACCATTTCAAATATGTGGCTCTTCCTTTTGGACTAGCATCGGCCCCCAGGACCTTCACAAAGGTTCTCGCAGCTCTTGCAGCTCATCACCGAAGTGTCCCCATACGACTACAGTGTTACCTTGATGATATATTAATTTTGGCATCTTCTGTTCATCAAGCAGTCAGAGATACTCAGACTACATTACAATCCCTACAACTACACGGGTTCTCAATTGGAAAAAGAGTCAATTAACACCAGTGACTCGATTAATCCATCTGGGGGCTGTCATAGATACGGTGGAAGGCAAAATTTTCTTCTCACCAGACAGACACAACAGCATCCGCCAATTAGTTAAGGAGATCAGGGCTCAAAAAAGGGTGCCCTTAGCGGATCTATCAAAGTTATTAGGCAAGATGATCTCATGTATATCTATTCTTCCTTGGGCCCGCCTCCACATTAGATCCCTCCAGTGGTTCCTGCTCCCATACCATTGATCCAGCCGAAGCAATTCCACATACACAGTCAAGGTACCATCAAAGGTCCTCATATCTCTTCTGGTGGACCAGACCAGTCATAAACAGAGGTTGTCTCTTCAAGGAGCCCAACAGACTCACCATCACCACCGATGTCAGCCCATTTGGATGGGGAGCTCACTTCCAATTGTTCACAGCACAAGGCTGCTGGTCCCCCATAGAACAGTCATGCAGCATAAACTGGTTGGAGCTTCGGGCAGTACACCTGGCTCTCCGCAGCTTCCTTCCACAGGTGTGCAATCATCACATACTAATATTGACCGACAATGTGACAGCAAAAGCTCACATAAACAAACAAGGGGGCACTCAATCAAAACTCCTCCTGCGAAAAGCGGAGCGTCTATGTCATTGGGCGGAGAACACCTGCTCTCCATCAGAGCAGAGCATATTTCAGGACTGTCCAACACACAAGCAGACTGGCTAAGCAGGGCCATGATCGATCAGTCAGAGTGGCACCTCCATCTGACCTTCTTTCAAAAGGTGGTCAGGACATTCGGACAGCCAGCAGTAGACTTTGCTTTCCCCCACAACGCTCAGCTCCCGAGATTTTTTTCCAGATACCCATCACAAGGAGTGGAGAATTTCAATGCGCTCCACTGCCGTTGACCCCAGGGACTTCTGTAGGCATTCCCACCTCTCCCACTGATCCCCAAAGTCATCCAAAAGTTGCTAGATGAGAGGGCAGAGCTGCTGCTAGTAGCCCCTTACAGGCCCAGATGGCCGTGGTTTGCAGATCTCCGCAGTCTATCCATATCAACACCATGGAGAATTCTGCCGGACAGGGTCTTGCTAACCCAGGGACCCCTTCAACATCTGGACCCTCAATGGTTGCACCTGACCATCTGGAGGTTGAGCGGAGTCGTCTGAAGAGCGAACAGTTCTCCAACAGAGTTATTGCCACCATTCAAGCTGCCAGACGCCCCTCAACAACTCGCATTTACAATGCCATGTGGTCCAGTTTCTGTAAATGGTATACCAAGTCTCAAATTAATCCTATTTCTCCATCCGTAGCTCAAATCTTATAGTTCTTGCAAGAGGGGCTTGACAAAGGACTATCACCTAATACATTGAAAAGACAGATGGCGGCCTTGGCGTCAGTTGTCACTTGTGAAGGTCTACAATCTCTTTCCCATCACCCACATATACGGAGTTTTCTTCGAGGAGCCACAAACTTACATCCGCCAGCGATTCACTGTTATCCCACTTGGGACCTTAACAAGGACCTTCTTGCACTCACTAAGTGCCCTTTCGAACCCTTGCAATTGTCAAGCCTACAATTTCTGACGTATAAAGTAGTTTAACTTGTAGCGATCACTTCCACTCGTATTTCAGAAATGGCAGCTTTGTCGATCAGACAAGATCTTTGCGTCTTCCGTTCTGATCGGGTGGTCCTTCGTCCTGATCCTACGTTTACACCCAAGATTAATTCGGCTTCTCATAGGGTACTAGAGCTGATACTTCCTAATTTTTGTCCCAGGCCATCCCAAGGGTTGGAACTTCAATGGCATCGGCTCGATGTGAGGAGAGCAGTGCGAATATATATTCACCACACAGTGTCTTTCAAAAAAATGGAAGCCTTATTTGTGTCGTTTCAGCCCAACACTCAGGGATGCAAGGCCTCATCTTCCACAATAGGCCGTCGGCTATGGGCTGCAATAGCAAAAACATATCAGACTCAATCACTGCAGGTGCCCATGGGCATAACAGCTCATTCAACAAGAAGCACCGCAACATCGGCAGCGTGGGCCACGCAGGCACCAATAACTGAAATTTGTCGAGCTGCAACCTGGGCCTCTCCATCGCCCTTCATTAGGCATTATAAAATAGATGTGTTTGCATCAGCTGAGGCATCCTTTGGCAGAAGGGTTCTGCAAAGGGTCCACAGGGATCAGGAGGGTATTCCAAGCCAGATGGAGTCCCTCCCATAGGACAGGCCTTACTTTATTTTATTTAAATTTATATAGGCCAAGCTTTGGTATGTCCCACTACTGGATGCTCTGAACAGCTCATGGGAGAAAGGGCATTGGTACTTACCTGACACGCCCGTTCTCTTTGAGCTGTGAAGAGCATCCAGCCCCACCCCCTTTTCTGTCTGGTGGGCTCCTGTTTCGGCCAATGAATTGTTAGGGCATTGAGGGCGAGGTTGTCTTTTCTCTCGTCTTCGCCAAAACTGGGAAACGCTGGGGAGAAGTCCCATGGAGGAGGAGGAGCGTTCCGCAAATTTAGCCCAGCCTAGACAAGCAGAGACTGAAGCACCTCCCACTACTGGGTGCTCTTCACAGCTCAAAGAGAACGGGTGTGTCAGGTAAGTACCAACGCCCTTTCTCTCCTTTTTTCATTTCCATCCATTGTTTCTTTTCTTGCCTTCTAGTGCTTTAGAAAATAACTTGACCCCTCAAATATTGGAACACTGCTATCATGTCTCTCCTGGTCCTTCACTAGACTAGCCATACCCAGTTCCTGTAACCGTTCTTCATATGTTTTAGCTTCCAGGCCCCTAATCATCTTTGTTGGTCTTCTATGCACTCTTTTCACAGTTTCAACATCTTTTTTTATATTGTAACCAAAAGTGGATACAGTATTTGTACAAAATTTGGAACTTGCAATGCTAGCTTTTCAATCTTTCCATCTCAATTTTTCAAAACATATTGTCTTATAAAGTTCTAGATCCTTCAATTAACTTTGAGATCCAGGGCTATAGGGCTGGACATCATCCCTTCAACTGTGGTTTCAGATTTTGATGGACTAACAAATTGGCCGTGCATTTTGAGTACCTTGGGAAAGAAAACATAACTAGATTGATTCTGCTCAGGCTACAGCTTTATTTCACATCTTTTAAACCTGAGAACTAGATTTTTTTAAAAAAGGTAGCATAGAGGTTTGTGTTCTAAATATAATGTCACTTTGTCTGAAAATGATCGAATAAATCAGAATCTACTTTATTTGTGTTAAATTAGATTATATCTTCTTGCAGTTATTAGCGCTTTTTTTGCTTGTTTTAGTTCTAGTTTGGAGAATCTGTTTTCATTAGGATTTAGAAAGTACATTATCTGTGCTTAAATTAACAACTAAAATTGAAACACAATTGTTGGAAGAAATATCCTTCTGGGTTCAGTTCCAAGTGGGAAAAAGACACAGGATTCATGGAAGTTGCTTGGAAAGAAGGTTTATTGATGAATAGGATCACAGATCCTGGGTGAGAAGGGAAGAGATGCTGAGAATTCCTGGGTTTTATGTTGGGATTTGAACTTGAGCTTGTATTCTGATTGGTTGTCAGATTCCCAGTCCCAGGCTTGGTTGAGCCTTGCTGGATGATGATGTAATGAAAAGGGCTTTGGGATTGCTATTATGGGTCTGCCTGAAGGAGGTAGACTTTTATTATGTAAAATGGTCCACTGACAAAGGTGGGAGGGCTGAGTTTCTGCCTCTCTTGAGTTTCTACTTCACTTTTAGGGGAAATATTCTGCCTTTTTAATGTATCCTAAAATATTTCATTTTTCTAGGAGAAGGGTGGGTTCTAACTTTCTATACAAGTATCTGATTATTTAGTAAAATAAAATAATTCTGATTTGCTTTATTTATTTATTTATTTATTTTGACATTTATATACCGCCCTTCTCCCGAAGGACTCAGGGCGGTGTGCAGCCAAATCTACCCCAATCCATACAAAAGTTAAAATGCAATTAAATAATAGGCTGTTAAAGTTAAAAACCAACCCTCCCCCTGGGCATATTAAAACCCCAAATTAAAATCCAAATTAAATGGAGACAATTAAAAACTCGTGTCAGCCCAGGCCAGCCTGCTCAAAGAGCCAGGTTTTTAACACACGCCTGAAGGCCCTCAGGTCCATGCTGGTACGTATCTCAGGTGGCAGACTATTCCAGAGGGCAGGGGCCCCCACAGAGAAGGCCCTACTCCTGGGGGCCGCCAGACAACACATAGAGGCTGACGGCACCCGGAGAAGGCCCTCCCTGTGGGAACGCACCGGTCTGTTGGAGATCACCGGCAGAATGCGGTCCTGTAGATAACCTG
Source organism: Bungarus multicinctus (assembly GCA_023653725.1). Taxonomy (NCBI): domain Eukaryota; kingdom Metazoa; phylum Chordata; class Lepidosauria; order Squamata; family Elapidae; genus Bungarus; species Bungarus multicinctus. The sequence goes on from CM042834.1 coordinate 163,237,334, forward strand.
GCCCAATGCCATGGATCGCCTTAAAGGTCAAAACTAGAACCTTAAAGCGAACCCGGAAAGCCACCGGCAACCAATGCAGCTCGCGCAGGAGAGGCGTCACATGGGAGCTACGCGACGCCCCCATAATCACCCGCGCGGCTGCATTTTGCACCAGTTGGAGTCTCCGGGTGCTCCCCACAGGGAGCCCCATGTAGAGAGCGTTACAGTAATCCAGGCGAGAGGTGACAAGGGCATGAGTGACCGTGCGCAGGGCGTCCCGATCCAGGAAGGGCCACAACTGGTAAATCAGGCGAACCTGATAGAACGCCCCCCTGGAGACGGCCGCAATATGATGTTCTAAAGACAGCCGTGCATCCAGGAGGACACCCAGATTGCGAGCCCTCCCTGTAGGGGGCAGAATCTCTCCCCCAATAGCCAGCGAAGGTGTCAGCTGGCTATATCAGGGCGCCGGGAACCACAGCCACTCGGTCTTGGATGGGTTGAGTCGGAGCCTGTTCCCGCCCATCCAGTTCCACACGGCCTCCAGGCACCGGGACATAGCCTCCACAGCATCGTTGGGGTGGTCTGGGGTAGAGATGTATAACTGGGTGTCATCTGCGTACAGGTGACACCACACCCCCAGACCACGGATGATCTCGCCCAACAGCTTCACATAAATGTTAAACAAGAGAGGATAGAATAGTAGTGATAGAATAGTAGTGATAGTGAGTTTGGAGGTTTGATTGCCATGAGCATAATTCACAGATCCTTTTACTTTATTTTTAAATATAAATTGTGGAACAAAAAATGCAGTGCATTTCTGAATATCTGAACATATATTTGGAGAGGTGTTGCCAGTTTGACTTGTAGGAAGTTAGCACCCACCCCTCTCCTAGAAAATTGAAATAGCCTAGGAAATATTAAAAAGGCAGAATATTTCTCCTAAAAAGAATAGTCACTCAAGAAGCAGAAACTCACTCAAGAAGCAGAAACTAACCCCCAGCTTTGTTAATGGGTGGGCCATTAAGGCCTGGGCCAAAATACTTTACATAAGAAGGAACTCCAGGGTGATGGGATTAAGGATGGCCCTCAGGAAATGATAGGATTACCCATCTCACCACATGGTCTGGGAAGATTGCATTAGCCAGCATTCAGGTAAAGCCATGTGGTCCAGACCAAGCCTACAAAGTTAAGACCCCCGCCCCTGGGAGTCTGACAACCAATTAGAATAGAAGCTCCAATTCAAATCCCAACAGAGGGTATAAAACCCAGGCACTCTTAGCACCTCAACACCTCATCCCTTTTTCCTTTTCTCTTTTCCCTTTTTCCCCTTCTCTTCTCACCTTGAAGCATGTGATCATTCTTCTCTAGACCTCCAGGCCATTCTCACCTTGAAGCATGTGATCATTCTTCTCTAGACCTTCCAAGCAGCCTCCATTCTTCTCTGGACCTCCAGGCCATTAAACCTTCCAAGCAGCCTCCATGTTTCCAGTGTCTTTTTCCCCACTTGGAACTGAACCCAGAAGGATATTTCTTTCAACAGACTGACATATTCATATTGCTAATATTTGGATAGTGGTCTAAAAGTAGTACCATTTGAAAAGCAAAGTTATAAATCTTGAGGTCAATCTTATTCTTTCCTTCTTCCTTTAATTCTGCATTATATATTAATGGAGAATTGGTGAGCTGCTTTGACCTCCACTTATAGAATATTAAAAAAAATTGAACTACATTGAATGCGTTCAGGGGTTAAAACTAGGTTATTTCGCAATTAATCTTGTATATGTAAATGTAAACTTGGGGGGGGATTTATATGATAACACAGAAAAAGATTTCAAAATGAGCTTGTTCTTTACTAAGAAATCTGTGTCAAATTTCCTTTGTTCCAGTCAATTAATTCAAAATGTTTCCATTAATGATTGACAGGTGAATTTTAGCACATTTCAGATATGCTTGCCTATAATATCTTATAGGCTTCCTAAATAGCAAGTATGTTTAGGACTATTGTCTCATATTATTATTAATTAGCCTTTTGCCATTTATTTTTACTTCAAATACTCTGCTATAGATTCAGAAACTTTGCCATTTCAATAGTCTTCCAATTTACTTATCTGCAGAAATGTTAGCCAAATTCTTTGAATTTCTGCTTTCCACTTTTAAACTTTAAGAATCTTTACCATAAAATTATTTGCCAGTTTCTTCCCATTGCCATTTTTCTCTTTCTCTTTTTCTGAATGATAGGCAGGTTGCAATTCCTCCATGTTTAGCTCTGCATTGAAGTGAAATTAACAGTGTTAACTCATCAGCATTATTAAAGATGAATGTGTAAAATCTGACATAGATACGGTGATGGTAGATCTCAAACTTATTTCTTGGTGTTTGACAAATAAACTGTCAGAGTGATTTTGAAATTATGTCTTAAATCTACACTGGAATTCATGGTACAAAATTTATTTTGGCTAAAACAATCATATAAAATGAATTGGCAGTGATCCAAGGATTCTGTCTGAAATTATTTGCTAGATATTTATTTATTTTATTTATTTGGTAGAATTTGTCAAACAAAAATGAGAACAAGAATAAAAGAATAAAAATACAATGATAGAGACGATAGCCACATTAGTGCACTTATGCACACCCCCACTACTAATCATTTAAGGTCCATGGAAGTCAATTTGTGACTGACACTGAAAATTTGTAGCAGAAACAACTGACTCAGGTAGAATATTCCAGACTGACAATTCTATTACAGAAATCATATTTTTACAGTCAAGTTTAGAACAATTTACATTGAATTTAAAGTGGTTGTTTGCTTGCGCATGTATTATTATGATTAAAACAAAAAAAGTCACTTATAGGTAAAACATTACTACATATAAATTTGCATGCAATACCAAGGTCTGACCACAAGTGATGCAGTTCTAAGTTATCCAAACCAAGAATTTGGAGCCTAGTAGCATAGAGAATTCTATTGTGTACAGAAGAGTGCAAAACGTTTCTTGTGAAATACTTCTAAACCCGTGCAATTGTACTGATGTCAGATATATGTACTGATGTGAGATTTATGTACTGATATCAGACATTTGTACTGATGTCAGATGTATGTGTCTGACTACAGATTAAAGCTATCTTATCTTGAGACAAAAAGCAAAAAAGAAGACTTAGGAAAATTATTTTCTTAAATGTTACTCAGTTTATTGATGATTAATTTACATTAGTAGGAAGCACATAACTAGTGAAGATAAAAATCTTTCCTTATCTCTAGTAAATAGTTTGAGTTGGAATTATTCCCAGTTGAGGTGATGAATCCAGAGCCACCCTTCAGAAGAATTATCTGTGACAAAGCCTGTTGCTTTCTCCTTCTATCCTTTTAAAATGATATATGTAATAATAATCAGGATAATCTAATTGTAGCCCTGTCTATGTATTTGCACATAGATTCTCAGCTGAGTGCCTTCAGTGCATAGTTCCCTTGAATCCTTAGCTGCTGTCATCCTACACATTTGGAGAACACCAGTTTGGGAAGGACAGAGGATTAAACAGAAAGCATGTCTCCTGCCCTTCAAAATGGCCTCCATTTTGTAGGAAGCCCTACGAGAAGCCCTGTGGCAACACAGATTACATCCTTGTGTGAATGTTTCAATAAAAAAAATCAGTGAAACAAGATATAATAATATTATAATTAATAATCTTAATATTAGTGAATTGAGAAATTTAGCATATTGTCTGAACCTTATAACAAGTGATAAAGTCCATCTTTTTAAAATATGTTTTAAATGTCTTTTTATAATGAACTCCATTATATAAATCTGCTGTTAGTTTAAGGGTTGTTTTACATTTGCATTATAAATGCAGTCAAGATCTAAATCAGTTCCCACTGTTGTGTTTTTCAAATTTTGGGGACTACATTTCCATTTTCCCTAGCCTACATGGCTGATTGCAATACTGGTTGCAGAGGGATGGGAGTTGTAGCCTGATTCATCATGAAATCACCAGATTTTGGGAAGGCTAAGTGATTAAGTGAAACAGCATGAAGCTAAAACCATTCATTTTAGCAATTGCTAAGATTTTTCCTCTTATTGGATGCAATACAGGTAGTAGCAATTCATTTAGTAACCACTTGAAGTTACAACGGCACTGAAAAAAGTGACTTATGACCGATTTTCACACTTACGACCATCCCCATGGTCACGTGATCAAAATTTGACCGCTTGGCAAGTTACTCCTATTTATCACAGTTGCAGTCCCCACATGAGTCCCCTCATGTGGCCACCTTTTGTGACCTTCTGATAAGCGAAGTCAATAGGAAAGTCAGATTCATTTAACAACCATGTTATTCACTTAACAACTGCAGTGATTCACTTAACAAATGTGTCAAGAAAGGTTGTAAAATGGGTCAGAACTCACTTAACACATGTCTCATTTAGCAACAGAAATTTTGGACTCAATTATTTTCATAAGCCAAGGATTACCTATATTTCTTTGCTTTTCATGTCTCTTCTGAAACATTGTTCTGGTAATGATCATAATACTGAAATGTTGGTTTTCCTCCCAAAATGGCATTAGATGACAGCCAGGGGAAGAGTTGCTGCTGCTACAATAATCTTGAGACATATACACCTCCTTATCATCATTGTCTAGTCCAGGGACCTTGGCAACTTTAAGACTTAATGGATTTCAGCTTCCATAATTCCTCAGCCAGAAGAGCAAAGCAAAAATTCTGGGAGCTGAAGTCTTAAAGTTGCCAAGGTTGGAGACCCCTGGTCTAATCTAGAGGAAGCTGATAATATGTATACTGTACTGAAGATATTCTTGAGGAGAGAAAGGAAGCATCCAGGATGCAGCCCTTTTCTCAGTGACTGCCCTGCATAGAGTTTGTGCATCTCAAAGCTTCAAGAAAGTATTGTATAATTTATACCTGTGGCAGATGTAGTCTGGATTCCCAGGAGGGAGGAGCTGCATTCCAGACAACCAAGACACAGCAATGTTTTTGGATAGTTTGGTTGGCAGAAATAGGACCAAGTCAGCCCCTCCCTAGAGGTTCTCAGAATATATCTGTAATGATACAAGGAGTTGTTTTAGCTTGGCAAGATTTCTGCCTGCCTGCCTGCGTGCCTGCCTGCCTGCCTGCCTGCCTGCCTGCCTGCCTGCCTGCCTGCCTGCCTGCCTGCCTGCCTGCCTGCCTGCCTGCCTATCTATCTATCTATCTATCTATCTATCTATCTATCTATCTATCTATCTATCTATCTATCTATCTATCTATCTATCTATCTATCTGATTTTTGTGCCACCCATCTCATCTGTAGGTGAGGAACAATAAAGGAAACTGCTCAGAAGTAACTCTGTGTCTTTCTTGGTTTTTGGAGCCTGAAAATACCAATCATTCAAAAGAAGGAAAGAAATTTTGCTATCATTGTTCAGTGAAAGTTGAATTACCCAAGAGTCCAGAGTTCGAATGCAGGAACTGGACTGATCACTCAAGATGCTGTAGTTACTAGCTATGTTCCAAAGTAATTAATTTTAAATATTAGAACACAATACATCCTTATTTTCAAATAAGTTTTCAAATAGTGGTTTGTTTTATGCATTCAGGATGGAAAGGGAACTTGTTAGAAATCTTCCTTGAACATTGCCCAGCTGCAAGTAGTTAGTCTTAAAATAGAGTGCCAAGTAAAGGAAGTGAAAGATTGCCAGCTGACTTTGGTGGACTCCAGAGCTGAGAAAAAAACATCCCCATTCAACCAAAGTGCTGGCTTCAGGATGGTTTATTCCACCAGCATTAGTGAAAATCTGTTCCCCAGCAGATGCCGCTTCCGTATTAAGAATTAAAGGCATGCTTTTCTCACAGTGATTGACATTCTTCGGCCTTCTTCAGCTCTAAAGCCTACCCATTGCAAGTGCCTCAGAGAATTTGTGCTACCTGTCATGTGGGCATCACTTGCAGGCAGGGGTGGGATTCAAATTTCTTAACCAATTCTGTGAGCATGGCCTAATTTGTGGGTGTGGCTTGGTGGTCATATGACTGGATGACATGGCTTGTATGTAAATAATATAAATATTTATGTAAATATTGAATTTTTTATTAAAAAAAGAGCAACTCAGGCAAAGCAGGCAGGCAGATTGAGTTGTTCACAGAATCACAGAATCACTTAGAGATCTGTGATTCTGCAATCTGCTACCTGAATGTGTCACATAAAATTTGCCTGCAAGCAAACTAATAAAATTTGCTAGCAAGTAAACTCACAAAACCCACACCACACCATGTATGTAAATATTGAATTTTTTATAAAAAAGACCCCAGATCAGGCAAAGCAGGCAGGCAGATTGAGTTGCTCACAGAATCACAGATTCACTTAGAGATCTATGATTCTGCAATCTGCTACCTGAGTCTGCACTGAAAAATAGAAGTTTCAGTCCTAAGGAAGGTTCAGCTCTGCTTTTAGATTAACTACAAAGCAAAAAATCCAACGATTTCCTGCTTTCTAGGTAATCTAAATCTCCCGGCACAGCAGAACAGCTGATGGTTGGGGGGGAAGGAAAAATAGCAACTTGCCAAGCGCATGGAAGTTGGATGGCGTGCATGTCAGGTAAAGAATGAGTGGGCAGGGCAGGGCCAGCCAGCCAGTGGTGTGATTTGTTAGTTCTCCGAACTGGGCAGAATCATAACAACTGGTTCTATAGAACTGGACCGAGCAGGTAGAATCCCACCCCTGCTTGCAGGCTTTACTCTAGAATTGCTGTAGGTTTCATGCTGGGCTGAACATAATGCCAAAGAAGGAATTGGAGCCATCCCTCTTCAGCTGATAAGGTCCCAAAATGTGGAGAAGAGACAGGGCAAGGGGATAATGTTCTGTCCTCTGCTATCTCTCTTCACATCCTTTCCACATTGCTTTTGGGTATGAAAAAGAAACCAATTGGAAGAAGGCTAGCTGCACTTTTATTTTAGATCTTCCAATCAGAGTTCCCTGATTTATTGAGGTGGCTTATGAATGAAATGCAACAGAATGTGTTGGAGGCAAAAGAGTGGAAATCAAATTAAAATATGAATGCATATATTAATTTATTTAATTTAAATATGAATTTAAATTTCTTATGGCTAGGACAAACTGTGCCTATCAAATGATCTGTGCTTAAACAATATCATATTAAAACATTCCTGGAGAATAAGGGAGTAATTCTGCCTAATTATTTGCATTGATATCTCTGGTTAGAAAATGTATCATAGAATTGGGAAGTGACTCTCTCTAGATCTCATAGGTAGCAGCTTGTTGTGATAGTTTTTATGGAAATACTAATGGAATTAATCAGGGATGAATTACTTAATAGAGGCAAAATGTTTTGGATACAGAACATAACTAAGTTGCTAATTGTTTTTATAAAAATAGCCATTGTGGTTCAAGAATTTTATTAATTCATATTTCTTAGTACTTAGAGTACTGGAATTCAGAGTACATAGTTTACTGCTGGTTTGCACATTAAATCATGTCAATTCTTTTAACACATTTGCAGATCATAAGCATTTTGCAATATATATTTGTTTCTTCTCACAAACCTATTTAGTTGGAGAGCTTGAAACCAAGCTTTTTCAATTTTAAAAGGCCACATGAAAAGAAGAACAAGAGAATGACCAACAGCCAGGTGGATGGGTTCCATTAGTGTCACAATGTGGGCAGTGTTGAAAGACTTGGAGGACCAGGTTGAGGACATATCATCCTGGAGAAAATCAGGGTGCTTATTAAAATTAACATGCACATATTCATTGTCAGTTTTAAAAGTCCTGATCCAGTTGCTTTTACTTTTAGTTGAGCTCATCATCTGTTGATAAATCTACAATGTTCCTGTCATTTTAGATTTAACATTCTCATGTTTGGAAGTAATTAGTAAAACAAAAAGTGGAGAAGGATTGTCTCCTATTTATAGGAGGGATAGTATTTCAGGGATAATATTTGTCCTGTATATCGCTTCTAGCTCAGTAGTAGTGCTATGTCCAGTATTCCTCCAACTAAATTAAAAACTGAACTCTATTCTTTATGAGACAGGCATATTAAAAGTGCGATACCGTGGCATACCGTCTGCTTTGAACTTGCTAAAGTATTGAAAAGCAGAACTTTCTTGAGATAGTAATTCTGCTACATTGATCCTGGCACTAACATTACCATTTGTGATTTGCAAAAAAATGAGATGAAGTGTACATTAGTGGGTGCAAAAAGATTGGACTTTAATGTCTGCCAGCCACATTCTTGTGAGTTGTAAAAATTCTTGTGAAGTGTAAAACTCACAAAAGTTCTGATTTCTGGTTAATGTCATGGGCGGGGGGAGGTATATAGGAATGTAGTGTATTGTTTCTTAAATACTATTCAGTGTAATAAGTTGAGGCACAAAAACCCTGGGCCCTTGCTTAGATGTTTAGTAGCATGAAAGACAATGAAGAATTTGCAATGTCAGCTTGAATTGTGCTGATGTGAGTTGCATGATGAGTAGAATGACCCGCCTTCCCCCTATTTTCCACCCACCAAGCCTAGAGAGCAGCTAAGCATTAGGTTTTGTGCACAGAGCTTCAAGTGGATTTTATCTTACATTAATTAGGGACTCCACAGCCATACTGCAATACGATATGGGTATGGCTAGAACTGCAAAGATTTCCACCAAATTGTCATTTTTATGGTGTTGAAAGAAATATCCTTCTGGGTTCAGTTCCAAGTGGGGAAAAAAGACACTGGAAACATGGAGGCTGCTTGGAAGGTTTAATGGTTACAGGGCCACATGGCCTAGAGCTCCAGAGAAGAATGATCACATGCTTCAAGATGAGAAGGGAAAAAGGGAAAAGGGGAAAAAGAAAAAAGGAAGAATTTGAGGTGCTGAGAGTACCTGGGTTTTATACTCTCTGTTAAGATTTGAATTGGAGCTTGTATTCTAATTGGTTGTCAGACTCCCAGGGGCGGGGGTCTTAACTCTATAGGCTTGGTCTGGCCTTTCTGGGTGATTATGCCCTTAAAAGGGCTTTTGGCAATTGCTATAGCTTTTACCTGGAGTTCCTTCTTATGTAAAGTATTCTGGCCCAGGCCTTAATGGCCCACCCATTGACAAAGGTGGGGGTGAGTTTCTGCTTTCTTGAGTGAGTTTCTGCTTCTTGAGTTTCTACTCTTTTTAGAAGAAATATTCTGCCTTTTAATATTTCCTGGGCTATTTCAATTTTTCTAGGAGAGGGGTGGATGCTAACTTCCTACAATGGGACATGACAAAATGATTAAATACAAGTGGGAGAAACCATTAGAACGGTGTATTATACATATATTGAAGATTGGTTTTTGTCTAGACTTGATTACTTTTATGTATACAGTCCCTGGCATGCCACTCAGAGGCTGAGTGCAACCCTTGATCTAAAAAGCCAAGTTCTTGACTGAAGCCTCTGACTAAAGTCTGGTTGTTTGGGACAATAGTGTTTCAAACGGTTATTTGCATGTTTGGTTATTGCTTTTCTTTAACTCCCAGTTTGCTTCCTGCACAGAATTCTTTTAGTGAGTCCCTGCTGACGGTCACCGTTTTTATCATCTCTGCCAGGCCTTTGTGACACAGTCTATTTGGGTCACAGAAAAAGTCTGTGGGTTTTCAGCCTCATGGGGTCACACTTCTCCCCTCTTCCCCTTCAGGATCAATTTGACACAATTGAGCGCCACACCCAGTGGGGCCTGGACCTGATGGACAGATACGTCAAATTTGTGAAAGAGCGGACTGAAATTGAGCAGACATATGCAAAGCAGCTGAGGTAAGTATGAGGGACTGTGGGTGGCAATGGGGCTGACAGATACTTGGATCCAGGTTTTAGGGAAAGGAAAGACTTTTCCTTATGTAGAACTTACATAGTTCAGTTCAAGTAGACTGGCTATCTGATACGTGATTTGAGATAGATGAAATGTAGAGAAAGTAGGAAAAGTCCTATTAAATAAGAATAATTTTATCCAGGCTGGTATATTAGCATTTCCATCTAACAAAGTCCATCAGCCCGAAGCTGCTTAAAAGTCTAATACTGAAGTGTAATTATGTCTGAATGGGGCAGTATACCTTTTTAAAGTGTAGACATGAGTTCACTCTTGGTTCCATGTCAGGTCAATATTGTATGTTATGCATGTTGTCTCCTTTGCAGAAATCTTGTAAAAAAGCACCTTCCCAAGAAGACATCTCGAGAAGATCCAGACACAAAGTAAGCAGTGAGCATATGAGTTTAACTGCAACAAAGCCAGTGCTGTACATATTTCCAGCAGACAAATCTTGTCTGTTTTTAAATTTGAGCTTAGCAAGATCTGGGCAAGATGATTTTGCAAACTGTTCAGAGCAGCAGTCCTCAAAGGAATGCCTAGGGAGCAGCAGCACATGTGATCCAAAGTTGCATCCACTTTGCAGAACTAGTATGAGCATCAGCAGGAAGAGAGGCGATGAAAGGAACATTGCAACATAAACCACATGACTTAACATACTTGATTCTGAGGTTTATAAATATGAATGAAGACCTGTGGGACTTAGCATCCCAGTCACTCAGTGAAATTTAGCATTGGTTAATGTTATTGGACTGATTGGGCAGTTCAGCAATCTAGTCTTCATATCCAGAAAATGGATTTCTTGCTCCAGGAAGTAATTTCCTCTCTCTCAATGTGTGTGCTTCAATTATTGATCTTGCAATTCAGATTTATCACTGGCAACTGCTTTTGTTATTGATTGTACTTAGTATGTATGCCCATGTTCTGATTTTTAATATGAGTAAAAAAAAGTGAAGAAAAAAAATACCTAGAATATAGTTCTTACATAATTCTAATGGTGCATCCAGGAAAGTTACAAAACTTTGCATAAAAACCTGTCTCAGATCTTCATTTTCTTAATAAATTGGATACAGGCTTTACACATAGATATGTTTATGTGTATATTTAGACATAAAAGGGACATAAATATAATGGCTACATTCAGTTCAGACTACCAATATAGTTTAGGTGCAGTTAGTTTAGGTGCAGTTAATATCTTTGTGGGAGGTCAATACATTTATGAACATAAGAATGGCAAACAAAATTGTATTCTGTCTCTAGCAGAGAATGAGGAAATAAAAACAGTTCAAAAATAGTTCTGCTACCCAGCAACTAATATTCTGTGGTTGTTCTGTAGTAGTCTTCTTTCTGAAGAGATATAAAACCATCATGGCCAAGAGCAGTTAGTGGTGGATCTTCAATAAACTGGTTTAATTCTTTTTTTAAATCATCTAAGCTAGTGCCCAGCTAAAAAACATACATCATTTTGCACCATATTCCATGCATACATGTAGCTGTTTTTGTTAGCAGTATCTTCAGAAGAACCATTGTCTCATTAAGAAGGAATCATTTATTGATAAAGAAAGAAAACAAGTCCTGCCTACTTCTTTTTCTACATTCCCATGCTTTAAAAAATGTACATGTTCTCCCTCCCAAGTTGTCTCTTTACTAAACTAACTCCCAATTTTAGGGATATCAAGGTTGTCCTTATGCCAATTCTTATCTCCATGCTTGTTCTTATCACCCGTATCTTCATTGAACTGTGAAGGACTACACTTCCATTTTCATGGAAGTATAATCCTGGAAGTTCTTTCTTGTTTTGAGGAGGAGGAGAGTGTTCTTTGTTAACAGGTTCAGTTTAAATAATTGTCTTTTCTTTGTAGGTTTTGTCAATACCATGCTTTCCTTCAAGTGGTGAAGGAGCTGAACGACTTTGCAGGCCAACGGGAAGTCATAGCAGAGGACCTTCTAGCCCAGATCTGTGTGGAACTTTCCAAGGACTTGCAGGAGCTGAAACAGGAAAGGAAATTGGTAAAATTGTTGGGAAATGAACTGTGGTAGCAAGGCATCCAGAATGGTAATTCAGCTAGTAAGGTGGGGGACAAACATCAGACTTATCTTATGCCTTTGGCTTGAGAGTTGCATATTTTGATCTCTTTGACATCTTAATTGTTGATGGTTCACTGAGAATTTGGTGTCTGTAAAGACTGATTTTCACTTTATGCCTTTTTTTTGGAGGTCTGTCATTCATGGAGACCTTCCATGCTACTTCCCTGTTGTTGGTAGTTATTGCTCCCTTTTGTTTTTCTAGATTGTTTTGTTTGTTTGTTTTTCTAAGTGTTAATGCTGCTTGCATATTGCATTAAACACTAATATGTTAAACAGGCCACAGGAACTTTTTCAGAAAAGTAAATATGCTATTTGACCAATTTCTGGTTGGTTTTTCCTCTCTTTTTAACTGCTTTTGTCTTGCACCGCTGTTAAGAAACTTTGACAAGATATTAAAAAACCTTAGGACAAAGCAGGAAACAATAAACAAATTCTGTGTTTTGGCTTGCATGCTGTTATAAGCCACAGTTTCAATAAATAAGATAACAAATCATAGCTTCAAAGTCTGCTTTATTGCCCTAAAACGAACCATAATTTTTTTCACCAGTCTTAATTACGTCCTTTTATGATCCACATCTTCAAAACAATGAAAGCCCAGGAATGTTTTAGAACTCTTTTTTTTTTTTTTGGGGGGGGGGGGGGGTGCATGCAACGACTCATTGGAATAGTGCTTTCTAATTTACGAAAGTTTCAAAAATTGCTTGCCTGGTGGCATGGAGGGGGCAGCAGTTTGAAAGAGAAACTGCAGCTATTTATTTTAAAGATGTAAGAATTCCAATTACAGATCACAAAATGGCACAAGTTGTCATTGTGTGATTTTGCTCTCAGAAAGATTTCTGCAATGCAATAATAGAATCTATTTGGTCTTCTGGTATGTTCAAATTTAAATAATGCTTCTGTGTAGGAATTATAGCAACACATTCATTATTACTGTAAAATAAAGAGGAATGATTCCAAGAACTTCCCAGAAAATGATGAGGATTCTTTTCTGAATTGATAGGATTTCTGATTCCTTGTAATAAATCTTGTTGCCAAACTCCTCTCTTGGCAAAGTTGCCTTTGGATCTCTGAGACTTTGAGTGGCTAGGAAAATGTTATAATAGCAATTATTCACAATTTGCTGTTCAGGTACTTTAGTAATGCAGTATTTAAATATTTATTTTTATCATTTATTTAAAGAGTAGCTTATATGTATCTCCATCTCAGTGGTATTAGATCTCAGATCTGGAAGAATGCATGAATTATAGATGTTAGTATATTATCAGTGCAGGATCCTCTCATTCATCTCAGGTGTTTCATATATAGATATTCCTTAAATATTCCCCCTCATTTTTCTATTTCTGGAATTTTAGCTATAGATATTCTTGGAGATAAAATATCTAAATGAAAAATAGATTTCATAAGAGCAAAAGCCAGTTTTGATGTAAAAGAAGCTACAGAGTTATTTGTTGTTGGAAAGTTCTTTGAGTTTGATTTCTGGGGTTCTTGAAGATTTTACTCAGTGGAAGTCCCAACTCAATATGTTGGGAGTTCAAGAACTTTTCATAATGATTTTCTTTCTCTTAAACTCCCTTTCACTTCCCAGTATCTGCAAGAAGGCCGAAGGGCTCAACAACAGCTAGAGAATTCCTTCAAGCAACTTGAAAATGTGAGTTCTGATTTTCCCTCAGTAGTTTAGATTAACATTCACGTTGTCTTTGAAAATTGAAAACTTGTTTGTTTTCAGCTGTGGAGGACACTGTTCCCCCCAGAGGTCTCCAAACATTTTGTGGATGGAAACATTGCTTGGAAAATAAATGGAGCTTTTTTTTTATTCAAGCAATCCAATCTTTTAAAAATATTTAATTCCTCTATCCAATCTTTAAAAAATCCTTGGAGAATTCATGGATACAAGGAAACTGTGACAACATCCAGAGTGCATGTCAAGGGAGAGGAGGAATTTTAGGCTGTTGGTCCTAGAAAGCAGCTCTGTTTTGGAAACTTCCAAGACTTTCTGATCTCACTTTTCCCAACCTGATGTCCTCCAGATGTGCTACATCTGTTACCCTGTAATCCCAGACCAAGCCTATAAGGTAGTTGTAGCTCAACCCAGCTTTCAGCACAAAATTAAGGGAAGCTGTTATAGAGTTTTGTGTATTGATAAAATAATCATTGAGTTGGTTTTCTAATGAGAAAACTCCCATTAAATTAGTGTACAGCTTTTCAGAGACAAAAACAAAATCTTTCTCTAGGATTGTTTTCACTGATAATTTTACACTAACTTAGACAGAAAACTGTAGCAATTCTTGTCAATGCTTAATGTTTTCAGGGTGTGCCTTTTTGCATGATCAAAAATAAATGTTCCTATGATTGAATGTTTCTATTCAAAGCACCAGATTTCCATAAAGTACAAAACTGTGCACATCATCAGAATGTGTGTCTCTGTGTAGACTATCCATATTGAACAAAAATGCTACAAAAAGTTATATTTCCAGTATACAATACCCCTGCTGCTCTTTCTGCTTTGTTTTCCCTAGATTAGTTCTGTTAGCTTCCTGAGTTGGGGTAGAGGCCAATATAGCACCCCTCATCCTTTTTCCAGTTCTTATTTAAAAGCTCAGAATGGCTAATCAAATCGAGCCTTAGCACTAGTTGTTCCATAGCTCAAGTGATGAGTCTGTTACTGAAATGGTATTTCATTATTCAAGTCACTCCCACTAAGCCAGCAAAGGGAAGGCGCAGCAAGGGCAACACTCTGCTTCTTTTCTTCACAGAGCAAACGCAAATTTGAACGGGATTGCCGGGAGGCTGAGAAAGCTGTGCTGAATGCAGAGAAGCTGGATCAGGACATCAGTACTACCAAGGCAGATGTGGAGAAGGTCAGCATCTGGACTGTGTCGCTGATTCCCATCCCCAGGGGTAGTTATGAGGACTTCTGTAGTGGAAGTGATGATTAAGATCCTGACTCATTTGTGCTAAAACCCAGGAATGGAGCTCTGCTGTTGAACTTTCTGTTGATTATGTTGGTGTTATCTTTCTAAGCTAATGATGGCTTGTTTCCCCAGTAAGTCATAAAACCTGAGGCATATCTTGGGGGGGTGGGGGGGGATTTGCAGAGAAAGAATGATGCCAGTTTATGCCAGCTACTTCCCCTTCCCCTCCTTCCCCCCAAAGCACCAAGAACAGCAACCTATTGTCAAAGCGGTCCTTTGAAGTCCCAGATGCACTGGATTTACATCTTCCAGATGGGAGGCCTTTGGGAAATGGTACACAAGTCACTTCTAGTTCCTTTGGAAGAAAAGTTTAAAAATGCAGACTTTAAAAAAAAAAACTCAGTTCCCAGAATCTTTGCCCACATTATTCAAACTTTTATGGGGGGGTTTAGCATTTGGAGTTTGGAGCACCGGAAGAAAGTGGTCCTTAGTTCTAACTGATAGAAACTAGAGTGCTCTTGTTTCCATCTGGATGATCATTTGCTACTGAGGACCATTAAATTAAGCAGCATTGAGGCAAAGAACAAGATTGCCTAAAGTGCATCCTTGAATAAAGGAAATTCAAAGCTGGATTGCATTCTTCACTTGTGGTTTTGCTTGAAATACGGTTTTTCTCTCATCATTTCCCCAACTTTTTCCAGGCCAAACAGCAAGCCCACCTGCGTAGTCACATGGCCGAGGAGAGCAAAAATGAATACGCTTCATATCTTCAGAAGTTCAATCACAATCAGAACCAGTTTTACTTTCTGGAGATGCCTCAGATCTTCAATGTGAGTCTCTAAGCAGTTTTTACCATTTTTTTTCTCCCGAATTGATGCTCTTTTCTGTATTAAGCAGTCCCTCAAAGTAGTTTGTACAAGCAGTAATAATGATTGTGCAATAAAAATTGTACATTATCCATTCTTAAGTGCTTCTAAAATAACCATAATCTGAAAGACGAACAATAGGAACAGATTTAAGAATTAATCAAACAGCAGCTAAAGTCATAGGATCAGTTCAAATATAAGGATTACCAAAAACCTGGAAAAGGAAAACAAAGATCTGCAGTAGGTCATCAGAGAAGTCCAGGGGATTATATTTCATAGTTCCCACCCTGCAGGCAGTTCCCAGAATTGGAGGTCCTAGAATGGCTCTCTCATCCTGACTCATAAAATGAGAGGCTTTTTTTCCATCAGTGTCTCAGTCTGCTGCCAGAAAAATATTGTGTTGACCAGTAATTGTAACTGTGATCTTGATCACAAAATTCCTCTTGGGCTAATAAAGTATGTAGATTTCATGTCCAGATGCTCACGTGAAGAAGTGGGTCTTTGAATATCATTCAAAAGTGAGGAAACAGCCATACTTCCTACCAGAAAATATTTCCTCGTGGAGGTATTCTCCTAAGAAGGTCTTCGCCCTTGGTACTGTCTGGCAAGCCAGATGGTCTCTGTGAACCAAAGCAGAGAATCTAAGTGATCCTAGCTTGCCTCGCATGGGGAGAGACAGTATTAAATGTGTAGGTGAAGAGCTAGTAGTCCTCCACATGTGACTGTAGTGGAGCCCCTTATGGTTGATAGTCGTGATGGTTGCAGATCAGGTAGTTCACATTACCAACACAGCAACACAGCAAAAAATCCTGCAGAAACTGAAGACCTAGGCTATAAACTTTATAAGGGGTGATCAGTACTGCGAATGTGCCCAAAACCCCATTGGAAACTGATGCGGCTCTTGAAAAATAGGTATTGGTTAGTTAAACCAGAGGTTTGGCCTTTTTATGCCAACTATAGTACCTGAGTGGTCTTCAAGAACAGCTTCAAGCATCATCCACAAGCTCACGAGGGCAGGGCATCTTAGTCCAGGAACAGCCTTATCTGGATTGCCAGCTATGAAGCTGGGCAAAGCTAGCCATGACTTTCACTTGTTACAGGAGTAGTTAGTTCAAGGATCTTCTAGATCTTGGACCAGTTTCTGGGGAAGTGCAAACCCATCAAGAACAAAGGATGGTGTTACCCCTGGATCCAGGTGATTCTAGCCACTTTCATCTTGCTAGGATTAAATGTAAGGAACTTTTGTCTGGTCCAGCTTCCCAGACACTGACGCTTCCATGATATCTCCTGCCCAGTCCTGGGTATCATCTCCTCACTGATGATACTTCATCTAGAACTGACAGGTGACATCTCCCAATGGTTTTACAGGAACTGGGCTTGGCTAGTCTAGTGAAGAAAAGGACCAGAGGAGACATGATAGTAGTGTTCCAATATTTGAGCGGCTGCCACAGAGAAGAAGGGGTCAAGCTATTTTCTAAAGCATCTGTAGGCCAGACAAGGAATAATGGATGGAAACTGAACAAGGAGAGATTTAACCTGGAAATAAGGAAAAACTTTCTGAGAGTGAGAACAATCAACCAATGGAACAGCTTGCCCTCAGAAGTTATGGGAGCTTCATCACTTGAGACTTTCAAGAAGAAATTGGACTGCCATTTGTCAGAAATGGTGTAGGGTCTCCCACTTGGGCGGGGGGTTGGACTAGATGACCTACAAGGTCCCTTCCAACTCTGATTATCTGTTATCTGTTTTGTGTTAGATGTTAAGTAGGATGGAGGAGAAGCCCAAGTCCTGAGGCAACTCACACATAGGCTCATACATGCTACATAGTCTTTTAGTTAAGAAGTGATTTTGGAAACTATTGTGCTACCCAGCAAAGCAACATCCCTAGTATCAATGTCATAATTCTTTGCAGAAATACCTAAGGGGCCCAGAAACATTACATTGGTGTGTTTGAGGCTATTCTGGGGTCCAGCTTAGCGTTCTTGTCAACTTGTTTGTGACTGACCATATCCATTGTGGCCACTATTTTGTGAATAAGAAAGTCTCCTATAGAATTGTCTAAAGCAAGAGCAATTGGGTATTGTGAATAATCCTCATATCTCAGTTATTGTTTAGTCCTTTTTTCTTGCTTGTTTTCTAGAAGATGCAAGAGATGGATGAAAGACGGACGAGGCGTCTCAAGGGAGGCTATAGCATCTTTTCAGAGATAGAACAGCAGGTCATGCCGATCATTGGCAAATGCCTAGAAGGCATGAAGGCAGCTGCAGAGGTGGTTGATGAAAAAAATGTAGGTGTCTGAAGATACCTTATTCCTCCGTGTATGGTAGAGGCTGAAAAGAATGTGGATTTTTTATTAACCCCAATTCTTCCAACAGTGGAGCCTAATATTCTTTGCCTGGGGAAGTTGGGGTTGTTGTTGTTTTTTGCTGACAAATATGTTTTCTGCTTTTGAATTATGGTTGTGCTTAGAAACAATCCTGTTCCTGGACAGGCACCAGGAATTTATTTTGTTTAATTAAAAGGTATTCGATTTCTTCAACATTATATTTGTTCTTTGACCTTTACGTGAGAAGATACATTTAAGCTACTCTTAAGATTGCATGACTGAAATGGTGCTCTTAGATCCCATTTCTTGGTCAATATGGAGCTTTACTACTAATCTCTGTTGCAGGCTCAGTTGGAGCTAGGTTGACAGTTTTTGTGTGAGCTTTTTCCTGTTCTATTTCAAAAAGATGCTTTTCTTCTGTTAGGACTCGCAAATGTTAATTGAACTGCACAAATCAGGTTTTGAAAGGCCAGGAGACATGGATTTTGAAGACTTCAGCCAACCCATGAACCGCACCTCTTCCGATAGCAGCCTAGGAACTCCCCGGGGCACACTGGATGGCCGCCTGGATCCCCGACTGCTAGGCAAGAACAAGGGAAAACGATGGCTCTTCAGCAGGAAGAATAAGGTGAGGATTGATATAGAGGGCTGGCAGCATCCTGAAGGTAATTGAGAACGATTGGTCTTCTGACATCTCTCTCTTAATATCTCCTGGATTCACAGACCAGTAGTATCTGGGGTCAGAGATGGAGGGAAGGAAGAGGATAATCACAGTGTTGTTGGCATGTTTGAATATTACTCTGAAATCCAGGATTTCCACTGCAGCCCTATTGCATTTAATTGCCCCTGCCTTTCAGGCTGCTGGCCTACCACAGCAGATTTCTCAGCTGAAATATCCTACGGAAGTCTGCGAGTTACCATACTAATACTCATTGCCACCTCCATTCATCCTTTGGCTGACTTCTTTCTTCTTTCCAGTTATTCGCACTAGTCCTCATGAAAGAGCTTCCTTTGTTGACTTTCTAAGTCAAATCAATGCTGCTCAGGAAAATCTGGGCCAAGATAGAGTTTAGCTATTATATCTGCTGCTGGAGGGCCTTAGCTAGAAAACCCCTTCCCTCTCCGCCACTGGATCTCATCAGCCTCCTGTTGTTCAAGGCCCTCCCACTGTGGAGGCCTTGGAAGCCTGCCCTAGAACGGCATATTCCAAGAAGCCATTCCCAGCTGCCCCTGTCTTTTTCCTGTAGTCCCTAGATGACCCCGTGGGCTTGTGTGCTGGAGATGATGATGTCAGAGGCCAAGGGCTGCTTTCCTACTAATTTTCCCCAGAGGTTCCTTCATATGCCTGTGCAAAGGCCTCCTTTTTCCATCCACACAGGGCCCCTTTTTCCCACTTGCCATGGCCATCTAGAGAGTCCTGAATTCTCTTGCCTGACATCTGAACTGAGCATGTTCTCCCACCCCTATCATTTTAGTTCTGCCGGGCAAATGTTTTCTTAGTCACATCTGCCCTGTTAATCTTGCAATGCAGATGCTGCACAAAAGCCAAGCTCCACGTCCTTTGCTTACATCTGTAGTTGGCCTCGACTTCGCCTACACCTTTGTTTTCCTACTGCGTAATTTCCTCCATGTCCTCCGTATCGCCTCCTTGCCTCTGTGCACATGTGAACTTGGCTGCCTTTTGTCCTTGACTATCCATGAATGACCTCAGGGCAGGAAAGACAAAATGGCATTCCTGAATTCTCCCCTAAGGAGCTGACTAAGCTGCCTCTGAGCCTGCAAGAGATACCTGGAGGATGGTGCAGCAGTGATTCCTTTCACTTTCTAGACTAATTACTGTGTTTCAGAGCAACCGGTTTCTAAACTGTCCCAAATTACTTTCCCTAATAAACCTTATGAGAGAACATATACTCATATAACATGCACTCGTTAGCTTGCAAGTCAACATTAAATAAAAATTTGCCTGCTTAGTATGCATACAATTACCAAAGCTTGGCAAACATTATAATTGATAAAGCTTTATATTATTAAACATGAGTCCTTTTTGGTTGCCTAAACAACCTTAAGTCAGTACATATTGTTTTTGTTGTACTACAGAAGGGGGTGGAGAGGAAGCAGCCTTGCCTAAGGCAAATATGACCAGTTCAGAAGTGAGGGGAGATTTGATCAGTCTCATCCTGCTAATATAACTCAATGCTCCTTGGGTTGTTCTCTCCTACTTAGAGCATTTTATCTTGTCAACAGTGCTTCAAGAGATTTTAAAACAAAACAAATAAGTTCTTCTGAGCTGAACAGGCATTTCCACATCTATAATGCACCTTAAATTGGCTGCAGCAAAGATGGATCTGTATTGACCTTGGAGAGAAGACAGATAGTTGGGTAGATAATGAGCTTCTTTTAGCCTCAACCCCTTCCAGATATGTGGATTTCAACTCTCAGAATTCCTCATATTGGTGGTTTTGTTGTACCTCCCTGTGAATCATTCCATGAAAAGGCAACAGGGCACTTCTGAGCGCCTGAAGGTGCTTGTCCAGCACCGCTCTGCAACTCCTTAACACACTGTGCTTTTAATAGTGTTGGGCAACAGCAGCACAATCCCAGGAAAGGACCCAAGACCTTGAAGGAGTGAGAAGGGTTAAATGCATGCTCTGAAGTGCTGCGCAGCAGTAGCCTCTGGCTCTCCTCAAAGGCTTTCCATCTTTGGCTACTAACATTGGACCTTTTCTCTTCAGACAATAACTTTGAAGTTTAAGGCCAGTTTAGCCCTCCCACATAACAGAGTTTGAGAACCAGATTACCAGACTGGGGGGGTGGAGGGGAAGCTGGGGGGAGGGGAGGCAGGGAAGGAACTATGCCATGTTGCCCTGAGATATGTCAATGCCAAGTCAGCTCTGCATCTTGCCACACTCCTCATCTTTTTTCATTTGCTCCCTGGTGACCAGGTGTTTCTGTGCCTTGTGTGCTGCTGTCTCTTCCCCATGTATTCTTGGGTTCTGTTACAGTACATTCCTGTTATATTGGACCTCGTGGGTTTGTAGTTATTGCCTTGTCTGGTGAATGTGGTAGCTGATGTACCCGCTGTTTCTACTGAAAACAAATGGCTAGCAACCCCTCTCAACTATTGGCCAATGTAGTCCTTTCCATTAGGATATACATGCAATATAGATGGAATGTACTGTAGTTTTTCTGGTGGCGGGATATTTTTTTTTTGTATGTGTGTCTTTTTATTTTCTTACAATATATTTTTCCCATCCTTTTGTGTGTTTTTTTTTTCTTTGTTTCTTGTTCATGGCCCTTATCTGTCGCTAGCTCCCAACCCCTCCCCTTTCCCCTATAAATTACCCTTCCTCTTCATCTTCCCCCTCCTCCTCTGCCATCAATGGACCTCCATCCCCCAAATTCACCCGTGACCCTCTTTCTTACTGTTTGAACGAGATCAATAAGACAGTCAAACCCCGCATCACGTCCTTCCGCAGCCTCAAACGGGGGGTAAGTGGATAACTTTGTTTGCTTAAATCACTGTCATATGTCCTCTGCTGCTGCCACCACCACCACCACCACCACCAAAGGCCAGGTAGAAAGTCAGTTGTGGTTATGTGCTGATAAGATGAAAGTTCATACACACTCTAGATCCTAGCCTTCTGCTGTTTCCTTTGAAACAGTAATTACTCAGTTCAGTGAATATGGAAAAAAGACATTTCTAGTGGGGAAAATCCATTCAGTTTCCTTGTTGGTCAGTTTTACGTTGGTAAGGCAGAACTAAACCAAGAGTTTGACCAGTTGTCTTTAGAAATTTTAAAAGGATGATAAAGCAAAAGAAAAAGCAAGAGACGTTCTGCTTGATTGGGACAAGGGTTTGCATCCAACCTTCTTGCTCCATAGCATGAAGAAATTACAAGTATGGAAAGGAGAGCTCTTCACTACCATCATTCCCCAACAGCTGATATTCAAGGCATGAGATTCTGGAGGGAGTAAGCAGCCCCAAGGTCACTGATAGTCTGATCACATACGAATTTCTCTAATCCCATTTTTTAAAAAATGATACGTTGGTGGCCATAGCCATGTTCGATGGCAGCAAATTCCTCATTTTAATTGTGTTATGTAAAAAAGAAAGATCTTTCTTTGATTTCTTATGAGTCTCCCAAAAGTTTGTTTTAGCAGATGACCTCCTGATCCAACTTTATAAGATTCAAAGCAGAAAACGACTGTCCCCATTTTCCATACCATGGAATATCTCTGTGACATTGCCGCTTCCCCACCCCAGCCTTAATAAGCCCAGATGCTGGAGCTGTCACTTTGATTGTACTTCTTGCACCTGTTTCCTGAATCTTACTTAGGTGCTGCTCCTCCTTCTCTTCATCTACCCATGAATGCCATAGAGTGGTCATGGTGGGAGAATGGGGAATGTCCATTGGGTAAAAATGTCCTTCCCTTCCTTTTGTTTACTCTTTACACCAATTGGTAATAGTTCCTACTTCACAGTAAGCAAGACTTTTACT
The DNA here is from genome assembly GCA_023653725.1 of Bungarus multicinctus. Classification (NCBI taxonomy): domain Eukaryota; kingdom Metazoa; phylum Chordata; class Lepidosauria; order Squamata; family Elapidae; genus Bungarus; species Bungarus multicinctus. The sequence continues at coordinate 163,259,819 of CM042834.1, forward strand.
GATTTTAATTATATTGATATTATTGTTGTGCTTTATACTTTGTTTTATTGCTGTAACCTGCTTTGAGTACTTAGGTAGACAAATTTATTTATTTGTGCCAGAAGCATCATTATTAAATTTTTATGTGTAGACATAAGTACAAGAAGATAAAATTTAAAATGTGTAAAAGAAGTATCTTAGCAGATGTGGGCAAAGAGATGGGGCATTAATTGAGTGCATTCCTGTAATTTTGCAGGATGATTTGGAATGAGGAATTTGGAAAGATTTATGCAACTGAGCAAAGTTATAGTCTCCACATGAGGAAGGCAAAAATTCTGTGCCCTAATATTGCCCAATTAACTTGAGGTAGATTATCCTTTAACAGCAACCACCACGATTAAGTTACCAGTTATAGTAATTCCTTAAGAAAAACATAAGGAACATGTTATTGAAAAATACCAAAAGACTTGAATCTAGTCAGCCTCAGTACATAGCAAAATCTCACCTTTCATATTTTCATGGCAAATGTGGTTCAACATTTCCAATGTTGAATGGTTACAGCACATCCAGCTAAGAATCATTGTCTACTCATAAGCAATTACTGGCTAAGACTACACACTGGTTTTCAGTTTAGAGTCCTGTCCAGCATCATTCCAGGTTATTTGAAATAACATTTTCTCTGTGGGTCTTCTCCTTGCCCCAAGCTAGGTGCTCCAGGTGTCTTGAAAATGTATCCTCCTGAACTGAAGACCCTAAATGTTTGATGATTTTTGAAAATACCTTAAAGTTGCAGGTTTTTAATTGTTTAATTCAAGAGAATGTAAAGAGTAAGTCACAAAGTTCTGATATCATTCTTGGTTCCCATTCCACATGAGGCTGGATTCCTTCATTGTACTAAGCCACAATATTTAGTTTTGATGTACAATATTTAGTTTTGATGTACTGTGATGTATGAGCTCACTTACTGGAGTCTTATTATTTTCTCCCAGCTACTTCGAATTCCACAGGAGAAATAAATATGATAATCACCCCAAAACATTGTGGGAAAGGAGGTGATTCAATGTTTAAAAGCATTATTTATTTGAAGATTGTTCCCTGCTGTATAATCAGAGCTAAGTTGCCTATAGCCTGTTAGTTGCCAGTCTTGATTCTGCGCAATGGAAGACGATGTTTCTCAAAAGTAGCACACTTAGATACAGCCTGTGGAGGAAAAGTTGGTTTTGCAGAGAGCGGAGAAGCATCTGGGGGGGAAATGATGTGTGTCTTTTCCTACTGCCAGACTGTGATCACAGAAGATTTTAGCCATTTGCCTCCAGAGCAGAGGAGAAAAAAATTACAACAGAAGATTGAAGAAAGAAGCCGGGAGTTGCATAAAGAGCTGGATCAAAGGTCAGAGTCAGAGCATTTGGCTAATGTCCTTCCTGTGATCTAGGCAGTCCAGAAAGAGAAGAAACTAACTTTTTCCAAGTAAAAAAATTCTAAGATTTCAGAAAATCAGTTCTTTTAAGCTCCATTATTAATATTGATTTGAATATCCCTGACAATCATGTTTTAGCTACTCAGCCTTCATTGAAGGAAAAAAGTATTTCTTTGGTCCTTTCTTATTTGAAGATTTTGCAGCTTGCTTAACAATAAAAATCTTTTTTGTCTCAAAAAAAAATCAGTGAGCAAAAATCAGTGATGTGCACACATTTGTGTTATTTTGCTTTTGAGCAGGGCCAGTTCTAGGGGTACAAAGTACTTGCAGCTGTTTTGAGCCCCAGCAAAGCCTCCCCTACTCTTGCCACATCCCTCCCTTCCTGGTCCTGCCTCCTGCCCATTCTCTAAAGGTCTCCTGCCTGCTAGAGCCCTTGTCATCCTCCTGGATGGCATCAGCTCCATTTGTGGCTGAGCTGGCACGTGGCAACAGCAAAGGTTCCGTGAGATCAAGCAGGCCGTGGAAGAGGAGATGAGGACAGCTGAGTGGCAAGGACAGTGGCTGCTTCAGCATCTGGAAGAAAAAACCCCCCACTCAGCTCTGAGAGCTGATCCTCACTGGGATGTACAGGATGTGCACTCTGCTTCTGCCTACCTCCTTGGTCATGCTCTCTGCAACCCAGGACTGGGAGCATCTCCTTTCCCTTTGTGGGTTAAGTTGGATGTAACTTTGTAGGAGACGTTGAGACTAAGCCAAGATCTGTGATCCAATCCAACAAAGAGATCTCTAACCTGTCTATAAAGCCCTAGTAAAAACAAAATAGCCCATGTGATGGTGGTGGGTAGGAACGGCAATAAGGTTAGATAAACGTATTTGAGAGAAAAGTATGAGTGTCCAGGGTAGGGGCAGAACCAAGAAACAAAGTTGTGTATGTCAAAGAAAAGTATGCTACTTCTTTAAAAGTAAATGTCAAGGGAGAAGTGCAGTACAGCATTTGGTCCAGAATTCCACAAGTAATATTTGCTGCACATGGTCAACTTCTCCAACGATAGATTTCATTGGACAAAAATAACAAAGGCTAGAAAGGATGATCCTCATTATGTTGTGCACTCTGGATCGCTGTGATCTAGACTTTAGCCACAAAGGAAAAGGCACACTTCAAAATTTTGCAGGACAACAGAAAGGACAACTAGTCAGTGCCAAGCAAAAATACAAGTATTCTAGTTAGTAGTTATGGTCTAGGTTGGGTCAGGTTGAATCCTTATTCATACATTATTCCTTACAAGATGTGACCACCGGGAGGCAGTGCATGACCAGTTTCACTCTTAAAATTCAGTGTACTTGGAGCTAGTGTGTGGGGGAACTCTTCATCATTTTCATTTTGGTGATGTTCCCCTTTTTTAAGATTACTTTCTTGCAGGTTTTAATTGATGTCTTAATCCTGTGTCTGTCACCCATTTGGGTCATATAGAGTCAATATCCAGCTAGGCCATCATGGTCCAACTGGCCAGACCTAACTCACTCTTCCACCATTAGGAGTGAGAAGAGGGACTCTTCCCCTCTTTACACCACACGTGCATTCCATTGGTTGCCCATTGATTACAGGGGAAATAGAGAAGTTAATCTAGGGCAGTGTGTGATGCTTCCAGACTTTCCAGAGGTACAAAAGACCTCCCTGCCCTGTGTTATAAATATATGCTTAATTGTGCCATGGCTTTTTTACCATTTGTACACTGACATGTTATTGTCCTATTGCAAACATATCAGAGTTCTTCTTTTCTGTAACTTATTTCACAAAATGTATAAGCTGCTGAAAATCATAACATTAATAAACCCAGTTACTACTGTACTTAAAAAATAATAAATCAACTCATTGTTGTGATGGAGCAAGCTTGAATTCTGTCTTAGAGGATTCCATTTTCCAAAGCATCCTCAGGGGGAGGGGAAAGCTGTCCAGAGGAAGAGAGCTGTTCCTGAGAAACTTCCAAGTCCCAGCTCCCCACATTTTTTTTCAGAGTGGACACCAGGGGTGAAATTCATAATTTTTTCCCTACCAGCTCTGTGGGTGTGGCTTGGTGTAATAGTAGTAGCAACCAGGGGCAATTTTTTTACCAATTCAAATTGTCTCTACCACCTCTCTGAGGTGATTGAATTTCACCCCTGGTGGGCACCCAGAATATCCTCTCCCTAATTAAACTATTTAGGTACCTCAGATAGTAACTCAGCAAGGTTAATTCACCAGCATCTTGAATTGCGACTAAATACCTTCTGACAACCTGTGCAAATCTCAGAGAACAGATGCTGTTATGCTAAGCCAGTTAATTTGGATCAGCAAGCAAGCCACTGTTCCAGCTGCAGCTTCAGAGTTTAAATGACACTTTTCTGTCCCACTATAGTTGCTGATAATTAGTTTACTAATTCTAGGATGTTCTGTTAATTCATAAACAATTTACTGCTGATTATCACTGCAATTTCACACATACAGCATTTACTGTAACTGTTGTCCTTTGTAATTTTTCACATTTAATTTTCCCACAGCTTTTAATTGGTATAGCTTTTAACATTTAGGATAACTCATAATGAAAGTGAAAAAATGTACTCAAGTTTACAAAACCTCGATCAATATGTTTAAAGTATAGAAAGATTCTTGAATGGTAGAAACAGTCAGCTACCTGTACAGCAATATATATATGATCTGTGGGTGGGGGGAGATTGGATAGACCACATCTGGTGGTGTTGGGCAAATCAAGCTAACAAGGCAATCAGCAATATTTCATTAACTGTTTATTAATGCTAATTTATTAATGAAGTCCTGCTTTGTTCCAAATATTTTGAGTTTTGATTGCCCTTTTCTCATCTATGTTGCAGTAACTTCTCTCAATAATCATTTTTGCTCTCTTCCTTGTTTCAGGGATGCCTTAAATAAGATGAAGGATGTTTACCAAAAGACACCACAGATGGGAGACCCCAATAGTTTGGAGCCAAAGATCTCGGAGACACTGGGCAATATTGAAAGGTTGCGTCTAGAGATTCAGAAATGTGAAGTAAGGACTTAGAAGGGGGTGGCCTTGCATCTGATTACATTCAGAATGATTTTTCATTTCACTAACTTGAAAATACCGTCCAAGTGCAACTTTTAGAGGGTTTCTGAGAACATTCCTAAGATTTTGGAAAGTGTCATGTGTTCCTGAAATTGCTGATGTAACCTTGTTGAATAGGACAGTAGTTAACAAATTGTGGATTGAGCAAAGGGTGGCAGAAGCAGAAGTTTGGCTTGCTGAATCATAGTTAATAGGAAATTTTGAATTGGGCTGGTTCCAGAGGAGTGTGGGGTCAAGCCTTTATTAAGGACCTAGAGCATCTATGGTGACTCTTTTGTCATTCTGCACAGGTAAGAGGGACCTCTCAGTAAGTGATTTCTCTGCTTGCTTGAGTTTGCCAGTTATTGCTGAATTTTAGCTCTAGACTTCTTAGCTCACATTGGCTTCATGTTACCTGCTCAGAGCAGTAACTAAAGCATCTCAAGTGCCAAGGACTCTGCCATTTGTTTGCAGGAGATTTGCACAAAGGAACTTTCCTGTAGGTTGTGTTCGGCAATGGCCATGAGGAGCTTGGTACTCTTTTCAATTTTCTCTCCCAAGTGTTCTTCATAAGTCCATGTTGCCCTGGATAGTGCTTGACAAAAGCCTGGTCAGAACAAGGGTGGTGTAAACCTGGGGAGAGTCTGTATGCCTCCTTTAGAGTATCACGGCTTGGCAATCCATTAGCCAGTGTTTTGCCTTTTGGAGTTACATTAGCTGAGCCATATTCACATGGTTGAGGCCCCATTGCTGGCAGAGAGACAGATCCTCCACAGGGAAGCCATAATGATCCATGCTCACCTTTTGGCCTCTCTATAGGCTTGGCTGGCAGATGCCGAGAGTAGGATGCTGAGCAACCGCCCTGACACGGTTACCCGCTATAACCGCCACTTGGATCCTGCCAGCGCCCTGAACAACAACAACTGCTCCCATGAAAAAGACAGGTAAGCGCAAGCAGCCAAAGAAGAGCGACAAGGCATCTTAAGAGCCTCTTTGAGGTTCCTAAGAGGGGGCTGAGACACTTGCACTGCAGTTCTAGCTGCCATGGTTCCTCAGGAGTAATCCTGGAAAGTGCGGTCCTGATCTGCAGGATCCCTAGGTCTTTCCTCGTGATCCATCCAGTTACTCTTCCTCTCGAACAATCACTGAAGTTAAACTGGAATTGAAGGGAAAAGCCACATCCTGTCCAGGTTTGAGGTCACTTTTTTCCCCACTTCCACAATAAGCTGGAGACCGATTTCTTTCCCCTGACAAAACTTTTAACAGATAACCCTCATTTAGCAATCACAGTTGGAACCAGCAATCTTGCTGTTACCCAAAGTGGTCAACAAAGTGAGAATCATGTGACCATAACTGTATGATTTTACTTCTGGCGATCTGCCTAGCACACGCACCACATAGGAGGCAAATAAAAGCCTCTAGAGCAATCGTCATGGCGGCGTCACGTGACATACCGCAATTCCCCCCCTTCGTTAAACTGGGCGTGGCCAGCGCGTGACACATGCAGGCTCTGGGTTTGACAGCCCTGCTCTAATATAAAACTGCTTAGGGTCCTGTCGGTTTCAGGCAGCAGTTACCAACTATCTTGGGTTCTAATCCACTCACTCACCTACCCCCAATAATTAAGTCAGGGAGTTCATCTTGTTAACTTTTAGGGATGCGCTGTGTTGGAGAGAAAGATAGATCAGGAAAAGATTGGTTGTTTAAGCAATCTTTCCCCTCTGCATTAGGGAAGAAAAAATGGTCAGGTACAGGACCAGTGTTCACAGTGTAATGAAAGGTACCTGACTGGGAGAAAGACACTGCAGATTGTAAATGTGGGCATGAACATTGCAAGAGCAAACACAAGATGGTTGCTAAACAAGGACTACCTATTGCGTAAAATGTCTCTGAGGAGCCTGCACATAAAACAACCCCTAGCATATCCATTATCAGGAGACAGCATAAGATATTGTCCCCTGTTCTAAACCAAAGTTGGCTTGTCCTGTTAGTAATCTCTAGAGTGCATCTATTCATGAGTGATATCAAGAAAAAAATGAGATTGATAGTCCCATCAGGAAGGCCAGTTGAAGCTTTCTTACAAGAAGTAATATTTTATCTTCATTATGATGACATCAGGTTCGCTTTTGCCTACACCCTCCCCCCCCCCCCCGTAACTTGTAATACAACATAGTCAATACTCATTTTTCTCCTTCTAGCCCTGACACTACTCATTCTAACGAGAGCCAAGACACGCTCAACCAACCCATTTACACCGAGTTCGATGAGGACTTTGAAGAGGAATTGGCATCACCCATCGGAACCTGCGTGGCCATGTATCAATTTGAAGGTAGCATCTTGGCAAGCTTCTCTAGTTGGTTGGTTTGTATGGAATAGCTGAGACCAGAGGCAAATCCTTTCTATTTCGTTAGCTTAAAGGACTGTCTTGTGAAATACACCCAGTAGAATTACGTATTTATTCTTCATGTCTGCAATTTTGCTCGTCTTGGGTAAGGAGTTTAGATCTGTCACTTTTAGGCTTTTACTCTCTTTCTGCCTGTCCTAGCATTATTTCCTAATCCTGCATTCCTCTCCCCCCTCCCCATCCCCATGCACGATTGGTTCTGTACCAAAAATAGATTTTAAAATCTGCAGTTCCAATTATTTATATAAAATAATTTGGCATATATTTAATTAATTAGATTTACACACTGCCTGAGTCCAACCAACTCTGAGCAGAAATGCGTTTTAGAAAGAAAAGATATTTGAGTTTTTAAATCCCAACCTTTCACTCAAGATGTGAGGTAATCGTTCTGGCTGACATTCTTAGCCATGTACATACCTCACTTTTATGGGAGCTTAATGGTAAGCAGGCTTCTGTTCAGAAAAGCAATCACAACTGCACTGTCCAAGCTTCAGCATGAAATAGCCCAAAGCTATTCACTAGTCTTGCCCAGACTGTTTTTTAATTGCACTGTTTTTACCACAAAGGATTGGGAACCTGCTTTTCAAAATACCTAATAATGAAAGCTTGCATCCTCAGAAGATACAATTATATGGGTTTTGGCTTTTTTTGCTGTGTGTATGTGTTATTTGCACCATGCCGTGCCTTTCAGCATGTCAATAGTCCTTTTTCTCCAAAGAGCAATTGCTTTCTCCTAGTCTTAACAGTAGTGCCATGGAGGGAGCAGCCTCTAAGTGTGTCTCTTTTGTTCCACTCTTGGCCATGATGGTGATAACAGTAAAGCCACAAAGGCGAGTGTTAAGTCAACAACAACAATAATAATGAATAATAATAATACAGGGCACAGTATTCATTTGATTCCCCCCACCCCCGCATCTTCTGTTAATGTAGTTTTTTCTGTCCATTATAATAAGCAGCTCAGTAAACTGCCAACAGCAGGGAAACAGTTTTGAGTTAAAAAAATATCAATGCCTGAAATTTTGAATTGGACAAAAAGCATTGCTTACTCTATGAAGGGCTCTGCAGCTCCTTAGTCTGGTTCACATCCTGCTTTAAAGCCTTGGTATGTCATTCACCCATCCACCCTCCCAATTCTGCCCTGGCAACTGCTGCACACTCTGATGGTCTGAAGAGTTTTGCCTCTCATATATTCTTGGCTTCCTCTAATCAATGCCCTTGCTCTTTTCTTTCTTTTTTTGCTTCCCAAAGGTTCCAGTGAGGGCACCATCTCCATTCAGGAAGGTGAAGAGCTCAACTTGATGGAGGAAGACAAAGGGGATGGGTGGACACGTGTACGAAGGCGTAGTAAAGGGGGCGAGGGTTATGTCCCTACCTCCTATTTGCGACTGAGTGTGAACTGAGTAGGGGACTGACAGCCAAGTTCCAAGACCTGCACCAACATCAGTGTCTGAGTGGAAGAGGGGTGGAGTTTCAGTTGCCTGGAAACAGCTCCATGATGATTGCTCTGGGTGAGATGGTAAAAGAAGGAATTTGCACCAAATCACTACTGCAAGACAAGAACTGACTAGCAGAATAACAAAATGGCTGTAGCCAGCTGAAAGCAAGGCCTCAGATGGGAGTACAGAAGGGGGTTGACTTCCAGCTAGTAATTGCTCCTCCTTTCTTCATTATCTTCATGGCAGAATTACAAAATATTCCATAGGAAATACCCTTCAGCCAAAGTAGATAAAAATGTGCAATTTTGCATACAGGAAGATTCCTGAATTCGTGGCTCTGGACTGTGGTAGTTGCCCCATCAGATGAAATGTGGCTGCAGTAGTAGAAAGGATGTGGTTCCTATTTCAAGTACAGAGCTGGCTGTCCCTCCTCTCTTTGTCAGGTTGGTCAGAGCAAAGAGCTCTCTCCAGAGAAAAGCTTCTGCTTTTATGCTGCGTTCAATAGACTGTGTCCAAGCCTTAAGGCAATAGTGGGCACTTGGTGTGAGTGTGTGTGTGTGTGTGTGTGTGTGTGTGTGTGTGTGTGTGTGTCTCCATATTCAAGGAGGCCACCGGGTTGGATTAGAAGCCTGGAATGTGGTTCCTTAAGATTGCTGCTATGCCTGTTGTTTGACCAGAAGCAGAGAGGGAGGACAACAGATGCTGGGCACACCAGTCACTCCCAGTGCTACTTCAGTTAGATGCAAGTGTCACCATAGCCTTCTTGTCTGAGGACAGGCTGAAGGCACCAGACCAACCTCTCTATATTCTTTCCTTCAAATGCACTTTATAGTTTTCTTGGATTTGATTAGCCTGGCTCTGTCAGCCATTCAAAAGTGCCTGTGCCAGAGTCTCTGGGTTTGTTTCCCCCCATGGGAATACATTACATGAGAAGCAAAAGCAGTTGGCTCTGGCCTCCTCCTTTTCTGTCCCTGTTTGTTTTAGAGAGCACTCTGATGTATTCTTAGTAGTTTTATACAACGACCAATTTATTTTACCATTCAGTTTGACAAGTTCACATAAAAGCCTCAGCTCTTATCCCTCCAGCCTTGGAAGGAAGGGGCCAAAATGTGCCCCTCCTTTCTCTGAGATGCAGAATGTATTTTCTGAGTGCCTTTTACACTTTATGTAAATAGTAGAGGGGAAATTAATTAGTGGATGCCTGTGCAGTTGCCTTTTTGTCCCTCTGACCTCCAAGCGTGGACTTAACATCTGCAGCATTCACATCACTGTTTGGGAGCTAAAGGAAGGTCCTCTACCTTTCCGGTTGTGTACAATTCATCATCGCACCGAATGGGGGAGCTGGAGGAAAAAGCAGGAGGCAAATGCCACAGGAAGCCAAGGCAGCCAACAGTTCTTGCTTGCTGCTGCCTGCCAGTCCGTACAACAGCACGAAGTGGGAGCAGTGTGTGGGAGGGGAAGGAGAAAACAGGTTTGTCGTCTGACACTGGACCTATTGATAGATCAGTTGGGGTAATATTCCCCTCACCTCCACTTGTGCTTAACCAGGCAGTGCTTCTGTGCAAATGTTGTTTGTAGATCTGGAGAGGGGCCTGAGTACTCTCCACTTGGATTGCGGGGAGGAGGGGGGAATGCCTTACTATGGAAGTAGCTGCTAGCATCTGCTGGTCAAATAAAAACCAAAGAACTGCACTGCATCAGACCAAAGACTCCTCTAACATTGTATTCTCTTCCCATTGTGGCCAAGTAGAATGATCCACAACTGTAGCAATTATACAGTTATGTGTTATTCTGTTATATGTTCCTCAGCAAAAAAAAAAAAAAAAAGATACGATGCAGTTAGCCAATGGGTAATCTCGTGCTTCTTCATTAAAGTTATCCAAGTTGGTGGCTGTCTCTGGATCACAGAAGAAAGCAGGATTCCACTGTGAATTCTGTTTGAAGTCTTTCCTTTGTTGTGCCTAATTCTTCAATGTCTGACTTTGGGTGCTGGGAGAAACCTTTTATGGACCTCCGCTGGTATTATATTAAAAGGGATACATATAAGCTTTCTCTCTGCTTGAGCTTTTCTCAAAGTCTTGTATAGGTCAGGGAGAAAACCCTTCTTAAGACAACCTCTGTCAATAAAAGTACTTTTCGCAAGTACTGTTCAAGTTGAAGGGGAAAAAATTGGAAAGATTGATGCAAGTTTCTTTCCATGTAATACATGAATCATACTTTGAAAAAGGAATAAATACTATCTGCAGAATTCAACTCTGCATAATGGACTAATAACTACAAAAACAGGAAAAGTATTCCAAGTGAGGAAGCTTGCTTTTCTATTCAGGATGGATTCTTGGACTCTTCTAACTTGGATATGGATGCATTTAAACTTTTGGGTGCAGATAACAATCCTGGAAGCTGTTATTTTCTGGTTTTGGGGTCTGTAAACCAATGCTGTGAAATTTCTAAATCCGGCAAGAATAGGCAGAGAGCAAAGTTATTTTTATAGCACAAACCGATTAAAAACCGTCTGCTACTTTCTTTATTGCAGGCTGGCTCCTTTGCATAGGTTAAAAAAGTTTCCAGATTGCTTCTTTCCAAAGCCCTTGGCCCCCTTGATCTAGAAGGAATGTCTACCACAGAGGAGTTCCTCCTGCTCATTCATTCCTTGGAGGGCCTTCAAATTTCAAATTTTCAGTCAACATCTTATCCTGACTCTCCTCTTTACTGCTTACTAAACCTCTTTGCCACCCTTGCCTTGCATTCCAGCTGGCCTGGCAGAGGGGGGATGGGAAATACTTCTCCCATGAGTTCACTCTAGTTTCTGAGAAAGCACAGTCAAGATCCGTTCAAATTTCTCGTGTCGTTCACCCTGTTCCGCCTGCGCTCCTTTACTGCCCCAGAATAACCGAAGGGAGAACTCCGTCTGAAATACTTCCAGGAGTTCTGGAGTGCTCTTGAATTCTGAGTGGAGAAAAGGATGGAAAAAGGAAACATCAGCTGAATTCCGTAACATCGATCAGTACTACACAGAGTGCCCATCCTAGTATTAGCTAACTCTCTTATGTGCTGTCACCTACCAGTGGGAAATGAAAGCCACACGTACGAGATTCAGAATAAGACTGAACCTCCAGTAAAAGAAGGCCAGAACAAAAAGGATTAGTATAGCCAATGTGAGTAGACCTCGTTTGGTGACAACTGAGCCCAGAATTTTGGTCATAGGTTGTGGTTAAAAGTCGAGTCATCATATGATCAGATTCGATTTTATGACAGTCATTAAATAGGTCACAATGGTTGTTAAGTGAATCATGGGTTGTAAGTCCAAATCCAGCTTGTCCAGTAAGCGAGCCAGTTGTCAAGCACCTGAAATATGATCACATGACTCTGGAGATGATGGGGCAGTTGTAACTTTGAGGACAGGTTATAAATTAACTTTTCAGGTCCCTTGTAACTTCAGTCATTAAGTGACTGATCATACTATAGAACTATCTGTATAACAGAATTCTTTTACTCGAGAATAACATAATGACCACCACAACAAGGCTGGGTTTAAACACCAAGATAAGCTATAAAATGATTTAATTTAGAGATTAGGAATGTAGTACCCACAGATGCTATGCCACTAGATGCCTCATTTTTAATAATAAAGCAACTGCAAAATTAAAATCAACCATCTCATGAAATTCTAATCAAGAGTTGAAGGATGTATGTTTTTAAAGTTTACATCTGGCCAGTCATAAAATTTAGTTTATGGCTTGCTATGTCGTGGGACTGCCATTATGGTGCACTGTTTTAAGATGGCACAAAGATAAACTCTTAGAAAGCCTTTGCTTGAAACACTAGTTTTGCTTAGCAAAGATTAAAAAGTGACTCAGAAAGTCAGTATTCAGATATGAACTAAGCAAAGGTGCTCCCTTCTGGAATGAGCACCGTTGCCACACCTCTCTGTAGTTGAAGAAGCCACACCTTTTTTGGCATTTGTGCTGCAGCTGTTCAGGCTCGAGAAAACACGTCCAAGTTAAAGGGGTGTGACAGGATGTGACTGTGTCATCACTTGAACCCAATCAGGCATTTTCCTGAGCCATGCCACTATCCTGCAAACCCAGGAAAAGGCTTGAATCCTTTATGGAGCAGCCAACCGGTACAGTAAGAACGCCCACTTTGGATCTGATTGTTGCACACTTCTAATAAATCATACTGCATGCCGAGCATTTTACTTCCTTAAAACTGCAGTGGGATTTGCAACTTCGGCAGCAGAGCTGGGAAAATAGTGTCTGCGTAAGGCAGCTCCACTGACTATCATCCATGGGGTTCCCAGCCAAAGATCTTTGCAATGTTTAAGGGGCAAAACTACTTGAAGCACCCATCCACTGGCTAATCACCCATCCTATCCAGTGTGGTAGGAGCAGGATAGAATTAAAACAAGACATTTTGAGCCACTCGTAGTACACAAGTCATCCACCTGGTACAAGTTGTGCTTGCCTAAAATTGCTGCTGCTTTTAGAGCTGATGTACAGCACAGGCTAGCCAAGATTAGCTGTTAATCAATCATTGCTAGGTCATATTTCCATCACCGAAATAGCTACAAAGTTCAGATGGATGGACTTTTCATTGGTTAGAAACTTATCCCAGCTTTTATTTAGTGGCTCAAGGCAGAATGCTTAAGGCTCCTCTTGATTTTCTCTCCACAACAACCTTGCAAGGTAGACTGGACTGAGGATAGCCCAAACTCTCTCAGTGAGCTACTGCAGCTGAGAATGGCTTTGAGCCTGGCTATTCCCAGTGCAGTCCACCACAACAGTGCTCTGACAGCTTTCTTCTGAGCTGCTATTCATGCACATGTATTCCATGCACATGTATTCCATACATGGGCAACTGGGAAGGGAATGGATGCTCTAAACAATCTGAACAACCAAGGTAGATAGAAAAGGCCCAGCTCTCACTGCCAAGAGCAACTCTACCTTGAAGTCTGGCCTCAGCCCTGATGCGATAAGCGCCAGTATTGGTGGCAACAAAGCGAGCTGCTTCCAGCGTCCGCAGGAGAACATCACACGTCTCCTCATTGTCGTCCCATAGTTGCTCTCCTTCCATGACACTGAGAAGTGGCAGGATATGAGGAACTGCTACCTCCTTTGGGGAGAAGACAGAATTCCCTGCAGGGCACAGACAATGGCCTTTTAGATCACAGATGGAATTAGAAGTAGTCCTTACTTAACAACTGTTCACAATTACAACTGTAATGTAGCCCGCATTTATTATTTTGACAAATAACTGCAGGCAGCGAATTATCCAACACACCTTCTTCCTCCTATTTTCCCCACAACAACCCTGTGAGGTGGGTTCAGCTGAGAGAAAGCGACTGGCCCAAAGTCACCCAACTGGCTTTCAGGGCTGGGACAGGACTTGAACTTACGATCTCCTGCTTTCTAGCCTGATGCCTTGACCACTAGACCAAACTGGCTTTGCAACCAATCCTCACATTTATGACCTTTGCAGTCTGTAAAGCAAAGGAAGGGTGAAGTAAAATTAAACATAGTTTTTGTTTCACTCAGCAGCCATTTTGGATAACAACTGAGTTATCAGTCTCAATTGTGGTTGCTAAATGAAGACTATCTGTAAACATTTTAGGGGAAAGCCTGTAAGTTGAAAGTATGATTTAATTCAGTTTAAGGCATATTTTTATTAATTAATAATCAAATTTACATAGCCACCCATCTTACCAAAGGAGACCCTGAATGACTTGAACATTTTCCCAAGGTTGTCCCTATATTAGTTTAGATGCTAATCTCTATAGAGAAGTTTGACTGATGTAGAACTCACCAACTTTTAGCTGCTTACTAGATTGGGGTCAGAAAGTTCGGAAAGCAATCCTGCTGAGAGGAGTGCATTCATGTACCATGATGGGCAGCCTTTCAAATGCTGGTCCATTGCATAAATGTACCCTAATCAAACGGCAGTTAGATTTAAACAGCAAAGAAGGAAATTCAGGCCAGACATCAGGAGGAACATCCTGACTCGGTCAGCTGTCAGCCAGAACAATAAGCTGTCACATGAAGTGATAAGTTCTCCTTTACTCTAGGGGTCTTCAAACAGAGGCTAGATAATTATCTATGAGGTATATCTAGCAAATTCTACTCTGAGGATTGCTTGGACTCTACAGTCCCTTCCAAATCTTTGACTATGAAAAATACCACACTCTACACCAAGGGTCTTTAAACTTGACAAGTTTAAGACTTGTGGACTTCAATTCCCAGAATTCCTGAGCTAACATGACTAGAGGAGGAATTCTGGGAGTTGAAGTCCACAAGTCTTAAACTTTGCTCTACACCCTGGTAAGAAGGATTTTCAGTTAAGAATATATAAACTTTGGCACCATTATTTACCTTAAAACAGCAATCTGCTCACTCTGGAATTAGTATATTTGACTTTCCAGATACACTAAAGCTATTCTGACTTAATTAAAATAGTCCCAAGAACTCTCAACAAGACTGCCCAGCGTTGCCTCTAAACAAGGTAGGCAGCACATAAGTTAATAAAATAATAAAATAAATCCTTCCTAAATTGCATTTTAGGACTATCTGACGCAGGTACAATTCTGCTGGAGGCATTCTTAAGATCAAACTTTGAGTGATGTAATAAGTATCTTCTCTGAAAGACCGAAACTCCCAAAGCAGGACCCTGCGTCCAAGAAGAAGAAAAAAACACCCTTAACTCCAGCTCTGCTCATATTATTTTTTGTTTTGAATTTTCTGGAATGGGAATGGATGCATGCAACTTCAAATGAATTTTAAAAGGGGTAAAATTATTTTAAAAGTGGTTCAATGAATATTTAATATATTTACTAAATAGCTCATAAAAATGTTTACAGTCTAAAGGAGTGTTTCCAATATTACATGGAAGCTCCCTGATAATATACCATGGAGCAGTTGAAGTCTAAACTGACTTCCCAACAGTTCTTACATCTCAGCCCCAAGTAAAATTGTGTCCATGGTGCACAAGATGTTGCTTCGAAAGGTTGCTGACTTCTGAGCTACTCATGAAAATAGAGCAATGCACCAGAAGCTCTACGCAGTTGTAATGATGAGTTGGCCAGAATGATTGCAAGGCCCTACCTTCAGCCCGGTTCAGATTCCCCAAGAGAGGTTTGAGCTCCTTCTCGTAGATGATGGCGCTTGCAGTGTGGCTCTGGCGCAGATGCCTCCATGTTTGCTCCAGCCTGGTGATCTGCAGATTCAAAAACAGGAAGAGAAGTATAAATAGAGCTGCCTCCACAACCTCTGGGGTTCAGAATGGAATTACTGGCTCGGCCAGATACTTAAGCGCTACTTTAATAAAGAAAGAGAGGGGGATATAAATATTTACATTTCAGTAGATTAAATGCATTCCATCCTTCATTCTAACAGCAACATGTGGACTGAAGCCAGAGCTAGCTTTCTTAGGTGAGCTGCTTCTGATCAAGTATCTGAACTCAACCTATACTTTTCCACCTTCTTTGTGTGGCGCCTCTTAGGAGCACAAGGCTAACCTGGGCTTTGGCTTTCCTCCCACACAAGCCTACCCACCGCCACCCCCTCACCTGTGGCAGCTGAAGTGCTTTCATCACAGCAGAGAGGGCAAAGAGGTCGCCAACTGGCCTCCATAGCTCCACGGCTAGCTGGATGATCTTGTGGAGGGTGGCAGCCCGTTCAGCCACTGACCCTGTACAGCCCAGGATGTCCACAGCAATGCCCAGAGCTATAAGGTGGTGCCTGAGGATGGAAAAAGAAAACACAAGAAATGACGGTGCTGCTGCAACTCTCAAATACATTCCGCCACATTTTGTCACTGCCATCTGGAAAGAGTCTCACTCAAAAGTGGTAACAGGATTCCTACTTGCTACTTTACTGGCAGAACAGAAGCCAGGAGGTGGGCCAGACCAGTTTTTCCATGTCAAGCTGACATGCAAGATCTCATCTGAACTAGAGGAATATCTTCTGTCCCTCAGTCCACAGCGCAGGACCCTGAGATGCTCTGCTGCAGAATAATGCAAAAGTTGGGTCTTTCTTTGTATACAATGTTAAATATTACTTGATTGGGAAAAGCTGTTCATCAAGCACTGATAATTCCAGAAAATATGTTCTCAGATTGGACCTTAGGAGGACTAGTTAGCTTTCACCATCAGAAGATTCAGATTAACAGAGTTGGAAGTGATCTTGAAGGTCATAGAGTCCAACCCCTGCCCAAGCAGGAGACCCTGCACTATTTCTGGCAAATGGGAGTCCAGTCTCTTCTTGAAAGTTTCCAATGATGAAGCTCCCACAACTTCTGAAGGCAAAGCTGTTCCATTGGTTGATTGTGTTCACTGTTAGAAAGTTTCTCCTTATTTCCAGGTTAAATCTCTCCTTATTCAGTTTCCGTCCATTATTCCTTCTCTGGCCTTCAGGTGCCTTGGAAAATAGCTTGACCCCTTCCTCTCTGTGGCAGCCCCACAAATATTGGAAGACTGCTATCATGTCTCCACTGGTCCTTCTCTTCACTAGACTAGCCATGCCCAGTTCCTGTAACCGTCCTTCATATGTTTTAGTCTCCAGTCCCCTAATCATCCTGGTTGCTCTTCTCTGCACTTTTTCTAGAGTCTCAACATCTTTTTTATAGTGATAAACAAAACTGGATGCAGTACTCTAGGTGTGGTCTTACCAAAGCTTTATAGAGTGGTATTAGTACCTCACTTGATCTTGATTGTATCCCTCTGTTAATGCAACTTAGGATTGCATTGGCTTTTTTGGGTGCCACCACACATGTTGGCTCATATTTAATTGGTTGTCCACTAAGACTCCAAGATCCATCTCATGGTTACTGCTATTATGCCTGGTTTCTCCCCGTCTATATGTGTACTTTTGATTTTTCTTTCCTTAGTATAAGACTTTACTTTTCTCTACACTGAATTTCATTTTGTTAGATAGGGCCCAGTTTTCAAGTCTGTCAAGATCCATCTGGATCTTGAGCCTATCTTCTTGGATGTTAGCTATTCCTACCAGCTTAGTATCATCTGCAAATTTGTTAAATTCCCTTTCTATTCCCTCAGCTAAGTTGTTTATGAAGATATTGAAAAGTACTGGGCCCAAGACAGAACCTTGTGGTACCCCACTGCTTACTTCCCTCCATGCAGACTTAGACCTATTAAGGACTACTTGTTGAGTATGGTTTGTCAGCTAGTTACGAATCCATCTAGTAGTAAGGCTATCTATCCCACTTTTTTCTAGCTTACCAAGAAGTAGGTAGTGGTCTACTTTGTCGAATGCATAGCTGAAGTCTAAGTATATTATGTCCACAGCATTTCGCTGGTCTACTGAATTAGCCCTATCTTGAAGAATGAAATAAGATTGGTTTGGCATGATCTGTTTTTAACAAACCCATGCTAACCTCTAGTTATTACTTTACTCATTTCTAAATGTTGGCAGATCTGTTCTTTTATTATCTTTTCCAGGATCTTCCTGGGTATTGATGTCAGGCTAATTGGCCTGTAGTTTCCAGGTTCTGTTTTTTTTCCTTTTTTGAAGATGGGAACCACATAAGCTCTTTTCCAGTCATCTGGTAGTTCTCCGGTGCTCCAGGATTTTTGGAAGATGTGGTTCAGTGGTTCAGAGATTACCTCTGCCAGCTCCCTTGGAACTCTGAGATGCAATCCCTCAGGTCTTAGTGATTCATCAAGATCAGTTCTCTTACCATTTTATTTCTTATTTTAACTTTTATTTCTAGTTTGTCTTTTACAATTATGTTTTTGGTAGGTTGGGCTATAGTTTCTTTTGGTGTGATCCACAACTTGAACACCTGCAGGCTAGGGAGTGGCTGAAGGGAATAGACAGAGCCATTTGCATCTCCCTCATTTTGTTTATGTCTAAAAAGGGTTTTTATTTGCCTGCTCCAGGCTGATCTAGATACTCTGCAGGGAATATGGCCAGAGGGAGAGAAAGGCCACCAAAGCACAGTCAGCAGTCAACTATGAAGTGGCTCCTGAGAATGACTGAACCTTTGTCTTCAGGACTTTATTCTCTGCTCTCCCAGAAAGTCCTTTATTTTTATTTTTTATTTTCTATAAATAGAAAATTGATTTCTATACCATTAAACCTTCAGAAGACTCATAATGTGTTTGCAACTATGCTCTAAACATTTGTTATACAAAAATTAAAAACAGTGACAGTAGGTAAATTAATTAAAATAAAATGAAAACAATTACAGTAAGCAATAATTAAATTGCAGATAGTCCTTAACTTACAATAATTTGTTTACCGACCATTCAAAGTTACAATGGCCCTGAAAAAAGTAACTTACAACCAGTACCTTCACTTACAACTTGCTTATCTCTGTTTCTTTAGACTATTGAGCCAGCGCTGTCTAAAAACAGCAGGCATATGACCTACAATGATCACATTGTAGCACAGAAAGTGTAGTGAAACATGGAGTGTTGTTACCTCCTCACCAAAGTGATACCTATTTATCTACTTGTGCATTTTCAAACAGCTAAGTTGGCAAGAGCTGAGGCAAGTGATGGGATCTCATTCCGTCACATGGTGGTAGGACTTGAACCACCAGAGCTACAAACCTTCTCCAGTATCCTTTAAGCCACTGAGACACTGCCCCTCTACATAAATTGAGGATTACCTGTAATTACATATTAGTCCTTAGTGAATTGGCACCTACAATACATCCTCAAGAGGCAAGCAAGCACGTTCTGCAGAACACACACAGATATTGTACCCACAATATCACAACTTCTTCTCTGGCGCTTACCAGTCACTACAGAACTTTAGTCAGTACCTTTCCAGCAAGTCCTTCCGAAACTGATGCCCTTGAGGCAGGGTTATAAGCTCCAGACCCGAGCTCACCCCCATGGCCCGCTGCTGCTCTTTAGATACTCCAATGATCCTCAACGCCTGTAGAAGAGATATGGTGTATTTCACAAGACATTAGCGTTTAAGCCAACAGTTGTTTCTTATATCATCTCCATTTCACCCTTGAGGGAAATTTTTCTTGTGGGCTAAATCAATTACACTTTCTATGACAGCAAGTCATTTTAGCAGGAGAGCCAAAGGGCTCAGAGAGTCAGCTGAGACAGAAATCCCAAAATCCCCATCATATTCTTTCCAACATGTCAGAACCAGGCAGCAGATTGGGGCAGGGGTGGGTGGGGGAGACACACATTTGAGGAAATTATTTTTAACTATTCCGAGCTGGAAAGATCTGTAACCCAATTCTTATTTCAATGCTGAAAAAAAGGAGCAAGGCAATAAAAGTCACTTTTTTCTTTTTTTTTAAATAGAAAAGGAATTTGTTTTCCCTGCTACTATGTTCCTACATAATACTGTTTCCACCATTATCCCCATTAAAATTTCAACTAAATGTACTCTGATGACTTCTTTTCAAATTCTTTCCCGAGAAGTTCCCTGTTTTAGATTAGATTTACTTTTCTAGCTGAATATGGAAGAACTAAATAGAAATTACAAATAAATAAGGGTGTTGAAGACGCTAGAGTAAAATTATGGATTAAAACCTTTCTGCTCAGACATATTTTTTTAAAAAAAGGTATACCTCATTTTAGCTCTAAGGATTGCTTATATTGACCTCATTATTATTTAGTGCAGGGGGTTGGACTAAAAGCCCTCCAGGTTCCCTTCCAATTCTGTTATTCAGGCTGTTCGTAGATTTCTGATTATTCCAATCTGCAAATTACCACCTCTTTCATTTATGATGGTTTTGCCAACCAGGATGAGGAAAGCACAAAGATGCTTTTAGAATCCCCATTCTATGTGGGTAGTAAGTGAATTCTGGAATGGGAGCGATGTTAATGTTTCTTAGCAAAGCACAGTTTATAGCTTGGCTTATATGAACCACAAAACAACTGTCAGATGTAGGCTGTTTGAGTTCCCTTGCAAAAGCTGCAGGCCCACTTAAGTCTATCAGAGCCCAAGCATTTTCTCCTGAACAATGGAAAAGGAGCCCTACGACTTTTCCAGATCAGCCAATGAGCATTCATAAAACTAGGAGATGGTAGTAGTCCAAATTCACTTAACAAAAGGCCCAGGTTGCATCAGACACTATTTCATGCTCAGAACTCCTAACCCAAAATGCCTTAGAGTTAGCTCTCTAACATGGGAAAGGGAATCTCTCCGATAATAGTCAAGCAGATCAGATAGCCACAACCAGAGTTCAAGGTCAAAATACAACTGTACAAAACCAATCATCTGTTAAATATGAATAAATGCAATCCATGATAAAAGAGGCAACTGAAGGTCACAAAAAGAATATTATGTAAATAATTGTCTTCTGTGGCCCTCACCTGGCAGTCCATTTTTAAAACATGAAGGGCTGTTGTGTGGCAATCATGAGTAGCAAAAATGTCCTTGAGGTGCTGGAGTGTGCCAGGGTCCAGGGGCTTGTTGTTCGGGGTCAAAAGCAATGAGTTAAAGTGCTGAAGCTGGAAGGAGGAAATGGTCTCTAGCAGGGGGCGCTCAAACCCTGGTTCCTCTTCTGTCTCCTCTGACTGGGGAGAAGGAAAAGGAGCTTCAACAGAGTCCAGGAACCCAAAAGCAGTCTCTGTAATGTGAGCCCGGCCACGCCATCTCTCTTCCGTCTGCAAGCGCTCCACATGGCTTCGGGGCCCCTGAGGAACCTTAGGAACCAGTTCACAGTAGTCACTCATCAGCATGGAAGGGGCCCTCAGGGGCTTTGGGGGAGCTTTGGAATGAAGCCGCCCCTCCGAACCGCTCAATCCCAAACCTTCCAGCAGGTGAGATGCTGAGGCACTTGCCCGTAGGACAGGGTCACTGCCTGTGCGAAAGGCAGGAGACAAAGGAGGGGGTTGGGTACGGTCCTGGTCTCCAGGTGATGTTTCTGGGCTTCCTGTGGGCAGAAGGATGAGTGGTTTGGGTGCAGACGGATTAGAGTTAGATAATTCCTTTTGATTGGCACACAAATATTCCCTGCCACAAGTGTACATCTGTCTGAATATGTTTATTATATTGAATTTCTATGAAATGAAATGCTGGGAATTTCAGTATTAAAAACAAGATGTTATGGTGTTATGGTGCCATATATAACATATGCAACATTTCAGATGTACCCGCTAATCTTTAAAATATATTTACTGTATTTTTTGGAGTATAAGATGCATTTTTCCACTGCTAAAAGTGGGTGGAAATGTCTGTGTGTCTTATACAGCAAATGTTGCCGAAACCCAACCCACCCACCAGCCCCCACCCTTTGACCTCTGCCTCCCAGCAATTTGCCTCCTTGCAACAAACAGAAAACAGCCTGTTTCAGCTTCAGTGCAGCCTGATTAGCACAACCAGCTGATTGTCGGTAGGATCGGACGATCAGCTGTTTCAAGCTCCATTGCCTATTGCCACCTCTGTGTGCCCCATTTTTGGCCTCCGCATCCCATTTTTGGCCTTTGCACCCAGTTTTTGGCCTCCACGTGCCCCATTTTCCGCCTGTTCCGATCCCCACCACCCGGTGCATGGAGGCCAAAAACGGGGTGTGCAAAGGCCGAAAATGGGTTCATGGAGGCTATGGCAATCTCTGCAGCCTGAAACAGCTAATCATTGGGAGGCCGATATACCCAACAATCAGCTGGTTGTGCTAATCAGGTTGTGCTGAAGCTGAAACAGGCTGTTTGCTGCAAAGAGGCAAATTGCTGGGAGACAGATTTTTTTTGTTTTCCTCCCCAAAAGCTAGGTGCATCTTATACTTCGGAACATCTTACACTCTGAAAAATATGGTAGTTCATCAACTAAATGAAGATGGTGCAAGAGAATTTCATCTGAAAATAAGTGGTTAATTGATTAACCACTTTGATTACTGATTACGGTAGATAAAATTCCTAATGAAGAAAACACTTGTAAAAACATTTGATTACCCCAAGTTTAGATCATCATTCCCTAATCAAGCAAAGGCATATATTCAAGATGACGTTATTGCAATGTAAGTCCCAATACCATCAAGATTTGTTCAACAGGATGCTTGGCCACTCGAAAGATAGACAGGTAGCCCTGTCAAAACTGGTCAAAACTGATTAACATCTATAGCCAGCAGCTGCTGCCATTCAATGTCACCAACAAAAGCTACCCGGTGTTAAAGGCTATGGATTCTATCAGAGCCTTAAGGCCCAGCACTCATCCAAGGAAAACTACATGGTGTATAAGGCCTGACATAAACTGAAGAAGAGCAATGGCTTTAATTATATCCTGACAATCTACTGTGGGCTCTGATGTCATACAAACCATCAAGCTATTATTTCTGGTTTCATGCCACGTTTGTCAGCAAATGCAAAATACATGGTCTATAAACTGATATAGATGGAAAATATAACACATGTTGGTGTGATATCATAATGTAGCCATCACCTGCAAGCATCATGAGACATTAAATGCTTTCCTGTAAAATACCTCACTCTTAAAGGTGTTGGAGGGGGCAACTGACAAAAACATGCATTGTGACATCACAATGCAAACCCTATATACTTGTGACTGATGTCATGATGCATGGATGAAAGAACAGGGATGCACTATGTCACAACATGTTTTATTATTTTTTCATGCTTTTACACAAAGCACTAAGAGTCAAACTGCTCAGTTTTGTCTATAACTAGAAACATGTTTTTCATTAAACGGCAATTAAATATTTTCAGAAGAAAGGAATCACATTCTATATTTTACCTTCCACATTCTACAGAGCAGTTTTAGCCATACCAACTTCTGTACCTGTTCTTGGACTCCCAGACAACTGTGTTGCTCTTAGTTCACTGCTTTCCTGCACGATTTAACTGATATCAGGGAAAGTACAGGAAGAGTTGGATAATCCTGCAAAGCTGAAGAATCTCTCCTTCCATTTAGGGGATTTGGGGAAAATATATTAACCTGCAGAACATTGTATTGCAGATAAAGCAGTAGAGGAACCATATTCCTTTCACCATTTGTAGACTGAAGTTGCTTTATTGCCAACCTGCCCATATGGAGTCTTCCATATACCCACCAGTCAATAGGTTGCTGTCTGATTGGGCACCATGCAATGAAGGTCTCTGGCCCAGCTGATCTAGGCTACTGGGGTCACTTCCACTTCGATCTTTTGTTCTGAGAGAGGGAAAAACCGAGATACAGAACTAAGTGATCCATTCTTCCCCACAAACCCCATTTCTCAAAAACTTCCAGAAAAGCTAATGGACATTTTGGGGACTTTCATGATCTGACCATCACATGTTCTTTCACTGGTAAGGCTTTCCACATTTTGAGGCATAGACTGTGATAAAGGTCCTGCACGACAAATCTGAGCAAGACCCAGGGAATTGGCCATAATTACTTAAAAGTGTACCTCAAGCGTGCCCACCCACTTTTAAGTGGGTCTATTTAAAAGCACAATTTAGGAGGAGTACCATATCATAGTCTCTGCCACACTGCCAAGGATCGCCATCAACCCACTCCCAACTGTTTCACTGTGGAGCAAGGTTCCTCACCGGAGCAAGTTTCCATCTCCTATTTGTTCTCCAGCTGTGGCAGAACGAAAACTGAACCGTCGAAGAGGTGCTTCCTCCTCCTTCGATGGGCCAGGAGGCCTCCCAGTGTCACTGAAACGCTCTTTCAGACAGCGAAGTGGTACACTCCTGTTGACTGGCCGAGACACCACAGCTCCTGAAATATCTGAGATGATCTTCCGGTTGCCCACATAAAAGCGCACCAGGGCAGGTACATTATCAAACTGCTCCTGTTCAAATTGGAAAAGGGTGCGAGAATAGCCCTTTCGGGGACGGAGTACCACACGAATTATCTTGAAGTGCAGGGCTTGTCCTCCCCAGTGGCATGACAAGACATAATCACCCAGGCTAGAGCATGAATCGCGGATCAAGAACTCCCCATCATCTTGCAACATGGATTCTGCCTCCTGAGAGAGAGGAGAGAGGGAGAGAGAGGTCAAGATAGAAGGAAGGTCTGTCTTTATTTAAGGAGAGGGCCAACAAAACAGAGTATTAGAACAATCTCAAGACGGTTAAATACATGAACAAGACAAGGAGCCACTTGAAGAACCAGTGAGCATTGCCTGACCCATCACAGAACATCTGACAGGTATTTCATTTTCCCTTCCAGGCCTGGAGCAACTTCTGTTACTGTGATAAGAACAGCTGGTTTAATAAAGAAGTTCAAATAAAAGGGGACAAACTCTGCCCTGTTCTGAATTTGAGAAATCCTTAGATTCATTGAGCCAAGTGGATATAAACTCAGGGTGTTCTTTAAAGAAAACTTTGAAAGGTTTGGTGCCGTTATGGCTGATAGTCAACCAGAAGTTTAGACTGGATCTGGCATTTTTATTCACTGATTGAGTCTTTCTCAAGGACTTGGATAGGTAAATGTTGCTGTTAAAAGTATCACAGAATTCAAGCTATTACAAATAAAGATGCCATTTGCAAGTGATAGATGGTGATTTTGTCAATGCTATTGATATTCAAGTGGTATTCCAGATGTTTTGGAATTGCATCTAAGGTGCCTATTACTATTACTGCCTATTACTTATGGTCTGCCAGATGTTTACACTGGATTTGGCATTTTGCCGATCTGCTGAATCCTTCCCAAGTAGTATTGATACTATCTTTGCTTTTTTTTTCTGCCACAGTCATTCTATCTTTATTTTCAGGTATTTGTATGTTGTGATTTTCTCCATTCTTTCTCTTCTATTTTTCTGTCTCCAAGTACTGCCACAGCCACTGTGCAAGACGTTTTTTTTGTTATTATTGTTGTTGTGAATCCCAGCAATACTAGGCTTCTACAGGAATTTTTTTAAAAAGCTGGAAAATTAGTATTCTCTCCTATATGTTTGGAAGATCTGAATTGTTTTGGTCAACAGCTCATTCCTGTTCTTGGCTTCCTGGGAAACCTAACTCTTTTTCTAAGCCAGGTATGTTCAGCAACCTAAGAGCTGTTCTTCAGATTATAATGGATCTTTACATTTGTTTTATCTGGAACTGAACTGTCTCGTTGTTTTTCAGGTTCCAAAATCCAGGAAATCCCTGTTTACTTCTGATTTCATTCAGGAGGATGTTATTATGATAGAAAAACTATATAACTAAGCCTAGTAGTAATGGGGCACATAAGAAACTAGGCTTCAATGAGGATAGACTTGATATAGAAATATTAACATTCTGTTGATGAGATATATATATATATGTATTGCTGATGATGTTACAGCAATGTGACCTCTATCATCCCCATCTCATGCCTCCATTCCTTTCCCTTAGCTAGCTTCCATTCCTAGTCTCTGTTTTCTAAGTCAGATGCCAAGGGAAATAAGCACGAGTGACTTCCTGGTGCAGGAGTAACTTTTTCCTGGGTACAAGCTGACAGATGCTTTTCTGATTGGATCTATCGTCCCTGGATAAACCAGGAAATCTTTTTATGTGTTACTTTCTCATTTGGCACTATGACAGAAAATTCTGAATAAGGAGGCCATATGTTACACAAAAACTTGTCCCAAATGAACAGTTGAGTTAACATGCAAGAAAATATAGTTTTTGGTGTCTAACAATTGAGAGAACAAACTGTATGCAATTTAAAAAAAAAACATGTTTCCCTTAGCAAAAACACTGTTTCCAAGCAACCACTCCAATTGTTTTCCCTTCACTAGGAACTTTGGAAAAAAAAATATCCTAATCAAATTTGATCCTGTCCTTCCTCTTTTACCTTATCCATCCATCCTCCATCCAAATGCTTTCTCCCTCAAATGTTTCTTCTCTTCCCCTCCGTATAGAAAGAGATGTACATTAATTCTTCATGATTAAATGTTGACTATTACTGCTGAGAAAACTAAATTATGAGAATAAACTATATCACATGGGTACAAAATGCTGGTCTATGACTGTAGTAAAGATTTGATTCAGTAGTCATAGGAATTGTCTTGGGAAAGCTACATGAGAAAGCTACAGAGGGGCTGGGAGGGGAATTAACATATTGGCTTTTGTTTCCCTAAGTAAACATTGGGATGGGGGGGGGGATTCTAAACTCCCTTATCTATCACTGTATGCCTGAGGGACCTCAGACGCTGCTTTGAATTCCTACTGGACTGTCTCATCTCAATAAAGGATTCCTTTTGATAAGTTCGGTTCTCAGAAGTTCATTCTTATTGTTTGAATGGGAAGAAGTTCCGTAGCCTGACAGGAATGAACTATATTTACCACAATACCTAATCTTCATTACTTCTTTAAAATAATTCTATCTGGATTACTTCATTCTGAAAACTACTCTTCCTATGAAAGACGGGAAAGTTATCTTCTTAATGGACATTCCCTACTAAAAGCACATTTGCCCAAAGTCAGATAACAGGCAAAGATTGCCATGTTAATCTTACTAAAGACAGTTCCTCATTGTGTAGGAAAGGCACTGCAAGTACTACCATTACTATGATAGCACTTATATTACTATCACTAAATCAGATGCTTGTAGCAGAATTCTGCAATTTACCCCCCAAAAGCATATAAAGGAATGTTATAAAAAACCAAAAATATATTATATAAAGAGAAAAAGAAGTAGTCAAAGCAAGGAACCATTAAGATTACTTTTACACAGAGAAAATACAGAGCAATCTTGGAAATAAATATTTGTTCTGAAAATGGGTAAAAATGGCTAAGTAAAAATCCTTCAGCAAAGTTCAATTATGCTAAAATGTGATGAAATTATTTATGATTAAACTGACAAAAGAAAAAGCAGAAAAATTTATGGAAATCTCCATGGGAATAATAGTGATATTTTTAAGAACAAAATTGAAACAAATGCAATAAATGTTAGCATCCAGGAGCCACAGTATAAAAAGGATATATATATGTAAACCCCTAGCTTTCTTTTTTCTTTCCAAGCTGCAAAATTGATAATTTGGCCTCTTCTTTTGAAAGGGTTGATTTGTCTCAATTTGCCCTTTGCCTCTATAATTACATTTTGCTACTATAACTGTTTTTCACTGACTGCATGACAGCTAGTAACCAAGTAACATTTTTTTGCTGCCTTACCTTCCGTGGCAGGCAACCATGGTACCATGCATGGCTGCACAACTGTTCAGTACCAAGTTTCAACTCTTCCTCCAGCTCCTTTCTTAGTCTCTCATTGGCCAATTCCATGTTCTTCAAGAATTAAATCTCCTAGGAAAAAATCAGCTTATAAGTATCATTGGCTATATCCCCAGCAAGCACAAAAAAGCAGAGAAGAATCCTTATATCCCAATTTTTCTTGGACAGGCAAAGCATGATTAAATAGTTACATGACGTAAACAGAACCGATCCCTGGAAAGAGCTGCTAATGCAGTTTGACTCAGTTGAAGTCATCATGGTGTACTGATTGAAGAAACGGGGCTTACATTTCTGCGGTCATGAAATTCACTAAATGGCCTTGAAGTGTCACCCAGCTACTCTACCTCAAGGGATTATTATCAAAGTAAAAAATAGCAGAAGGAATGGTCATCTCAGGAAAGATGATAAATGATATAAGTATAAATGAGGCATTTCAAATACTTTTAGAGGCAGTATCCATTTGAAAAAGCCAGAAAGCATGTGGAACAGTTTTTCTCAATCTATGCCCCACTGATACCTCAGGATCACCAATCCCAGAATTTTCAGTGGAGGACCCTGAAAAGTACCAGGAATGAAGAAAAACCTCCACACAACCTGCAGAAGCAGGGCACATATTACCTCAAAATCCAATAGAAACACAAGCAAATCCCACAAAAGCAACATCACATCCAATTGGGGGTCTTATCTCCTGGTAACAAGGAAAGCCCAGGATGGAGTGGAAATAGCCACAGGAATGTGAAATGCAGGGCTAAAGGGTCCTGGATTCAGAATGGAGAGTTACAACTAATCAGGCTGAGATAACATGGAATTTTGATTAAAAAAATAAAGGATTTGTGTAGACTGATCGTGCTGCTTTATTTTAATTGATGCATGGTATATTAATCTTTAAACTAAAGAAACCTCAATTTCCACTCATTCTTTCATTTTCAACAATCAAAACATCACACTGAAGCCTGTAGTTGAAGTTCTTCTGGCTGTTAATTGTTTTCTTGTTACCTCCCTTCCACATTCTTTTTAACCAGAGAGGAAGTGCTACTGCTTCCTCTCTTTTAAACTTTTACAGATTATTTGCTATGGACCAATAGGGAGAACACAAAACACAGAATAGTAGGGTTGGAAGGGGCCTTAGAGATCATCTAGTCCAACCCCTTGCTCAAGCAGGAGACCTTATATCATTTTGGATAAATGGCTGTCCAGTCTCTTCTGGAAAATCTCCAATGATGGCACACCCACAACCTCCAGAGATAAGCTGTTCCACTGATTAATTTCTCTTACTGTAAGGAAATTTCTCCTTAGTTCTAGGTTGTATCTCTCTTTAAAGATCTTTCGCCCATTACTTCTTGTCCTGCCCTCAGGTGCTTTGCAGAATAGATCCTTCCACTCTTCTCTGTGACAGTCCCTCAAACATTGGTTAGACTGTTTATTTTTACATTTTATTTTATTTGTATTTGAAATAAAGTCTGTGTTCAGAACCATGTCAGCATTCTGTTCCATCCAGTCTATGTTCTCTCTTAATTTCTTTATTTTCTCAGAGTTTTTCACAAAACTAACATTCGATGACACACCTAAAAGTCTTCCACCCTAAGGGATGCCTGGGAAGTTCTGCATAACTTCTACATAACCTATAGATGCTCCATATATTACACAATCGTTCTATATATAATTATATCCTTAATAATTACAAAGAGATCGCTCTAAATCGTAACTCAGGTAACAATCATATTGCTTGATCAATTCCAGAGGAAAAAAAAATGAACAGAATTTTAATACTTCATATAAAGATTCTAACCAGTAAACAAAGTACTGTAGCTTCATTGCTACCTTGGTAGGTTATTCATTGCATGATAACATACCAAGAAAAGGCCAACATTAGAGAATTATCTGCATATTATTGTTCTTATGCTACAATTTATATATTCATTTGATTTGTCAATTGCTTACAAGATAATAGATATAAGTATAAACATGAGTAAGAATACAAGAAATAAATGGGGACAATAGGACAGAGATGGTAGGCATGATGGTGCATTTATGCACGCCCCTTACAGACCTCTGAGGAATGGGGTGAGGTCAATAGTGGTTAGTTTGAGGTTAAAAGAGTGGGGGTTAGAGGATGTAACAATAGAGTCAGGTAGTGCATTCCAGGCATTCACCACTCTTGTTGCTGAGGTCGTACTTTCTGCAATCAAGTTTGAAGTGGTTTACATTGAGTTTGTATCTGTTGTGTGCTCTTGTATTGCTGTGGTTGAAGCTGAAGTAATCATTGACTGGTAGGACATTGTAGCAGATAATTTTGTGTGCTACACTTAAGTCTAACCGTAGGTGGCGTAGTTCAAGATTATCCAAGCCCAAAATCTCAAACCTGGTGATATAGGGTATTCTGTTGCAAGCAGAGGAGTATAGTACTCTTCTCATGAAACACTTCTGGACTCCCTTGATTGTATTAATGTCTGATATGCAGTGCAGATTCCAGACTGATGAGCTGTATTCGAGTATTGGTCTGGCAAAAGTTTTGTATGCTCTAGTTAGCAATTTGATATTTTTGGAGGAGAAGCTTCGTAAGATTAGGTTTACAAGTCTTAATGTCTTTTTGGCAATGCTGTTACAGTGAACTCTGGTGCTTAAGTCATTTGATATGAGAACTCCAAGGTCCTTGACAGAGTGAGGATCATCAACGAGGTCATATCCGCCTAGTTTGTATTTGGTGTATTGATGTTTTTTACCAATGTGTAGGACAGAGCATTTGTTGGTTGAGATTTGGAGTTGCCAGATGTTTGACCATTCAGACACATAATCAAGGTCACTTTGAAGGACAGTAGCATTGTCAGTGGTGTTGAATAGTTTTAAGTCATCCTCAAAGAGGATGCAGGTGATCACAAAGGTCATTTATATAGAGTATAAAGAGTGTGGGTCCTAGAATGCTGCCTTGGGGACACCGTTGTTAACTGGAGCAGGGTTTGATATAGAGTTCCCTATTTTTACTATTTGTTGCCTGTTTGACAGGAATGCAGTAATCCACTTATGGAGGGATCCGGAAATGCCGTAAGAGTTTAGTTTTAACAGTAGTTTGTCGTGTACCACTGAATCAAAGGCTTTGCAGAAGGCTATGTAAATTGCGTCTATAGCTTTACCCTGGTCAAATAGAGTAGTCCATATGTTTTTGCAGTGTATGAGTTGTAGATTGCAGGACAATTTTTTCTTGAAACCAAATTGTTTTTTGGAAAGTAGGTTGTTTGACTCTAAGTGGAGAGTGATGGATTGGTTAATGATTGGTTCCATGACTTTGCATGTGACACAACAAAGTGAGATTGGTCTGTAGTTTTCAACCAGGCTGGGGTCACCTTTTTTGAAGATAGGGATGACCGTAGCAAAGGACCATAGGTTCAGTAAGGAGCTGGTTCTGAATGATATCTCATATATAATGCTTAGGGATTCAGCAGAGGAGAGCTTTTTTAAGAAGTATGCACATAATCCATCGAGGTCAATAGATAGGGATATGAATTAATATGAATATTATTTAATAATATTTATATTATATAATATTATTATTTAATAATATTATATAATAATATTTAATAATATTATTTAATAATATTAATATTATATAATCTTATTATTTAATAATATTATTTAATAATATTAATATGAAGACGTGCTTCTGCTCTCCCCAAGTTCATGGACTGAATAAGAATGTACAATGACTAACTGTGGACAAGTATGACCTCAAAATAATTGGCCTCTGATTATTTTTATTATCCCTTCTTACGGGGGAATAATTGATATTCTACTTGCTGTTCTGAAAATGAGCAGAATTCCACTTAACTTGTATGGCATACAAGGGGATGCATATGCAAGTTATATAGACCTTCCTGAATCACTTTTATGCAACAGGGAAAGTGGCAGTGCAACTTATGTTGTGTGCTCAATTGTGCTTCCAGCATTTCACTGGAGTTTAGAGTATAGAAATGGATTCCTGGATTGCCACCATGCTCTTGAGCAGCATTACAGAACTTGCCCTACAGGAACAGGTTAATAATACCCACCTAGGACAAAATTAACTATTAACAGTGGGGGAAAGCCATGGAAAATAAAGCTATTAAGTTTCCAAATTGCATTTTATGTACACGAAGAAATACTAATATTCTACCAATTCTCCTTTCCAAACAAGTCAGTTGAGATTTTTCAATTAAATTATCTCCCATCTTGAAGTGTACTACTATTTTTCAGTCCTGTTCTAAAAAATAAAGTAGTTCTATCAAAAGCTGAGCCATCAGAGCAATCTAAAGGAATCTTTTTCAAGAGTTTTCCAAACATATCTGGCTGCCAGAACATTCTAGCTCGCTACTGATACAGCTATTTTCACCAATATTCAAGGATAAATTAGATTTCATCTTCAATTTGCTTCATGCTAGATGTGCACACAAAGAAGAAACATCTATTTCAAAAATAACAAATGAAAAAGCTGAAAAATATTACTCCAAGGAAAAGGGCACAAGTGAATTGGTAATATTATTACCTCACGGATAACCAGCCTGGTACAAAGCTAGCTTCTGTCTGAGTTGAGAGAAATCTATTTTTCCTGAGTTTGGGGGAGGACGGGAAGAACTTATACCAGAGGACAACATACCGTAACTCTCTCAGCAGGTTCAAAGGTCCACAGAAATCCAACAATTAAATCTAAGAATTTGCTCAGAGAACATAAATTGAATTCAGAAAGTAGGCTGCTTTCTAACAGGGGTGGGGTAAAATATTAAAAATAAAACAAGCAACAGGTGCTGCTTAACTTCTTGCAGGAAAAAAATACCAACTCCAGAAGTATCCTTTCGTATTTCAGGAACATTTACCATTTTACACAGGAAAAAAAACTACCAGCCTCTAACCCAGCATGTGCTTCTGAACAACTGGTGGAAAATTGTTCCTTTTGAAAAGAACTGGAAAGGCTATTACAAGATTCAGGCTAAACACTTAGTAGAGGAGGAAATAGTGTCAAATAAATGAGTCAGGGGGGTGGGAAGCAAGATTTTCTGAGCTGTCCAAACTCCAAGAGAGCTTAGCATGTTTTTAAAATGCCTTTAAAAGACACACCAATTGATCCAATTAGAAAGGAAGAAAGAAAACTAAGGAAAAAAGCAGGAAGCTTGCAATAGAGACAATCTAGGAAGAGTTAATGATTTGATTGCAACATCAATTCATGAAAAAGATTGTGGATTAGATCCTTCCTTTTTAATCTGTTATGCAAAACTGGCCCAACCAATCTGAACTCAATTTGTGTGAGAAAATGCTGGATGGATTGAGTTCCAATTGATTGATTGTTCTCCCCCAATTTACTTATTTTGTTCAACAAGATAAAAGTAGGAGACAACATTAATACCATTAATGCTTTCAATCTTCCTAAAACTTGGTTCTCATCCAGAAGAGAGATTTCACAGAATTTATCACTGATAGGTATAATTTTAACAAATCCCTTTTTTTAATTCCAAACTCATCCATACGGATGTACCTCACTGATGCAGAACTAATTATGTTTGTCCCAAGCTATTTGATAGTTACTCTAATAGCTCCACCAGCCGGAACTAACAGAGAGAAACGGATGAGCTATACAATAGAAAGGAAATGGTTTATGTGACTCTCTTCCCAGGTTTGAACACTGTTCCCAACATAAGAGCAAAATCAACAAATATATAGAAAAGACATAATCTAGAGGATTTAAATGAGCTCAACTCTTAGAAGCAGCACCATTTAGGGAGAGATGACAAATACATACATATACATTGTTTCAAGCCATATTTATCTCTTCCTGAGAAGCACTATATATATATATATATATATATTTGGAATAATTGAAACCAGTGAGTTTCTCACCTAACCTAGGACCTTCAGTTGAATCTTGAAGATTAGGCTCCCGGATATTTTTGTGTGTTTCTTTTCATCATGAAACAGCAATCCAAAGAAGAGAGCATTTTTTTTGTCTATTGAGGATTTGACTCCGTCATTCTCAAAAGTGTTTGATTCAGAAAGGATTTATTGCCTAAAGGCAATGGGGAAAAATCCCCATATATTGCTCAATGTCTCTACTTTGGAATTTTTGCTCTGCACATCAAGAAACCTCTGCTTACCACATGAAAGACTTGACTCTTCCTCTCTTGGTGCTCCTCGTATTTGGAACTGCTTCACAGAACATCTAATTTATTTATTTATTTATTTAATTAAATTTCTATACCGCCCCCTCTCCCAAAAAAGGGACTCGGGGCGGTGTACAGCCTACTAAAAATAGAATATATACAATTTAAAAACAGATTAAATATAAGAATCCGGCCGAATCCCATTGTAGAATACAAAATTTAAAATTCCAGGATTGAATTAAAAGATTAAAATTTAAAAATTTAAAAACCGAAATTAAATTAAAACCCATAAACCATTCACTGGGCCAGGCCGGCCTGCTGGAAGAATAAGGTCTTAACTGCGCGCCGGAAGGTCTGGATGTCAGTAATGGCCCGTATCTCCGGGGGGAGATCATTCCACAGGGAGGGGGCCCCCACAGAGAAAGCCCGCACCCTTGGGGCCGCCAGCCGGCAACGATCAGGCGGCGGCACCCCAAGGAGGGCAACCCTGTGAGAGCGTACTGGGCGGCGGGAGGCTGTTGATGGCAGCAGGCGATCCCGTAATTGATGCTTATCACCCTTATTTCTTCCAAACTCCTTCTCTAGTATTCTCTAGTAGTAGTTCTCTCCGTGAACATTCTCATCTTCCCCCTGAACACACTCTAGTTAAAGTCCATTCTCAACCACAGAAATCCACTTGATTGCTTTGGGACAATTGTACTCTTTCAGCCCATTCTACGCCACAGAGATATGGATACAGAGATAAAATAGAGACCACCTTGGAAGCCACCTTGCGTTCCTATGAAAAAAGTCAGGATAGAAATCTAATGCAGAAATAAATTGGGACTTTATAACTAAGTCTGAGCATAGCTGAACATAAAAGTATATTCTTTCTTATTTGGTCTTTCCCAATTTCTGTCCCCTTTCATTCTTAGAGCCCAATTTTACAGAATAAAAGAACAGAGGTGGAAGGGACCTTGGAGGTCTTCTAGTCCAACCTCCTGTACCATTCTAGACATATGGCTTTCCAATCTCTTCTTGAAAGCATCCAGGGATGAAGCACACACAAGTTCTGCAGGTGAGCCGTTTCACTGATTAATTGTTCTAACTCTCAGGAAATTTCTCCTTGATTCTAAGTTGGATCTCTATTTGTTAAGCTTCTGTCTGTAACTTCTTGTCTTGCTTTTGGAGAATAGGTTGACCCCACCCCCTCTTCTCTGTGACAGCCCCAACATTGGAAGACTGCTCTCGTGTCACCCCTAGTTGAGTATCATGTCACCCTCATTTGATGAGTTCCCCTTCTATTCCCTCATCTAGATCATTTATGAAGACATTGAAGAGTACAGATAATCCTTGACTTACAACAGTTTATTTAGTGGCCATTTGAAATTACAACAGCACTGAAGATAATGACTTATGATTGTTTTTTTGCCCTTAAGACAGTTGCAGCATTCCCGTGGTCATATGATCACATGATTTGCTTTTGTGACCATCTGACAAGCAAAGTCAATGGGGAAACCAGATTTACTTAGCAATAGAATAAAATGCTTTATTGGCCAAGTGTGATTGGACACACAAGGAATTTGTCTTGGTGTAAATACTCTCAGTATACATAAAGAAGGAACATTCGTTAAGAATCAAGAATCGTAATGAACAACACTTAATGATAGTCATAGGGTACAATCAACATCAAATCATACTAGAAAACAGAGGATACAAGCAACAAAGTTACAGTCACAAGTGGGAGGGGATGGGTGATAAGGAGTGATGAGAAGATTAACAGTAATAGTAGTGTACACTTTGTAAATAGTTGAACAGTGTTGAGGGAATTATTTGTTTAGCAGAGTGATGGCTTTCGGGAAAAAACTGTTCTTGTGTCTAGTTGTTCTGGTGTGCAGTGCTCTATAGCGTCGTTTTGAGGAAAGGAGTTGAAACAGTTTTTGTCCGGGATGTGAGAGGTCTGTAAATATTTTCACAGCCCTCTTTTTGACTCGTGCAGTATACAGGTCCTCCTTGACGGCAGGTGGGTGGTAATTGTTTTTTCTGCAGTCCTAATGATCCTCTGAAGTCTGTGTCTGTCTTGTTGGGTTGCAGAACCAAACCAGATAGTTATAGAGGTGCAGATGATAGACTCAATAATTCCTCTGTAGAACTGGATCAGCAGCTCCTTGGGCACTTTGAGCTTTCTGAGTTGGCACCAAAAGAACATTCTTTGCTGTGCTTTTTTGATGATGTTTTTGATGTTAGGTGTCCATTTTAGGTCATGTGATATAGTAGAACCTAGAAATTTGAAGGTCTCTACGGTTGATACTGTGTTGTCTAGTATTGTAAGAGGTGGTAGTATGGGAGGATTTCTTCTAAAGTCTACCACCATTTCTACGGTTTTGAGTGTGTTCAGTTCCAGATTGTTCCGGTTACACCACAAGGCAAGTTGTACAACCTCCTGTCTGTATGCAGATTCATCATTGTCTCGAATAAGACCAATGACTGTTGTGTCATCAGCAAACTTCAGTATTTTAACAGATGGATCATTTGAGATGCAGTCATTGGTATATAGGGAGAAGAGAAGTGGAGATAGCACACAGACTTGGGGGGCCCCTGTGCTGATTGTACAGATATCGGATGTGATTTCGCCTAGCTTCACCTGCTGCTTCCTGTCTGTTAGGAAGCTTATGATCCACTTACAAGTGCGTTGTAACATCTATCGCACTTAGCAACATAAATTTTGGGCTCAATCGTGGTTGTAGGTCAAGGACTAACTGTACTGGTCTTAAAACTGAACCTTGGGAAACCCCACTATTTACTTCCCTCCATGCAGATGTAGTTCTGTTAAAGACTACACACTGAGTATGATTTGTCAACCTATTATAAATCCATCTGGTAGTGGCGCTGCCTCTTCCACATTTTTCTATTTTGCCAAGAAGTAGGTTGTGGTCTACAAGTAGTCCTCGACTTGCAACAATTCATTTAGTAATCAAAATCACAGCAGCACCAAAAAAAAGTGACTTATGGCCATTTTCAACATTTGCGACCGCTGCAGCAAAATACGGACTCTTGGCAACTGATTCATATTTATGATGGTTGCAGTGTCCTGGTTATGAGATCACCTTTTAGACCATCTGACAAGCAAAGTCAATGGAGAAGCCGGATTCACTTAACCCTAACCACCACCATTATATTAACAGCTGCAATGATTCACTTAACAACAGTGGCAAGAAAGGTCATAAAATGGGGCAAAATTCACTTAACAAATGTATCACTTAGCAACATAAATTTTGGGCTCAATTGTGGTTGTAAGTCAAGGACTACCTGTACTTTTCAAATGTCCTACTGAAGTCAAAATATCACAGCCTTTCACTGGTCCATTAATTTAATCATTTTGTCAACAAATGCAATAAGTTTTATCTGGCAAGATCTGTTTTTAGTCTAATTTTAATCTCTTTGAGAAAGGGGCAAAATGTCCACACACAGTGGTTCATAAAACGATAACCAAAATATATATCCCGTACATAGTTAAGGGTCCATCAAAGGGTACTTGGGCATTTTCTAAACTTGGCATGAATAATTCCTCTCATCTGATTAATCTGTGGGAACATAAGAAAAGCTACTTCCCAGCTTTGTAATGAACTTAGTTCCTCCAGAGTTAAATCAAGGCATTGCAGTGATTTGGTGAAGTTTCCACACACCCTCTGTTATTTCACTAAGTTGAATCATCTTCCAACTGACTAGTGAGGTAGTCCTTCCCAGAATTTGCTTCTAGCTTCTTCAGACCAAAACGTCATTCATTCAGAGTCCGATTTGCTTCTAGAAAGGAGGAGCCACTATAAATTTAAAACCTGCCCAGAGGTTACAATTGAGATCAGGCAAAAAGTCAGCTATACAATCCAATGCAGGCATGGATTTTTTACACATGAAAGAACTCAGTCAAACATGGTTTCACAGGCAGGAGAGCCCAGCCAAAGATGAAGAAAGAGAGGAGGGCTTGCGCTTTAAAGCTCTTATTGCACACTTTGTATGTGGCAATCTCTGAATCCCAAAACTTACACTGACTTCTATACATTCAAATATATTTACAAGTATACATTTTATTTATTGTAATACATACTTAAGTCCCCATTTCTTTTTAAATCCCCACATTTTAGCTTCATAATAACTATGTTAAATTGATGTTGCAGAGTTTAAACCTAGATGGGGAAAGAACAGTCTATCTCACAGAGAGATTATGATTAAGCCCCCTTCAATATCTGAAAATGCTCCTGCCATTTTATTTGTATCCCACTTTTATTATTTTAACAAATAAGGCAGTGAACACAACTAATATTACTCCTTCCATTTTCCTCACAATAACCCTAAGAGGTGGGTTGGGCTGAGAAAGACAGATGGGCCTAAAGTCATCCAGCTGGCTTTCATGGCTAAGACGGAACTAGAACTCACCGTCTAGCCTGATTTTTAGCCCAGTGCCTTAACGACAGGCCAAAACTGGCTCTTAAAATGTTTTTATGACATTTTGTGTCTGAATGTTGTTCAACAAACCTTTTTCCAGAATGATTTATGCCATATTTAGGTCTGATATTTGCCCTTACCATATTCACTCAGGCTAAGATTATTTACACATTGCATGCATCCATACTGGCTTGAGAATACATACCACTAACAAAGAATAGCTTACTTCTCATTTATTTATACACAATTACTCTCTGGATTACTAACATGTTACAACAATAAACACATACTTAAACCGAACATGTCAAAAACAATACATCAGAAACTCTCGTTCTCCTATCTACCTAGCTGGAAAGTGGAAGAACACAGCTGCATCTGCCAGATGCCAAGAAAGCAATCAATATTGCCACAAAAGGCGGGGGCGTAGAAGTAAGCCCCATAATAGGGCTAGCAGGTGTGGGAATCCTCTGCCTTACTCCTCAAGGGAAGATCGGTGCATTCTCAGTCTAAACCCGGATATCCATTCTGAAAACGCAGGTTCAGGTGAACAAGACCTCCTGCACCTAAGGAATAACAAGTAATAGGCACGTACTGTACCTTTTTCCGCTGAGTTAAGGAGGAAATGTGGAAATTATGTCGAAAGAGAAGACAGCAAGGCAGATCCTCAGGCAACCGTCGAGAAAAGACGGCGGAAAAGGTGCGCCCGAAGGGGGAAAAAAAACCGCCCGCCCCGCCAGGAGAGGCAGGACTGAGGTTGGAGGGCCCTCCCACGCGTTCTCGACCTCACGCCGGCATTAATCCCCTCTGGGGCAAAAGCAAACCCTGACCCTCCGCTCCACGCACTAAGCCCAAATGCAGCCAGAGGTCACCGGGTACCTTGAGGTGCGACCCGCCACGCAACTGGGGCGGAACCTGCCTGCCTCCTCTCCCCCCCACCCTCTCCGCAGTTCTCTACCAGTCAGGATCCCCGCCCTTCCCCGCTTCGCGCATTCCTTCGCTATCTGTACCGACCCCGCCTCAAGCGTGGCTCCTGCCACTCACCAGCCGATTTGAAGTTTCTGGCGCCGCTGCGCACGCCTCGTGTGGAGAAAACCTGCGCGACTGGGAGAGGGAAACTTGCGGGAGGGCCCTCGGGAGGAGGAGTAGCAGCCAGCTGACTCCCTTCAAGGCAGCACCTTTTCAGCGTCCCTCTGGAGAAAGTCTAGCTGTTCTACCCCACCTTCCTGAAGGCGTTTTCTAAAATCATGTTTACGTTTACAAAAGTGCGGTCTGACGTCGGTGTGTTTGTCTTTCTTCTTCTGCAGCCTAAAATATTAGCAGGACAAGTCAACTTATTATTAACCAATCCATTATTATTAACCAATCCACCATCCTCCACTTAGAAACAAACAACCTACTCTCTAATAAACAAATTTGGTTTCAGGAAAAAACTATCATGTAATCTGCAACTCTTACACTGCAAAAACATATGGACTACACAACTCGATCAACTTCTGTAAAGCCTTTGATTCAGTGGTACACGAGAAACTACTCCTAAAATTAAAATCTTACGGTATCTCTGGACACCTGCATAACTGGATAGAAGCATTCCTGTCAAACAGAAAACAAATGGTCAAAATTGGGAGCGTCCTATCAAATTCTGTACCTGTCAACAGTGGTGTCCCCCAAGGCAGTGTTCTAGGACCAACTCTCTTCATACTCTACATAAATGACCTCTGTGATCATATCAAGAGCAACTGCGTTCTCTTCGCTGATGAGGTAAAACTGTTCAACACCACAGACAATACTGCTACCCTTCAAAAAGACCTTGACTATCTATCAGAATGGTCAAACAAATGGCAACTTCAAATCTCAACAAATAAATACTCTGTCCTACATATTGGCAAAAAAAAAAAATCAGAAAATAAAATACAGGCTGAATAGTTAAGACCCTGTTGATGATCCAAACTCTGTCAAGGATCTTGGAGTACTCACCTCTAATGATTTAAGTGCTAGAGCCCACTGTAACTATATAGCCAAAAAGGTGTTAAGAGTTGTTAACCTAATCTTACATAGCTTTTACTCCAGTAATATTACACTAATAACTAGAGCATACAAAACATTTGTTAGACCAATACTCGAATACAGCTCATCAGTCTGGAACCCACATTACGTATCTGATATTAACACAGTTGAGAAACTCCCGAAATATTTCTCAAGAAGAGTTCTCCACTCCTCTACTCATTGTAGAATACCTTATGCCACCAGACTTGAAATTCTAGACCTAGAAAACCTAGAACTATGCTGCCTTCGGTCCGATCTAAGTATAGTATATAAAATCATACATTGCAATGTCCTACCTGTCAATGAATACTTCAGCTTCAACCATAACAACACAAGAGCAAACAAACTCAAGATTAATCGCACCAAACTTGATTGCAGGAAATACGACTTCAGCAACAGAGTGGTCAATGTCTAGAATTTTCTACCTGACTCTGGTTTCTTCTCCAATCCCCAAAAACTTTAACCTTAGACTGTCTACTATTGACCTCACCCCTTTCCTAAGAGATCTGTAGGGGGCGTGCATAAGCGCATCAACGTGCCTACCATCCCTGTACTATTGTTTCTTTTATTTTTTTATTTTTCTTATATGTATCCATGTATTCATAACTATGTTTTTACTTATACCTATTATCTTGTAAGCAATTGACAAAAACAAATAAAAAATAAAAAACTTAAATCTGAGTGTGAACCATCTACTTAAGACTCTCATGGTTTTAGATCAAAATTAGTGGGGTTGAGGGTAAATTAGCACTGCATTCCAATCCAGCCCATTTCATAAGGATTCTCTTTTATTTCCAGCTCTTTCCAGGCAAACTCAACTTTACATTGTGAGGAAATGGATGGGAAATACTTTTGAAAAGTGAACTTATACGCATAATTTCCAGACTTCTTAAACACAGAGAGGGTTCGCTAAGGAAGACAAGTGTGTTTATCACAGTGCTTCCATATAAGTATATACAACATCCCAGCTCTGATGATAGAAATGTACAAAGGCTTACTCCAAAGCAACACACACTGGATTTTTCAGAGTTTATGCCATAATGAGTGAACTTCTATTGACAGCTTTAAAAATGAGTTTGGAATTGTTTTTATTTGCAGCCAATGCTAACGGATGCTATCATGTGCCGAGTATTGTCGGCACACGGTTTATTGTCACAGTTCATCCCTGTCAGAAGGAAATGTATATGAATTATTTTTCAAATCTGTAAGAACCACACATGCTTGATTGAGCTAAGCTCAACAAAAATGATTAGAAATATAACAAATATATTAGACTGATTGACTGGAATTTTTAAAAACCGTATACTTTTAGACTTACTTCTCAATGTAAAATGAAATTTCCTACAGCTCATATCTGGCAAGACAAAAATGCAAAAGACTTGATAGTGCAAAGGAGGAGGACATAGGAATCAACTTCGTACTTCACAGAAAAAAGCCAAAAAAGTTCTCCAGGGGTCCAGTCAAAGTAGAGTATCAGCCAGCCATGTGGTCATAGCCATCCCCTTTTGAACTGGCAGGCTGTTCTTACTGATGTCATTTGGTGGATCAGGATATGCTGATGTCCTGCCTGTGACCTCTCAGAAGTCTCTGGCTGGCCCAGATGGGAGTTAAAAGCTGCATTAAACAGCAGGACTCTGGTTATGCTCAGGCCACCTAACATATTCTCACAACACTCGCTGTGATTCGTAACATTGATTCACTCTGCTTCCTCTTCATGCTCTTCTCTCCTATGCTGACAAACTGATAGTGATGACTCAGTTTTGGAGAATGTTAGTCTGGATATTTTAGGGAGGGAAACCATTTATTAAAAATTGTCATGGACATTGCTGTAATTCTTGCCAAAAATTTAGAGGGTAGTGGACTCCAGTGATGGATAACTTTATAAGGACTTTTTAAAAGCCAGTACTATTTTGAACTCACCCAATAAATGTCCAAATGTTCCCATTAAATGTTAATCAATTCTAGTATTTGATAAATATTCACATGAAATGTATAAATGTATGTTTAGAAGAAAAACTCCAATACAGAGTATGCAGACTAGTTAGAATTGTGGCCCAAGTTTTCTTTTTTTTTAAATACACCATTTGAAAAATTGTTAGAATTAAATTCAACCCTTGGAACCCATCCTGAATACTGTACTGTTTTCTCAAAGTAAAACTTTTTTGTTGAACTGTGCCATCTAGCACACAAAATCTGGTTTTAAATGCACATGTATGACTTTATCCCAACTGTATTAAAGAGTCTATGTAAAAACTGTATCACATTTCCCAATCTTAGCTGGTGTAGTTCAAGGTTGTCTAAGCCTAGAATCTCAAGTCTGGTAGTGTAGGATGGTCTGGTGGTGCAGGGTATTCCGTTGCAAACAGAGGAATGTAGTACTCTTCTGATAAAATACTTCTGGAGTCTCGCTCAATTGTATCTATGTGTGATATACAGTGTGGATTCCAGACAGCAGGACTGTATTCAAGTATTAGTCTAGCAAAGGTTTTGAATGCCCTAGTTTGCAATTCAGTATTACCGGAGGAGAAGCTTCGTAAAATTAGATTTACAACTCTTAAAACCTT
Source organism: Bungarus multicinctus (assembly GCA_023653725.1). Taxonomy (NCBI): domain Eukaryota; kingdom Metazoa; phylum Chordata; class Lepidosauria; order Squamata; family Elapidae; genus Bungarus; species Bungarus multicinctus. Next base: position 163,302,346 of record CM042834.1, read on the forward strand.
TTTGGCAATACTGTTGCAGTGAGCTTTGGTGCATAGGTCATTCAATATGACAACTCCAAGGTCCTTGACAGAGTGAGGGTCATCAACAAGGTTATATTTGCCTAGCTTGTATTTGGTGTATTGATTTTTTTTACCAATGTGTAGGACAGAGCATTTGTTGGTTGAGATTTGGAGTTTCCAACTGTTAGACCATTCAGACACATAATCAAGGTCATTTTGAAGGACGGTAGCATTGTTGGTGGTGGTTAATAGTTTTACGTCATCCGCGAAGAGGACGCAGTTGCTTATAAGGTGATCATAAAGGTCATCTATATAGAATGTAAAGAGTGTGGGTCCTAGAACACTCCCTTGGGGGACACTGATCTGTTCAATTAGTTTTGAAAACTAATAGTCTTTCTGTTGCAATTCTCATAATTCATTTTTATTTTATTCATCACATTGTTAAATATTAATTAATATTCTTATAGTGAGTACTTATTTCCATATCTATTTCAGTTAGATTTATGTCTAATTTAGCAACAATTCTTACTAAAATGTCAATTCCAGTTTTTTCTATTTTTATATCTGTATTCTTAAATACCACAATATATTCCCATGCAGAATCCCTTTTCCTAGTCTTCTTCTAGCCATTGTCTCTCACTCTCCTGACTATATAATTTCTTCTCATTTTTGCTTGCTTTCTATATTCTACCATTTTCTGGTCCTTTCTCTTAATTTCCCCTTTTTTCCCTGTTATTTCTCTCCATTTCTTACTCCAATTATTTGCTTTATCCCCCTCCCTCTTTTGATCTTTCCTCTGTAGTTCCCTCTTCTGTTGTTTCCTCTTCCTTTGTTTTACCTTCCAAACAATTCCCCCTTTGTTTCTCGCATCAAACCTTAAAGTTGTAGTTTTAACTCTTTTTTTTTCCTGTTTTAGTGTTCGTTGTTCCACTTGTTCTTTAAAGCTGATTTCTTCTTTGCTTAACTCCTCCCCCTCTGGCTCTCTTTGTTCTTCTTTGATTTGCATTGCCATTTCTAATTTTTGTGGTATAATACTATACATTTCCGAGCTTTCTTTCATCATTCCCTTCATGCTTTGCAGTTCCAAACTTATTTCCACACATAATTCACTCATTTTGTGTACTTCTTCTTTTCCTTCTTTAATATTTATATCCAATCCAATTGTCCACCATTTATTTTTCCGCTTTTTATCTTTTTTGAGCTTTTATTTATTTCACTAATTCCCAATTATTAGCTATTATTCCTTTTTAACACAGTCAATTCCAGCATCTAATCAATGCCTATTTAGTGCTAAAATCTGAGTAATTATCCAGTTCAATTTCCAAATCTGTTATAGTATAAAGGAAAATGTTTTCCTTTAAAATTCTCCACATCCAATTTAATTCTTCATAAAGTACAAAATCCAATTTCATAAATTTCCAATTCTCCTCTCTCTCTCTGGTCACCGCTTCTACAATCTTTAACAAAAATTGTTTCCTTTAATTCTGGGGTTACCTTTAAATGTCCAAATATTTCACCTGGTCCACACGCTGTTCACAACTTCTCTGCTCTGGCACAATCTTATTTCCCGATTAGCCTTCTGTCTTCAGAGTGGCCATTTTAGACCACCACTACAGCCCGTCTTCGGAAGGAGTGTTCCTAGTTAGGGAGGGGAGATACAGCTCCCCTCGACCTGGCTGGCAGTCTCCCCCCTTCTCACCATCCCTATAAGGTGGTTCTGGCCTCATTTGGGACCCTCCAACAGGTAGAACATGAATCAAAGCCACGCACGATCGTGGACTCTGATCCCTCTTCAATGGAAGTGCCATCGTGCCACTGGAAGAACTGATGGAAATGCCACTGGAAGTCAACCTTGAATTCCTGTTTCACCTGAATTCAGAAGACATGCTCACTACATTAAACATTGATTTCAGCCTTGGGACATAGAAAGCCAGATAAGCTTCTAAATAGGGCTTTCCTGATCATTTTTTCTTTCTGCTCCTGAAATGATTGATTGCAGGAAATACGACTTCAGCAACAGAGTGGTCAATGTCTGGAATACTCTATCTGACTCTGTGGTTTCTTCCCCAAACCCCAAAAACTTTAACCTTAGACTGTCTACTATTGACCTCACCCTTTTCCTAAGAGGTCTGTAGGGGGCGTGCATAAGCGCATCAACGTGCCTACCATCCCTGTCCCATTGTTTCTTTTATTTTTTATTTTTCTTATATGTATTCATGTATTCATAACTATGTTTTTACTTATACCTATTATCTTGTAAGCAATTGACAAATAAAATAAATAAATAAATAAATATAAATCCAAAAAGGGGATGGTGGATAAGAAAATGATGGGTGCTAAAGTAGGCTGGATGCCAGTCAAATATTCCTAATATGACTGGAGCAGCCACTGATTATTTCTCTAGCACTGGATCTCCATGAACATGACTATTCCATAGATGATGCCAGGACAGGCTAGACATCTCATGACAGGGCTGTGCTAGAAATAGGCCTGCAAAGGAAGTAACTATTTTTTCTTGTTAAAATAAATTAACTTATGCCGAAGCAACTGTATTATGATCTTAGATCAATTTAACTCTGTGAGTTCCCATAGAAACTGTTGGATTTGTTGCTTATTTATTTGGTAAATCAGCCAGTTGCAACCTAGCACCTTCCAAATTTATTGGGAATATAATTCCTAGTAAATATGTGACTGGACATTCTGGGGATTCTAATCTAGAAAAGCATCTGTTGCCTGCAGTAAACTTTCATGCTATGCTCATTCTGAATTGATATATAAATATTTTTTAATCATAAAATGTTATCAATCACCAAGGATCTCCTTACAGTTGAAACCTGAGAACATATCCATGCACCCACTTTGGATCTTTACATCATATTGTTAGCACTGGAGATAATTTCAGAATAATGTAAAAAGTGTTATTATTATTATATTATTTATTATAATGAAGTGTTATTTAAAAGTAAAGAAATAAGTTTTATTTGCTAAGCTATCTTTTTGTATTGATCAACTCAAAAGAACCAAACTTACAAGACACTGTCCAGTTTAAAGCACTTTACACAGGAAATGATAGAAAAAGGAACTGCAGAGGTAAGCCAAAATAAGCAGATAGAATTGTGGTAAACAAAAAGAATTACAACAGGTAAACTATACAATAGCTGCAAGAGTTACAATTGGTTGTATGTGATCTTGTTTTTAATTCTCAGTTAAATATATAATTTCCAATCATTTGAGCTCTGAAAGCTACAATTTACAGGGAAGAGTGACCTCGTGTGGTTGTAACTTGTAAGGAAGATGAAAAAATTTACAAAGTAGCATTCCTATACTGAAAATTAGTAGTCTCTGAGATTTATTAGTAGTCTAATCCTGTGAAGTCGCAGTCCAATTCATGCATCTCATTTAACAATCATTTCTAATGGATTTCTAAATTCATGGGGTGCAGCTAATTGACTTCTCATGGGTACAGGGCAAAGAATAGATCAGACTTTTTAAATGTCTTCTTTCTCTATGAAAAAGGTTTTTCTGTGCTTTTCTACTGCTACTTCCATCTTTTCTTCTATACATCCACCTAATAGGTATACAATGCCCTTTGATATCCTTAGGAGTCTTATGGGCTGTTCCCTTCTACCAGCTATTTCTCATCCTGATCGAAAGCAATTCTTGACACTCAACCTCCCTGCCAATCCCCCATATCACTTACAAAGCCCACCATTTATAAATTAATCTCAATCTTCCATCCTTTTCACACACATATAGCAAGGAATCTCTATCTAAGTATACACAGCTATTCAAAAAAAAGACAGATGGTGCAGAACTTCAAAAGCAGTGGTGGGCTGCAGGATGGTTGGCGGGGTTCAGGCAAACCCCTTGCTGTGATCTCTGGCTGGGTCCACCCACCCACCCTTGTGCTATGCTTTCCCTAAATAACTAACTTTCCCCCGCCCAGGCTGCCCAGGTGAGTTCTGCACCACTCTGCTGTACTCATCGGAGCTGCCTGAGTCGATTAGCTGCCTGTTTGAAGCTGTGTTGCAGCCCCAAAGCTTGTCCTTGTGTCTAGTTGTTTTGGTATGCAGTGCCCTATATCAGGGGTCTCCAACCTTGGCAACTTTAAGACTTGTGGATTTCAACTCCCAGAAATCCACAAGTCTTAAAGTTGCCAAGGTTGGAGACACCTGCCCTATAGTGTCATTTTGAGGGTAGATGTTGAAACAATTTATGTCCTGGATGTGAGGGGTCTGTAGATATTTTCACAGCCCTCTTTTTGACTCGTGCAGTATACAGGTCCTCGATTCAAGGCAGGTTGGTAGTAATTGTTTTTTCTGCACTCCTAATTACTCTGTATCTGTCTTGTTGGATTGCAGAACCAAACCAGACAGTTATAGTGGTGCAGATGACAGACTCAATAATTCCTCTGTAGAACTGTATCAGCAGCTCCTTGGGAAGAAGAGAACATGAAATATTCTTTGTGAGAGAATGCAACTGTGAGAAGGTTCTAGGTGTCCTAGTCAATCACCACTTAAATATCAGCCCCCTGCAGCTGCCAAAAAATCTATGCAGCTTAGGTTGTATCAACAGAGGGATAGTTTCTTACAGAGAACATGAAAGATTATCTGTGTATTACAAATTGAAAAAAGACTACAGTATTTATTTTTTGGTCTCCTTCCTCCTGCAGCATAGATCTGCTGGAAATAGGAGAAAGAAGTTACTGACCGATATATGGATCTGTTTCTGAGAATTTTGCAATTCCTCATGATATTCTAGCTCCCCCTGAGCTTTTACTATTTTAAAATGCCAGATAGTATCTAGAGGCTTCACTTTGCAATAGACACCCACAAACTTAGATGCTGGATGGGAAAGTGAACCTAAAAGTAGAAATCCCTGTGGTGGGATTCAAATTTTTTACTACCAGTTCTGTGGGCATGGCTTGGTGGGCGTGGCAGGGAAAGGATACTGTAAAATCTCCAGTCAGAGGTGATATTTGCAGGCTCTCCAAACTACTCAAAATTTCTGTTACTAGTTCTCCAGAACTGGTCAGAACCTGCTGAATATCACCTCTGAGATATCCAGATCCCAAATCTTCTGACGTATTATTGAAAGCAGAATCCAAGAGTTAAACTCACAAGGCTGGAAAGGACCTTGGAGGTCTTTTAGTCCAACTCTGTGTCCAAGGAAGGAGTCCTTATACTATTCCAAACAAATAGTTGTCCAATATTTTCTTGAAAACCTCCAGAGTTGGAGCACCCGCAACTTTGGGAGACAAACTGTTAACTGTTCTCACTGTGAGGAAATTTCTCTTCTTCCTTTGCTTCTTGTCCCGCCCTTGGGTGCTATGGAGAATAAATTAACCTTTTCTTCCCTGTGATTTCCCTTCAAGTGTTGGAAGACAGCTATCATGTTACCCCAAGCCTTCTCTCCATTAGGCTAAACATAACTTATTTAGCCTTTTATTACATGATTTAGCTTCCAGACTCCTATCATCTTTGCTGCTCTTCTCTACAATCTATTTTTCTACTTCAATATTAGCCACAACAGGGAGCAAAAGAATAATTTTTAACACAAGGATATATGCTTCTGCAGCAAAATATTTCTATTTTTCTCCTTCCCTATGTGGATTATAAACTGCATCTTGTAACCCAAAGGCTACAAAATTTTTAAAGGAACGAAGGGGCTTTCTTCAGTACTATTAGAACTACTATTCTTTGATAACTTTGTATACTAACTGTGAGTTGATATTTCATTTTTTTTTTCTTTTCAGATGAGATTTTATTTTTCCCCCTTTCTTTCTTTTATTCACCTGTAGCTTACAAATTGGGAGAATGCATCAAATTTGGAGACAATACCAAGCTGGGGGGGAAGAGCCAACACTTTAGAAAATCCAAATGCAAAATAAGTGCTCTAGTGAATAACGGGGGTACTGCTCGATACAAATATAAACGTCATCGATATAAAGGCATGGTATTGTGCATATCATAAGAAAATTATAAATATAATCAATATCTTCTTGATTACAATCTGAAGTTTGATTCAAGGCTGACACAAAACTCAGTATTACAATGTGTATATAGATACGTTTGTATATAGAAATAAGGCTATCAAGCTTGATTTAATACAATCACAATAAATCCAAAATTAAAAAACTAATGCAACTTTTGATTATTATAGTTGCCCCTTTCATTTGACTGTAGCAGGCTCTCTGAAACTAGAAAACTCCCTGTCATCTTCTTGGATTTCCCTCTTTTCTGGAAATTCTGGTCTTTAATCTGAGACTGTGGGAAAATGTTAGCCACACACCCTAGCTTCATCCTTGCTTCTCTCTATTCCTCCAGTTCTGCTTTTGCCTTTTGGAAGACAAGCAAATTTTTTCTTCATAGAATAAAGGGAAGAGACAGTGTATTTCTCATAACAAAGAGCCATATGGAAATGTAAATTCTAAGTCTACAGTATATCTGATCTGCCAGTTGGCAAGACAACAACATTCATAGTATCAATTAATTATGTTTAATCCATCGAGCCATAGTCATGCAAATCATGACTTAGCACAGTCTATGCATTAGTTTCTTTTCTTCCAGTCCTGAGCTCTGTCTTTGAGCCAGATCTATTATCTGACTAGCTTTTTCATTTATTCTATACTGGGTTATGTTTTGTTTACACTTTCTCTTATTATACAAAGGTATATTAAACACAAGATTAAAAAAAGAGGGTATTTCTGTTTCTGTGGATATTTGACAATTCTAAATATATCTTCAAGCACACAAGTACCCTGTTCCATAAATGTTTGGCCAAAGAATCCTCATCAAGGAGCCATATTGTTTTGTCATACTGTCCTCTTTGCATAAAATTACACAATTCATCTCTATTAATGTGGTTGTGTGCTTGATGGGGCTGTTTGACTGTTAAAACAAGGAAGTTCTAAATCTGTCCTTTAAAAAATCCATTAATATTGTCCAAAAAATGCTGACAAAGAACAAAGGACCCTAAAAAAAGGAGGAAGCACCCTTTAAAGAATTTCAGCAGAGGAACATTGTTGCAGAAGTACTGTGTGATCCAAATTCCATCATGTAAGAGCTGCTTCAAGCTTTGAGCACGCTAATCACGTGAATAATGAACAAGTACCCCTAAACATACTGTAGACATATGCAAGACATCTATGGAAAGTTATGTTATTTGGATTCTTGATGTTTAAGAATGTGTTTGTCAGATGACTAGGTTCTTGGACAAGATATTCAGGGATTTAAATACTCAAAAAGTACTCTGCTACGGTAGTAATTCAGGAGGGCAGATGAAATGATCCCACTTTGTAGTTTGTCCTTGTTGCAGATTGATAGTGATTGACAAAATAATTATAGTTTTTATGTGGACACTATGTTTTCAAAAATGACCAACAATACTATGTCTGCTTGAATTAGGGTTATACTCTTATGATCCTTTTCAACTATTACAAATGATTAGTTCCTAGAACTATTGTCTTTTAAACTGTAAACCTGAAAACATTGCCAATTCTGTAGCAATAGCTTGACCTCAGACAATGAGCAAGTATTCAGATCAAGAACTAATTTTATTGGCAATACTTTCAGACAGGTCCTTTTGGAAAATTTTGCTTCTTATATCTTTATTTGTCAGCACTAAAACATTGGCAGGCAAGCACTACTGTGGTCCCTTCTAGAAAGATCTTTTATGGCAATTCAATATTTATTTAGCTTGTCCAGATATTAGTGTTCTTTTCTTTTTTCTCCTGACATATTTTTTGCCATATACATGATCCATGATGCTTCCTAATTGACATAACTAACAAGGATGACTAGGAGACTGGGGGCTAAAAAATACAAAGAACGGTTACATGAAAACAGTTATGTGCAAAGAAGGGCTAGGGGGGACACGATAGCAGTGTTCCAATATTTGAGAGGTTGCCACAAAGAAGAGGGTATCCACCTATTCCCCAAAGCTCCAGAAGGCAAGAAAAAGAATCAATTGACTAATCAAGGAGAGAAACAACCTAGAAGTAAGGAGACATCTCTAACAGTGAGAACAATTAACCAATGGAACAGTTTTCCTTCAGATGTTGTGGGTGCTCCATCACTGGAAGCTTTTAAGAGATTGGACAGCTACTTGTCTGGAATGGTATAGGGTCTCCTGCTTGAACAGGATTTGGACTAGAAGATCTCCAGGGTCCCTTCCAACTCTGTTATTCTGAGAGAGTCACTAGTATGACCTGTCCCTATCTATTGGCCAGATTAGGCTGTTGCAGTGGTGCAGTAACTTTTCCTTTCTTCTAGTTGCAGGCACTGTCTTCCATGAGCATTTTAACTAAACTGCAGGAGAGGCCAGACCAAAGCTACATCCCTCATGTCCGTCCATGAAAATTCAGAAGGACGCAAATTTGATCTAACCAGGATTACAGTTGTAACCCAGGCAAAATCAAGGACAGAAAGAGCATCTGAACAAACAGCACTAATTTAAATCATACAGATGATACTTAAAACCAAAGACCATGCCTCAGTAACAATAGTTAACCAATCAAGCAGTTTGAAGTCAGATCAGAAGTAGCCAAACAAACAACATGCACACTAATTGGCATCACATAAAAAGACATTTAAAGAGCAGTGCTCTGACAGATGAGCACAATTAAAAACACACTGACAATGTCTCCTTGAATGGTGCCAAAATGTTTGCAATCAAATTGCCGAGCTCCCAACTACCGACCCAAGTTACTTTTATTCAAATACATTTTAAAATATTTGTGTATTACTGACTTTATTTTTACACCTCTATTATTTCTTATTCAAGGAGTTGTCTCCTCATAATTTTACTAGTTTGTTGCTCCTTTTTCCTCTCATGTGCCTTTTGAGCATTTGTAACCTGCCAGACGATGAAGGAGCATAGTGGCGGCAGACCGGTTTTCCTTTCCTGTTTTTTGCCTTGCACCAGATGGCAGCTGCTCTGCCACTTGGAGCCTGTTCTACCCAGACCCTTGATCCAGAACACTGAAAAGCCTGATTTCTACAGAAAGAGCAGATTCGTCTCATCAAACTTCAGGAAGCAGAAGAGGTTAGCAATAGAGTAAATGAAGTTAAAGCAGCCAAATGGTAATCAAATAGAATTCTTGCATTTCCTCAGTGAAGTCAATGTCAATATGTAAATGTGATAATCCCAGACTACTTGAATATTTGCATTTCAAAACTATCACAGTAAAAAAGTTTAGTAGTTTAATCCATTCTGCTAGTTCAGAATTATTTTGGACTTGTCTTTTTGTAAGTGTGGAGATGCTTCTTTTACAATTTTGGGAAAGCCATCAAATAGGGGTATGGATATAATGATATTTTATGCATTATTTTCTATTGATTTTATATAAACGTTAGCTGAGAAGAAAGAGCACCAAGTTCATGGGACAATTTGGCAAACTTGGAAAGAGTCTATCTGGTTAGTTAACACTGTTAGTCCTATGTGCAAACCATCAAGTCCAAGAAAATACAAACATAAACTTTTTTTAAAAAAAATAACCTTCCATATTCAATATTTAGTTTAGTTTACTTTATTGTCATTGCACCTCATACAATGAAATTAAACACCATCTTCAGTGCACATCATGACCGTGACCATGACCATGAAAATAAACACAAACACACAGCCTTCACCCTTCACACATTGAACCGAAAACCCCCGATATCACACCAACGCTGCACTATACAGCAGAATTCAAAAGAGCTACTGCCCTGGGATAGAAGCTGTTTTTCAACCTATTTGTCCTTGTTTTCCTGTGGAATATTCCTCAAAATTCTTTCCCTAAATACTCAAAGATACTGATTCTGAAAAATGCAGGAGGGTTAGACTTAGTCATTGTCTGGATGGGAAATGACCAGAAAGCTCAGAGTTAAGGATACACTAGGAACGGAAGAAGCATCTCAGAAGAACACATGAGAAGCACCATTTCCTTGGTGTTGCCAACAAAACAACATGAATGCCATTAAGAGTTGAGAATGATTTGAGGTTCTTCCTGCTCTGAACAATATGGTCCAGTTGTCATAATCCAAGCCCTGTAGAGTATTCCCTGTACAGTTTTTCTCCTCAGCATCCTGGAACGTAGCTCAAAAACCATTTAGACCCAGTCTGGGGCTTTGTTCCTTTGTTCCTGTAGCAATTAGATTTAGAGAAACAGTCTGATTTTAATAAACAACTTGCTATACAACAGAAGAGACTTTTACCGAAGTAGTCAATATTCTCATTCCCCAAATACCAATTAGTTTTAGAAATAAAAGTTCTATTGACATCAATCGCAGTTGTTTTTTCTAAGTTCACCAGGCATAGATTGGTGAGGAGACCATGTGGATGGGCCAGGATTTGAATGCATTTTATTTTGCTAACCAATATCTGACAACAATCTATATATTACTAAAGCTGTTTGTCTGTGTGCAACCTTTAACTGGGTGAAATGGTGCAGCATAGAGCAACTATTTTTAAACCATTGCACTTCAAACGAGCTAACTTTCAGAATGTGTCCAAATATGGAAACCAATGACTCCTATTGGAATTGAAATTTGGAAAATTTCATACAACATTTTATGACATAAAAATTATCATAAAACATTTCATGACATAATATAAAATGTTATAAAACCTTTCCTGTGGTTAACTCCGGATGTTTGACAGTGCTGTACGGTTCAATATAGGCTATTTTCAAGGCAGATATCTGAATATCTCACTGAATTTTTAAGAACTTTAGAAGTACATTAGAATTTCTTACACTGCTGGACATTGAGGAAATCTTTCTGAAATGATGACCCAGTGAGTCATAGGTTTTCTGGTTTCAAATAAAAACAACACGGAGAAAATATTAACCAGTATAATTTACAATGTATTTCCTGTGCTAAGTATTTATAACAAGTGACACTGGCAGTAAGTCCAAAACATTATTATTTGTTAAATAAGACAAATCTAAGATCTACTTTCATTTTTGGGAATGATATAAACACCCTCTTCCTACTTTCTGAGCAAAATAAAAACTTCTAATTCTTTATTCCATTCATTTGTTAAATTTGTTTACATATCAAATCTTAGTAGACAACCAGCTAAATATGAACCAGCAGTGTGCAGCAGCAGCCAAAAACACTAATGTAATCCTAAATTTCATTAACAGAGGAATACAATCGAGAGCAAGTGAGGTACTAATACCGCTCTATAAAGCCTTAGTAAGACCACACCTAGTGTACTGTATCCAGTTTTGGTCACCCTACTATAAAAAAGATGTTGAGACTCTAGAAAAAGTACAGAGAAGAGCAACCAGAATGATTAGAGGACTGGAGACTAAAACATATGAAGAACAGTTACAGGAACTGGGCTTGTCTAGTCTAGTGAAGAGAAGGACCAGGGGAGACATGATAGCAGTGTTCCAATATTTGAGGGACTGCCACAGAGAGGGGGGGGGGGGGTCAACCTGTTTTCCAAGGCACCTGAAGACCAGACAAGGAATAATGGGTGGAAACTGAACAAAGAGAGATTCAATCTGGAAATAAGGAGAAATTTTCTGACAGTGAGAGCAATCAACCAATGGAACAGCTTGCCCTTGGAAGTTGTGGGAGCATCATCACTTGAGACTTTCAAGAAGAGATTGGACTGCCATCTGTAAAAAATGGTGTAGGGTCTCCAGCTTGGGAAGGGGTTGGACCAGATGACCTACAAGGTTCCTTCCAACTCTGATTATCTATTATCTGTTAAATCGATTCATCACACAAAGAATTTTATAAAGGATTTAATGATCACTTCTAACAGAGTGTTTCAAAACTTGGAAAGCTACAGATGCCAAATGGATTACAGATAATCTTTGACTTATGACCACCATTGAGCCCAAATTTTCTGTTGCTAAGCAAGGCAGTTTTTAAATGAGTCATGCCCTATTTTACAACCTTTTTTTTTTTTTGCCATGACTGTTAAGTGAATCGTGAGGTTGTTAAATTAATCTGGGTTCCCCCATTTGACTTTGCTTATCAGAAGCTACCTAGGAAGGCTGCTCATGACCAACCACAGGGCCCCAGGAGTCACTGCTGCCCTTGTAAATACACGCTGGTTGCACAAGCACATGAAGTCTGAGCATGTGATTATGGGAGTTCTGCAACAGTCATAAGTATGAGAACTGGTCATAAGACACTTTTTTCAGTGCCATCATAACTTTGTACTGTCATTAAACAAATGGTTGTAAGCCGAGGATTACCTATATTACTGGTAATAGCATTTGTCTAAATCACTATTACTGAAAGATTCTAAACACATAATATTAGGTATTTAAAATGGAAAATGATATAAAGTAATCATTTTCCCTACTAATTAACCCAAAATATAAATCCTGTCTTGCATCAACCTTTTCCATATAATAGATTCTTAATTAATTCTAAAATCTAAATTATCCTATAGTAACATGTCAGAATGGCATTTCCCAGAAATAAGTTGGCATGACACAATCTTCCTAGTAAAAGATAATATTTGACATTATATTTTTTCCCAACTAACATTTTATCCCAACAGTCCAACTAACTAAAGATGTTCTAGGTGAATAGTCTATATTAGAGGAACCCAAGAAAGAATTTCCACAGTGGGAGTTATTCAAAAGTTAGTATTAGCCAAGAGACTCACAAAATGGTACAATTCAAGTATTTCAATTTCGTGTTTATTGTTAAATTGCTTTTTTTTTTAACAATTCATTGCTTCTTGTGGCTTTGTTTAGCTATTTCCTCTTTGCTGTTACTTATATTTTATCTGACAAATTGAAGGATTTTCTGAACAAAAGAAATTCAACAAAAGTCTGCCTTAGACTTAAGAATCTGCATGTCTCTTCTTCATGTTGTATCCCAGTGGCTGTGAACTCAACACTTTTATGATGCTGCTATGAGAGAAAAGAGACTTTTAACACTAGGGATATATGGGAAAGGGAGATTTTCCTGCAAAAAAAACAACAACCCTACTGCAATGTTCTTCAAGGAGGAAGGGCTGAGCTCATTTTTCTCCTTTTCAGCCCCTCCTTCTCAGGGGTGGGGCGAGGAAGCTCCCCAGCCCCCACCCTGGCCCTTGTCTTTGTGGTCTGATGTCAGTTGCAGAAGAGGAAGCTGGTGGCTTCTCATTGTCTTTCCCAGCTGCAAGGAAGGTAGTGGAAAGCAGCTCTTCCAGCAACTGAAACAGCCACTTGGAGGTGGCGGGAGATGGAACTGTGGAAGCAGTGTGCCCAATGGCTCATCCAGTGCCGGGTGTTGCCGCCCAACCACAGGGTGACTTCGGAGGGGGCCCAGGTCTGTGATTTGGCCCAGGCCTTGCGTGACGGTGTCCTCCTCTGCCAGCTTCTCAACAATCTCATGCCTCAAGCCGTCAACCTTCGGGAAATCAATTTGCGCCCCCAAATGTCCCAGGTGAGTGGATGGGGGAAGGGAGAAAAGGTATCTGGATGGCAGAGGCACAGATCCCTCAGTGCTGAGAAAGAGGGGCTAGAGTCAAAGTTCACCAGAAACATATCAAGTTCACAAAGCCAGACTACTCAGACTGGCAACTGAGAATCTGGTTGAGTGGAAGTGGGTGAATGTGTGATTGTGTAAAGTTGTAATTTTGCCAACATATGCATATAAATGGGGCGAGATGGAAGTTCCAGGCAGCAAGAAAAGAATTATTGAGTGATACAATCTGATATTGTGCAACCAGAATTAGTGAGCTGTGATACTTCCAGTGGAATGTGAGATAATACAAAGTACTGGGCATTAAGAGGATCTTGAGATCCACTTGGCTTGTGATTGAGGCAATAATCTAGTAGCAAAATAGTTAATGTGTATCTAAGGAAGTAATTGCAGTGTGTTCATATATGTGTGGGTGGGGAATATTGGTTTGCTCATAGCTATGTTTGAAGTAATGATGGGGGTGGAGTTACTAAGGTGCATAGCAGAGAACAGATCTGTAGATTTCACTTTGACTTTGTTGGTAAGATAGGAGGTGAGACTAGCTATTTGAAATGAGAAGGAAAATGTCTGCAAGTGGGAGGCCATATAAATGGAATGGAAAGAACCTCATTCAGTATATGTTGTGTGTGTGTGTGTCTCTGTATGTTTAGTTTTGCAAAAATTTTGCAAAAAAAAATGTGGCATTTGGTTAGCCTTGGCTGATCCCTGCCCTTACTCCCAAATAAATTGGGTTAAATCTGATTAGTACTTGGACAGGACAATCAGAAAATTCCCCCACAGTGTTTTCTATATTCAAATGTTTTTTAAAAAGCAGTCCTGGAAGAAAGTAATCCAGCAAATTACATGGATGTATCCATGAATCTGGAGTGTGATCTGAGTTCAGCTAAAAGAAAATCACCATTTTAGGGAAGACAGAATTCTGGGCAGGAAGCAGACAACATATTTTGAGAAAGGATCCATGACATAAGATGAGGACTGTGCCTAATTCTGCTTTGATCTGAGAGCCTAAATTACAAACAATTCTTTTGAAATCCATATATATTCTTGATGTTCCAAATGTTTTTTGATATAACATGCAAAGTCTGGAATCATAAAAGCATAATCAGAATTCTGATCGATTGACTGATTGATTGATTATGTGCTATCAAAACAATGACCACACAGACAATCACTCCTTGATGATAAGACATTAAATAGGTTTTTCAGGTCTTCCAACAGTGCACCCAGAGCACTGGTTGAATAGTAGTTAGAATGCAAGTGTTGCAGACTAACTCCTTCCACCTTTCCTAGGAATAGAGCTATTGATGATATTGAAAACTTAGGCTGATTAACTAAGAAAAAGAGACAAGTAATGTGGCACTCATGGATCCAATGGTGCCAATAACATCCCTATATTACTAAAAATGATATATATTAAAAACAAAAATATTTTTAAAATCTCAAAGGATCATTAATTGAACACCACTTAGAATTGTCTTCAAGTGAAACAGGTTCCAAGTCTTATAAACAATATACATAAATGAAAATCCATTGTTTTCTCATGAAATCTCACAAGTGAGATTACTAAAATATAATGTACTTGCAAAATTTCAATTTTTCTTTTACTCTGTCTGGCACACCATTATACAGTGTGCAATAAAGATGCTTCAGGAAATTAGGAAAATTCTTATTTCTTATAGTATTGTCTGTGAGAGAGAGGGAGAAGGAGAGGAGAGAGAAGAGAGGGAGGGAGAGGAAAGAGAGAAGGAAATAATCTCAGTATTTTGTAATTACTAGAATTGGCTTACCTTGCTTCCATATAGTTTCTCTATGCTGCATTATCATCAGAAGACACTGCAGTACTGAAAGTGTAATAACTAAGCAATATCCCATTAAAAAAAGACAAAGCTTATATACCCAAACAGAAATTATAATACAAAGCTCACATCTGGCACATATACAAGCTGACTTTAGTTTAAAATATAAACACAGAGAGTGAGACTTCCAAAGAGGCAGCTCCTGGTGCTATCATTCAATGCACTGCAATTGGAAGAATGTTTTAATGCATTGATTTGTGTTACTAATTCAAAATTGGACCAATTTTGAAATCAATCTTTTTTTTTTGCAACAAAAAGCAGTTGCCAAAAATATATAGTTTTCAACTTCTGCAGAAGTTGAAATGACTATACCAAAATACATTACCAGTTGTTATTTTTAATTTTATTTATTATTTACCTCAATCAAATTTCAGAATTTTTGACACAAACCAAGAACAGTTCATTATATGAAGAATGGTTACAGGAACTGGGCATGGCTAGTGTAGTGAAGAGAAGGACCAGGGGAGACAAGATAGCAGTGTTCCAATATTCGAGGAGCTGCCACAGAGTGGAAAGGGTCAAGCTATTTTCCAAAGCACCTGAAGGCCAGACAAGGAATAATGGATGGAAAGTGAACAAGGAGAGATTCAACCTAGAAATAAGGAGAAATTTTCTGACAGTGAGAGCAATCAACCAATGGAACAGCTTGCCTTCGGAAGTTGTGGGAGCTTCATCATTGGTGGCTTTCCAGAAAAGATTGGGCTGCCATTTGTCAGAAATGGTGTAGGGTCTCCTGCTTGGGTGTGGGGTTGGACTAGATGATCTTCCCTCTCCTGACTCTGTTAATCTGTAAAAAAAGATCAGATCATCAGTCAAAGGGAGAGCAGCTGTTCTCTTTTCCAGATTAGCTCTTTGTGTCTGTCTCTGCATAAAAAGAGAGAGAAGCTATAAAAAACTTAGGTTTATAAATGCAGGGTGAACATCTCATCTCCACAAAACCTTAACATGTTGTAAAGGAAGTGGGATGGTTGCATAAGAAAAAAACAGAGCGGTGTAGCCGCTAAGGAGCTGATTAAGTGTGGGACCCAAATTCGAGTCCACCCAGAGCTGTGGAAGCTGCATTGGTGATATGAGGCCAGCTGCTCTCTTTCAGTCCAACATACCTCACAAGGCTCTCTTTTTTTGGGGGGGAGGGGGAGTATTGTTGTGTGCACTACTTTGAGACAGGATATACATATAATAAATATGTGTGGAAAACAGCTACCATTTATAATTTATGGTTCAGGAGGCTCTGTGAAATGAGAACATTCAATAGGCTAAGCATGGATCAATATATGAATGTAGTCAATATATATTTTTATTATGTGCTCTTTTAAATATTATCTATTTGTTATTATTATTAAAATCCTCCTTGTTGAATACTGCACAAAAAGTATGGGTAAACAGCTACATGAAGCAGGGTCAATTTATTAGGGATGGTACTGGAAAAATGTCTATGGAGATTCTCAGTCATCCAGGTCATGGTGATCTCAAAGGTATTTTTTCAGTCGGAACTGATGAAGCTTCTTGGATGAGAAGTGAATCATCTTCAAGGAAAAATAAAGTCCAGCTGCCTTTTGACATAGCACCTTTGGGAAAATCTTCATTTTGTTTTGGTGAACTTTGAACTAGATTAAATGATATTTAGAGGCTGTGAAGGATCACCCAAGCATCCAGTCTGAATTAACCTGGTCCCTTGGAAGAATTTTCCTTTGTCCCATTTTGGGTAAACAGCCTAGTGTCTCCAGCATTTCAAGGACTGTGGGATGCTGTATGATTCAGCCATTTAAATCCAAGCCCTACTTTTTATTGTCTCCATCTTGTTCCAATCAAAATGTATGACAGCCTGCCTGCCAAATTCAGCTAGTTTGCATGGCTCTGTGTGAAGGGAAACCTGAGGCTTGTTTGGGAGGGAACTTACATATTTGACTTTGGAGGAGTAGGCAATGGCAGATTAAGGCTCACTGGTGCCCTAAGCACTGACAAATCTTGGTGCCCCCCCCCCCTCCTTTGTACATACTGTACAAACGAAGCCAAGCTTAGGTTACATACAAGTTTTTGTGGTTCCCCCTTTGGGCCTGGTGCCCTAACCATGTGCTTAGCCTGCTTAATGGTTAATGCACCACTGGGAGCAGGACAGGAACTGTATTGATACCTCTGAATCAAGGGTCCCCAAACTTGGCAACTTTAAGCTATGCTAGCTGGGGAATTTTGGAAGTTGAAGTCCACAAGTCTTAAAGTTGGCAAGTTTGGAGACCTCTGCTCTGAATGCTGGTGTTGAAGAAGACTCTTGAGAGCACCATGGACAGCCAAGAAAACCAACAAATGGATCATCAAATAGATCACCCAAAGTTCTCACTCAAGGCAAATATGACCAGACTCGAATTATCCTACTTCAGACAGATTATGAGAAGACCAAGCTCTCTAGAGAATACTCCACTGCTGGGAAAGGTAGAAGGAAAAAGGAGATGACCAGCAGCAAGGTGGGGGGAGTGTCAACATAGTTACAGAGAAAATGAGTGCACTGTTGGGAGACCTCAAAGAACAGATTAGGGATGAATGTCATGGAGAAAACAGATCTATGCGACTTGAGGGCGCACAATCAGTCAGTCAATCAGTTAGTTGTGCATATGTACCCTAACTCAGTTCATGGCTTCCACTCTCTTAAATGACTTGAGCCCATGTCTTAACTTAGTTTAGAAAGGATCAGCTCTTCAATTGAGGGCAACAGGGTTTGTTAAAGTGGCCAGGGACCATGTTATTTTTGTGAATATTTCTAAAAGCCTTTTGGGTGAAAGATGATGTAAGAATGCAGAGAATAAAATTCTGCTGACTTTATTTAGGTTAGGATGACTCTTGAGTAAGCTGCCAGCAGATCTCGAGATCAATTTTACCTAGCATCCATATTTGAATTCCTAGTTCCTGCTTGTGCACACGAGGTTTCACACAGTGCCATGAAAAAAACTTCAATTCAAGTGTGTTGGACTAAGAACAACAGTAGGTGACTATTTACAGGTGCAGTGGAGATGAGGGTGGGCATTGCATGTATTTTCTTGCCTCAGAACGCAAGACATTCTTTCCTCTACAGGAAGAAAAAACTTTTCTGCTTCCACAGAGCCCAGCAGAGTCTGCCTTCTGTTTTTCTTAAATACCTGATTTCTAAACTCAAAAATCAACCCTGTTGGTTACTGCAGTTCTTTTTGACAGTTTTGTTTCGACTTCCACTAATCTGCTACAACATGGATCAGGAAACAGTCTGAGCCGTATTCAGGAATAATTCTTTGGATGAATACAATGGTAATACAAAGAAAACATGGCCATGTCAGCTGGCCCTTCCATCACCTCCATTTCGGCCTGGCCCCACTTGAATCCAGGGGTTGGTGGGAAGATCTCCAGAGGAAAAGTGGCTGTAGACCTTCTGGTGCCTAGAATATTGATTGTCCTTGGAGTTTGTGATTCAGTCTTATGTGATTTCCCACCCCCATCTGCATTTTGTCTTCTCCCCAGCATATGAATAATCAGAAGGGCAGAGTGTATGATGCTGAGCTGGTGGGCCTGATAAGGGCAGGATTAGCTAATGCAGGGATCTTCAAACTTGACAGCTTTAAGACTTGTGGACTTCAACTCCCAGAATTCCTCCTCCAGTCATGCTAGCTCAGAAACTCTGGGAGTTGAAGTCCACAAGTCTTAAACTTGCCACGTTTGAAGACCCTTGAGTTAATGTGATCTTATTTCCCACTTCCCATAATCGTGCAGGTTACAAAGAAGGAAGCAAGAACAAGAGAAGGGACAAGTAGAGATGGGGAGTGCAAGTCACTTTTGCCTGAGTGATCTATATATACACATTGAAACATAACACTTACTGCAGGGCCAGAAAAGTCCCTCTTTTTGTAAAACATTTCATTGTCAGTAAAATAAATAGCCTCTTCTTTAAAATGCCACTTGTGACAATCTACATTTGGCAAATAGTTTGGCAGAAAGTTGAGTGACAGGTACAAATGGCATGGCAGCTTGCTTCCTTGAAAGTGGAAGGAGCCCAAAGCAAGTCACACAAAAGTATTTCCCTTCCAGCAGCTTTATATATCAGTGGATATGGTAGTTTTTGTCAATGAAAGTCATCTGAGGAGAACTAATGAGGAAGAGTGTCCTGGAACTCTTCCTCCTGCGCTTGAGTCAAGTGGTGTCTATATATAGACAATATAGCCCCCAATAGCCCCCAATCTTGCCATACTTCGGCACCAGAGCCATTCAATTTTACTGCTTGCACGTAAAAAGGAGTTCTTGAATGAGAACAGTCCTGCAGTCCCAACTCTATGTCGTTCCTCCCTCCTGTTGTTCCTCTGAAACAAGCCCTCCTGTTTGGAAAAATCTAAATGTTGTTTCAGACTAGGAAACCATTTCCCTCTACTCCCAAGTACTCCCTAAGTTGTTCTATACACAGGTGGTTCAAAAATACACAATGCATGGGATTTGCCTCAAAATAAATTAAATGGATACTACCTTAATACATATGGGTAGTCAAATGTGGAGTAATTTACCTTGCAAATTGGTTAGGGAAAAGGAAAAATATTTCAGAATGTCTTTTTACTATAGATCTCTCTCACACACACCACAAACACATGGTTACAGACACACACCTCCATATATGTGTGCACATATTTATTTATACATTACATGTACTTGCACATGCACAAACTCAGAATTGTGTAACCAACTGTGATATCCTGCAGCCACTTCTTTCCACTTGTTCATTTACCTCACCTACCAACAGGAAAAACTGATTGATACCAATTGATTCTGCCAGTTGAGGGAATATTGAGCTGTTAGCAGACTTGCTGTCAATCTTTTTTGAGATTAATATCCCTATTCTGAACAACAATAACAACAAATCTCACGGTGCCAGTGAGAGGTCGAGTTCTCTGTCAGAGTAGAAAGCCCACTAGCCAGATGAGAGGGGCCAGTTGGAGGCCATCAGATTACCAGTCTCAAAAGTCTCCTCTAAATGGTCTGGAGTGTCCACATGGATGATTGTCTGCTGGCATAAATGAAAAATATCCTGCTGGAACACCTTCAGCCTGCCTCAGCACTGGCTGGTAGTAAAATGGAAGTTCTGTCGTGAGGACTTATCTTCAGCAAATGGTTGGTGGGTAAATTTTGTGTCACAGCCACCAGGACATGTGGATGAGACTTCAGCAGTGCTACAACTCTAGAGCTCAGTTGCCTAATTGCAGTAGCGTAGTACAAATATTTCTAGATTAGAACATATTCTCTGGTGTCTCTAACTGGCCTCTCATCTATAAGTTATGCTATTCCATTGTAGAATCCAGTTGTGCAAAGATGAAAACTAAATCATCTTTCTAGGCATCTCCATTTATTACAGGGCAAGGTAAAATACATCCATTAGTTTAACTTGTATTTTCAGAAAAATTATTAAATCTAACATTTTCACTTCTTCTGATAAGGCTTACAGAAGATCAGAATCAGCAAATATTTCCTGCTGGCATAAGGCCAGTGAGAAACAAGAAGAACTTAATAGGGCTGAAGTAAATCATGGTTTGCAGAAGCACATAAAGAGCCAGCTTTCTCTTTTAAAACTAATGAGGGAGACTAATGAGGCCTGAGCATGAACAAAAGAGGAAGGAGGAGTCTGTGTTTCACTGTAACAATGCTGCTCGCAAGCCTCTCAATGAGGTCTTAGTGGGAAGGATTTTAGTCTTGTAGGGAAGAGGGAGAAAGGGACAGTTGTGAAAGTTATTTCTTATGCTGATAAAAGGAAAAGCAGTTACCAAAACAATGCTCAGATGCAGGCTGCCATTCCCATTCATAAAATTGAAATGTTCCCCTGTTTTACACTGGGGGGGAAAGACAACGAAATTGACAAGGGTTTTGCAGCTATAGGTTGCCTATATATTTATCTCATCTGAAAGCAGGACACTTTGCTGGAATTTTTAAATTGTGATTCTAACATTTCTTCTAATACATCCTGTTAATCAGAGCTCTTAGGTTTCTTCATGTTTGAATTACCCAGAGTGCCGGGGGACAGGTATGACCGCAGTGAGTTATAGAAAAGAGGAAAGGACTTGTAGGCAACAAGATACTCACCCACTGATGCTGCTTCAGGCAGCACCATAGGAACCTGTTTCAGGTTGATGATGCAAGTCTTCTTTAAGAGGGCGATGGTCATTTCCATTGAACTGAAACATGGGCAGCTACAACTAATTGTTAATTTCCTTCCAGGATTCTAGGGACTCGTTGGTGTTGGGCCAGGGCATTCTGAGACATTGTATAGAAATTAAAGTGACAGAGGGCAGGGCTATGTCAGCAAGAGGTTGCGTAATGCTGGAGAGTAGACAACTCAAAAAGGTGCCAGCCCAATGCATCAAATCCCTTGAGCTGGCATAGCTAGCATAGCAGTTGGAAAAAGCAGTTTTGTTTGCAAACACTTGCTACAACTCAAAGCACTACTTAAGTATGTTCCAAAGTCTGAGAAGCTTCCAGGTAAACATATATTTATTCTGTAAAGATAGAAAAAAGAGTGGTAGGGGAAATTCAGGAGGCATATAAAAGAGAAATGTAATCTGATTACCCCAAAACATTTCTGGATAATTAAATTCCTCCCTTGAATCAAATACTGGGAATTCCTTTCTTGGCCAAATTCAGCTACATGTTGTGAACAGCAGTTCATGGAATCATGGAATCATAGGAGTGGAATCCTGAATCCATCCCAGAGAAATGGCAATCCAACCTTTGTTGGAAACCTTCAGTGATGGAACATCCATAATCCCTGGTGACAGGTTATTCCACTGCCTAATTGCTCTCATGCTTAGGAAGTTTCTCGTTTTGAGTTTGTATTTCTTCTCTGTAAAGCATCTACCCAGTGATTTTTGTCCTACCCTTAGGCCATGGGTGTCAAACTCGTGATGTCACGTTGCTATCACAGGACGTTTTGCGATATTTTTCCCCTTTGCGGAGCTGGGGTGGGTGTGGCCTGCACATGACACATCTGGCCAGTGGGCCACCAGTTTGACACCCCTGTTTAGGCACTAAGTATTAACCAGTGGGATGCTTGCCTTCAGAAGTTGTGGGTGCTCCATCACTGTAAGTTTTTAAGAAGAGATTGGGCAGCCATTTGCCCAGAATGGTATATGCAAAGGGTCTCCTGCTTGGGTGGGAGATTAGATTAGAACATCTCTTTCAACTTTGTTATTCTGCTATTCAATACTGCTGTATGAAGGTCAAGCATACATAAGCAACATTCATATTACATAATATTACACATAATACAATCATTATACATTTAGGTTCAGCATAAACAAGTAAATCAAATATTTATTTTGGGATTATTCTGCAGAATGTGCTCATGATCTACTGCAATGTTTCAAGTCACATTAGGGTGTCCTTATATTTGTATATATCCATAAAGGCTTTGCAGGGTATCCTGAGAGGGAATTCTGGATCATTTAGAGGTGTAAAATTTCCCAGGCCTGAAAATCCAGAATCACTCTCAGCCAGTATATTTTCTTTATGAAACCCCATCAAAGAAATGGAATAGGAAAACTAAGAATTTCTTTAAAAATGATTATGAGTAGAAAGTCCAAACTGTTGTGATCCACTGGCAACCTGTGGAGACAGCAGCAGAGTCGGGCAATGGGGAGGAACATGGGCCAGTCCAGGAGTCTGGGGAAGACTCGGACGAGGATCCTGTATCCGATAAAGAGATGGGACCAGGGCCAGGGCCATCTGGAAATTATGTGCTGACTCCAGAGCCTCCAGAATCTGACAGCAGTGAGGCAGAGGAACAATGGGAGTGTCATGCCCCTGTCAGAATCTGAGTCCGAGCGGGAGGTTGAGCAGCTGACAGGAAGTGGGAGTTTGGCTCCATTGGCTGTGAAAGAAACTGAGGAAGGGCACAGTCTGGCTGGGGAGAGCAGGGGAGAGGTAGAGCAAGGGAGAGGGAATTCGGAGGAAGACCCAGGCCCACCCCCCTTCATCCTAAGGCACACAGGAAGGAACAGAGAAGGGAGCAACATGAGTTGCGTGGCTTACGGGGGAGGAAAGGATCCTGATTCCCTTCATTAGCTGCAGCTGGGAACACACTGTATAAAAAAGGAAGCTGCGCACAGCAAGCTGTTGGGTGCAAACATGAATTTATCTTGGATCGTCGTGGCTTATCTGTGTTCCTGTTGTCTTCCCAACTATGTGAGTTTTGCCGTGCTTTCAAGTCTGAATTTCCTTCTCCTGCCCTGTCAAGGTAATTACTTCACCTTGGTTTGTTTGGATTTTTAGTTACAGTCTGGACTGAATTTTCTTCAGTTAAAGGCTGTTCCTGGGAGAGTTTTTCTCCAGCCGAAGGTACCTGGACATTGGGGGCCAAGTTGGAGGTATTAAAGAGACTTTTCTTTTGTGACTGTGTTGCCTTTGTGCCACACCCTGGGTCATCACAGGGAGCCTGTTCCAGTGCACAGTGTGCAGAGCTTCCAGAAGGCAAGAACAGTTAAGACAAAAGGGGTGACTTGGGAGTAAGACTTGAAGGTAATTGGCTCTCCCATAAGACATAAAGGAGGAGCAAAGGGACAGGAACCTTTGCAGGAAGCAACTTTGTTCGCTCTGTTCAGATTAAACCTTGAAGCTCTGTGTGGGTTTTGTACTCTGGCTTTTTACAGTTAATTTGGCACTTTAGTTGTTGGCAGCAATTCAAAGGAGATAAAGGTGGGTGCTTATCTCGAGAGACTGTTTGGGACTCATTATGGGCTGGGAATGAACATAATTCCCAGTGTTGAAATAAAAAGAGAGTTGTTTGGACTAAGCGTGTGATTAATTACGATCTCAGGAAGCCTTGGTCGGAACACAAACATCCTTTATCTAAACTAATGTCCCTGATGATACAAAGGAAAAGTATTAAGACAGGAAAGAAATTGATTGTCCATTATCAATAAGACACCCAAATAAATATCATTTAGAAATTAAAGTTGCAAGTTCTCATGACAGCTTTCAGGAATCGTGTGCCATAAACTATAACTCAAACTATGTGTTCATCAACAGGGTTGGTTATGATACTATAGATCAGAAGTGTCATACTCAAGCCCGGGGGCCAGATTTGGCCTGCAGGGTGCTTAGACCACCCTGGAAACAGTGAAGGACCAGCCCGCGGTGCTTCCGCCAGCAAAAATGGAGCTTGGGAGGTCCACATGTGGCCCCCCCCGAGCTCCATTTTCACTGGCAGATGATTGCAGGAGGTCGTCGCATCCAAAAACAGAACTTGGGAGCCTGTTTTTGCTGGCAGAGCTCTCAGGCTACCACAGACACTCCCAACACGAGTGACGTCGAGCTGGCCACACTCACCATGGCCACACCCACCATGGCCACACCCACCATGGCCCCCCAAAGTCAAGCATAACCATGATGCGGCTCTCAATGAAATTGAGTTTGACACCCCTGCTATAAATGGACAGAACATAGTCAAACTCAGATTGTTGTTTTTTTTTAAAGTCACTTGCTGTTTGATGGGGAAAGGAGCATAACTGTGTCTTCTTACTTGCAGAAGGTCACACTTGCATTTCTCAGTGTCTCCAGTCTGAAGACAGATCATTCAGATGTCATTCAGATACAGCTAGGTAACATGATACCTACTGACAGTTGATATGCCCATAGAAAACTCCCTTGGTAGGAGTGCCAGCCCCATCTGATTTTTTTAAAGTTACCTTTAAAAATAGTTTTAATTCAAAGAAATGAAGGAAAACTGGCATCCTGTGAAAAGTAATGCCAATGGATAACAAGCCACTCCCCCCCCCCCCCCCCGGGAACACCTTCTCTTCTACCAGGGCCCCATGGGCTTGCTTAGGAAGTAATAATGGCAGGTGATTTGAACCTAATGCTCAACTTAGTGCCTAGCCAAAGACAAAGCTAAGCTAGAATAAGAAACAGAAACCTGGATTAATAGAAAAACAGGGAGGAGATATGTCATTTGCCTTCTTTGTGGATGTCTGGACACAAATCCTATGGTAAAATATTGGCCATGATAGCCATCTTATAAGAGCAAACAAAATTGTGTCTTATAATTTCCAGGAACTGCCCCCAAGGAGTTTTTCAAGAGATCTAATCTCTTATGTGGTTTTCATTGGTTTCCCCAATGACAGTATTTCTCCCGACTTGCTGCTGCTTCCAGAAGAAAAGAATTCAGAGACCATATTACCATCTGTTTTATTTTTCTTATCATCTGCAAGGGGATTTTATTTGGAGCCCTAGTACTATGTCATATATAGTTTATTTGCTGGCAGTCAATTAAAATAGACAATACTGTACTGGGCAGCCCAACAAACTGGCCCACTATATGATATTTTATGCAACTTGCATAATTCTTTAAGTCAGTTATCAATTTCTGATTACACCCTGGGTCTTTGGGGCTGTTGGGGAAATTTAAATCTAAGGATTCTTTGTGGACATCTTTTCCCAATGTTTTTATTCTGCGTGTTTCCTTTAGAAGATAGTATTGTCTTGCTTAAGGATAAAGAAGGGAAATATTATTTATTCACCTTGTGCTCAAAACCTAAAGTGGGTTGCACTTTACCATAATATGTTATGTTCGGTTTTCATGCAGTCGTTGTGCGTTAGGGATAATTTTTACCTTAACCAGCTCACATGAATCAGGCTTTGGGGATTACTTAACAAACCATGGTTACAGCATGATTCAGAAACTCAACCAACCTAATAAGTGGCTGAGATTAGTTCAGAAATTGATTTAGATCTTTCCTAGCTGGTCATATGATATTCAGACATGCTCTGGAAATACCCAGAAGTTAGTTAGACATTAAACTGTTAAGTGAGTTTGCCCAGAGATTGAGAATGGCATGTTTGCTTCTAATTTCCTTTTTCCCATCAACCTAGCAGCAGCACTCTTGGCTTTAACCATGTTTGACAGCTGTAGCAAAATGAATGTGGTTAGAAACTGAAACTAGCACATAGTCAAAGGGCAAACCAAAGGTTTCAATATCTTCTGAAGCACTATCAAGGATTCTGGGATTAGCAGCAAATTATTAAAACACAGCACTTCTGGTATTAAACAAAAACCCCACTTCCACCCTCTGACTAAAATATATTTGTAGATTGCAAAGATTTTCAACCTCTCGTATGGGAAAAATTAATTCAGTGGGATTTAACTTCCCCAAAAAGAATTGCAGCTCTGAACGAGTCACCCAGTTACTGGTTTTGTGTGATACACAGAAAGAAAGAAAAAAACAGGCAAAGCTCTGACTGCACTGTTATGGTCTCTCTCATTTTGCCCAAAATCTGCTCTTAGGGCTTTGCTTGAACATTTGCTCAGTGCTGCACCTGTAATAAACTGAATGTGTGTGTGTGTGTGTGTGTGTGTGTGTGTGTTTTCATAGATTTTCATGGATACAGGTATGCAGGTCTTGGCGTGTTTGGGTCTTTTCCCGTGTAAGATTGAGAGTATCTTGGCAACGTTTCAACGAGATGTCACTTGCCATCTTCAGGCTGGTGCTTTCGGCTTAGTGCTTGTGCGAGCAAAGCATGATCTGAGCTGCTGTCTCCCTATATATACTGGTGGGGAGGTTGGCTGTGTTGTCATTTCTTGATTGGTTGATGGAGTTGATGTTTGCAGATTGGCTGGCTTTTTCTTAAGAACATGTGTGGCTGAGGTATTGGCTGTGTGTCTATCAGCCTCCTGTGTTGTAACGACTTGGGTAATGGGCTGTGTGATGACCTTCTGAGTTCTATTGTTTTGACATCCTGGGTCTTGTGCTGTAATCTCCTGGATCGTAATGACTTGGGTAATGGGCTGTGTGATGACCTTCTGAGTTCTATTGTTTTGACATCCTGGGTCTTGTGTTGTAACGACCCTGGGATTTCGACCAAATATAAAGTAACCCCAAAACCACTATTCCTACTCAGATAAAAAGTAAGCAAATGCAGTTTTTAGGTATTGACAGTATTAGGAGAGAGACTTTCTGTTAAGATGAGAATCATTCATAGATTGCACAAGGGCACACCAAGGGACAGACTTATAAGTCAAGTTCATCTACTTATGAAGTTTGTGTGTGTGTATGTGTATGTGTGTGTATATATATATGAATAAACTTCATATGTAGATGAATGTGACCTATAAGTCTGTCCCTTGGTGTGCCCTTGTACCATCTATGAATGATTCTTATCTTAACAGAAAGTCTCTCTTCTAATACTGTCTATGTCTAAAATCTGCATTTGCTTACATTTTATCTGGGTAGGAATAGTGGTTTTGGGGTTACTTTATATTTGGTCAAAATCCAAGCTGTACTGCTTCTGGCTAATAACCAAAGGACCAAAAATAATCTAGTTTGACCTGTTCTTTCTCACAGTATAAGAGCATATTTTGCCATATGCGTGGGGTTCTCATTTGGTCTCTCTATACACTAGAGGCAGAATTATGGCTGCAGGGGGAAATAGTCAGAGGTGAAGTCAAAGATCTAAGAAACTTAAAGAGACAACACTAGTTTAGTAAAATGCAAATAAATGCAAAGTTTATTACTTTTTCCAAGCTCAGTTTGATATGCATGGACTTTTCCCACAATTTCTTTAGAACAATTCTGCAATATAGCTAAGGCAAGGAGAATGATTTGTATACAGTGATGATTTGAATGATTTGTATATGGATTCAGGTTTCTGGGCCCTATCTGACAAGCTAATGACTACCATAACTAGCTGCAAGCATGAAAAATATGTCCAATTAATTATTACCGTCAGTAACCAGTGACAATAAGATAGTCATAGAGTGACAGAAAACAATAGTTCTGATTCAGCAAAACTTGCTAGTGCTTCCTTTTGAAGTATGTTCTTGTTGAAGATCATGAATGGAGTCCCGTGAAGCCAAATTTCATTTTCTTACTGATTTCAAAGGATGGGGGTGGGAAGACAGATTTTTAAAGTTAAAATTTTGATGTTATGGATAATAACCACTATATCCACTCCCATTTAGGATTGCTTTCTAATACTAAATCTATAATATTAAAAAGTAGCTGAGCAAATTATTGAGCAAATTGTTTGCATGTTTATATAATTTGATAACAAGCTCTCTTATCCTTTCGTAAGGTGCAAAGCAAAATATTTTCTCAAATACTTTTCCCTCTTTTCAAACTGATACATAGAAATATAAGCATTAGCCATTTGTGGCATTTAATCTTATTTCATGACTCAGATTTGCAAGGTATGATAACAGAGGAACAGATTAGATGTAAACTTTGCAGTTGCTTGCTCAGGTTTCAAAAATTGTGGGTCTAAGGGATCTTCTAGGGTCACCAGAATATTCCATTTCTACAAAATGAATGTCTTATTCTGGCTACATCAACTTCATCCAGTGGGCAGCTCAGAATTTGTCCTCTATCATAAAAAAAATCTCCTCAGAAACAGGCTCAGGCCCATTATAATCTCATTGCCTTTCTCACTCTTTGCAAGAGCAATTGCTTTATGAGGTCATTTCACTCAAATGTATTTCTCTCCCACCTATCGCTTCAGAAAATCATTCACTTACCTATCCATCCAATCTCCAAAAGGTTGTTTTTACAGGACACAAATAGATGTGTGGAGAATGTACTAGCAAGGTTTTTTTTTCTTATCTTTCTATGAGAGGCAGTCATTTTCTTTTTATTTGAAATAATTTTTATTGAAAGATAAATCTTTACAAAGATTTTAAAAGCTACAGAATCATAGAAGAAGAAATAAAAAAATGTTATAAAAGGGTTAAAGGAAAAGTGAAAAATAACAAAAAAGCAAGAAAAAGAAAACTATCTAAAGAAGCAACTTTTAAACTTCTTTGCAGCAATTAAAAACGTAACAATTATCACCTCTACCTTCCCATACTGCATAACATACTTTCCTTTTTCATATAAACAAAGCTTTTAATCAATAAATCCCAAAACCTGCAGTTCATTTTTATCCATTTTTCAGCAAAAAGTCTATAAAGGTTTTCCAGTCTTTTTAAATGTACAGAAGTTCCTCCTTAATCAAAAAAGTCAGTTTAGCCATTTTTTTCAAACTCAGCCATTTTCACAATTCATTCCTCCATAATTGGTCTTTTTGTAGTCTTCCATCTTTGCATGCATAATATTTTCAATATAGTTGTTATCCATTAGCCAAGAGGCACTCATTTTCAAGAACTAATCCTATGCAATAATGAAAAAGCTAGGATAATAATTTTGGAGCTCAACAATCATTGACTGAATAGTTTATTCTGCAAACATCGCATTCACTATCCATTGAATAAGGAACACAACATGAATCACAACCTTAACGAGGCAGTATAGATATCCCAAAATTATATTTCCATTTACAAAGCTTAGATAATATAATGAGCAGTTGGCTAGAATGTTTTATGATAGCCTGTCAAATAGATGGACTGCAGTGTTTTTAGCAACAGTCAATAGTGAGAATTTAAGAGGTGAAGTCTATGCAACTGCACTGCAGGAAATCAACATAGGAAAAGATTACTCTATGAATAAGAAAAACTAAATTATACCTAACAAATCTGAAATGGTTGACAAGAAATCCTCAACAAGAACATAATATCTTCTCACAAGTTTTGTTGTTTGGAGGTCATTCACTTATTTTATACATTTAGAGACATCTAGATAATTGATTATTCAATAACAATTCAAAGCAAGATTTCTGGATCTGGGTCTATCTGAACAATCTCTCCATTGTCTATTAGCCCAAGCATTTCAATGAGCACTTTGGAAGGCTAATGTGCATGTGATTGGCTCTGAATCAGAACATGATATAAATAAATATATTCTATCTGAAATAATGTATAGAATAACTTAATGAGCAATAATTCTTGAATCATTTGTTGTATTCTTATTAACTAACAAAAGTCAATACATGTACAACTTTCGCCCTAAAGAAACTCAAAAGTTTGTATCAGCAGCATTGGAAGAATCCTACATTTTGCAGAAACACAACAAATGCTTAAGAACTCCTTCTCCCAAAAGAAAGATTTACAAGGACTATTGGAAATGAAAAATGGAATAGGAGGAACGAGGAAAGGTGTGGCTGGAAGTGTGCTACGTTGTCTAATGTTTTCTCTACAGTTCTTTGTATTACAGCGTGTTTATTTTCAGAATATGAGAATGACACCTTAATGGCATTAAAAATTCATAAAGCACAGAAGTCAAAATCATCAGGGTTGTGGAATCCCAAAGTTTGTAGTAATCTTTAAAAAGCAAAAAAGAAAAAGAAAGGAAAAAAAGGTGGGGAGAGGGCGTAGAACTGCTAAGGAAAGATCTTAGCCTCTTCGGTGAGACAGGATGTACAGACCGTGTGGGTAGAACCGCACAAAGGAGAAGACAAGCTGCCCTCCTGTTCTTTTTCTGTCTTGTGTTGCTGCTGCTGGAAGCTTTTTCATACACTGTATAGGCCAGCAGGGATCAGCACATCAGAGATCTTGATTTGTGAATAGGATATAGTATGTGCACAGAATCCCCCAAAATAGATTGAATTAAGAAATGTGTGGTCGGAAGATCACAATGCAGTAGCCTTTTTTGATATAACTTCTATAGCAGTGGTGGCTAACCTTTTTTGTATCCCGTGCCCAAAAATGTGTGCGTCCTCGTGCTCGCTCACTCACAGGCCAGCACCCAGAAGGCAAGGCGTGCGTGGGGACACATCCCTGCACATGCGCATGCAATTTCCCTGTGCGCCCTGCCCATCTCTGCGCATGCGTGCATGTCTCACACACACACACACACACCACTCCCGTGCATGCATGCCAGATATCCGACAATCAGCTGTCGGGCAGGCAGCGTGCACATATGCGCAGTGGGGCTCTTCTGGGTGACCTCTCGCATGCCAGCAGAAGTGGCTCTGCGTGCCACTTCCTGCATGTGTGCTATAGGTTCGCCATCACAGTTCTATAGCATTCAACATTCTGCTTGGAAAGTGCCTAACATTCAGGTCAGCATATTCTTCCTGCCTCAAAACAGCTTCTGTTGCAAATGGAAGTGCTTGTATACAGTGTAGTGCAGTAAGAAGTTGGACCAGATTTGCTACTGTTTTGATGGCTAGGAAAGCAAAGAGTGGATGGAAGTAGGAATCTTTAATTCCTTTGTTGTTCCAGGCTGTCACTACACCTTGGTTGTTTAGGGTACATTGACTGGAACAATGGAAAAAAATGGAACTCTCCAATCTGCTGTCAACCACCAAATGTTATGAAATACGAAACAATCTTATAGCATAATTGAGAAATTAGGATGGTTCCCAGCACCAGATATGATCCTCAGCAGTTTTCTGAAATAAACAAATATGCTGAAGAAATATAACTGTTTCCTCCCATCTACCGTGTATAAGGAAGTCAGTTGTGCGTATGAGAGAATGGCTTCCGTTCAATTAGCTTCCTATATGGACTTCCTCCGTTCCTCTCTGTCATAATAATGGGCATTTTGCCTTTGTGCTCATTTCCTACTAACAGCAAAAGCACAGTCAGGTTAAGGAAGATTGTATTATTTTGTCATACTACCCAAATTTTTATAAAGTATTTTGACAACAAATTAAAATGCATTCATTTATTACATTTACACCCTGCATATTTTCATATTAAAATAATATACATGGTTCTTACCTTACATTTATGTATACAACAACCACGTGAGATCAATTATGTTAACAGATAGTAATTGGCTAAAGATTAGTTGGAGACATCATGGCTGAATAGAAACTGTAGCCTGTGTCCTATTTTAGTCCTATTTTAACCATGATGTCATTTCTTTGCCTATATCTATTCAGGCAACACTTTTATACAACCTAATTGCACCATTAGGAATATAGTATTCTGTCTACAAGAAATGAAAAAGGACGTGAGAAGGAAATGCCATCAGAGTTCTTTGCCTTCCCATTTGAGTTAATGTATTAGATTTTGCTAGAATTTCTCTAATTAATAGGTTGGGTTGAGCTAAAGAATTGTACCACTAGCTCTAATAGCCTCTTTTGTATTTATAAATTCAAACATTTTAGAGTTACATACATCACTTTAAAATGTAGTATGCCATAATTTTAGGTATATGTCTCTGGTTTAAATAGGCATCAGATTAAAAAATAAAACATAAAAACTATTAGAGTACCCCAAAATTAGGAAACTATATTTTTCATTAGCACAGCAAAAGAAATGGGGGGTAGGTTTATACATTAAAGAAGCAATAAATTTTTGCAGATGAAGATGGGAGAATGTTGATGGTGGACATAACAATGAACAAAAAACAGATATTGTTAATAATGATATATGCACCTAGTAACAACCAAGATGAGTTTTATTGTAAACTCCATAAGAAAATTATAGAATTGGAATATGAAAATATTTGTATGGTAGGAGATTTTAATACAATTGTAGATATAGAACTTGACTATAAGAGCAGTAAAACAGGTTAAAATGTTTTTTTTTAAATGTTCCCTAAATCCTTCTTTAAAATGGCAGAAGAAATAGGAATTCAAGATGTATGTAGAGAAGCACCCCCCTGCCAGAAAGATCAGTATTCATTCTATTCAAATAGGCATAAATCCTGATCTAGAATATGTATGGCATGGATGTCCTCAGAATTGAAAACATGTTTATTTATTTTATTTATTTATTTATTTTGTCAAAAGCTTACAAACAATAGAAATAAGAACACACATAAGTTTAAATTTAAGAAACAGAAAATAATAATTGGGGATAATAGGACAAGGACGGTAGGCATAATTGTGCCTTTATACATGCCCCTTACAGACCTCTTAGGAATGGGGTGAGGTCAATAGAGGTTAGTTTGCAGGTAAAGGAGTGGGGATTTGAGCAGAATCAAGTATTGAGTTCCAGACATTGACCATTCTGTTGCTGAAATTGTACTTCCTGCAATCAAGTTTAGAGTGGTTTATACATTAAGTTTATATCTGTTGTGTGCTCTTGTATTGTGGTTAAAGCTGAAATATTTATTAACTGGTAAGACATTGTAACGTATGACTTTATGTACTATGCTTAAGTCCAATCTTAGCCAGCGTAGTTCAAGGTTGTCTAAGCCTAGAAACTCAAGTCTGATGGTGTAGGGTATTCTGTTGTGAACAGGGGAATGCAGTACTCTTCTGGTAAAATACTTCTGGACTCGCTCAATTGTATTTATGTCTGATATACAGTGTGGATTCCAGACAGCAGAGCTGAATTCAAGTATTGGTCTAGCAAAGGTTTTGAATGCCCTAGTTTGCAAATCAGTATTAGCAGAGGAGAAGCTTCATAAAATTAAATTTACAACTCTTAAAGCCTTTTCGGCAATACTGTTGCAGTGAGCTTTGGTGCTTAGGTCATTCGATATGAGAACTCCAAGGTCCTTGACCGAGTGAGGGTCATCAACAAGGTCATATTCGCCTAGCTTGTATTTGGTATATAGATTTTTTTTTACCAATGTGTAGGACAGAACATTTGTTGGACGAGATTTGGAGTTGCCAACTGCTAGAACAGAGGTGGTATTCAGCAGGTTCTGACCAGTTCTGGAGAACCGGTAGCAGAAATTTTGAGTAGTTTGGAGAACCAGAAAATACCACCTCTGACTGGAGATTTTACAGTATCCTTCCTCTGCCACACCCACCAAGCCATACCCACAGAACCGGTAGTAAAAAATTTGAATCCCACCACTGTGTTAGACTATTCAGACACATAATCAAGGTCTTTTTGAGGGACGGTAGCATTGACGGTGGTGTTGAATAGTTTTACATCATCAGTGTACAAGTGATAGAAACTTAATTTTTGGGCAGACCACAATCCAATAAAAGTTATATGGAAAGAACAAAAAAGAAAATTGAGAAGGATGTTGAATCAAATAATATTGCAAGATAAAGAATTTATACAAAATATGGAAAAAGAATTGGACTTTTTTTCAAAGAGAACAGGAAAGGAGAGATTTCACTGCAAACTGTATGTGATATTGTTAAAGCATATATTCGGAGATTAGTTATAACTTACATGGGGAAGAAAAAAAAGAAGAAGAAACAAAAGAAAATGCTAGAGGAAGAATACAAAAGACTAGAAACAGAATTACAGAAAGAACCACAAAAAAAAAACTAAAAAATCAAATGGATTTAATAAAACACAAAGTGAATCTATTGGAAAAAGATGAAGTGACACAAAAAATTAAAAATACAAAACAAAACATTTTAAATGCCAGGAAGTTGCTTGGCATATAAATTGAAAAAGGAGAGAGGGAAAGATGATATATTGACTAATAGATGAGAAAGGGATTGTCAGGCTACAGAACTTTGCTTTATTTTGCTTTATTTATTTATTTATTTTGCTTTATTACCAAAATAAAAAATAGAAAAAAATAAAAGAGTATTATGGGAAATTGTATGATCAGGAGAAAAATCCAGAAAACAAAATACAACAATATTTGGAACAATCTGAACTCCATAAAGTATCTGAAATAGTTGAAGTCATTTGAATGAAAGAATAATTATGAAGGAATTGACAGAAGCGATTAAGAGACAAAAGAGCAATAAAACACCAGGGCCTGATAGGTTACTGACAGAATTTTATAAAAAGTAACAAGATATATTAGGCGCGGTGATGTTGGATGTTTATATTGAAGTTCTGCTAAAAGCAAAAATACACTTGTTTCATATTATCATATGTGGTGGACATGTCCACAAGTTAAAAAATATTGGACAAAAATACATACCTGGTTGGAAAAAAATGATACAACAGCATATAGTCATGAAACCAGAAATATTTTTATTGGGCATTCTACCAGAAAAATATGATAAAGAGACTATATACTTGATTTTACATGTATTAACTTCAGCTAGAATTGTATATACTTAACAATGGAAGTATGACGGGATCCCGACAGATGAGAATGAAATTAAGAAAATACTAGAATGTGCAGAAATGGATAGACTAACATTTACTATTAAGGACAAAGAAGAAACTAAATACTTTTTGACATGGGACTTATTTTATCGATGGCTAGACAATAAAAACAGAAGTTAGAAAGAAATGGACATAAAAAAGATAAATGTTAAAATGGAAATTTGTTAAAATGGACAAACAAAATATTATTGTTATTACATTATTAATGTTATTGTAATGAATGTTATTGTAAACACCTTAATTACGATTGCCTAAAAACAATTGTACTCAGACAACACACTGTTGGATTAAAATGGAATTTTTATATATTATATTAATAAAACAAATAAAACTTTTTTAAAGGGTTAAAAAATAAAACAGAAGAAATGAAACTTTTAAGGTGAACTTATTTTTTTAATATAAATATTGCATTTCATCAGCATTATTTATTGCTAATTTGGCTCAAAGTTAGGGCAACCTACCGGTAATATAATGAAACAGAAATAGTTCAGAGGAAACTGGAAACTAGTGTTTTGACTGAATTAACTATATATTTAGTATGATGACCTGCTTGCCAATGTTCTTACTTAATATCACCTATTTCTGACAGCCTTATATCTATTTTTTACATTTCCTTTCCAGTTCCTGTGCCTAAAGAATATCCGAACCTTCCTTGCTACCTGCTGTGAGAAGTTTGGTCTGCGGAAAAGTGATCTTTTTGAGGTCTTCGATTTGTTTGACGTAAAAGATTTTGCAAAGGTACTCCCCCCCCGCCCCATTAACAGTTTGCATATGATAGTAATCAAAGTCCTTTTGATCCTTTTTTTGATGACAAAGAAGTCATCGTGGAATGATGGATGGAATGGAAGATTCTCAGTCCTCTATGAATACTGGATTAAGTAATGGCACCATGTTGGAAAAAGCAGCTTTAATTATTAATATTCGTTATTGTTCCTAGTATTTGCTCCTAAAAGCAATTTTCAGAATTTTCCAAATCAAATCCCACTCCTAGTAAAATTAGTTAGCTGTTGTAATTGCAGCTAGTAGAATTCCTTACTGTCTTCTATCTCTATCTCTAGCATCTATCTTTATTTATATCTATCTACAAATCAAACTTCTATTCTATTTTATTCTTTATTTGTATTTTATTTGCATTTTTATTTGCATTTATTTATTTACATTTTCATTTGGATGGACCATAAGATTATTTAAAATATTAAAAATCATAAAACCATGTAATCAATTACATTATATTAAAAGCGACAATTCCATTGTGATGCAGACATTTAAGCAAAATGAACAGCAAGTAAAATCATGTGCAGATTGTAGCAAATTAGGGTATTTGTTTTGGAATGAATTCAGAGGTCACAATGAAACATAATGGCTAAAGAATATGTGTGCACTCCATTGTGCCCCTCTCAGGATTGTGATACCCTGACTGGGCATGACATCTCAATTCAGTAAACTAGGATTGGCAGGTCCCTGAGGCTCAGATTTTAAGATTAGAGCCACCTTATTGAGCCAAAAAAAGGTTCCACATCAGTGACTGAAGATCTGATACCTCAGGAGAAAACTTAAAAGGAGGGAGATATTTTTAAGAGGAGTAGTTGTAGTTATGTTAAAAAGGGCATAAAATCTTTATGAAATGATAGCTCAACCAGCATTTCACAGTATCCCTTCAGATATTCAAAGCAGGTAGATATTCTTATTTGTCTTTGGTGATGCTTGTAGATTATCACTCCAGACAGCTGCAAACTAGATATGTCTTGTCCCAAAGCCTGTTCTCTCTCTGTCTGTCTCTCTGTTTCTCTCTCCCTCCCCCACCTCTCATTTCTATCTCTAGTACCTACAAAACATGTCTCAACTGCTTGAGAAAGCCAAGCATGTTGTGTCATTCTTGTTTTCACTTAAGTGCAGCATTACCTAGCCTTTTCTGAAAAGAGGTGCAGTGTAACCTCACTGCATTCCCAGACCTTCTGCTTTCATTCAACAAGTCTGGGAGCAACCATGAGCTGTTGCCCACAATAGGATGTGAAATACAGTAGCAAGACCACATAGCTGGCTGTAGTGGGTGTATCCTAAGGTCTGTCTGTAACATGCTGCAGCAGAACGTTTCCTTGAAACCACAGGTTGTCAAAAAAAAAGGCAAAACAAAACAAATCTGGCATGCTCCAGGAAAAAAGCATTAAAACATGAACTTCAGTCACACTCCTCTTTTTGGAATACCATATCCCATATCCTCTTTCTTTCTTTCTTTCTTTCTTTCTTTCTTTCTTTCTTTCTTTCTTTCTTTCTTTCTTTCTTTCTTTCTTTCTTTCTTTCTTTCTTTCTTTCTTTCTTTCTTTCGCCTTTGAGTCCTGGTAATTGTCTGGAGTTTTCCTGGCATGATTTTAATAAGTACTCTATCCTTGCCTCCTTCCTACAGTTCCTTCCTTCACTCAGCTGGCTTCATGCCTAAGACAGAACTAGAATTCAGGGCTTCGATGCTGATTCCTTAACTACCATGCCAGTCTGGGTCTCTAAGTTCCAGTATTTAGAAAAATTATGAAAGATTTCTTTTAGAGAGATTCAGGTAGGATGGTTTTATCTAGTGGTAACAATAGTTTTATTAACAGCATGTAATAGTTTTATTTATTTTGAATTATATTATTGTCATTTTGGTCCAAAAGCTAAAAAATGAGCATTCCCAAATTCTTTGAAATGTTCTGTTTCTAAAATAGGGAATTTTGATATCCCTAATTAAAAGCTTCATCATCTTAGAACCCTTAAGATCTAGTTTAAGAGCTAAGGACTGAGAAAGAGTGATTTGCCAACTGAATTTATGGCTGAGAACAAATTTGAAGTAGGGGATTTCCACATCTTGTTCTGAATCACCATCTCACACCCACTCTATACTATATAATAAGCATAAAAAGAAAAACATTCCTTTTGTCATCTTGAAGGCTAACATATTTATCATGGCAGCCACTCTTCATATAATGACTATTTGAGGAATTTTGCTGCTGGAGACAAAGCCCAGAGGATAACCCCAACCTTATAACCTATTATACCTATTATTGTCAACAAATAGATGTTGCCACTTTGCTGCTGCAAAACATGGCTGGCCCAATTCTACAAAATACTTATGTATCTATATGGAATGCTAGGCTAGGCTATATGACAACTGTATGACATGAGATCTAAAATACTTTTATTTCAAGTAATGGGAGCATACAACAGTATGGTGTGTTTGCTTCGCTTAAGAACTTGTTATAAAAATACTCTTGAGAACAAATCAAAATTCACAAGAAAGTTTTAAGAAGACAGGCTTGGGATTTAAACTAGATGAGTCAACTTGAAACTTGATATATTTTTAAACCTATTATGATATCATCAGAAATTGACTGCAAAAATAAGTCATTAGATCAGGGGTGTCAAACCCACGTCATGGCGTCATCTCATGATGTATTGTGACTTTTTTCCCCTTCGCTAAACTGGGCGTGGCCAGCATGTGACACTTCTGGCCCACGGGCTGCAAGTTTGACAGCCCTGCATTAGATCTTATAACAACTCCTTAACACTGCATTATATTAAAGTGTTCTAGATAGAATTGGAAGGATTGCAAGCAAACCAATATATGTCACCATCTCTACTGAAATATCCATAATGAATGATGCTCGTTTTGGCTGAAAATATTCAAAGATATTAGAAAAATTGCATTCCTATTTTTAGTCATAAATGTTAGTATAGTTATGTTGCCCATCCCCGCCATATAAAAACTGCAACAGAAGAGACTAATTCAAAATATATGGTTAGCTATAAAATATAGCAAAATACTGAAAACCTACAATATATTATTCTTTGGTACTTAGCAGTGAGGGAAATAGGATTGGTTGAAAAACTAAAACAGTTTCAAGAATATATCATCTTTTATATACGTATACACACACATCCATATAGGGAGGTTACATCTGCTTTGCTGTAATTTTTTTATTGCTACATGTTAACGTGCTTTAAAAAACATGAATCAAGCAGTACAGTCAACACTTGCTATGTTGCAGGAAATGATGGTAAAACCCCATGAATTGATAGCGAGGAATCACAAAGACATGAAATTAGAAATGAGAACGGAAATAGGAGTGAAGAATGAGATACAAAATTTGGATAGTAAAATCGGAAAGATGCAGGAGACAATGACAAAAAATGAATAAAAATTAAACACAGTAGAGGCAAGAACTGAGGTGGTGGAAAAAAGATTAGAGGAATCAGAACAAAATTGGAAAGTCTTATATTGTGAACTTCAGGATTTTGTGGTGCATATAGAATTAGAAAAAGCATCATTTTATTTGAGATTCCAGAACGTTGTTGAAGATAAAAAGGAAGATCTACGTGATATAATGGCGAACTTGATAGCAACAGCCCTACAGAAAGACAAACAGGAAATCGAGAATGACATCGATGAGGTTTACAGAGTATATACGCATTACGCCCGAAGACACAGACTACCCCGAGAAGTCCACATCCGACTCACAAGAAAGATGATATGAGACATGCTATAACGCAAGACCAGAGACGAGCCACTGTTATATAAAGATCATGAGGTGGTAATCTTGAAGCAAATACCCAGGAGAGTTAGGGAGCAAAGAAGGGGTTACCAGTTTTTGTCATCTCAGTTAATTAAGAATAGTATATCATTTAGATGGCTCACCCCAGAAGGGCTCCTACTAGCATGGCAGGACCAAAAATATAAAATCAACACAATAGAGAAAGCGCATCAATTTCGTGAACAACATCTGGGACCTGAGGAAGAATGTGAAAATGGAGAAAATTCAAATACAAGAAGTCAGCAAGAACAACTCTCCGAAGAGAAAGAACTTGCACCACAGTTAGAATCTTAGAAACTTGGAGAAGAAGAAGAGGACAACAGACCAAGTACAAGAGAACCTAGAACAAGGAAAGAAATAAAAAATGTTCTCCATAGAGAGTAACATGAACAGAGAAATCACCCTATTTTCAGTTAATATCAATGGTTTAAACTCAACATTAAAGAGAAAACAATCATTTGAAAAACTTAAAAAACAAAATGTAGACATAATTTGTATACAAGAAGTACACATCATAGATAAACAGGCAAACCTTCTAAAGGATACTAATTTGGGAAAATGTACTGGGCTCTTTCAAATCAAAGAAAAAGGGGTATCATAGTATATATAAAAGATTGGCTGCAACACAAACAAGTATATAAGGATGATGAAGGGAGAATGTTAATTATAGAAATAATATTAAACCAGAAAAAGATTTTGTTAGTTACAGTATATGCCCCGAATGTAAATCAAAAAGAATTCTGTAATAAACTCCATCACAAGATAATAGAAACTGAATATACAAGTGTATGTATTGTAGGAGATTTAAATGCTGTTTCAGACAAGGACAAAGACTATAAAAGCTCCCTCCCAAAAATAAAAGGACACTATTCCCATCTTCTCTTAATAACATGGTGAGGGAATTAAATTTGAAGGATGTGTGGAGAGAACTGTATCCAACTAAAAAGCAATACACTTTCTTTTCCAATCCCCATCACTCTTGGTCTAGAATAGACCAGATATGGATGGACCCAGATTTAATGGAAAACACTGAAAATATAGAGATCTTGCCAAAAGTATGGGCTGATCATAACCCTATTCAAATTAAGTGGAAAGAGAATGATTGGAAGATGGACATTTAATAATAGTATACTAAAAGATAATGAATATATTGAAATGGTGAAAAAAGAATTGACAATATTTTTTGAAATAAATAAGAGAGAACATACATCCCTTCAAAACTTCTGGGATACAACAAAAGCTTACGTGAGAGGTTTAACTATTGGCTGTAGTAGTAAATAGAATAAAGAAAAAAGGC
The DNA here is from genome assembly GCA_023653725.1 of Bungarus multicinctus. Taxonomy (NCBI): domain Eukaryota; kingdom Metazoa; phylum Chordata; class Lepidosauria; order Squamata; family Elapidae; genus Bungarus; species Bungarus multicinctus. The sequence goes on from CM042834.1 coordinate 163,343,337, forward strand.
AACAACAAAATGTGTGGAGAGAGAAACTTAAAGATCTAGAAGCAAGTAGACAAATTGATCCAAATAATCAAAATATTAATAAAGAAATAGATTTGGTAAAACATAAAATAAATTTAAGTATGCAGGAAAACCTGGCCTGAAAAGTTAAATTAGTAAAACAAAATTATTTTGAAAACGCAAATAAGCCAAGGAGATGGTTAAAATAAAAATAAAATAAAAAAAGAACAAGGAAAAAGAATAATTGTAGCTCTCCAAGACCAAGAAGGGAAAGAAGGAGGAGGAGGAGAAGAAGAAGAAGAAGTTTATTGTCATTGTACAAGTACAACGAAACTGTGGATGCACCCCAGCAACTGTTTGCAATACAATAAAACCAAAGCACTTAAAGATAAAAATAAGAAAAATAGAGTACCCACACCTCCATTTGCAATTTGAGAGTACAATATTTACGAATATACACAAAATATACATCCAACACTGACTGTGATGCTTTGCTGAATGTAATACACAAGAGATGGATTGTACTGTAATACATTATTATATATCTGAACGAGATATTGCGGTTTCACATCTTTTCACATCTTAATATGGTAGTGACATATTTATCTGCAGTTCGGATGGTCCAGGGAAAAACACTATTTGTTAGTCTAGTGGTGTGGGATTTTATTGACCTAAAGTGCCATCCAGACGGCAGCAAGTCAAAAAGATAATTGCCAGGGTGTAAGGGATCTTCTATGATGGCCTTGATTCTGCTTTGGCAGTGGGACCTGGCTAAGTCTTGCAGGGAGGGCAGAGGGCAACCAATGATCTTTTGAGCTGTGTTTATCACCCTCTGTACAGTTTTCCTGGCTATGAGGAGCCTGCATACCACACACCCAGACAGTATGTCAGAGTGCTCTCCATAGAGGCTTTATAGAAAGCCAGCAACAGCTTCTTTTCCAGATTGTTTTTCCTGAGAGTCCGCAGGAAGTGCAGCCACTATGGCCTTGGTGTTAGGGGACCAGGAGATATCAGCTAAGATATGGATGCCAAGGAATCTGATCGTAGAGACAGTTTCCACTCGTTCTCCATTAATGATGAGTGGGGTGTGGTCCTGTCCATGTTTCCTGAAGTCCATAATCAGTTCTTTGGTTTTATGGACATTTAGTGACAAATTGTTATGTGAACACCAGACAGACAGGTTCTCTACTTCTGCCCTATATGCTGTCTCATCTTCTCCAGAGATGAGACCAATCACGGTCATGTTGTCCGCAAACTTTATGATGGTATTTGTTGTGTAGCTTGGTGAGCAGTCAAAGGTGTACAAGGCATATAGCAGGGGGCTCAAGACACAACCCTGGGGAGAACCAGTACTAAGTATAATAGTGAAAGAAAGGTAGGGGCCAAGTCTAACAGACTGTAGTCTGTTTGTCAAAAAGTTCTTAATCCAGGAGCACGTGGGGGTGGGGACCTGCAGATTATACAGTTTGGTTACTAGTGGGATGATAGTGTTAAACACAGACCTGTAGTCCACAAAAAGCATCATCACATAGCTCTGTTTGTTCTCCAGATGACTCAGCGCTCTATGAAGTGTGATGGCCATAACATCCTCTGTAGATCGATTTGCTCTATAAGCAAACTTATGTTGATCAATGGAGGGCGGGAGGCAGTCTCTGATGTGCTGTGAAACTAGTCGCTCAAAAACCTTCATGATGGAGTTTGTTAATGCTATGGGCCTATAGTCATTGAGAGTGTTTATATTTGTTTTTTGGGGGACGGGGATGATGGTTCAGCCTTCAGGCATTGTGAGATGATGGCATGTGTTAAAGATAGATTGAACAGCTCTGTAAGTATTTCTGCTAACTGGTCAGCAAACGCTTTAACTACTGCGCCAGGAATGCCATCAGGCCCCGCAGCTTTCCTGGAATTTACTGCTCTCAGTGTTTTTCTTACCTCATGCACCTGAAGAGAGAGAAGTGCAGCATCATGGTCCTCGAGAGGCAGTATGTCCAGGTTCTTGGTGGTCTCGAAGTGTGTACTCAGGCTAAGGAAAAGAAAGATATTGCTAAGGACTTTTTTACAAATCTATACAATCAAGAAGAAATACTAGAAGAACTTATTAATCAATATCTGAAGGAAAAAATTTGCCGGAAATTACGGACGAAGAGAAATGTATTCTAAATAATAAAATATCAATAGAAGAAATTAGAAAGGCAATTGGAGCCCAAAAACCAAATAAAACCCTGGGCCCGGATGGAATTCTGTCTGAATTCTGTAAGGAGTTTCAATATTGGAGGAGTTAATAACAAACTTATATAATGAAGCCTTAGATAGTGCTATTATACCAAAGTCATGGACCAAAGCATATATAACTGTCAGGCTACAGAACTTTTTCCCATTCAATCAATAAGAATGAACTTCTGAGAACCAAATGTATCAAAAGGAATCCTTTAGTGAGATGAGACAATTCATGTAGGAGTTCAAAGCAGCGTCTGAGGTCCCTCAGGCATACAGTGATAGATAAGGGAGTTTAGAACCCCACCCCTTCTCTCAATGTTTATTTAGGGAAAGAAAAGCCAATATGTTAATTCCCCTCCCAGCCCCTCTGTAGTAAGGATCGTTTTCACAATTTCCCAAGACGTACCTAACTTCCCCCCACCCCCTTTTCAGAACGGGCTGTTTTTTGGAGATTGCCCAGAGCACTTCATGTGGAGTTTTTATGGTCTTCTCATCTCCTGGCTGTGCCTCTCAGAGGTGTTAGGTTCTGGCCACCTGGCTTCCCTCCCTCCATTGTATCATGTGTGGGTGTACAAATTTGATATAAGGTTAAATATATTCAGGTTACATCAAGAAAGGATTTCTTTATCAGTTCCCCCCCACCTTTTTCTTCTTCCACTGAAGAAATGACAGATACATGGATCTGACAATAACCCTTATTCACAAAGAGCAATCAGATCCACAAAAGATTCAAAATTACAGGCCAATATCACTTTTAAACATAGATTACAAGATTTTGGCCACAATATTGGTGGAAAGATTAAAGAAAATATTAAGCAGGATTATTCATACTGACCAGAATGGGTTTCTACCATATAGACAAATGAAGACAAATACAAGAATAATTATGGATGTCTTAGAATTATATGAAGTACACACAACTAAATCAATGGCACTGATGTTTTTAGATGCTCAGAAGGCTTTTGACAACTTGAATTGGAATTTTCTTATTAAACAATTAATAGGCATGAAATTTGGTGAAAATTTTTTAGGATTCATTAAAACAATATATAATACCAAACTTCAAAAATATTAACAAATGGGGAAAATACAGATCATATAAGAATAAATAAGGGTGTAAGGCAAGGATGCCCCTTGGCTCCCCTACTTTATATATTAGTAGAAGAGACGCTACTGGTACAAATCCGTCAAAATCAAGAGGTCAGGGGATTAAAAGTTAAAAAAGAGGAGTACAAACTTCAAGCATTTGTTGACAATATGGCATTTATAGTGGAAGATCCCTTGGAAATGACACCCATTTTAATGAAAGAAATAGAACAATATGGAAAGGTGGCAGGGTTGAAAATTAACAAAGAAAAAACAAAAGTGATAACAAAAAACTGTACAAATGAAAAAAGGAAGAACTAACAAAGAGATTAGGGATACAGGTGGTAAATAAAGTAAAATATTTGGGGATATGGCTGACAGGTGCTCATCAATTAAAAAAGATAATTATGATAAATTAACAATTCAAATATTTAAAGACTTAAATAATTGAGCTAAATTACAAATATCTGTATTAGGTCATATTGCAATAGTAAAAATGAATATTTTGCCAAAATTGTTGTTCTTATTTCAGACGGTGCCAGTCAAGTTGGAAAAAAGCTTTTTTGAAGAATTAAATAAATATATATCCAAATTTATATGGCAGGGGAAAAAACCCAGAATAAAATATAAATTGTTACAGGATGATAGAAAGAAAGGAGGCTTCGGTTTTCCAGATTTCGAAACATATTACTATGCTGCGATAGCAACCTGGCTCAAAGACTGGGTTAACTTGATAAATAAAAGGATCTTAACATTAGAGGGCTTTGATCTCCAACCTGGATGGCATGCATTTATGTGGGATGGAAAAAATAAATACCACTTGGACTTTCAAAGGCATTACATAAGGAGTGTGTTATTAACTATTTGGGAAAAGATTAAAAAAATACATTGCTGTAAGGTCCCACTTTGGTTATCTACAGTGGAGGCAGTTACACATCCAAACATTTTAGATTTTGATAATATTGTAAGATATAAAGATCGATTACATGAAGCTGGAGAGTTAAAGGGTAGGAATCAAATACAAATTCAAGAAAAAGAGATAGCATGGTGGCCCTATGCGCAGATACAAACGCATTACAAAAAAGATAACAATTTGGTTTTAGTATGACCTACCAAGAATTAAGTAAGATTTGGCATGGAGAGGAAAGGAAATTAATTAGTAAAATATATAAATATCTTTTGGATTACAAATTAAAAGAAGAAATAGTCAAGGAGTGTATGATAATTTGGGCAAAAAATGTGGGCCACAGTATTGAATTAGACAAGTGGGAACACATTTGGGAAATAAATTATAAATGTCAGCCTCGTACAAAGAGAATCTGTATAAAATGGTGTATCATTGGCACTTGCCACCCGTGAGACTAGCTAAGATGTTTCCAAACCTCCCCCCAAATTGTTGGAAGTGTAACTGCATCCAGGGAACATACTTTCATATGTGGTAGACATGTCCATATGCCCAGAAGTTTTGGAAAAATATTAAAAATTGGATTCTAAATATAACTAAACAAGATGTAAAACTTGAACCCAAAATCTTTTTGCTGGGTATGATAGGTTCAAAAATAGAAAAAAAATCAATATTTAATCTTGCACATTATAACAGCAGCCAGAATAAGCTACGCACAAAATTGGAAGCTGTCTATTGTCCCTTCAAAGGAGATGGTCATTAAAAATATTCACAAGTGTGCAGAGATGGATAGTCTAACCAAATTACTAAAAAAAAAAAACAAAGATAGTGAATACTATAAAGTTTGGAATTGTTGGTATGAATGATTAAAGAAAAAGCAACATTTGACAACTGAATAAGTTAATGAAACTATGAAGGACGTATGTTTAATCATAAAGTATTCTGTGAAATTAAAACATTAAAAGAATGAGGAAGGTATTGTAACAAGGTAGATCACGTCAATGTTATGGGGTAAAAGAAAAAAAAGAAAAGTGTAACCAATGCTCAATACCTGCTGCAAAACGTATATATGTACATATATTTGTTTACATGTTTGTTTCTTTTTAAATGTTTTAAATATATGAAACTTAAATAAACTTTATTTAATAAAAAAAATTAAAAAAACATGAATCAGCAGTTGATAATGAACTTGTGACTTGGTTGTGGAGCATAAATAAATAAATGAAATAAATAGTTGAACACCATAAATCAGTCAGGTATGTTGAAAAGTTAACTGAAGAATAGTTAACTATTGTAAACTTAAGAAATATTGGCAAAATAAGTGAGTCTAACCAAGGTGGAACAGAATGTCATCTAAATTATTATATCTAGGTATATCTGGGATTAAATGTTTAATATTTAATCATATTTTATTTGATGTACTATTCTGTACCTTGGAGAAGCTAAGTTTAAAAGATTAAAATAGTAATAAAATACAGAAGACATTATTGAAAGAAAGAAAACAGAGAAACAAGCAGTAGAGCAGGGATGTCAAACTCGATTTCATTGAAGGCCGCATCAAGGTTATGTTTAACCGCTAGGGCTGGGGTAAGTGTGGCCAGAGTGGGCGTGGCCAGCTTGACATCACTTTTGTTGGGGGCATCTGTACTCTGCCAGTGAAAACAGGCTCCAGAGCTCTGTTTTCAGTCATGACGGCCTCCTGCCGCCCTCTGAGAGTGAAAATGGAGCGTGCGGCAGTGATGGGATTCAATTTTTTTTACTACCGGTTCTGTACCGGCTTGGTGGGCGTGGCAGGGGAAGGATACTGTAAAATCTCCAGTCAGAGGTGGTATTTGCTGGTTCTCTGAACTACTCAAAATTTCTGCTACCGGTTCTTCAGAACTGGTCAGAATCTGCTGAATACCACCTCTGGTGTGCGGCCCTCCTGAGCTCCATTTTCACTGGCAGAGGCACTGAGGGCTGGTTGTTTGCTTCTAGGACGGCCCCACGGACCAGATCTAAGCACCCCGTGGGCCAGATCCAGCCCCTGGGCCTTGAGTTTGACACCCCTGCAGTAGAGGATATCCACCAACCTTCATCACAACCTGGTTAAAGTATGTGAGTTCTACCTTTGGGAATTGTTTATAAGACTGCCTGGAGAAAAATTGGGGAATGTATAGGTCAAACAAGAGTTCAGGCAAGAATTATTTTGAGGATAAGGACATTAGTTGCTCCCCTGTTTGGGCATAAATTCTATCATCAGTCAGATTTTTGCAGTCCTTTGGTGTTATGCACATAAGCTTATCATTTTCATCTGTAAAACCTATCCTGACCTGAAAAGTAATATTTAAGTCAATGAGGATTTAGTAATTAAATCCTAAGATGTCATGATCTGCACATCCCTGAATCTTTGCCTTTTTTGTTTCCTTCTTCCCTGCAGGTAATTGACACTTTATCAATACTATCATGGACACAAGTTGCCCAAAAGAAAGGGTTCGTGTAAGTACAAAATTAGTTCATGTATAGCTATTCAAAGAGACATTTGTACAATTTTCATTTAAAAACAAGTTTTTAATCTGAGTTGTTTTTAATGTAAGCTTCTTACAGTATATAGCATGTAAGTCTCAGAAGCTACAGGTAGTACCAAAATAGTGGCTGCTGCTAATAGGGCAAACCTGCTACTCCAGAGCAGAACTAGTTTGAAATTGCTGCATTGTTTGCCAATAGGCTTCCTGACCCAATTCAAATCTTCTTCCTAGTTTCCCCCAAAATTTGCAGGATTCACTTTCAGATCAATGAATGCCATTTCATGTCCATGTGCGTTGTCTCCTGCTACCTTTACTTTGGTCCTCTGTGTGGATACTTCCCAACAGTGGTAAAGTGGCAGGCAGGACAGATGGCAAAGAAGGTTGCTGCTCGTAATATATGGCTGTTAATCCATGTGTCATCTGAGCCTGTTGTTACTTGGTCCAGGTTCAGCTCAGGGCCAGCCTTGTGGGAGTAGCACTATTAAGAGGAATGGAACGTGCTGCCTCCTGGCTCAATTTGAGTGGCAGTTATTCATCCCAATATAGTATAGCACAGTGGTGGGATTCAATTTTTTTTACTACCGGTTCAGTGGACGTGGCTTGGTGGACGTGGCAGGGGAAGGATACTGTAAAATCTCCAGTCAGAGGTGATATTTGCTGGTTCTCCAAACTACTCAAAATTTCCGCTACCGGTTCTCCAGAACTGGTCAGAACCCGCTGAATACCCACCTCTGGTATAGCATCAAGGTACATTAGGAAGCTCCTTGCCAAATGTAATTCTGTTTGTTCAGTTCAAACACTGAAAAAATGTTTGGTGAGGATACTGTTCTCCCTGGAAGTATAGGTGGCATTGACTATACATTAGGTTTTTTTCAGCAGTGACTTTTGCATTTTGGATAATTCTTCCTAGAGGTATAGTGGTATTAATAGTAATATTTACACTGCAAATATTACAGATTACATATTAACAGAGTTGGAAGGTATCTTGTAGGTCATCTAGTCCATTTCTGACAGATGGCAGTCCAGTCTCTTCTTGAAAGCTTCCAGTGATGGAGCTCCCACAACTTCTGAAGGCAAAGCTGTTCCATTAGTTGATTGCTCTCACTGTCAGAAAATTTCTCCTTATTTCCAAGTTGAACCTCTCCTTGTTCAATTTCCATCCATTATTCCTTGTCTGGCCTATAGGTGCTTTAGAAAATAGCTTGACCCCTTTCTCTCTGTGGTAGCCTCTCAAATATTGGAACACTGCTATCATGGCTCCCCTGGTCCTTCTCTTCTCTAGACTAGCCACGCCCAGTTCCTGCAACTGTTCATCATGTGTTTTAGCCACCAGTCCCCTAATCATCTTGGTTGCTTTTTTCTGCATTCTTTCTAGAGCCTCCACATCTTTTTTATAGTGTGGTGACCAAAACTGAATGCAGTATTCTAGATGTAGTCTTACTAAAGCTTTATAGAATGGTATTAGTACCTCACTTGATCTTGATTGTATCCCTCTGATAATGCAATTTAGGATTGTATTAGTTTTTTGGCTGCCGCCACATACTGTTAGTTCATATTTAATTGGTTGTCCATCAATTAATAAGAACAGCCCCATTTGCCAGCATTGCATCTCTGGCAGGATTGAGTTTGCCTGTGAGGGCAGGAAATTTTATGTTATTCTAGTTTTCTTCAAGATCAAAGGGTAATGAATAGTACTTTAAACTTGGGCGGGGGATGGAAGACCCCAAAGAATGTGTATCAGGAGGTTTCCATCCATCCAGACAGATATATTGAATGGATAATCGCTTTCAGCTTATGGCTTTATGACAAAAAATTATGGCATTCACTGCAGCATAAGCAATGACTAACTAAATCATTAGATGCAGCTGATGGACTTGTACCTAATAAACAAATTCACCTTTAAAGTGCCTGGGGATTCTTTATTGGGTGAACAATATTATCCCTCTAGAATTCATGCCATAGACCTCCTACATTAATAGCACTGTAGGTGGGAAAACCTTGGTCTTTCTTTTCACCATGACTTAAATTAAGGATGAGAAGCAGCCTTGCTTCTTTTGGGGACACGTATACCATAAGGACATTGACTATGACCCTTACTTGAAGAAGATTTTTGACACATAACCTTGAAGCTATTTTTCCAGCATACTTTTAATTTCTGCTTGATATAAAAAAGATAAAACATGCAGTGTTTCCCCTTAGACTTACTTTGAAAGGATGTAGACTTGGGTGGCAGCTGCAATCATCCTACACAGTTAGTAGTTCCTGATGAGTGTTTGCCTGAGATGGACTGGCTTTTTCTGATTTGGCTCCTATGCTGTGTCATCTTCCCCCATTGAGGCGAGGATGGCCTCGTTACTCCCAAGCCTCCAAAAGTCTCTCATGATCCAGTTGTGTTCAGGGATCCCCTTCATCTATTATTGTTGTTTTAGCTGTTTATTGTAAAGGGTTTTTTAATGTTTACTAACTATAATGATTTTAGATATTACACAGCCCAGAGTCACTCTCTCCAAATATTGTGAATATTACTTTTAATATTCTATAATTGCGTGATTGGCATTGTGGCTATGTTTGCCTGAACTTAAGCATTTTTATTATTCTACAGGCCATTTCCCACAGAAGAGAGCATTGCAGATGATGACATCTACAGTGGTTTATCAGATCAAATTGAGTAAGAAGCACTTTACTTTGAGAAGGGAAAGATAATCATGGACTGGAATTGCTTTTGATTTTTGGGGTGGTTATGGGGTGGAAGTCTTGAATAAATATACAATTCCAAATTCAACATTTTGTACTGTTGCATGTTGAAAACCTGCAGATTTGTTTACAGACTACCTTAATGATAGTCATTCTTGACATTAGGAAATCTGTCATCTAGTCCACTGTCACTAAACCCTGAGGCCTAATATTGACCAACTGTAGATTTGTTTGTCTCCTTTGATGTTGTTATTCACATCACAGTTAAAGAAGTATTTACAGAGTAAAGTAAAGAGTATTTGGGAGAAAAAGATATTATTTATTTATTTATTTATTTATTCGAACTTTTATACCGCTCCCTCTCCCAAAAAGGGACTCGGGGCGGTGTACAGCCTACTAAAAACACATAACTGACATCAAGAATAAATATAATTTAAATACAGTTTAAAAATATATTAAATACATTGGTCCGGCTGTATCCCATCCAATTGAAAATTTAGAAATGTAAAATCAGGGATTAAGTTAAAAGTTAAAAATATAAAATTAACAGTTAAAACCCAATATGCAGGATCCAATCTGAGTTGGTCACCCAAATCAAAGTTTTGTATGGAATTCATCCTTAGCCCAAGCCCCAAAGCTTGGTCCCAGTGACCAGCTCAGATTGGATCCTGCAACATTATCCTGGGACACATATATGTGTCCTCAGTTGTAAAAAAAATTTGTGCCCCCAAAAGGCTATGGTGCTAATGCTTCACCCTTTTCATGTTAAAACAAAATCAGCCCTCAAACTAACACTTCTACGAATTGTTGCCACTGAATCTTTAGCTTCTCTAACAAAGCAGGGCATATTGGGGGAAATATTTTTACATGTTATGCAGGTTCCTAATTAACAAGTGTGCAATTGCATCTTCCACAGAGACTGGAGAAATGCAGTTAGCTATTAGAATAAATGATGGATATGAAGATCCTAAAGTTCTGTTTTTAAGGGAAATGCCATACTGGAAGTGCACTTAAGATTTTGTTTAGTGATATTATTGTTAGGAAAAGCCTGTTAGCTATACATCACATATTTCAATGCCAAGGGATAGAGATATAGACCTTCAAAAGTCACATTTTGCCACTTTGGGAGCACCAGCCTCTAATATTATCCAGATGATTTCTTATAATCAGACTGCCATTTGGATTCAGCTTTTCTAAAATGTTGGATTGTCCACCTTTCCCTGGGAAAGGCTGATCTTGTAATATTTACATTGTAGGTTTACCTTTTCTGTTTCCTTTTTCACCAGTGACACTATGGAGGAAGATGATGACCTTTATGACTGTGTTGAGAATGAGGAAGAGGAAGGGGATGAGATCTACCAGGACCTGATGAGATCAGAGTCAAGTGCCACACCAGTAAGTAGTGGGAAGTGATAGTTATGAGGCAGAATTGGCTGCAAAACTTTCAAACACTTCAGCAATCTATCCAAAGAAAACATTGCTTCTGCAATTGATGTGTTAATACCTTTTTGTAGAGGAGAATTATGTCCCCAACAGATTATAGGCACTTTGAGAAAGAACTAAACCAAATTAAAAATAGGAAGGTCATTTTCATTTCCATTTTATCGATGGAGTTATATTTGAAATGTAATCTCCTGGTTTCAATGGCAGAGGCCATGGATATTCAATAGACATATTATCCTTTTTCCATTAAACAAGAACTTTCACTATGTTTTGTGTCTTGCAACAGCGAATGACTGAACTTGATAAAAGGAAATGCTGCCTTCAGGAGATCCAACAAACAGAAGAAAAATACACAAGCACACTAGAATCTATTCACCAGGTATTTATACTCGATATCCATCTAATTCACCTCTTCCTTACCAATTGTTCAGGCGGTACTGTATTTTTCTCTGCCATGTATTTGAAAAGAGCAGCTTCTTGGAACAGGATTAATTGATATGAAAGATAAGAAATATAAAGTCAGTGACTCAGGACCTTGTTGAGTATCAGAAAAGAAATAAAAATGGGGTTGGCCCACTACTGCCACAATGTTTAGTACTCCATTATTTATAGCTAACCAAAATATAAGTTGTGATCTTGAGCCCCACTGACTAGGTACAGAAATCCCTTGGGGTTTTGTCTCCCCATTTCATTACTTAATGCTCTCATGGAAATGCTGAACTCAGCAACTTTGAAAAAATGGACATGCTGTGTTACTTTTAACATCATGAGGTCCAAGGGAAATCTAAATGGTCCTGGGTTCTCCACATCTGCATTTGATTTGCACATGCAGAAGATGGGGTTGGAAATCCTATAGTCAAACATGTCTTCTAAGAGATCTGTTAGGGTGGCATGAGCTTCCATAGCAGAGGTGGTATTCAGCAGATTCTGATCAGTTCTGGAGAACCAGTAGCGGAAATTTTGAGTAAGTCGGAGAAGCAGAAAACCCCACCTCTGACTGGAGATTTTACAATATCCTTCCCCTGCCACACCCACCAAACCACTCCCATAGAACCGGTAGTAAAAAAAATTGAATACTACCCACATTTCCATAGCCACTGGAAAAATGCCACCCTGACTCCATGCTATTCCTAATCCAGCAGTTGAGATGTCAAGCACTTTCATTTCAAAGAAGAAGTCAGAACATGCACTCACACATTTTGAGTCTCCTGAACTTCTTCCACAAGATTTTGATGAGAATTGGGCAAATGCGGTTGAGAATTGTCTTTTTTCCTCCTAACATGAAGTGTTCTTTCACTTAACATGGCATATTTATCTCTCTTCAGTATCTTCTCTCTTGAATTATCTTGTTACTGGTCATTTCAACTAGGATCTGTTCTTTGCAGCATTTTATGAAACCACTGCAATTGTTCTTGCAACCTCAGGACCTTGAGAATATTTTTATTAATATTGAGGTAAGTTCGTCCCATATTTTGATTATACTAATTTTCAGGAATTTTGTATCAGCAATCCTACATAAATGTAATGCATCTTTTTATAGTTGGACTTCAAGAGATAGATTTAATTAATATAGTGCAAGAACAGGCAAGGCATTGCCATGCAGGCACCTTGGAGAGATTTATATGAACATAGTCAGGATTTCATTGGTCTGAAAGCTACAGACAGCTGGCACCCAGTAAATTTGCTTCCAATACAGTTTGCAGCGCAAACTCCAAAATCAGTTCCAGTGTAGAAATCTTGACAATGGCAAAGAAACATGTAGGTTTCAGTTCCATTATGCCTGATAAAGTTTGTTGTTTACTGATATAGTTTCACACCATAAGACAGCACTAAGATGTAGAAATAAGGTAAATCAAGTCTGTAGAAAGGACGCAGTGGAAACAAGTTAATGGTTTTATTAAAAGTTTTACATAAAAACTAAAATGAAGGGAGGGAGGGAGGAAGGAGAAAGAAAAAAGTGCAGAAAGAAAAAACAAAACAAATATTTAAAAGTTTGCCATTTCTTCTGCACAAATAAAAGTACATTTACAATATTAACTTTTGTGTTATGATTACAAAAAAAGAGCTCACTTTTCTCTGTATCCTGTTTTTTCTAATCATCAAAACCAGAAATCATAAAGCATATTTTTGTTTCATGAAAAAAGTCTATATAAACACATACATACACACACACACATTGATACATACAGTACATACATACATACATTTAGAAAGTAAAATAGAAGGGAGAGCTATGCATGCTCCTTGATGTTAAAGAAAAAAGAAAAAGAAACAAATAAAATTAGCTCCAGTCTTTTTTGAAAAAAGAGACAGCTTAATGATTAAAATTAACAAAAACAGCCAGAAGTATCGAGATGCTGAGCATTGTGCCCAGGTTCTAACTGAGCCTGTTTTGATAGAGTAGTTGTTTTTTCTTTTCTAGGTTTTGCTCTTTGGGTGAGCTGCTGTTTTAATCCTGGTGGGGTTTTTATTGTTAGCTATTTTAAGTTGTTTGCCTGTCATTTGGTCATATAAATCAATATCATAAATAAATAATAAGCAGAAGGAAAATAAAGGTTATAAAATTTATTTTCAGACATAAATATAATATCTCTGCCTCATTATGTAATGACCAAATAAATGAATACAAATGTTTAATTTCCTTACAACCATCTCAATCCCTTTTTCTTTTACATTGAAGGGATGGGGCCCACCATCCTGAAACCATCCTGACCAGTGATGGATTTTATAGTACTAGGCAGGAAAGATTGGGACAGGATTCTAGTGGTCAGCCAGCATGGTTTCAATATCTTCCATAGTATAATGATATCCTTTGGCCCTGGCAGTCTTTCCATACGGGGCCACAAAACTCCAGCCCTTCCTGCCCTTTTCACCTTTATCATCCACACACAGCTACTTTTTTCTTTTTTTTACAAATAATCATAATGCATTTGTAGTGATTTGCAGTATATATGTTCCATGCATTATACTGCATGTTGATGCAGTCCTCAGATCCCATGACCACAGAGCACCAAAAACCTCACCTGCAATGCATTTAAAAGAATTGCATTCTGCCTATGGCCCCCAGGATAGCCGGATTCCAATAATCTCCCTCCTGGACAGGCTTTCATCTTGCTACACTTGTGGCCTAGACTTCCTTCCTTTGCTTTGTCCTCTGTAACCTTACTGGTTTGAGTTTGCTTATGTATCACTTCCCTTCTCTCTTTCCACGGCCAGAGTGACTCACCTGCAAAGATGAGCTATTTATTTTAGACAAGAGCTTTGTGGCTCAAACCTCAGTCCTGAAATAGCAGCGGAGAAGGCTTTGGATTCATTATCCTTTCCAGTGAATGGGGTTTCCCTTCCAAAGGGTGAAAAAGCAGATGGTGGCACAGTGGTTAGAGTGCAGTACTGCAGGCTACTTCTGCTGACTGTCAGCTGCCTCTGCAGATTGAATCCCACCAGGCTCAAGGTTGACTCAGCCTTCCCTCCTTCCGAGGTCGGTAAAATGAGGACCCAGATTGTTGGGGGCAATATGCTGGCTCTGTAAACCACTTAGAGAGGGCTGTGAAGCAGTATATAAATCTAAGTGCTAAGTGCTATTTATTTTTATGGAGAATAAAGACTGAATTTGCTTTCTGTAAAGGAATGTGTGGATGGCTCTAGGGAATGAGGGGAAGAAATGCTAGCTAGAAAACAAACAGATCAAAAAGGCAGGAGCCCTCAGTGGCTTAATGGTCAGGGAAAGAAATTTAGCAAGGACCTGCCCTAACAGATCAAGCATTTAGTTAGTTAGTTTACTTTATTGTCATTGTATCTTGTACAACAAAATTAAATGCCATCTTCAGTGTACATTAAAACTATAAAAAATAAACCCACATCCTTTACATTCTATACAATTGAATTGAAAACCCCCGATATTGTATTAATATTTCACTATAAAGTAAAATTCAGTATAGTTACTGCTCTGGGATAGAAGCTGTTTTCAAGCCTATTTGTCCTTGTTTTTAATATCCTGTATCATTCCACCACCATTTAAAAATGGTGGTGGGAAATTTTACTTTCAGACTTGGAAGACTCTATTAATGCTTCCTTAAAATAAATTAGAATTAGTTCATCTAGTTCTGTTTTCTGTCTACTTTACCTGGGAGGTTGGACATTTACATTCTCTTTGCTTTAATCTGTATATGTATTATGAAACTTCATTTCAAAATGGCCTGGCTAGGATGAAAGCTTAACTCAAAGTAATTCCCTCTGTGTTCAGTGAAATTTAATCTAATTTTTAAAATAATCTCTTCCCCCTTCTCTTTCTTCTCCTCCTCCTTTATATCAACAATATATATTTACTAGAAAGATATAGCTCATATACAAAAGACATATTTTAAAAAATGGAAAGAAATTAGAATTTCCATGACATTTAAATTCAACATTTTTAAATTATCAAAAAGGAAAAAAAAGAAGGAAAACAGACAATTATTAAACAAGTGTCTTTATTTTCATATTTTTATCTGACATTTCTCTAAATACTTAGCACAACTGTGACATAACAATCCTTATCTTTAGACAATTGCCTGACAGAGTTAATCTGGAACAGAAATGTCAGATGTAAACAAACCAAGCAAATGAGTTATACTTTATCAATGGTTTTTCTACTCCATTAGGAACTTTTGAAAGTTCATCGGTGCTTTCTAGTCGAGCTGAAGAATGCTTTGTCTTTTAATCACTCTCAGAATCTCTACCAAGTGTTTATCAAATACAAAGAACGGTAAGTGCCTTCCTCAACAGGTCTAAAGCTGCCCCCAAATTATGGAAATCTAAGCCAAAGTTGGCCCAGCCCTTTATCATATCCATGATGCTACAGATTACCTGAGACTGTAACACAGAAGTATACACTTTGAGGCTACAAAATGTATGAAGTATCAAGATCTGTGAATAGATACATGTTACAGTGGAAATGCACTACTAGATAAAAAGATTGATATAGAGTTGTACTAGATGGTTTGATCTTTATTGACATAGAAACCATGTCTTTGGAAAGATGCCATTTCTATACTGCCCCATGCTGATATCTAACATAACAGGCATGTTATTCTATACCCATCCCAGAAGCAGATATTTTAAATTAGGATATCTAATCTGGGTGCAGACATTCAGCATAACCACTTGGTCGTTCAATAATTCATTCAACTCCGGACATAATTTCATCAACATCATGTCTCAATAAATGTTTCTTTGAGGTTCTTTTCATAAGTACTTGCTAATGTCATGAGAAATAGTATGCAGCCACATTGTTTTCTGTCTTTTCCCTTTCTAAATTGCCTCCAATTTTTCCTCATGTGCATCCTGTATTATTTTGCCTCCTTGAATGTCTAAATTATTTAAGCTTTAGGCTTCATTAGATTTTCCTGTGAGCAGTCTGGCCCTATTTCATCTAGAATTGAGTGGTGTGACCTTCTTGCAATGCAAGATTGAAAGACAAAGATAGCTGCCTTCTAATAGCTATTCATATATTTGGAGCCCAGATTTAGTAGCTCAATTGCTTAATTTCCCTGTGTTCCCAGAGAAATATAAAATTTGAATCAAATAACTGAGTGTTGTTTAACATTCAGAACTGGACTTTTCATCCATGCAAACACTAATACTCCCTAGCAATATACACAAGTATATAAACTGTACTGGCAGTAACAGCCAAGTTCAAGTTGGAATATTTCTCTATAGATATGTAACTTTCATTTACCCTGGTTTCTTACACTTCACTTACAGGTTCTTGCTCTATGGTCGCTATTGCAGTCAGATAGAGGCAGCTACTAAATACTTGGACCAAGTATCAAATATTAGTGTGGATGTGCGCATGAAACTACAGGTGAGAGATGCTATTTCATACATGTGCTAGACTCTGCCCACCAAAAAGCTGCTTTATGTATCATATTTAGTGGAGAGAATTGCTTTCATGATGATCTACGGGTTCCATATCTATGCTGCAAGAACTGGATGACAGCTAGATGGCAACAAAGAAAGATATACTGTATGGTAACGCTTACCCTTTGTTGCCATCTAGTGATCATTCAAGGCTTTTGCATCACAGATGATCATCCTTTTATTGGCCTTTCCACTTTAGCAATGATATAATCTAGCTTCATCAACCTGATTACTGTCAGATGAATTGAGATTCATTTCCCATAATTCTCAACTAGCATGCTTGGAGGGCAAGCGGAGGAAGACTGTTAACTTCTTTTAAAAAAAAATAAATGTACATTGATTTATGTAATGGTATGTGTGAATTACCTTGGTAAACAAGGAAAGAGATGTGGCCTAGGGAACAAACAGATAAGGGGAGGGACAGCTGATCCTCTTATCAGACTGTAAGAAGAGATGACAGGAGCTTTGCATGTTCAGATTTGGAAGATTCTATTATTGTAGCCTTACAATACAGTAGAATTAACTCATCTGATCTGTTTCCCATTTGGTTTACATGCTGCCATTATGCAATAGAATTACACAAAACTGCATAATCAAATTAATACACCAGTACATTTAATAGTAGTCTTTTTTCTCTCTGTTACATTAAAAGTAAAAAAAAAATCAACTACCACTTTTGGAAAGTTCTGAGTCCCTTCCCACACACCCAAGACTTTCAGGTTTTGAGTGATCCTGAACAAAACCAGAGAAAAATATAAAGAACAAAACCACCTCTGCAAAAATCAGATGTGCAAAATAAAATCCCAGAACAATTGGAAAGAGTGTCAGTATCATGTCCTAGTTCTCAACGGAAGCCTTGCTGGTCTGATGCAATACTGGTGAGTCTGGCAGCTACTCCAAGGCTCTAGATGCAGACATGTGGTCTTACCACTGGCATATTAAGTTAAAAACAAGAAATCAGGAATGGCAAATGTGGTTTTGCTGGTGTGGAGGGTCAGGGAGATGATCTGGAAAGCAAGAATTGTTATACAAGACGAGAAAGTTGAGACATCCCTGGGATATTTGATAACAGGGTACAAAGTAATATTCTAAAGATATTCAGGCAGGATCCTCTCTGACCCTCTGGGATGTAAAAGGGAATGGAGGGACAGCACAATCAGGTCTGGAAAATTCTGTAAGTAAAGCCTCTCTCAATAAAGTTAAGTTCTAACGTCCTGTGGACTTTTGTTTCCTCATACCTCATAGTATCAGGAAACTATACCTGATGGCTGGTAAGTTATAGTTTGGTCTTGTGCAATAATATTTTCCCACTGCTGGAAAAGTATAAATGGCTATGAATGAATCATAAATCATATTTTTGCCTTTCAGGAATGCTCCCAACGGGCCAATAACGGCCGGTTCAGCCTGCGTGATCTCCTTATGGTGCCCATGCAGCGGGTCTTGAAATATCATCTTCTCCTTCAGGTAATAGTGTTTTATCAGATTATGTCCCCCATGTTGTGGAGAGGGAATGAAAAATGGGAAAAGGAGGAATGATGCTCAGAAAACCTAAGCAAGGTCTTTTCTGCAGCTTTCTCTCCTGTTCAGTTTGGGCTGGAGAAATTCCCAGAAAATTGAGGTCAGGTACCTACAGCCAGTTCCTTGAACAAATTCAGAAATGTGGTGGTTGGTGGGAGGTAGGGGGAGAGGGAGTTTGAAGGAAGAAGAGAAAGAAGAAGCTGGAAGCCAAGAATCTTAACTTTGTTTAGACAAGGTCTCCTTACTTTGAGTCTCCTGACTATTTTTTTTAAGAGATTTCTTCAAAACAGTGAGACTATTTCTACCCTTTTGTTCCTTGGGACAAGATTCTACAATTTATGCAGTTAAAAAAACCCATCTTAGTTTCAGCTGTCAGTGGAGATGTAGAGCATGAAAATCAGAGAAACACACATTAACCATTTTATCATATAATTGTGAAGTCTGTTAACTCCTGTTGTTTCCTTCTTTCTTCCAGGAGCTGACCAAATACACATTAGACCCAACTGAAAAGGAAAACCTGAGGCAAGCACTAGATGCCATGCGGGTGAGAGAAATATCTGTGGCTTTTCTAGTTTGGGAATGTAGTCTCTTTGATGGCAGTTACTACGAACCTGTAGCTCTATTGGAGCTCCCATAGCCATAGTCTAAATCTCAGTGACCAGGAAAAAACTTAGTAGTGGTAATAGTAGTAGTAGAGACAGAAAAGTAGTAGTAGAATGAGAAGGAGTCATTTGCTCCCGCTCTAATCCAAGGGGTTTCCAATTTGGGACTATAACTCTCATCAATCAGCTGCCAAGGATAGTTTAAATGGTTGCAAAACAATATTGAAGGTCAAAATTGATTTACATTATTTCTATAGTGCAGGACTCTCTCAGAATCAGATAATAGTATATTCAGTTCTGCAAAAGGTTGTTTAGGAAGTAAGCCACTTCATCTTGGGTATTTAGGGAAAAATTTCGATAATTCTTGGAGTTTTTTTAAATATATGACTTTTTTCTCTTTGGAAGAAAAAAATTAATTGTTTATTTCACTAGGATCTGGCTCAATGCGTGAATGAGGTCAAAAGAGACAATGAAACACTGAAACAAATAACTAATTTCCAACTTTCCATAGAGAATTTGGTGAGTGCTGCTGTGAGGGACTTTTGTAGAATCTAGATTTGAACAATTTCAATTCCTTTTGAGATTAATCCTGTTCATTAATTACACTCAATACCAAACCAATGGGACAGATCACTGGTCCAAATAGATTATATAGTCCATTGTCTCCAGCTAGCCCAGCTGTTGAGCCTCTTGGTTGTGGCTTTTATTGTATCAAGAGGTCACCAATAGGTGGGCTATGTGGGTTCAGTCTAAGAAGGGGAAATCACTAAGAAAGAAATCCCTAAAATAGCACCCATACCCACAGCCTACTAATACGTCACCTGCCTTCTTCCCCAAATGCTAGTATATCTTGCTATCCAGTATTTTGGAAGTTTCTAATGTATCCTCATCCTGAAGGTGGGGGGGTCTTTCCTTTCCACATCTTGTCAGATCCATTCACTTATTAATGCTCATTCTGTGACTCTCTAATTTGTCTTTGACCCTTCCATTGTTTACCTTCTTCTGGTTCCCTCTTAGTTTTTGTTTCAGGCTGTTATGTTTTGCTTAGCTCTTTTCATCTCTGAGGAATGTTGCTGGGTAGTTTCAGAATGGATTACTATCTTTCCCCCCTTTACTCCAGCCTCTGCCCAGTGCCCAGCCCAGCCTCCTCCTTCCATTGCCTCCTTTGGGTGCTCTTTTCACCAAAACCTGTTCTGTTTTGAATTTTCAACTGTAGCATTCTACCACTGAATTTCACCTTCTTCCACATTGTATATAGTCCACCCTTCTTCTTTCATCTTCCATGACTCCCAATAGATTGATTCAATGGCTTTTTCCAAAGAGCTTTCTTCTTTTGCTGCTGCCTGCAATTTTGCTGCTGCTTGCAAATCTGCTAATGACTATCTTTAGTTCAACAATGGCCTCAAGAATAAAGGGCATTTGTACCATTCTTCCAGTAAATATTCTTTCTCTCACTCCCAGTCCTGATTTGTTCCCTCCATTTGATATCAGTTCTTATTTTTAGGCTGGGGGAGGGCTGAGAAGTAATATTTTATTCAGCAAACTATATTATACCTTAACGTCGTGGCCTTCATGCAGAATGCAAAAGCTCATGTCTACTATTTGGAAAATAAAATCTGAAGAATAAAATGTTTCCCTTTATTAATGTTATTTTGGAAACCAGCCACTGGAAGGAGTTGGCAGTCCCAAGCAACTCCTTACATGTGAAAAGTTTATATCTTGTAAATAAGATGGTCTTCTTTCTTCCTAGTCGCAATCCCTGGCTCACTTTGGGAGGCCGAAAATTGATGGAGAGCTGAAGATTATCACTGGGGAGAAGCGCTCCAAATTAGACAGGTGATGGATAGCATGAACATTTTGGTAGCAATATAAATTCATATGTCCCAAAGCCAAATGTATCGATACTGTATATTATGATGTTTACTGAAATACTGAAAGCAAAAGTAGTGTTTGCAAGCATGAAAGCATTTCATTAAAACATATGATGAATGGTTGCAGGAACTGGGCATAGCTAGTCTAGTGAAGAGAGACCATGGGAGACATGATAGAAGTCTCCCAATAATTGAGGGGCTGCCACAGAGAGCGGTGGGATCAAGCTATTTCCCAAAGCACCTGAAGGCCAGACATGGAATAAAGGAAGGAAGGAAGGAAGGAAAGAAGGAAGGAAGGAAGGAAGGAAGGAAGGAAGGAAGGAAGGAAGGAAGGAAGGAAGGAAGGGGGGAGGGAGGGAGGGAGGGAGGGAGGGAGGGAGGGAGGGAGGGAGGGAGGAGAGGTTCAACCTGGCAATAAGGAGAAATTTTCTGACAGTGAGAATAAACAACTAATGGAACAATCAGCCAATGGAATGTCAAACGTTCCAAGTAATAACTCCATTATTACTTGGAAGGAAGACTGCTCTCCCACAGAACAGAAAACGGGCCAGAGCCAAGTCAGCTTCAGGCTTGACACATGGGCGTCATGAGAGCTTCATTACTGGAAGCTTTCAAGAAGAGACTGGACTGCTATCTGTCAGAAATGATGTACCATCTGCTTGGGCGGGGGATTGGACTAGATGACTTATAAGGCCATTCCAACCAGAGATGGTATTCAGCAGGTTCTGACCAGTTCTGGAGAACCAGTAGTAGAAATTTTTAGTAGTTCGGAGAACCAGCAAATGCCACATCTGACTGGAGATTTTATTGTATCCTTCCCCTGCCAAGCCCACCAAGCCACGCCTACAGAACCGGTAGTAAAAAAAAATTGAATTCCACTACTGCTTCCAACTCTGTTAATCTGTTAAATCTGCTATTAGCTGTTCTGCTTTTGTTGCCTAACCTGAGAGAGTCAGAAATAAGACAAAAAAGTTCGAGATAGGGAGCAACCAGTATTTTCTCTACTGCCTTATAGCACAAACCTATTTAGTACAGACGATAAACTAAGTGGCTTATTTGTAGATATTTTTGGGTAATTGCTTTGCTTCGTTTTATTGCTTTCTTGCTGGATATGGTGGGAGAACTAATGGTCAGTTACCATTTGAGTAATGTTTATTATACTCAGTGCAATCATACTTATTTCTGAATTAGGCCTGTCATGTCCAGGCTGCAAAAATCTGTCACTAAATGGCAGTAAAAAGATGTTTTATTTAGCATTTATTTTCTGACATTTAATGAATTTTGCAGCCCAGCTGTAGAAGCCCTATTCTAATCAGAACAAGATTGGATTATTGTACTTGCTGTTATATTTGAAAATTAGTGGGGGGAGGTTGCATACTTTTAAAATATTTACAGCAAAATAGGATTTATAATAGAAAATGCCCACTTTAAATAAGGAACCAAACAGTTTGAAGATGCAACAAACTGTCCCTCACTGGGCTCCTAGCCAAAAGAATGCAAAAAGGCCTCAAACTAGGCAATGTTATGGGTTATATATCACAGGAATGATAAAGGAAGTGATATATCAAACTGTGTTCTTTAAGCTGTGATGTAACATGGAATGTAATATCTGATAGTACAGTAGGATTACTTTACTATGGTGTTACCCACCTACATTCTTCTCTACTAAAAGGATTTTAGCCCACCCTAATTACAGTTATTAACAGCATGGTTCACAACGAGTGGGATTTATTGTGCCCATATATTGCCTCCCTTAACACCAGACAAGATCATCTTCCACAACAATTTGCTTCTTTTTCATAGCAACTAACATCTGCTTCCTCTGCCTAATAATAGGTCTAGCCTTACCTTCTTCTGCTTGATTTTGCCATTATAGTTACTCTCTGTATTGATAACTATTTCCTTTAAGGAGAGGACGGGGAGAATGCTTGCGCCTTCAAATGCCTGCAGCTGTTTTCATTTATGAGTGGAATAGTCCATCTAATTGTTGCTTTTTAGTATTCTTTGTCAAGTAACATGAAGGGTCTAACCAGTTATGAGTTGGTGAGGGAAGGGCCAGAGGTAGCTGTTGTCACTGAGAATGCTCTTAATTTCTATGCACATACAGCTCAAGAGAATACTGTGCAAATCAACATTGTTTGATGACTATAGTTGTTATCCAGAGAGGTCTGTTTCAGCATTGCATTTGTTTATAAAATACATTTCTTGCTGGACTTTCTCAAGTTAACCATCTCTTGTAGATATGGTTTTCTACTGGATAAAGCTCTGCTAATCTGCAAGCGAAAAGGGGATTCATATGAAATGAAGATATTTGTGGATCTGTGTAACTACCAAGTCCGAGATGATTCTTCTGCAGAAAAAGACAACAAGAAGGTAAAGTCTGAGTTACATCCTATAGGGGGGAAACCTGGGAAAGGAAAGGCAATCAAGGATTCTATTTTGCTCTAGAATTAGACCTAAATTTTATTTTAACCCAATAGGACAATGCTGTGCTTCCTTTTTAATCCATTGTACTATGTTCCCTCCAAAGAGGATTAATAAGGGAAAACGGGTCTGGGATTAAAGTGCCACAGATTTTGCGTTAATAAATTATTCTGCAATTTTTGTTGTCAGTGGACTCATATGTTCATTCTAATTGAGCTTAATGGATTCTCGGGCTATGAATTGTACTTCAAGACACGAGAGCTGAAAAAGAAATGGATGGAACAATTTGAAATGGCTCTGTAAGTCCCTTCTATTCCTCTAGCTTTGGCATGATGACCTTTATCATTCCAAGTCTGCTGTGCTTTGGACCAATTTCAGCATGATGGATTCATTCCAGATTTCACAGGGCACATTAATGGGAGGGAGGGGGGGAGGAAGGAAGGAAGGAAGGAAGGAAGGAAGGAAGGAAGGAAGGAAGGAAGGAAGGAAGGAAGGAAGGAAGGAAGGAAGGAAGGAAGGAAGGAAGGGAATCAATTAATCAGAAGGCTTCTATAGAAATTAGATAGTTAGTCATTAATCATGTGTTTCCTGTTAGCTGATCAACAAAAACAGTAACATTTCCCACATGTTCAGCAAAATTCCTTGAGTTCTTTTTGACAAAGCAAGATGAGAAATAGGATTCAGAAAATAAGATAAAGGACTTCTCGGACTGGAACAATTTCTGTTAAGAATTTTGTGTGTTCATTCTTAATTTTTCACAAACTAGCCTAGACTTCTTTTGCTTTCTCTTAAAACAAAATCATACAAATGTTTCAGAGAATATCAGCATTTTCTATTTTTACCAGCTGGAGTGTAGAAAACCAAACTAAATTACTCAGGAACAAAAAGAGAAAATTAATTTAAGAGGGCCAAATTGTTTATATACTGCTTTCCTAATGCCTTTTACAAAGCAAAAGATCTAACAAGTAGAAGTATTGAATTTTACTTGCTAAGTGCTTTCTTATTCCATGGTACAGCTCCAATATCTATCCTGAAAATGCCAAGGCCAATAGACATGAATTCTACATGTATTCATTTGAAGATACCACCTCCTGCAAAGCCTGCCAGATGCTACTGAGGTATGTATATGCTATGCCATATTCTTCAATCCCTGCTTGAATAAATTCTAAATATTTAATAATACAGCTGCCATTTTATGCGAAGAAGCAGACAGCCTTGCAAAATATCTAGGCCAGATTCCACTTTATCTTGAAAAGTCAAATATGTGGACTTACTCTCCATACCCTTCTATCTGCTCACAGAGGAACCTTCTACCAGGGCTATCGTTGCAGCAAATGCAGGTCGCCTGCTCATAAGGAATGTCTTGGCCGGGTGTCACCATGTGGAAAGTCCAGTTCAGGTAAGTTTCTAGTAGCCAAATCCTTCTCCTTGCTTAGATGTGCCATAACAATCTGGCAATCCCCAGTGTTCTTGCCCTCTATTGCAGGACCCTAACTTATTAACAAGGTGCTATGAGCTGTACAGGAAGGCCACAGGCAAGGCCACTGATTCATGGCAGCAGTTCTTATTCCTGTCTCAGGACATTAAATCAGTGGTAGGGAAGTCCCTAAAAGGGCTATGATATTGCACAGGAATGGGGAAAGCCCGTGAATCTGTGTGCCTAGGTCCTGCAGCTGTTCTCAGCCTTTGGAAGTGAGGCTTTCTTTGGGCAATATGCAGCAAAGGTTGGCTACCGGTTCCCTCTGCATATTTGGGGCTATAAATGGTTGGGCAATTTTAGTCCAAATGTCTCGAGGCAGCAAGGAAACAATTTGGAGAGCTGATGGAAACAATTTTATAAAATAGTTATTTTGGGGGTGAGATCGGCTACTTACAAAATAGTTGCCATAGTGAATGTGATCAGTCACAAGTATTTGTGTATCAAACTGTTGAGGTTGCTTCTGACTATACTTTGAAAATGCAAAGAAATGGCTGGATGTGTGAAGGAATTCCATCCTCCTTTTATTTTTCCAGACTGGATAGCCATTTGTTGGGAATGGTGTAAGGCAGGACTGTCAAACTCCCAGCCCATGGGCCAGATGCATCATGCACTGGCCACGCTCACGCACGGTTTAGTGAAGGGGGAAAAGTTCCGATTTGTCATGTGATGATGCCTTGACAACATGAGTTTGACACCCCTGGTATAAGATTTCCTGCTTGGTTGGATTAGAAAACCTCCAAGGTCCCTTCCAGTCCTATTCTATGCTCTTACAATAAGGAAAGAGTTGAAATATGTCTTCCCTGCAGGGCAAATATACATTGTTAAGTTGGTGTCAAACTTGAGTGGCTCCCTTCTGTCTATAGAGTATACCACTTCTGATATTTTAGCACAGGCCTACTCAGTGGTGGGATTCAAATAATTTAACAACCACTAGTCTGCCCTAATGATTTCTTCCAACGACCAGTTCACCAAACTGCTCAGAAAGTTAACAACTGGTTCTCCCGAATTGGTGCAAGCTGGCTGAATCCCACCACTGGGCCTGCTTAGTTTCCTTCTTCCTTCCCTTCTTTACTGCTGGTGGCTCATCATCTTTGTTCCATCATGTTAATTGTGAGATTCTCTTGTCCCTGTAACAATTGTAATACTGTTTTTTTTTCTGTTTAAAGGTGACTCTGGATTTACTGTAAAAAAGGTAAAAAAGAAAGTCAAAATTTACATTTGTGACAATTTTAAAAAATGGAAAATTAATGATGGATAAACAGTGGAAAGACAGATGGGCCTGTTTTACACATTAACCAACATGGTGAAAGGACTGGATGATTGAAAACTCTGTCTCATAGATGCTTTTAATGATGCAGTTTGGTTTTCATATGGCAGAATGTGTGAAGCCAGCCATTGTGGCTTAGCGCAATGTGTTAATCAGATCACTAGTGTTGATTTGGCAAACCACAAAATAAAATAAAAAACTAGTTAAAGACAATATGGTAACTTGGCCATTTTCCTCAGCAGCTTCCTCACTGCAAAGATGGGTAGGAAAAGCACCTGCTGGATTAGAAAGCAGGCTGACACAACACGTATTTTTTTCAACCTTAAATTTCCCTCCCCAATCATTCTGGTGTGAGGAAATTAATAGAAAAGTAATAGAAAATTTTATTTTCTTATTCTATCCAAATGTTAAAGTCTGCACATGAATTTGGGACTTTATAACAGAGATCTAAACAATTTTAATTTCAGCAATGTGAATGTGTGTATTATAAATCAATAGTTGTTGATTGTATCTATAGCTTGTTGTAATATGTAAATGGAAATTGTGATTTGTTTCTGTTCAGACTATATATCCTCCCAGGTTTTTAGTATACTATGTGCAAGGCATCTAAAAAAGGAAAACCAAATAAGAAATTGGCCAACCTAGCCATTACTAGTTTACTCCTCCACTAGATTGATTTTGGCTTGTTTAGCAAACCATGCTTGAAACAAATAACAGCTAAGCATGAGGTATAAATTACAGTAGTCACTACCATAATAGTTTGCCTTTTCTTGCTATTTGAATCTCTGGCTCTTTTTATTTCCCTTTTTTTCCTATTCCCTTTATCCTTTATGTATTTCTGTCCCAGCCTCTTCCTTGCTTTACAGTATATCTTCCCGTATACCTCCATTTTCTATTTCCTATTGTATCCTTCCTTCTTTGATTCTTTACCTCTTCAGTTTTCCAAGATTCTTTTTTTCTGTCCTTAATACCAAAAACAGTACATCAAGTGAGATTAGACCCACCCACTCCATCTATTCCCAGGATGCCAAACTTATGTGCCCAAATCCATATAACTGAAACAGAAGGATGATGGGATTTGGTACAATTGCATTCTTTTTGCAATAATTGGGAGAGGAGTTCAACTTGTTCCATAGCTGGATCTTCACCTCCATTCGGGAAAGGATATGAACCCTTACTTTGCAGTTCAATTTCTAAGACAGAGTTTTGCCTTCATGTTATTTGTAGAATCTTCCTCTGTGTGAGTATTTTTAAATATTACATGTCACCATGGCAAAACAGGCAAGAATAGACAAGAAGAAAGGTCTACAGGCCATCGTTAGCAAATGACTGTAACTTAAAATGTGTATATTATGTAAAGTTAATGAATCACATAGAAGCAATCTCCAAGTAGGGCAATTTTCTAGATTTGTGACTCCATTTTTACTGTTTGGACCTATTTTTCTGTATTTTTGGTGCAGAATAAATCCAACAGACAAACAATGGAAAGAGACAAAACAGATCTGGGTAAGTTATTGTTTTTATCCTGGCAGTTAGTTTACAGGATGATAGTGAAGAACACAGAATAATGATATTTAGTTGTCATGGTAAGGGGGATAATAACTGATGGAAGAGGAATTAAATAAAGTTGGACCTTATAGAAGATACAATATATAGATCTGTTAGATTCAGCTCAGAAATCATTAAGAGCAATTCCAGTGAGATTCTCCTCCCCTAATGGTTTTGCCATTATTAAAACACAGAAAGGTTCTTGTTGTGTCATCTGTTCTCCATCCCATTGATGGCATTCTTTTTATTTTACTGCTTCAGAACAAGCAAAAACTGGTGGGGCCACAAAATTAGCAAATTAATAGAAAATGAAGAAGCTAAAGTGCTTTGAAACTTTAGAATTCAAACAGAGAAGCACTTATGACATAACACTCTAGACTTAATAATTGTCCATAAGAAAGACAAAAAAATATGCAGAATGGACATTGCAGTACCTGGGGACAGCAAAATAGAAAAGAACAAGAGAAGATAACAAACTACAAAGACCTGCAAATAGAAGTAGAATGAATATGGCAAAAAAGGCAAATACAGTATCAATAAAATAGAGATCCTGGGTGTAGTTTCAAAATATCTGGAGCACCAATAGAACACCATCAGCATTGACAAAATTGTCAACGGTCAGTTGCAAAAGACAGCTCTATTTGGAAGAGCTTACATCCTGTGGTGATACTTTTAATGCCATCAAACAACATCTGCATATCCCAGGTCCTTGGCAAGGACTTGATAAATGGATAAAAATGCTAAATCCAGTTTAAACATCTGGCTGACTTACAACCAACCAAAATAATAATAGAAGTATATGCTCTCTGACTCTCACAGACTCTGTACAATGAGATAAAAAACCTTTATGTTGGGAAAGAATGATCCAGTTAGCTCTATCATTTGAACACAGCCAATAATTGTAGTATTTTCATTGCCTACTTGTTCTTTTTAATTATTTGAAAAGATTCACATATATGGAATGTGCAAAAAAATGAGAAATTGGTTTGTTTCAAACACAATTCAACTGTGATTATTTTTTCACTCTTCAGGGTTGCCCAAACTGGAAGTCTGCCAGGAGTATTATGGTGTCCCTCCTCCACCAGTAGCATTTGGTCCACCCCTGAGGCTCAGTGTAGGGGACATTGTGGAACTGAACAAAGCTGAGGCAGAACAGCTGTGGTGGCAGGTAAATGTCATTCCCAGGACTGTCAGAGGGCAGCTTAGGAGTGGCACCAGCAGGCAATGGAGTAATGGAGGTGAAACTAAGATGACACTGCAGGTGCATATCTTGTATTTAAAATTGCCCCTGAAAGAAATATGTAAATTGGTTCATCCCAACTGCCATATTAAAATACAAAACACCAAAAGGTACCCAGGTTGGAAAGTATCTATTACAGTGATTTGACAGCAACTGTTTTCACCCAAATTGGCTAGGGATCCTTTCTCCAAGTTGTACAAATATGCATCCCTTCAGTCTTGAATCCACAGAAGAAAATAGACCAATATAAATTGCATGGCTCTACGACCAAGTCTTCTTCATCTTCAAGAAGAAGACCAATGTGCTATCCTTATAGATTAAATGTTGGCCAAGTTTAGGAAAGCAATTTGAGAATTCCCTTAGTTTTGTTTCCTTCCCATTGTCACCTGCCACTAGAACAAACATGCACATTAATGTGAAGTAAAGTTGGGATTTTGGAGAAGATGAGATTAAGTTTTGCATGTTCTGATTTTGTGTTCTTATGAATGCCCTGAAAAAAGGGGCAACTATTAGCTGATGGTCTCATTTTGAACATGGTATTAAAAGACACAGGATGCGGGAAGAACAGGATTATAGAATAACACTAATGTATAGAAGTAGTCCATAAAACAACTGACATATATTAACGACTTGCAAGGAGATGTGGGAAGGAGATTTCCTATTGCATTGATCAGTGCCTTCCTGTATCTGTTAACCATTTTTAATATGATAAATCTATGGTTTAAAAAAAGACATTTTTGAGAAGGGGAATAATTTAGATATAAACTGGATCAGTTGCAACAGAGTGAAAGGTCAGTCTCAACAAATATTAGTTCTGTCTTTTTTATTTGCATGGTACACATGCATGCCTCTTATCTTTCTTCATGCTGAACTGAAAATTTAAAAACAGTTCTTGACTGTGTCATCAGCTGCATCATCAACGAATCATCACAAACTGTCCTTTCTGTTTTTATACTATTTATCTTTAATTATGATTTTCATATTTTTATTTTTATGTCTGGTGTTTTAATTTGCTTGTTGTGTGCTGCCCAGAGTTGCTTTTGGTGAGATGCATAGCTATACAAATTTGATTAATAAAATAAATACATCAGCAACATTTGCGTTAGAAGAAAAGGAAAAATGTTAATTTAAAAATGAAACATCTAAGAATTAAGTAAAACTCTGGTGTGGGCTCAGGATGAGAAGGTGGTAACACCATGAGGAAGGACTCTTCAGAACACTTTGTGACACTTTGTGTGCCCTGGTCATGAAGATAAGCTCTTAGAGAACGCTACCTGATGTAGAGTAAAATCATAGAGGAGAAGGTTTCAGCCTTCCTTGTTGGTTCTTTCTATCAATCTTCTTCTACATAGTGCCTCTAGATCTATTCTATTATAATTTAGGCAATCAAGCTGGCTGGAAATTTACTCCAATGCATACATTTGAAGAGCACATGTTGCTTTAAGTTTTATCACTGACATACCAGAGCATCAAAGGGAAAGGCTCAAATGGCAGCCAACACTCAAATCTCTTCTTCTGAGCAGTGCTTTGAGATTGCTTTTCACCATCTATAGGCTTGTTATTATCTCAGAACAGTTGTCTCTCTGCTTGGTCTGGAAGTGAGCTTAGTCAAGAGTTCAGCTCTCTATTCAAGTATATTAAATCTGACATCAAAAGCTAGCTAACTTATCTATTTTAATGGCAGACACAAATGAATAAATTGACAAAATTATTTAGGGCATTTCAGTATAGTTCTAACATAAATTCTAGTTCTGACATAAAATTATTGTAATTTTTTCCATTATATAACAGCAGCCTTTACTAAGTAAGCTGAAAAACTACACTTGAAAAACTCTATCTGATATGTCCTTTGCTTTCAAATTGGATTGCAGGGAAGGAACACATCAAGCAATGAAGTTGGCTGGTTCCCTTGTAGAAAAGTGAAGCCTTATATCTCTGTAAGTAGTATTTATTTTTATTTATTTATTTTGATTTGTCAATCGCTTACAAAATAATAGATATAAGTATAAACATGAGTAAGAATTCAGAAAATAGGTATGATTAAATGGGGACAATAGGACAGGGATGGGAGGCATGATGGTGCACTTATGCACACCCCTAGTGGATAGTTTGAGGTTAAAGGAGTGGAGGTTTGAGGATGTAACTACATAGTCAGGAAGTGCATTCCAGGCATTGACCACTCTGTTGCTGAAATGTACTTTCTGCAATCAAGTTTGAAACGGTTAACATTGAGTTTGTATCTATTGTGTACTCTTATATTGTTGTGGTTGAAGCTGAAGTAGTCATTGACTGGTAGGACATTGTAGCGGATAATTTTATGTACTACGCTTAAGTATATATCTATCTATCAACATATATATATATATCACAAGTATAGTTTGTTTTCTGAGGTTTTCGCGGGTATTTGTATGTGAATCTTTGGTTATTCAGGTTTTCTCCTGCGTAGAATTGGAAGTATCTAGGTGACGTTTTGATGAAGTCTCATTCATCATCTTCAGGCTTGTGTCTTCAGCTCTGTGCTTCTCGGAGTAATGTGAGCTTGCAGCTGCTTCTTCCTTTTAACTGCTAGTGGGGTGACTTGATTGGATGGGGGCTTGGCTTGTTCTGATTGGCTGGGGGTGTGTTCTCATTGGTTGGGGGTTTGGCTGTGTTCTGATTGGTTGGGGGGTTGGCTGTGTTCTGATTGGCTGGGGGTGTGTTCTGTTCCGGTGGGGGCTTGGTTGTACTCAGGTTAGTCTTAGTTGCTGGGGGTTTTGAGTTGGTGAGCTTTGATCCTGTTGTTTGGCTTCGCGTTCATGGTTGTGCCACATCTTCATGGTGGACATCAGCTCGTTTCATGTATGGGTTGGGGGGGCAGGGGTTAGCAGGTAGTGATGCAGCTGCGGTGTGGCTTCTGGTCCGTGGTCGTGTCTCATCTTCTGTGTGAGTGTGAGTCTGAGTCTGCTTTCACCACCACGTGGAAGTGTGGTGGTGGCTTCTTGTGTGTCCCTCGTGGGTGTGGGTCTAGTGTCATTCTATATATATACTATATGTCAGGCTACGGAACTTCTTCCCATTCAAACAATAAGAATGAACTTCTGAGAACCGAACTTATCAAAAGGTATCCTTTATTGAGATGAGACAGTCCAGTAGGAATTCAAAGCAGCGTCTGAGGTCCCTCAGGCATACAGTGATAGATAAGGGAGTTTAGAATCCCCCCCCCCATCCCAATGTTTACTTAGGGAAACAAAAGCCAATATGTTAATTCCCCTCCCAGCCCCTCTGGGAGGGGATCCTTCCCTTTTAGGGAGGTTTTTTCTCATGTAGCTTTCCCAAGACGTACCTAATTTCCTCCCCCACCCCCTTTTTAGAACGGACTGTTTTTGGAGATTTCCCAGAGCACTTCATTGTGGAGTTTTATGGACCCCTCATCTCCTGGCTGTGCCTCTCAGAGGTGTTAGATTCTGGCCATCTGGCTTCTTTTCCCCCCCATTGTATCATGTATGGGTGTGCATATTCGATATAAGGTTAAATATATTCAGGTTACATCAAGAAAGGATTTCTTTATCAGTTCCCCCCCACCTTTTCTTCTTCCTCTGAAGAAATGACAGATACACGGATCTGACATCCTGCCCTCCTTTAAAAAACAGATAGGTCTACCTGAAAAACAAAAATCATGCGTTACATGTGCAGTTCAGGATGGTTTATCAGGGTATTTTAGGTGGAACTTTCGTAGTAATGTGGGTGCTTTCACATGTCTTTTGGCTACCCACTCATTTTCTGAGGAAGGAAGGTGTTTCCAAGCTACTAAATATTGTGTGGATCCACGGTAAGTGCGTGAATCAAGGATGTCTTTATTTTCAAAATGTTGTTCCCCATGTATCATGATGGGGGTTGGGGGTGTGGGAAGGGGGGGTCTGAGGTTTGAAGTGATCTCCGGTTTGAGCAAGCTACAGTGAAATACTGGATGAATCTGCCTAAGAGTTTTTGGAAGATGAAGCTCTACCGTCACGGGGTTGATAATTCTGGAGATGGGGAATGGCCCAATGAACTTTGGTCCTAATTTCTTAGAAGGTTGTAATGATTTTAAGAATTTTGTGGACAAATATACACGGTCTCCAATCTTGAAAGGTTTAGGTTCACAGCGTTTTTTGTCTGCTTGAGTTTTGTAAACTGCTCTAGCTTCCCGTAGAGATAATCTTACCACTGGCCACATGGCTTGTAAATTATCCATCCACTCCTTAAGGGAGGGGATTTCAGGTTCTTTGGTGGGTAGTTCCGGCATGGGGTTGAATTCTTGGCCCGTTGCTACGTGGAATGGGGTGAACCCTGTGCTACTATGGACTGAGTTATTGTATGCTACCTCTGCAAAAGGAAGAAGGTCAGTCCAATTGTCCTGCTGGTGATTAATAAAACATCTTAAATATTGTTCTAATACACAATTCACTCTCTCTGATGCTCCATCCGTATGGGGATGGTTCGAAGACGATAATCCCTGGGTGGAGCCTAATAGGTTTAAAAACGCCCGCCAAAATTTGGATGTGAACTGAACACCCCTATCTGAGATAATTCGTTGGGGGGCTCCATGAAGGCGATAAATGTGTATTAGGAACATCTTTGCCAATGATCTGGCAGTTGGGATCTTTTGGCATGGAATAAAATGAACCTGTTTGGAAAAAAGATCAGTTACAACCCAAATGACAGTATTCCCAGCACTTTTGGGAAGTTCCACTATAAAGTCCATAGAGATCTCTTTCCAGGGAGCAGAAGGGTCTGCTACCATTTGTAAAAGTCCAGGATATTTTCCTTGTCTTCTCTTTGCAGCAGCACAGATGGGGCAGCTCGCAACATAGTTTTCAATGTCCTTTTTGAGGGACGGCCACCAAAATTGTCTTTTGATGAGGTGCAGGGTTTTTACAAAACCAAAGTGTCCTGCTATTTTGGAGTCGTGGCAGCGTTTCATGAGTTCCATTCTCTGGCTTGCAGGGACATAAAGCTTGTTTTCTACCCAAGCCAGTTCATCTTTGAGTAAGCACATGTTTCTGTTAGCCTGGAACCAATCATCTTTAAGTAGTGCCTCCTTAAATATTGACGTCGTTGTGTCTTCAGTCAGGGATGATTTTTTTTTCTCTTGTGCCCGGGTGATTACCTTGGCTGCTAGTTGGGTCGGTTGGATCATCGGTTTTATAACTTCAATCTTTTTGCTGTTGTATTGGGGTTTCCTGGACAGTGCATCTGCTAAGAAATTCTTTCTCCCAGGAAAATATTTGAGAGTGAAATTAAAACGTTCAAAATATCGAGCCCACCTTGCTTGTTTTTCGGAGAGTTTCCGTGGATTTCTCAGGGCTTCCAGATTTTTGTGATCAGTCCATACTTCAAAGGGGATTTGGTTTCCTTCCAGGAAATGTCTCCATGTGAGCATTGCCCACCGCACAGCATATGCCTCTTTCTCCCATACGGCCCATCTTTGCTCGGTTTCCGTCAGTTTCTTAGATGTATAAGCACATGGTTGTAATTGTCCACTTTCATTCTTTTGGAGGAGGACTGCCCCAACTGCAACATCACTGGCGTCTGCTTGGATGACAAAAGGTTGTTTGGGATCTGGGTGCTTAAGGACCGGTTCTGCTGCGAACAGGCGTTTGAGTTTCTCGAATGCTGCTTGGCATTCCATTGTCCAGATGAGGGGTTGCCTAGGCTTGGGTTTCCCCCCCCCCCCCCTTCGTTTTTAGCAAGTTTGTGATAGGGAGGGCGATGTTTGCAAAAGCTGGAATGAATTGGCGATAAAAATTTGCAAACCCCAGAAAACTTTGTAATTGTTTGCGTGTGTGGGGTGGATCCCAGTCCAATACAGCTTTCACTTTCTGTGGGTCCATCTCTATTCCCTCATGGGATATTCTGTACCCCAAATAGTCAATTTTCTCTTGGTGGAACTCACATTTGGAGAGTTTTGCATATAGTTTAGCGTCTAAGAGTTTTGTGAGGACTGCACGGAGTAGCTTGATGTGTTCTTCCATCGTTTCCGTGTAGATTAAAATATCATCAAGATAAACTAAAACCCTTTTAAATAAAAATTCATGAAGGGTTTCATTGATCAATTGCATAAACACTGCAGGCGCTCCTTGCAGTCCAAAAGGGAGCACTTTAAATTGGTAGCATCCCAATGGTGTGTTAAAAGCTGTCTTCCACTCATCCCCTTCCTTTATTCTGATGCGGTAATATGCTTCCCGTAGGTCTAACTTTGAAAAAATTTTTCCTTTCGAGAGGTGGGCTAACATGTCCTTCATGAGGGGGAGTGGATACATATTTTCTATGCAAATGCAGTTCAATTTTTTATAATTAACACAAAGACGCATGGAGCCATCTTTCTTTTCACGGAATAACACTGGGGCCGCTATTTTTGGTCTGGCGGGTTCGATGAAACCCCACTTTAAGTTTTTATTGATAAATGCTCTGAGTTCTTTCAGTTCTCTGGGAGACATGCAATACATCTGTGGTTTTGGGAGTTTAGCCCCTGGTAGGATTTCGATAGCGCAGTCTGTGGCTTGATGAGGTGGGAGTTCATCACAAGCTTCCTCACTAAATGCTTGGGCCAGATCCTGGTACTCATGGGGGATGTTAATGGGTTTCACAGACTGTCCGGTCATGGCTGATTCTCTGTCCTCTTTCCCATTCTTTATCCTTTCCTCTGAGCTTTTTGCAAATATTACATCTCTCTGGAATTTTATGGTTCCTGTCCTCCAATTTATTTTTGGATTCCATTTCTGTAGCCATGTGAGACCCAGAACTAGTGGCTCTTCCATCCCTGGGGCTACAATGAATGTGAGCATCTCCCTGTGTTTTCCTAGTCTTAATTTCAATGGTTCTGTGGTAAACCTGGCTGGCTCCCCCCCCCGCTATGGTTCCATCTACTTGGCAGAAAGCGATGGGATTTTCCATTTCTTTCAGTTGGATTCCTAATTTATCTGCAAGGGAGGGTTTGATTAGGCATCGAGTGCATCCCGAGTCCAGCAACGCTGTAACTTCCTCCCCCTTCCCTTGGCTGAGGATAAACAGTCTCAGGGGTAGGGTGATTGGTTCAATTGGATTGCTTACCAGCGGGTCATCCTCTGGATCACTTTCGGACTGGCTCAGGTCCCCTCGGAGCGTTTGGGATTCTTCCTCAGGTTTGGGGGGGGGGTCGGGATCCCACATCTACTCGGCCTCTCAGGCCAGTCTCCTTCCCTCGAGGGCTGGATGTTGTGGGTTTCCTCCCTGATGGGTGGTCTAGCTTTCTGGCAGGAGTCTTCGAGTGGCATTCTGCTGCGCGGTGTCCCTCCTTTCCACACTTAAAGCAACCAGGCGTTCTTTGAGTCATGGTGGATTGGGGTTTGAAGACTTCCCGTTTCCCCAGGGGTGGGAATCTTTTCCAAAACTTACCAGCACGGTGCCGGTTCCGAGTCATGTCTATCTCTGCCTCCTCTGCCATCATGTACCATTCATGCAAGAGGTTTGGGGCCCCACGGGCCAGGCAGGCAGCGTATAGATCATCATTTAGTCCATCTTTGAACCAGCAGACTAAGATATCCTCTGGCCAATCTATCCGGCCGGCCAGATCACGAAATTCCTCGGTGTATTCTGCTACCGGGCGACGACCTTGTTTCACGACTCTGATGCGGTCCCGGGCTTTTCTATCAGCAAGCGGGTCCTCGAAACGGTGGCGTAAGGCCGTCATAAAGCGATCTAAGTTTCTTAATTCTGGGACATTGACGTTGTGGAGCGTTACCATCCATCTGGCTGCCGCCCCTTCAAGAGCTAGGGTGACAATTCGCACCCGGGACCCTTGGGTTGGTAAATCCTGTCCATATTCTTGCATGTAGGTGAGCACTTGTGCCAGGAAAAATCCCAATTTCTGGGGGTCTCCATCGAATTTTACCCCCAAGGGCGGAACCTTCCTCTGTAATTGTATGTTTCTAGGTTGGCCAGGGTTAATTCCCTGATCCGGGGCGTTTAAGGGTCGGGTACCTGGTGTGGCTGCTGGTTCTTCAGCTTGTCCCTCTTCCCGCTCAATCTCCACTGAATCCAGGGTGGCGGCTCGGGTTCTCTCACCTTCTGGTTCCCTCGCTCTCCTGCGTTGTCGTCTTTGTGCATCCCCCATGTCGAGGTTCTCCAGGGCTTCCCTCACTAGGCGATTGATGTACCGTCTCATTCGGTCATCGGCCGGTGGCTCCTCATCCCATTCTTCCTGATTCGATAGGGCCTCTAGCTCCAATTTCCACACGGGTTTGCGATTTCCTCGGGTGAGGGTTACTCCCCTGGTTCTTCCATTCCAGGTGTCTCTCTTTCCTACACCTATAGACCACCGGGGCTTGGTGGAGGATTCGCAGGCAGCCTCGCTGTCTTCGATGGGGCACATCGAGTCAGTATCTGGCTGGGTAACTGTTGACGTTTCTCCCCAGCATTCAGCTCCCCCTTGCTCCTTGCTGTATTCAGACATTTTTTTTTTTTTCTCTTGCAGAATCCCCTCGGTAGAGTGAATAGTTTAAAAAAAAAATTCCTCTCTGGGTTGACCTCTGTTGCAGACGCTGCTTTATGTCAGGCTACGGAAATTCTTCCCATTCAAACAATAAGAATGAACTTCTGAGAACCGAACTTATCAAAAGGAATCCTTTATTGAGATGAGACAGTCCAGTAGGAATTCAAAGCAGCGTCTGAGGTCCCTCAGGCATACAGTGATAGATAAGGGAGTTTAGAATCCCCCCCCCATCCCAATGTTTACTTAGGGAAACAAAAGCCAATATATTAATTCCCCTCCCAGCCCCTCTGGGAGGGGATCCTTCCCTTTTAGGAAGGTTTTTTCTCATGTAGCTTTCCCAAGACGTACCTAACTTCCTCCCCCACCCCCTTTTTAGAACGGACTGTTTTTGGAGATTTCCCAGAGCACTTCATTGTGGAGTTTTATGGACCCCTCATCTCCTGGCTGTGCCTCTCAGAGGTGTTAGATTCTGGTGTTAGATTCTTTCCCCCCCATTGTATCATGTATGGGTGTGCATATTCGATATAAGGTTAAATATATTCAGGTTACATCAAGAAAGGATTTCTTTATCAGTTCCCCCCCCCCCCCCTTTTCTTCTTCCTCTGAAGAAATGACAGATACACGGATCTGACACTATATTTGTGAGATATATATATATATAATCACTGGAGGTATTGGGATTTGGACTTCTTTGTGTATTTGCTTAAAAGTCAGTAAGCACACTCCATTTATTTAGTTATTTAGTTATTTATTTATTATTTGATTTGTCAATCGCTTACAAGATAATAGGTATACGGATAAACATAGTTATGAATACAAGAAATGAGTACATATAAGAAAAATAAAAGAAACAATAGGACAGGGACGGCAGGCACTTTGATGCGCTTATGCATGCCCCCTACAGACCTACACCTACAGGGGTGAGGTCAATAGTAGAAAATCTAAAGTTAAGGTTTTTGGGGTTTGGGGAAGAAACCACAGAGTCAGGTAGAGTATTCCAGACATTGATCACTCTGTTATTGAAATCGTATTTCCTGCAATTTGAAAAATGAGGACGGGCAGGAGTTATTAAGTCTCCTAGCTGATCATTCCTGGCTTGCAATAATGGCTAATGTAACACAGGCAAAAGGTTATGAGCAAGGGAAGGTTAGTATGGTAATTCCCTTTGGAAAAGTATCTTTAAATAATTTTCTATGATTCATTTTTTCATTAAACACAACTTTCCTCAAGAAAAACAAACCATTATACCTTTTCTTCTCCAGAGTCCTCGTCCAGATCTCTCTGTTTATCTTTGGTAAGTATTAATTCAGATTTCCACCATCTTGTTAAACATGTTTTCATTCTGCGCTGTCATATGAAGTGTGAATGCTTTTGATTTGCCTAAGCTAGGTTCAACTTTGGGGGTGTATCTATGCCTATATTTTCAACTGCATTCAGTACACTTTTCCACTGCAGGTAGATATGATGCAGTATTTGCTATGTGAATTTTCCAAGTTTGTTATTAAATACATTTTCCCACTATATAATATTGTAGTATTTCCCCTTGTGACATTGTCACAAATTACTAAACGCTTCCAGAGGGGTATTTTTAAGTGCAATCAACCTGATTCATTCACAGAATGTTATAGATCAGAGGTGATATTCAGCAGGTTCTGACCAGTTCTGGAGAAGCGGTAGCAGAAATTTTGAGTAGTTCGGAGAACTGGCAAATACCACTTCTGACTGGAAATTTTACAAAAATAAAATTTTACAAATTTTATCCTTCCTCTGCCACACCCACCAAACCACTTCCACAGAACCGGTAGTAAAAAAAATTTGAATCTCACCACTGTTATAGATGCCCAAAGAATGACATCTTCTATTTATAACTGTTCTATAATTCCATCATACTACTTTTTTTCTTCCTTTTTTGAAAATAAAAAAGAATAATTGTTATTGGGAAAGTTGGAATACCTATTAGATTCTTTTGAGAGATAATAGCTGGATCTATCCACATGGAAGCATTCTTGTCTCATCATGGTTATACGGAGTATGGAGACACCCAGTGACTGAATATTGCACTGCTAATAAGAAATAACCCTCCCTACATAGGTATGCGGGGCCCATGGAGCGGGCAGAAGCAGAACAAATCCTTGCCAGCCGGTCAGATGGAACTTACCTGGTGCGGCAGAGAATCAAAGATGCAACTGAATTTGCCATTAGCATCAAGTAAGCCTAATTCCTGTCAGAATTGTCTACGATAAGATCATGAAGATTTGGGTGTTTACAATAATAAAGGAGAAGGTCCAGGAGAATTGAAAGGAACCAAGAAACACATAGTATATTTTTTCCTATATTTTGCTTTTCATTAAAATCTTATGACTCATTTCTTGGATGTTACCATATTATCTTTCTCCATAGCACCTACAGATATAAAGGAGGATGTAACTCTGGTAGAATATGTGTTATGTTTTTAAAATGTTCCATTTTGAACCCTTATGGAACAGAATTAGCATGGTTGGAATTGGACTTTCTCTGAGACTCAGGTCAGGTTCATGATGTACCAAAGCAAAGATATTAGATGTAGGATCAGTTTATGTTTTTACTAATTTTAAGAACCATCATGAGGCCTGGTGCAAAGACTGTTTTTGGTACCAGAATCTAGCTGAATTCAGCCAGAGTGAATGTAGTCATTGTGTATGTATCTCCCTGTCTTCATTCAGTCCTACCTAGGTCTAAAACTGGAATCTCAAAGAGGAATAGAACTCCCCAATAGGCTGTCAGGATCTTGAGGAGGCTTTGGAACCTGGCATTCCAGCTTCAGAACCAGCAGTTTCCAAATCAGATACCAAAGTCTCGAATGCACACACAAGGTTTATGATAATCCACAAAGAAGATGGCCCACAGGCAGGAGCTTCATCAGTTTATTCAGAAGGCAGCTCATTATGTAGTTGCAAGATATGTAAATGCTAAGAAAGAGATTCCAGATTTTACTTGGCTTTGTATTTGGACTAGGCTTTTTGCTGAAACAAAACCTGCCATTTTATGCAACTCAAGCAATGTAAATACAGACTCTAGAGCCATTATTGGTTTGTTTTCAACTTGACTATTTGCTCTATCAATTTGTATTTGAATGAGATGAATCCTTGGCCTCTTCTATAGTTTAATTCTGTTCAGTTTACAGTACATCTGTTTTCAATGAACCTGTGTTATCATTGCTTATCATTCAAAGGAAACCTACTGTTAAAACCTACTGTTATGTGTATTTCTTGTCTACAGGTTCAATGCTGAAGTCAAGCACATCAAAATCCAGACCAAGGAGGAGCTGTATCGCATTACAGAGAAGAAAGCCTTCAAAGGACTTGTAGTAAGAATTGATCTTCACCACAATTACTTTTGCAGCACAAGTGAAAAATGAGATTAAAGTAAAAAAAGAAAGAAAAGAAATAAGGAAAACTGAAGGGAACATAAACATTATAGCACTTCTAGGTTTAGAACAAGTAGGGCCTTTGATAAACTCAGTGCTCTTCTCCCCAGCATTGTTTCTACTTACTATTCCTGCAAACCAACTGAAATTGATCAACCAAATAGGTAGATAATAATATGAGCCAATTAATGCTTCCTCCAACTGACCTGTTAACTCAAAAATGGCCTGTCAGTGTCCCATATCCCAAACTAGTGCAGATGCTGAAATAGAGAAAAATATCTCATCCAAAGCACTCTACAAGAGAAGTTACTTAAGTGAGTGCACCTCCCATCCTTATTGTGACTGTGGGGGATGATGTTACCCTGACCACTTGAGAATATTGCTTTCTTGTGCCTTTAAAACACCAGCATATTCTAGTTTTATAGGAAGGCACTTTTCTCCAAAAAACTCTAACAATAGCTTTGTTGTTGTTAGTCGCGAAGTCATGTCCAACACATCATGACCCCATGGACAATGTAGAGGTGCATATATTCAAGCTTGACAAAAAAAAGTAGAGTGTCTATGGGAAAGGGAGGAAAGAGGTTTGCTTGACCACAGGAAGTAGGTGAGGTGGAAGTTCCTGTCAGTGAGAATGCAAACTGTCCACAAGCTGTGTTTAGCTATAACACTGCAGGAAAAAGAAATCCAGTTTTGTGCCAATTTCAAATAAATTAGTGCCCTCAAAAAAAAGATTCATCTTTTGAATGAAACGGTCAGAGATGGTACAGTAGTTTAGCAAATGACAGAAGTCTCCTCCATTTCTATTTTCTCCATTCTAATTGGCAATCTACTGTGGATACTCTTCATTAAAATGAAATCCAAGTTATGGAGAAACTATGCATCTCTTATGCAGGATATAATACGTATCACCACAGAGCCAGTTTATATTTCTCTATTTGTAATGCAGATATCAAGGAAGAAACTCTGTAAAGTCTCATTGAAGTGTCAGTTCAGAGCAGGATCTAACTTGCTGTGTTATATTGTCATAAGTGCTTTCCTTTCATATCTTTCTCATATGTATGGGCCGGATACATCTTGCTAATGACAAATGTACATCTCATGCTGTTGCCTTACTTCAAAGAGCACTTCTTCGTTTTATTCCTAGGACCTGGTGGAGTTCTACCAAGAAAATTCCTTGAAGGATTGCTTTAAAACTCTTGATACTGTTCTGCAGTTTTCTTTCAAAGAGCCAGAAAGTAAAATAGGATCCAAGCCATCTGGTATGTGATTTAGACCTTTACTTTCAAAATTCAAGTGACCTGATGTGGAACAAGAATTAACTAGAAAAGCAATGGAGATCACTGTGTGGCTCCGCTGTCAGATTTGCATGGTGGCAGTGCACAGATATTCTGTGGTGGAGTGTAATCTAGACTCCC
Source organism: Bungarus multicinctus (assembly GCA_023653725.1). Classification (NCBI taxonomy): domain Eukaryota; kingdom Metazoa; phylum Chordata; class Lepidosauria; order Squamata; family Elapidae; genus Bungarus; species Bungarus multicinctus. Next base: position 163,385,345 of record CM042834.1, read on the forward strand.
AGAAGGGACGGAGTACATTCCAAAGGAATAAGAACCAGCAAAACTGAGATAGTTTGGTTGGGAGGAAGAGGGTCAAGTCAGCTCCTCCATGGAAGTTCTCAGAGTTCACCAATACTGTATATTGTACAGCAATAAAAGTTCAATCAATGTCAATTTTCACATTGGGAGGGCAACTCCTGGACATAGATAATTTCCTATCTTCCTTCAATAGTTATTTGTCTTTTCCTGTACCCCTTAGTCTGCTACATCTCAGGAAGGGGGAAAGCACAAATTGAGTACTATCTTCTTTAAACAATGCAAAATATCTCTTTTGATCGTGTGCTATTTTGTATCATAAAGATAAAGTTGTCTTCAAGGCCAGTTCAATTTTCGATGACTTCATGAACATGTCTACATAGTTTTCTTGGCAACGAAACAGAAAGTTTGCCATTGCAGTTTATTCTTTTAATTTTTCAATCTGTCTTATATCCCTGATGGTCTCCTATATTAACTGACCCTGCTTAGCTTTTTGAAATTAGCCAAGATTGGCTGTAAACGTGCTAGACATTCTCTATCCTCCTCCTGCTTGCTAAATCCTATTTGGCTCATATAAGCTCCCTCTTAACTGGCCATAGCACAAGAGATATAGTTTCACTATTGTGGGCTAATGTCTCCTGCAGAGAAGTTTGGAATGAGGAAAGCTCTGCTTGTTGAGATTTTGCAGGCATACATTGATCCTCAGATAGCATATGACTTGGCATGACCATAAGAATCATAGAATGATTAAGATTCTCTGCATTTCTAGGGACCTGGTGAATCTTCTGACTACTACTAAATCCATATTGTTTCTTTGACAGGGAAAAGTCTCAAGTACTTTGGCTCAGCCAAGGCTCGCTATAATTTCTGTGCACGAGATCGGACTGAATTGTCCTTGTCAGAGGGAGACATCATAAAGATTCTCAATAAGAAAGGACAGCCAGGATGGTGGAAAGGAGAGATCTATGGTCGAGTGAGCATTTTTGCATCCATATAAGTGTGAATTGTTTGATTGCAGAATTTAGGATAGAAATGGGATTCATATGCAAACCGATCAACTAGTTATTTGGACCTGCTGTGATATATTCCCTTGAAGCAGGTGCTGCTAAAAAGTCAAACTTTCAATTAGGATAAGCTGTAGCTGCAAATCTTAGGTTCCTACTGCTGGATGATTTGACAAAAATCTACGCTTAAAAATTTGCTAGTTTAGAGTTTAGAAAATACTGGCATCAATAGAGGAATAGTTAACATTTCAACAGCAAGGATCCGTGACTCTTCCCTTGGCTTAGAATATTTTCATTGTTTATTGGATTCTAATAAGCCTTTGCCTATCTTTTCTCCCTGCAGATTGGCTGGTTCCCAGCAAATTATGTAGAAGAGGATTATTCAGAATATTGCTGAGATCACCACATTCAATGCAGCATCTTTTCTCCTGTGCAAAAACTATTATTTATGAACTCTTGTTTCTCTTGCTTTTCATCACCCATCAGATCCTGCCCACCTCCACCCATTACATGTTCTTGTCTAATAAACTGGGTACTGTAGAAATAACATCCTGGTAAAGTGTGTGTCTGTCCCTGTTCTGAAGAGGAAAGAACATTGTAAGAATTCACAATACTATTTTCTTTAAAATCTCAAAATTACTCATAAGAACAATAGTTTGTTCCTTTTGGATATCTATATAACTGCATACTCCAGCATGTAGTTCTTTTTTTAAAAAAAATTTCCATTATCCAACAGACTGTAGAATGCTGTAGAACTATGCTTCGTCTGAAATCTGGGTTGCAACTTTTCCAGTCTTTTATTCATTACTGGTAATGAATAACAAGGGAAATAGTTCGTATGTGGCACTGAAACTCCTGGGATCTTCTGGCTTAAACCAGGCAATAATTATATTCTTTCTGTGGAAAACAGCTTTGCAAAACCAAACACTTTTTCTGAGTTGCCAATGTTGTATCATGCATATGGATTATCCTCAATTTAATCTCGAGGATTTCCAGTTTAGATGCAAATAAAAAAGAATAAACTGGAACAAAACTTTTACCTGAAATTAAGTGGTATTAGCATAAAATACATATACCACTAGGCTACATGATTTAATGATGATATTCAGAATTAGAGTGTTTTACATAGTCTTCTGAACTATAATTTCCTCTGAATTCTCTTTTCTGGGGATACTATCCAAGAAACATTTAAGATCTCTTATTGTTTAAAAGCATTAAGAAGATAGAATAGATGCTGCTCAGAAGAGCAATTCCTAAATTATGGAGCATATTTTAGCATGACAATAGAAGCAACTATCATTTTATGCTGGTATCTTAAGTTAATATCCATATACAGTAGTGTATTGTTCTGGTATGAAATTACATTTGGAAAATATATCTTAGAAGATTGCTTTTTTAATTCCTCTGAACCCAGTTGCATTCAATTTATTTAAAAATATATTCAAAATTAGAATTTTCTTCTGGCAACCACTCTGTAATGGAACTTTGCTTTGACCTTTCATTTATCAAGGATATTTAAGCAGAGACTTGAAGGCTATGTATGCAGTATTAATGACATTCTTGCAACAGAAGGCTCGTTTACATGGCTTTTAGTGCAGTTTAATTTTGCTTTATGCTGTTGGAAGAAATTTTCCCAAATTTGTTCCCAGCTGGGAAAAACCACAGATGCTGAAAAGAAATGAATTCTGAAGCAGCTGCCAGAAATCAATCAACCTTTATTGTCAGAGTACAACATGTATACAATGAGATTGGCGTAGCCTCCCTTTGTGCAACCCCTCACAACACAACTCACAGTGAAGACAGAAGTCCCTAACCCAATGAATTCTACTAACAAACACACATTCTTGTTGCACCATGTGGACTTATTGCACAACGCGCCGGCCCCACAAGTCTATTATACTATGTTGACATAAAGTTATTTTCCGTTCAGGAGTCAGACAGCCCACGGGTAGGCCTGTTGGTGCAGCTGGCTATGCTTCTATATCTCCTACCTGATGGTAGGAGAGTGAAGAAGTGCTGACTGGGATGTGAGTCGTCCCTGAGAATTTTCTACACTCTTCTAAGGCAATGAACCCTAGCGATGTCATCTAGTGGTTTCAGGGAACAGCCACAATGTTTTGTGCTGTGCTCAACATCCTCTGTAATGTCTTTCTATCCGTGGCTGTCAAGCCAGCATACCACACCGTAATGCAATATGAGAGGATGCTTTATATTGTGGACTGGTAAAAGGAGGTCATCAGTTGTTCCACTTTATTCTTTCGCAAGACCCTGAGGAAATGGAGTGTCTGTTGAGCCTTTCTGGCCATCTGGGTTGTGTTGATTTTCCAGGTAAGTTCTGTAGCATTCTTTAATGAAGGATGGCAAAAAGCAGGTATGACACAGCTCAAGTGTTCCTGGGTTGCAATCCAGCTTGGGGTATGTGAATCTGAGCCTTTTATGCTTAATTCCACTTTGAAGTTCCTGCAGCTTGATGGGTTTATTTGTATGCCTCTAGTTCAGGGGTCTGCAACTATAAACACTCAAAGAGCCATTCGGACACGTTTCCCTGAGAAAACACCAGGAGCCAATAATTTAACAACTGGTGTAACTGGGTGGGTGTGGCCAACTTGACATCATTCACTCCCACCCACTCACCTCCTGCTCTGGAATATGGAGCGAGTCTCCAATCCCCACCATCATCCTTACCTTTTCAGGCCAGACAAGGAGTGACGGGGAGGGGAAAGGAGCGGCCAGCCAGTGGTGGGATCAGCTGACAGGGAGCTGCAGCAGAGGGCCAAAAGAGCCACATGTGGCTCCACAGCCGCAGGTTGCAGACCCCTGCTCTAGTTAAAATGATTGCCCTAGATCCTGTCTTCCTGCCTTAATGGGTTAATTCTGTCCTAGGATCTTTCTTATCCTGGGGATTAATCTTGTCAGGAGGCAGGAAAAAGGAGTTTCAGTTTTCCTCTGGTGAGTTTATTTTTAGCTTGATTCTCCTTATCTTAATAGCTCTACTTAACTGTTTCTATTGCCAGCTCTGTTAGCAGGGCTGCTGAGTTTTCTCTTTCAGTTGGTGATTCTTGGTTTTCTTAAAGGGAGAAGAACTAGCCTAAGTTTTTCTTGGCACTGTTTTCTGAGGTTTCTGGTGCTGTGAGGTTTCTGGCACTATCGTTTTGGGGTATACTTCCCACAATGCTAAATTGGATCAATGTGTGCCTAGATGACCCCAAATCTGTCATCTAAACTCTTTTAGCACTGAGCAAAAGCGCTTAGACTTATATACTGTTTCACAGCGCTTTATAGCCCTCTCTAAGTGGTTTACAGAATCAGCATATTGCCTCCAACAATCTGAGTCCTCATTTTACCAACCTCGAAATGATGGAAGGCTGAGTCAACCTTTACTTTTGAATGACTTCAAGTCTTTAAAATAACATTGCTGAGTATTAGTTGCCAACAGTCACTGCATTGCACCATATATAATTGCACCATTTCTAAGAGATAAATTTGGAAATTATCTGGAAAGAGAACTCCCTCTATTATGCCATTATTTGAACTTTTTATATTTATAATTATAATATTGCCAAATGTGATCAAGTCAAATTTCTCTTCCATTGTTATTCTAAGAGTATCTGTGTGTAGGATACAAAAAGTTATGCCACAGATTAATGTGACTCTTTTTTATTCCATTCCTTTGTCACTAAAAGAAAGAGACTCACTTATAGAAATCCTGGAAAGAGATCTAAGTAGAGACTGTGCTAAAGACTGAAATACTGTAGAGATTTGCTTATGAAAGGCACAAAGAAGAAAAAAGTGAGATAGGTGACATTTAGCAAACAGTTTTTTCACCCAGTGAGTAGTGGAATAAACCATGTAATAAACCATGCAGGAGACAAAAAGACAGGAAGGGCTGAAGAGACATATAGGCAGATCCTTTCTAAGACTTCCTGTTCCATTATACCAACTTATTGTCAACTGACAAGCGAATATCATCAAAATTTCTTGGGTACAAGTATCCCTTCTTTCCTAAACAGGAAACTTGAATTTCATATTTTGTAGTATATACAGTATATTATTGTTCCTAGGAAACTTTTGTAATTTACTGACCAACAGGAGGCAGTGTATGATCAGTTCTGATCACTTTACCAGGAATTGAATTCTCAGGCTATGGCACTTTATAGCATACTCTGCTTTATAAAATCTCTCCCTGATTTGAAGATATGCCACGTTAGCATCTATTAGAGGTTAAATAAGGACAGTGTGTATTCACTGTATAGTTCACATATTGTGTTTATTCATTGCTGATTCTATTATTTCATGCTAGTCTTAAGGATGAACCTTGGTGAAAATATAAGTGTAAGCATTGGGGGCTCCCTGGTCAGTTTTTCATCGTGCAACTGCCTTGTTTCATTCCTATAATCTTAATGAAAAATAACAGGTGTAATATTTTCTTTGTAACCCTCAAATGCGGCATTCTCTTTCTATTACACAAAGTCCACAATTTTTCCTATTTTTTGCCTCCCCGCTTCATTAAGAAAGGAAAAACAGAGCCACTATGAAGAGGCTTTTAACTAATATTAAGAGCTAGCTCTTAGAACAATCCTAAGCATACCCAAGATAATTTGATTATATCTCCCCAGATACTTCTTTTTCTATAGAATTGGAGATCAAAGATGTTGGTTCTCTCTCTTATTTTTGGAGAAAATATTCTGAGCAGGGCAATATCTTACTCATACAAGGACCTGTCCTAATTGAAAATTTACCAGTGTCATCAAACCAGCCTGTCTTGATTGGAGGAGGCATTATTAAATGATTTCAATTGTCAAAACCTCTCTCTCTGTAAATAAAGCCAGAAATTTATACTGCTGCAAGATTTGATATTTTTAAAAAGTAAATTCTTTCAGTAGTAGCCTGCCCACATGTAACATCTTCCTAAATAACTAGTCCACAATTCTCCAAAGGTAAAGACTGCATCTCCAAGAATTCTCAAGATAGCACAGTCAACATATTTGTCTGGAAGACCCAAGTTGGAGAAAGTTAAACTAGCTCATGTAAGTGGTTGGTTTAAACCAAGTTGTGCACTTTCCCAGGTGGACTTGGGAACCATCTCTCATTACTTCTTATTGCACTTAAGGAGACAAAGGCATTCAATAAAACAACATCCTTTTTATTGTGAGGCTTCTCTATGCAATCTGCGAACACAAAGGGAAGTAAGCCTGATCAAAAAATCTCTTGTTAGGTCATGAAGAGTCAAACATAACTGGACAAGATTTTATCTGCCCCCAGAATCTTTAAAACACTAGGATTTTTTTAATTAAACACCAGGTGTTGCTGCAATGTCTACAAAAAAAAAAATTTGTGACAGAATTATAGCTGTCAATTTGTGCCAATTTTTGGAGATAGAACAATCTTTGGAAAATGATACACACATTACTTATTGGCTCTCCACTCATATAAACCAGGGAGTGACCCTAATTGTTTGAGAACATGTATTTTCTTAACAGGGATGTTTTTATCCACTATTAATGTATTATAATGTGTTAGTGCTATTTTTATATATTGTAAATATATTGTATTCAATCTATTCTGCAATAATCTTGCAATCTCTTTCTGCGGGATCTAGTGAGATATTTCTGTGTAATAATGTCAATTCATTTTATAAACTTTAACCCTTACATTTCTAGAGCAGCCATTGTGAACAGCAATAGAAATGGATATAATGGTTTCAATTAATCATCAACCAATCCTAATGTGCATTATTACAAAATTTATATTTTTGAATTATAAATTTGCCCATCTGACTTATGGTTTCATTCAGCTCAGATTTATTTATTTGTTTATTCACTCACTTTATTAAATGTATATGCTGCCTATCTCACTATCCAGAGCAACTCTGAGCAGCTTTGTGGTTTTCCTGCAAAGTATTTAAGAGCATGAACAGGAAAATAAAGGTTAGTATAGAGCCGGGGCGGGTAGGAGGGCCAGCAGCAGCTGATCAACGGAGAGAACAGGTTCACTCAACAAATGATTGTTGGAGCTACTGGTTTGGCCAAACTGGTAGAATACCACCACTGACTGTCATCAACAGTGCATCCAATCCTATTGTTTGCAGTCCCTACCAGAGAAGCACTAGCTCAAATATCTCACTACATCTAAGGACTCTGTATTAATAGGTACAACCTTACTCCTGTGACACTATAGCTACTAGTGCCAACAAACTCCGTGTTCAATCAGATTACAGATTATTTTAATTAAAATAAATTCAGATAAAAAAGAGTTACTTAACATAGGCATATCAAAAAGTACTTGACCACTCAACCCACTACAGCACAACCAACACAAGCTATGAAAAACTGCCATACATCAAAAATATCTCAAAAATAACCAACAAACTACTATAGCCACATGGCTTCACTGTAGCACACAAAGCAACTATAAAGCCCTCCAAAACATCTTAAGTAAACCTGAAGACACACTGAATCCCAGAAGAAAGAACAGGAGTCTTCTACAGCATATTGTATAAGCACTGTACCAGCTACTGCATAGGACAGATAAGACAGAAGACTAGCAGAGGTCATCCATGAACACTAACAATCAGAAAACATGATGCAAACTATTAATTTCATGATCATGAACTATACTCCCACTAATCCAACCCAAAATTGCATTTGTTTTTTTTTTTGTAAGCCACATCACATTGCCAGTTCATATTCAGTTTAAATACTGAATAATAATGATCACTCTTTCAATATTTTTTTCTAGGATATCCAGCTCAATTTTGGGTTATTAACAAATATGAGCAGCATTCCCCCCAACAAGTCCATTCAACTCATTAATAAAAACATTGAAGATTACAGTGGCTATGACTGAGCCTTCTGGCACTCTGCTTCATACCTCTCTCCAGTTTAATGAAAGGCCTTTGAAGTATACTTTTTTGAGTATAATCTTCAAGCCAGCTATGAACAAACTTAGTTGTGATGCCATTAGACCTATGCACAACTAGCTTCTTGTTATGAATAGCATGGGGTATATTGTCAAGTGCTTTGCTGAAATCAAGATACATTCTATCCAGCCTTTATCAGAAGTTGGGCAGTTCGTCATGGAGGTTGTTTACATCTTTGTCTCAAAAATAAATTTCTACTATCATCACCATTGCTTTCCTTATGGAAATTGCTTTTTGTTTCAGTTTCTGTTGTAATGTCTTTTTTATCTGATGTGATAAAACTGCTTTGTCCTCAGGTTTCTAGGCAAAAACTGGCATGGCTAGACTTCTAAAGTCAGAAGCTCCAATAAGAAGATTTTTAGGAACTAATGTTATGAAATAATTCTCGCTACTACAGTACATCAAATGCAAGTCCTATTTATAGTGAAATCAAGGTTCAAATTCTTGCTCTTCTTATTCCATTTGTACTGTGTAGCAGATTTGTAGACACTTTTGGTGAGGGGAGGGACAATTTCTGTTTGTCTTATTTTGGTATGAGACTTTCCTTTTGTTTGTTTGTGAACCTGCTGAGAACTGGCTCTCTCATGAGGAACAGTCACTTGCTGTTCAAATCCTCTGAATATTTCTTCAGACATGGCAAATAGAACTAAGATCATATTCACAAACAACTGGAACCATGCCACAAAATGTTTACTCTATCCATTTTCATGTAAAAAAGTTTTAAAATTTTCTTTTTGTTTCTTTTTAACACTTTCAGCTTTCAAGTGCACCCTGTTGACAGAGAGAACATTTGACAGCCTATCATATTTACTTGCTGAGCTCCATGGGAAAAACTCCTCTTATTGCTCCCTGGACTTGCTGGTTTATATTCTCCAGTTCCTGTTTGTGTGGTATATAGCAGTCATTCAGTTTTTATTTCCTAATGCTAATGATTTACATTGGGTAGGGTAACCTACAATATGTGTGCAGTGCTGTTTGTAACCTCACGTATATACGTAAAATATTTGTTTATTTTCTCTCTCTCTGGCTGTTACGGTTTTCTGCAATAATCATGTATTTTGTCATCCCTGAGGATCTGGGCCATGACAGATATGTGACTATGCACCACTAACTGAATGCAAAGAAAAAATACAGAACAATAGTGGTAGTAGAAACTAATAAGGTTTTCAAGGAAGAAAACTCCCGTGAAAATTGTAAAATCAAAATTTTCAAGCTCTTTCCTCGCATGACTTATCAATGGGACTACAATTTTATAATAAGGATTATTATAAAGCTCACCTAAGTTTTTTTTTAATTTCACAATTTTCATCAATTACAATCCATTACAAAACTTGATTGTTCATAGCAAACAGCTTGTTGCCTTGGCACCTTTGATGTTTAGATAAATGTATCAGAACATCATTATAAAGATTATGGGTGAAAACACTGATAATGAAACCAGTATCATCTTGGAAACTATATAGTTATCACAAAATACTGAAGGAGGCAGTCTAGCACAAATGTTGTACATCTATTTGTGGCTTTGCTAATCAAGGTAAACTCTTACGACATACAGTTATCATTCTCAAACTTGAGTGTAAATTTGAGAGTGGAAACAAATGCCAATGCCCTATCAGACCAGGCTTTAGACTTGCCTCTCCATTTTATTTGGAGAAACAGCCTTATAGGGTGCACCTAGTAACTCTCATCTCAGAAAAAGGATGTCATTTCTCTCCACAAAGCAGAAAGTTACTTGGTGCCCTACCTCACCAGAAAGTTCTGCCAGTCATTCAGAGGTAAAGGTGCTTACAAGAAAGGGAATCTCAGGCTTGATAAAGCAGGACACAATAACATAGGGCTGGTGGGAGATGACCGCTGATGTCGCGATGAAGTGGTACGGATGAGCAGAGCTTCGCAAAGTCCTGCCGATTTCTTCAAGGAGGCTCTATGGGGCCAAAAGCCATCCTGTAGAGGTGATGAAGGTAGAGGGGATGCCTCGGTGGTTGCGAGGAGAGTGCAGTCTCCCCATTTGACCCAAAGAAAGCCCCTTTAACCAGAGGAAAAGAAGATGGCCATTATGGCTGAACAGAAGCCATGAAAGCTGAAACGGAAGAGAAGAAAAGATCCTGAAACAGTGTGCTTGATATGGGTAAGAATTTTCTAACTTAGACCGTGGAATTTCCCCTAAAACACCCCTTTGGAAAGTGGGACTCAACTGAGGTGATTAGCAGTGACTAAGACCTGGAGCCACTGTCAGATCTGGAAAAGAAAGAAAGTAACTAATAGTTATAATTATTGTGTGTATAAGACTTATTATTTGTATTTAAAAGAGATTGTATCCAGACACTGTAATTATGAATATGGAAATTTTATATATAACAAAGAAAATTGAACAATTATTATTATTATTAATGATGGTGATGATTTGAAGCTGTTTGGTAAAACAAAGTGAACTGAATTCATTAATTGAAAGCACAAAAGAATTTAGCCAGGACATCGGCATGAACTTTGGGATTGACAAATGTGCAACAATAGCAATCAAAGCAGGCAAGGTCATAGAAGATGATGGAATAGAACTTGAAAATGAAGAAATGATAAAGGCAATGAAACCAGAAGCAGGCTACAAATACTTAGGGGTTTTAGAAGCCTCTGGTTTAATGCATAATAAAGTCAAGGAATCAACTTCAGCCAACTAGGTTCAAAGAATTCGCAAGATTTTAAAGTCCAAATTGAGTGGTGAAACATCATAAAAGCAATAAATACCTGTGATTCGATACTCTGCAGGAATAATTGACTGGACCCAGATGGAGCTGGACAATTTGGACAGAAAAACAAGGAAGTTTATGACTATGAATCATGCCTTGCATCCTAAAAGTGATGTTGATTGATTATATTTACCAAGAGCAGAGGGTGGTCAAGGTTTCCTACAAATAAAGCAGACTGTACAAGAAGACACAGCTTGAATGACTACATCCAGAAAAGTGAAGAGCCAATGATTAAGGAAGTACGTAAAGGAGGCCTTTTGAAGACAACCAAGTCAAAAGCTGAATACAAAAAAGACGTAATTGAGAAGCAAATTGGAAATTGGAAAAGCAAAGCTATGCATGGCCAATACCTGAAAAGTATTGAAGGCAAAGCTGAGCAAAAGCTTACTTGGAATTGGCTAAAATCAGGAATACTGAAAAATGAAACTGAAGGCTTTATTTTGGCTGCTCAAAAACAAGCCTTAGCCACAAATTGTATGAAGGCAAAGATTCAGTATTTCACCACCAACAAAGGCATGCCGCCTCTGTAATGAGAAAGATGAAACAACTGACCATTTAATCAGTAGGTGCAGCAAAATTTCACAAACTGACTACCTAGAATGCCATAACCGAGTTGCTAAAATCATTCACTGGAAACTGCCAAAAGTTTGAATTTAAGTATAGTAATAACTACCAGGAACATCAGGTTGAGAAGGTTCTGGAGAATGAAAAAGTCAAGATCTTGTGGAACTTCAGAATTCAGATTGACAGGCTCTTGGCCCATAACACACCTGACATAAAAATAATTGAAGAAAAAAAAAGGTTTGGTTCATTGACATAGCAATACCTGGTGATGCACGAATTGAAGACGTGCAGCAAGAAAAAAATCACAAAGTATCGGGACTTACAAATTGAAGTTGAGCGACTTTGGAAAAAGAAATCATGTGTTATCCCAATTGTAATTGGAGCCCTTGGAGCAATACCTAACAGCTACCTCGCTGTTTGGAAATTCTGAATTTATCAGACTTGAATACCGATTCTACAAAAAACCACCCTACTTGGAACAGCTTACATCCTCTGATGCTATCTTAACAGTTCCTAGATCCTTGGTTAGGACTTGAGCTGTTGAGCTATCAACCAGCCCCAAAGGGTGTGAATCTCACTAAAGATTTAATAATAATAATAATAATAATAATAATAATAATCCCCATGGCTCAGGTGCGGTCCCTATGGTTATGGGATTGCTGGTTTTTGGATCAGTAGTGGCTTAGCTACCGTGAACCAACCCAGGCATTTACCATCACCAATGATGAGAAGAAATCAACAAAATTCCATACCGGATTGGTCATCACCCGGGTCAACAAGGACCACATCAGATGCTATGGCTCCTGGACATCTGTCAAAAAATGGGCTACAGGGCTCAGTTGCTGCTACTGCTGGGGAACCAGGGCATGCAACTGTAAAGTGACTGGGACAGGAGCACAAAACTTGGACAGCCGAAGAAAATTGAGAAATTATAAAGAGCAAATATCAATCCAAAATAACTGTTGGATAAAAAATTTTAAGACTATCTGTCTTAAAAGTAAAAGTCAGATTTCAGATGGAATAAAAAACAAAAAAGGTCATCCTTTCCTTTAAAAATGCTTTTATAATACTGTTTTGGAATTCCCTCTTTGCCATATTTTAACAACTTAAAATGTATCTATTCAGCCAAGTCTTCTGTTACATGGGAATTGTGAGACTTTTTGATCTAATTTTATATTGCCTATAATATCATAGGTTTTAATCTATTTGTGATTTTCAACTTTCTTATTTTGCTTAAATATCACAAACAATTATTTTTCAATATTTTCATTCTGATATTTGGATGAAAAGCAATTTGTTTTAAAATAAATACTGTTTCTATATATACTCTAAATTTTTTATGTTTAATATTATATTCAGAATAAATGTGTAATGACATTATAATTGTATTCATCTTTATGTTGTGTCAGTTACATAAAAGAAACATTTTAAAAAGGTTTCATATTATGTAGCATTTTGTTCTCTGCTTATCATTCCATTAAATCCTTGCAACAAAACCAGATTTATATGGCCAGAACGGTACAATTTCTTTCTTAAATTTATTTTGGAAATAAATATTCTAAAATCTAAAATAACCTAAAATCTCTTTGCCAAAAATATAATTCTTTTACACATTATCTCTTCTTTTATCAGCTCTTTTCCTGGTAGAAAAGTATATCTTAGATATTGGAGGATTTTAACATTGTCATTTACTAAAGAGTTGAATATGAACAATTAACATTAGTTAAAAATAACATTATATGATCAGATTTTACAGCATGCAAACTATTTATGTTTCCTTTTGCACATTTAATCACAGAATTATTATTACTGAAAAATCTAAATGGTTGAGATGTGAACAAGCACTGTTCAGACCTGTGTAAATGTAGAGAAGGTGCATTCCAAGTTCAAAGCTAGGAAAAAGAAAAGAACACCCAATAGATCATTGAAAACAGGAGAAAGAGGTTTGGCTGAAGTTGCATGCTACCCCTAGTTTTAGAAGCCAATGAAAACAAAGCTGGAGCAACTTGTTCCAATTTCCCCAATGTTAGAATAAGTTGATCTCAAGAAATCATGGCCATCTCTGTATTTGCTCATACTTCAAGCATTTGTCTAAACAATTGCTCTAACTTCTTCTTAAGGAGTTGGTTTCAATTTGATAAGGTGTGAAGACATTAGCCAAGAGATTTGGCTCGGTGGCAGATCTAGATAATTTACAGTTCTCCATATATCTCAGCTTTAAACATTACAAAGCCCAATATTTGTAGTTAAACGTTTAAAATATAAATTCATTTAAAAAAGAGTACTAGATTTCAGGGGCAATTAGAACATCATGCAGGATCCTAATTCATTTAATATAGTGACATTCAGGAGCAAACTCATCAGATTGAGAGGAAAAAACAGCAATATTATCTTGCCTATCTTGTCTCCAGCCTTTTAGTACATAATTACCATGTTCTATGAGCCACAGTAGCGCAGTGGTTAGAGTGCAGCACTGCAAGCTACTTCTGCTGCCTGTTTGCTGCCTGCAATTTGGCAGTTCAAATCTTACCAGGCTCAAGGTTGACTCAGCCTTCTATCCTTCCGAGGTGAGTAAAATGAGGACCCAAATTGTTGGGAGCAATACGCTGACTCTGTAAACCGCTTAGAGAGGGCTGTGAAGCACTGTGAAGTGGTGTATAAATCTAAGTGCTATTGCTATTGCTTTTGCTATTCTTAGATTGATAGGAATAGGATAATTTTATCTTCTATTTTCACCAAATCCCACATTTTGGTTTTTTTTCTAGCTATGTTATTTTGCCTTATTTCTGTATCAATTTATGTGATAGCAAAATTCAAAAAAATATTTTGTACTTTTCTGTACCATGTGGAATGTATTTTGCAAACAATATTTGTGTAGTAAAATGCACTTAAATACTTTTCCTAACAAATGTATTATTTCATGCATTTCTCAAGTTTTGGATTGTGTCACAACTTTCTAAAAAAAGCATGACTTCTGTAAATATATTTTTCAGTTGTTCTTATTTAATCAGGAGCTTTGAAATCAGTATGTTTTTGGAGCATTCTTTCATATTATACTCCAGCAGACCAACCTTGTATATAGTGTAGGAAGGAAAATCCATTTGGTTCAGTTCCAAGCTGGGAGAAACATGCTGGAAACAACATGGAGGCTGATTGGAAAGAGGTTTATTGATGAAGCAGAACCAGCAACCACATGATTCTGGGCAGCTGACAAAATGGAGATGCGAGTGTGTGGGTTTTTATGCCTTCTTTGGGCTTTGTATTTGAGCTTCCTGTTCCTTTGCAAGAACATGTCCTTTAATATTCTATTCGCTGTTGTCAAATTCCTATGGGATCATGTAGGGGTTATGTAGGAGTCATAGCTGGTTCTTTAGGCAAAAGAGGAAATGCAAATCCTGGGTGCTTGTCTGAGCTAACCTGGTCAACGTTTGGCTTATTGTTTTATTGTTTATCTGAGCTCCCAGGTTTCTGTGACTTTGAGGTTTGGACTGTTCTGGGGGTGGTGCAATGAAGGGGCTTGTGTTCTGAAAGAGTGTTGGGCAATTCCTATTATGGTTAATGGCTTTCGTCCTGTGCTGGATCTTGGGTGAGGGTTTGCTTTCTAATCTTACCATCCTGCCAAGGAGTTTCAAAATATGTCTTGAATGGATTTCTGCCTGCAGTATTTGTTTTGCTTATGAATAGAGCAATCTAGATGCTTGTCTTCCTCTTTCAATAAGCTCATTATCTCTTAAGTGCTGGCATCTGCTGTGGGCTATTAATTTGGGGGCTGCTTTCTGTCTTTAAAGAGCATGTTTCTCCATTTCTCCTTTAGGGAAATATAATATTCTGCCTTTTTAATATTTCCCAAAGTATTTCATTCTTCTAGGAGGGGGCTTTTCACAACAGGTATGCCTCACTTTATAAATGATCATTTAGCAACCCCAATAGAAGTTACTACTGATCCCAAAAAGGTTCTTACAACCTTGATTCTAAGTTTTGACAGCCACCCCACTCATATAGCCATGTGATGGCATTTTGGGCATCCAGCAACTGGCACACGTTTACAGTGGTTCCCAGCATACCCCACTAGTAAAATGTAAAGTGTCTGTTTTATTCTGTGAAATTTAGAACAAAACTTAAATGTAGAACTTTCTTATAACAAGGAGTATTCAGCCCCCCAATCTAATCTATTTTTAAAATAAAAACCAAAGTTCAAATGTCTTACCTCACAGAATTACTCAGGTCACACAATAAACCAGATATACCCTATATGGGACTTCAGCTGAATATCATTTATATATCTCACAATATTTAGAAGCTTCCACAAGGACATAGGCATAAAAGCCATGCTCATCTCAGAAAGCAAGCTGTTCCAGAACAAGAACTGGAAAAATGGAAACAATCTGGAGACTTTTTACTGATTCAATAGAAAAAAATGAGCAGATGAATGAATGTAAGGAGACTGAGAAGCAGGCTCATCTGGGTTGGTGGATGAATACAGAATGTGGCAGTTTTATGTCCATTTAAGAGATTTAGTGCACAGTGATGATCCATAAAAGAACAAGATAGCTAAATTACATCAGCTTACTATGGTAGAGGACAGAGAATTGGGGTTTCAGCACTTGGGGCTTATCCTTACCTTTGCTTTACATTCATGTTATTTAGATTCTAACACTACTCATAGAATCAAAGAATGACAGAGTTGGAAGGGACCTTGGAGGTCAATTGGTTCACCTTCCCATGAAACGCACTTCTGTTTTGAAGAAAAAAAAATATAAACTCCAAACGTGTATTTTAGAACAGAGATCTCTAATCCCCGGGATGGTGGATCAGTACCAGTCTGTGGCCTGCTAGGAGCCAGGCTGCTCAAGGGAAAAAAGATTCATCTGCGCATACATGGGATCTGGTAGCAAAAGAAACCACTCCTCCCACAAAATATCCATGAAACCAGTCCCTGGTGCTAAAAGGGTTGGAGACCCACCGTTTTAGAGCAATGTTTTTTTTCAAGCACTCATAGTAAATTGTCAGGCAAGTGGGCACTTTTAGCCTCAATAATAGGCCCTTCTGTAAAATGAAATTTTGTAGAAGCAGAAAAGTGGATTCCCAGGCTATTTTCTGTAAAACTTTTTCAATTATCTAATCTCAAAGCAGACAGCAGTTTCTTATCGTTGCGTTTAGAATCGGTCCTTTCTTATTTGCAATAGCACACACAATATAGTTTTTCTCCACCTGCAATATTTACTTAATCTCAAGAAATTAAAACGTAAGGAAATATTTTAGGTAGATACGGTAGGATTCTTCAGCCTACCCTTTCATGTGCCCTAATCTACGTTTCCACACTTCTAGGTATTGTACATTGGTGAACTAGTCCCTCTTGGAGGATTTAACTTCCATTGACTCTCGAAAGCCGACGTCGTGTTGTTACTCTTTTTAACCATTCAAAAAGTTAGCAAGCCTCGTTTCGCTTCCATTTCTCCATCTTCTAAGCTCCACTGAACTTCTCTTTTGTGAAATCCTCTTTTTAAATACCTGGCCTTTCAGTCGGCTAAGGAAACAGAGGCAACTGACTGGATAGGGGCCCCGAAGGAAGCAGCCAAGCGAATAGCTTCGCTTCAACGTTTGCCAGATTTACATGAGTAAAGCCCCTTCCCCCCGTATTACCCTCAGCCGCAGTGGTATTACCAATGCGCATGCGCATCGACAGCCACCGCCGGCTCGGTCGGGCGTTGGGGGATGGTGAGAGAAACTTGGGAAGGCAAAGCAAGTCCGCGCGCGTCTCCATCCAGCCAAGCGCGTCTCCACCATAACTCCTCCCCTTTTCAAAGGAACGCGAAAGAGCCTTTCTTCGCCACTTTATTGGCTGAGCCTAATGTAAAAGGTGGGACTTAGAAAAAAAAGACAATCCATTTTCCTAAGTGGTATCCATGTCTGCCATCCTGCTGCTGTCTACTGTGCTGTATCTCTGCTACATCCAGCGCTTTTGAGCTTTTTATTAAAAAACAAATCATATCGAGTCACTTAGAGAGAAAATGGAAAGATCAGAATAAAAATGTGAGACGTTTTGCTATTGGTCCATTAATGGCTACGTAATGCTCTAAAGGTTGCCTCGCACTTCCTCCCCCTAGTGATTGGCTAATAGGTAGCAAGTCTTTGGAAGGTGTTAAAGATTCGGGAGGTCTGTTAGGGAAGAGCTGTCTGATTGGTGGAAAAGACAAGCAGATTCAGACTAGAGCGGGCGCGCCCCCTTGCCGGCTAGGAACGAATGAGCGCGCGCTCCTGAGAAAACTCGTCTAGCCTGTTAGGAGGGGAGGCGCGCGCGCGCTGTATGGTGCTACCTATTGCGGGAGCGCGCCGTGAGAGGAGGGGGAGCCGGAGCATCTCTTTCACACGCGCGGCAGCAGCGGCTCCTCCTTTGTTTCCTCCCCCCCCAACACACACACACACCGCTCTAGAGCTCTCGGGCCGCCTGGCTGGCGGGGGCCGGCACGGTAAGGTTGGGGGGGGGGGGAAGAACGTTGATCGCGCACGCGCGTGGATGGATGAATGAATGAGTGAATGACTCTGTGAACGCTTTAGAATGAATCGGGAGTCTACGGGGGGCAACCTCAGCAAAATCAGCACATCCTGATCGGATGGGGAGGGGGGCGCCGTTATTTTCCGCCTGGAGCCGGAGTCTCATCTCTGCGATCGGCTTCGAGGGTAAGAAGGTAAAGGCAGGCGGGGGTGTGCCGACTCCGCCTCTTTAGATGCCCCCGCCCGGCATTTTTTTTCATCTCTCGCCCTCCTGCTCTCCTACAATACTTCCTCCCTCCCTCCCCCACCCTAGCCTTTGCATCTTTTTTTTTTGGGTACTTCTAAGCATCCTCGTTATTGATTTTTCAAGCTCTTTGTGGGAATGGATTCCTTCCTGATGTGTCCTATTTAGGTTTCAGTAGTTCATTTATTATTCATTTTATATCCCTGCTCTTTTAATATTTCTCAAGTTATTCTCTATAACCAGCACAAACTGATTGTGGAGAAAATAGAGTTGGAAAAGGGGTATATAATTTATTAAATTAATATGGCAACATGAAACATCAGATTATTTTTTGCTGATCACAACATAAACTTTATGTTCAGAAATATTTCAGAATGATAGTAAATGCTAGTTTAGATTTCAGAGTGTTGGATTAAATACTCAACATATAAATTCACTTCCCTTTGTTCTTAGTCCTTCCTCTGATAGTGCCCATCTTTTTCTGATAAGCTTCTTTTCACCATGTTCTACCATTGGTCTTTCTTCCATCTTTCCATTCTGCATGCCCACAAAGCAAAATCCCCAGAATCTTGTGTTACCGCTGCTGTTCTGTGGTATCCCTAGTTAGTTTAATGGTTCCAGTAATGGTGAAGAAAAAGTAGATTGTAGTCCGCTTGTGTATCACAGGATCATATACTGCTATCTGATCTGGATGCTGAGATTATTGTAAACCATGTTGGACAAGCAGGCCTTAAGGGTCGTCTGTTGCTCTTACAAAAGGATGCTTATTCAAGATTGCTTGATACATATTTCACTATTTTAAGGAATCCTGCTAATTTTTTTAAAACACAGTAGTTGACTTCTGGTTTTGTGATGTTTAAAGTTGAATGTACACAAGTAAAGTTAGTGCATGTGTCACTCCAGCTGTTTCCTTCACACTTTCTTTCTCAGGGACTAATTCAAAGAGCCCTGCAGTATGGCTTTTCTTTCAGCTACCTTTGATGTCACTTCATCTCCTGTTGGTTGGTTTTCATTTCTTATGAAGAACAATTCAATTTTCCTCTACCTCCCCCCCTGCTTTTTTTAATGGTTCTAATCTTTGATTATGTGGTTCTTTCAACTGTTTTTTTTAACTTTGCTACTGTTTTCCTAGCATTGTCTCATTCAAGTCTTATCCCCTTTCTTTTTGGAAGTGTGAATAGGCAGTATTTCTATTCTTGTCTTTTCTATGGACTAATTCTAAAATATTAGAATCAGAATAGAGCTGGAAGGGATCTTGGAGGTCTTCTAGTCCAGCCCCCTGCCCAAGCAGGAGATCCTACACCATTTCAGACAAGTGACTGTCCAGTCTCTTCTTAAAAACCTCCAATAATGAAGCACTGAAGACAAGCATCTGAAGGCAAGTTGTTCTACTGGTTAATTGTCCTCACTGTCAGGAAGTTTCTCCTTAATTCCAGGTTGCTTCTCTACTTGATTAGTTTC
This sequence comes from Bungarus multicinctus, assembly GCA_023653725.1. NCBI lineage: Eukaryota > Metazoa > Chordata > Lepidosauria > Squamata > Elapidae > Bungarus > Bungarus multicinctus. The sequence continues at coordinate 163,404,791 of CM042834.1, forward strand.
TATCCATTGTTTCTTGTCCTGCTCTCTGGAGCTTTGTAAAATAAATTGACTCCCTCCTCTTTGTGGCAGCCTCTCAAATACCGGAATAGTGCTATCATGTCCCTCCCCACATCCCAGTCCTTCTTTTCTCTAGACTAGCCAAAACCAAATCCTGCAACTGTTCTTCGTATGTTTTAGTCTCCAGGCCTTTAATCATTTTATTTGCTCTTTGCACTTTTTCCAAAGTCTCAACATTTTTTGTAACATTGTGACCAAAACTGGAGGCAGTATTCTAGGTGTGATCTTACTAAGGCTTTATAAAGCAGTGCTAATTTACATGATTTTGATTCTATATCTCTGTTTATATAACCAAGGATTGTATTAGCATTTTTGGCTGCTGCCGCACATTGCTGACTCATATTTAAGTGGTCACCCACTAAGACTCCAAGGTCCCTCTCACTTTTTTGAGCCAGGTTTCGCCTAATCTGTACATTTGGTTTTTCCTACCCAGGTGTAAAACCTTGCTTTTCTTCTCCCCATTAAATTTCATTTTGTTGGATAGGGCCCATTGTTCAAGGCTGTCAAAATCTTTTTGGATCCTGAGCTTGTCTTCTGGGATGTTGGTTATTCCTACCAGTTTAGTGTCATCTACAAATTTGATGAATTCCCCTTCTATTCCCTCATTTAAGTCATGTATGAAGATATTGAAGAGTACTAGGCCTAAGATAGAACCTTGTGGTACCCCACTGCTTACTTTCCTCCATGTAGATGTACCATTAAGGACTGCTCGTTGAGTATAGTTTGTCATATTAAAGGGGTTTGGACTAAACCCTGTTCAATGAAAAGGGTTTAACAAAGAAGGGTTTAATAAAACTCATTTCTGGTCTCTTGTAATGAAGGAATGGAAGTGCTTTTATCGTACCCTTATTCTTTTTCTTCCAATCCGATCCCCTTATTCTGTTCTGCTTTCTTTACATTCATATATTCTTCTTCCCAACTGAAAACCATTCATCAAGTTCTCTTCTCAACTTTGAGAATCTGGAGAACATGGTCGTGTTTTTATGCAAACAAAGGCCAAATGCTACACAAATTTCTCACTTTTCTTTTTTGCTTTTCTTGGAAACAGTCAGGAATGCCAGCCTAGTCTGAGAATGAGATAAAGAATCTGTGTAGAACTTCCAAAAATACAAGAAAAAACATATAGCCCTTTCTGATGATGCAAAAAGATGAGGATCTAAAAATACAACATAAATGAAGGACCATGCATTTAGTCCAATATTGCACAACTCTTTTGGACTCCTCATATAGTGGGGATAAAATGCAAAGACATCTTTATCTCAAAGACTATTCCTCTCATTCATGTCTTAGATGTTAGGGTCCCTTATTCCCTGGTGAACCAGAATAGATATTCTTCTTGCTTAAAGGAACCTGGAAATGTGCAGTCTTGAGCTGGACTGAATATGTGGCTCTGCAAATGATGTGTATTTGTGGAAGCTCTTTATTAACAATTGAAGAAGGGTCTTAGGAATGGTGCTATCAAGACATATATCAAGGTGCTTTGATTTTCCTTGATATACTGCTCAAAATAATTGTGAATTTCTATCTAGAAGCCTTCTGTAAATAGAGGGAAAGATGTGTTTCTACATGTTCAAGATTAGTCATCTAGTATCAAAAGTGCAAAACCTCTGAGGCATCAGCTAGCCTTCAGATGTGCTAGATTTAACCCATGCCTCTAAAAGTTGCTGTATTAAAAATATAATTTGACAAATAGGCAAAATGATTAAATACATGCTTGTGGAGTAAATGCTTAACTCTATTTTATTTTAATTAAATTCATATAAAATCAAATTTATGGTTTTTTTCACCACTCGCACCTATTACTGTCCAATGTGCATTCCTCACATGCTACTTTAGAGAGTAAATATGGCCCTTGGCCCAGAAAAAGTTGGACCCCACTGCCTTCTGCTTGCTTTCAACATGAAGGCCTGGTGCTACTTCCAGCGAGTCTAGCATAAGGTGGAAATGTTCTGTGATCTCCTCTAAAAACAGGATGAAAAGGGGTTCTGTTATTTTTACGCTTTTCAGCTGAGGAGAGATAGGAAGAAGCAAAACAAGGTTGTGTGCTCATTTTATTGTAGTCTAGAGTCATAGTTGTTTTGTACCAAACACAGAACTAAAAGATTTGTCTCACTCAACCACTTTCAGCAATAGAAGTGCACCTTAGCCTCTCAGGAAATATTCTAAAGCACCTAATGGTTTCTAGCAATTGTACTCTGCTTTTCTTTTCTTTTTTCAACTACAGGTAGACTGGTCTTCTAAATCCAGGGATTCTTATCAAGCACTCAGTGACTCTCAAAGGCAACATGCTTTTTCTTTCAGCCACTCTTGGCTGTTTTCCACCTCTTGTTTACCTTGAGGAAACATTTTCTTCTCATTTGTCTCCCAGCTTATTTTATTTATTTGTATTTATTTATAAATGTATAAACTGGTTCAATTGAGACTGACATACAAAAGGAGCACTGCAGCAAACAGGAACATTGTTCTGTGCTCAGGCAATTTTTCTTGTTTTTCTCAAAGAAGATTTTCTCCTTTGTTGCGCTTGTGTCCCTTATTCTTTTTCCTCAATACTTTATCATAATGAGGAAAATAGACTGGCAAGATAGAACATTTTGGAAAATGAAACATTTCCACTATTTCTTTCATTAAATTATATTACATTATGCTGGCTCCCAAATAAGACATACAATAGAGTACATTTCCCCTTTTGCTTAAAAGCAAAAATAATAATAATTAAAAAATCTGTTCTGTTTTTTGACTAAATGTTATCATGATGTTCAAACCATATGCTAACCATGATTGATATTAACTACAGTTAGTGAAGGCAAGTCATTTTAAATTATAATTTATATATTTATTTGTTTTCACTGAAGTTAAATCAAGAACAGTCTAAGATTCTCACAGAGCTAAACAATATTCAGTCTGAAAGAGAAGTGGGACGTTGATTCTGTATAATCCTGAAGCTTCCTATCTTTTTCATTTTGTAGAACTGTGATGCTTGGTACTATGTACAAATCAAAACTCAGAATAAAATAAATTGGACATTGCATGGTCTGTGATTCAGAATTGAAACAATTGGAAAAAGGAAACCTAGCACATGATGATAGTGTTGAAGTTCATTTTTCTGACTTGCCAGATTAGTTAAATCAAGAGACTGAATTAAGTTACCTAAAAGCAAACAAAAGTAATTTATTTTTCTACTGCCATACTTACAAGACAATCATTTACTGGAACTTTATTTTTAATTTTTTGCCTGAAAAGCAGCTGGCAGCTGCCTGGACAATTCCCTGCAATACAACTGATGTTTCTGTACTTCTTATGTAAAATTTCTCAATAATTTGTTGGGGTAGATGCACACACATCCTGAAAGAGTTCATTGCAATCCTTCAAGTTCGGAATTCAAATCCTATTGCCCAACTATTTTAAAGCTTCCTAGACCTGATGTGGCTGATAGAAAAAAGATTAGATAAAATGGATGAGATTCTTGTATTAGTACAGGTAGTGTCAGGGATTCCGGCAGTTAGTTGACAGGTAGCCCTTGACTTATGACCATAATTCAGCCCACAATTTCTGTGGTTAAGTGAGACATTTGTTAAGTGAGTTGCCCCATTTTACGACCTTTCTTGCCACAGATGTTAAGTGAATCACTGCAGTTGATAGGTTAGTAACCTGGTTGTTAAGTGAATCTGGTTTCCCCATTGACTTTGCCTGTTAAAAGATTGCAAAAAGGGATCACATGACCCTGAAATGGTCATAAGTATGAACCAAGCACCTGAATTTTGATCATATGATGATGGGGAAACTTCGAAGGTCGTAACTGAAAAACGGTCATAAGTCTTTTTTTTCAGTGCCATTGTAACTTTGAATAGTCACTAAATGAACTGTTGTAAATTGAGGATTACATATAAAAGATCAGAGATTTATCACTATAGAATCCTCTTGAAATTAACTAGACAATTTGTATGATTTACAGAAAGTGCTTGTTTTATTTGAAATCAAGCTGGAGTTCATTTCCGTTCCATCTGCAATATGTATTCATTGTTAATAGGTTGATTCTCTATGATTAAGTCACTAACTAAGTAGCATTCTCTTTCATGCCATTCCTTGAATTGGACAAATTTATTTTCTTAACTTTTTTGAGGATGAACAGGAAAATAGATTAAGAGAAGATTGACAGGAGAAAAATGTTTCTCTCTTATCTTAGCTTCTAAGGATAGTTTTAAATGTGTGTTTAGAAGGGTTTTGACTTCTTATCATCCAAAACAAATGGTAAATCTTATTCTTTTTTATACTTATAAATACATGATAATATTCCTTGTGGCCTACCAGATTACTTATTCTTTTTTTGTACTTACAAATACATTATGATATTCTTGTGGCCTACCAGATTATTTAGAAGGTTCTGATATAGGATCTGAAAAAGAAACAAAAAATTGCAGGAATAGTCACTCTGCTCTTCCTTTTCTTCCTACACATGATAAAAAATGATGTCAAGTTTTAAATTGTGTCCTAAGTAGCAATTTAATTGCAGCAAATTATTATTTCTAAATATTTAAATCCATTAGAGCTAATAGTTAAATCAATGGCTCCTCTAATATTCTATTAGTATTAATTTATACATAAATGATAAATTGTAAAATTATGCGTGTGCCTAGCAATATGTATGCAAACAATTTTATAATTTTCTGTGATATAAAAATGCTACATAAAAATCCAATCAATTTTTAATACTAGGACTCAGATTTGTTACTGAGAAACTCCCAATGTAACTATCATTGAAACAATGCTCTTATAAATTGAAGGAAATTGCATTGGCAGAAAAATTAACTTGATAGTAAAACTGTTTTAAAATCCTATAATAAAAAATAGATTTAGTCAAATGTGGATGCCATTTATTAGTGATATTACTAATATACCTAGAAATTGGCAATAAGTAATAATATAATTCCCCCCTTTTTATGACCCTTTAACTCCTTAATTTGGGATAGAATTATTAGTTATAATTACTACCATTTGGATTTGATATAATAAATATGATGCTTAATGTTTATACTTTCTTCAATTATATAAAAATAATACTCCCAGGGTATCAGCTTCACTTTTTTCTTCCTTTTTCTGTTTAGTTTATTTTTCAATTTGGTTTTATTTTTAGGTTGTTATTACATTTGCTTAATAAAAAAGCAATATTTTTTAAATAATATTTTTCTGTGGGAAAAAAATCCAATTCTAAAAATGCTTTGTTTCAGAATATTTCCAATCTGGATAATGAATGCATTTAAATTAAGTAATTCCAGTTAAGCTTTTCTAACATTTACCCTCGAAAAGCAGGTAGATAAATAGAATAATCTTAATTTGTTAAATGGAGCACCTGATCTCCCTTATTCAAGGAAATTTCCAATAGTAGACTGCAAGTGAATGATGTCAGCATCACCTGGGTGGAACTGAATGGCAAAGGTAGCATCACATCAGATGAAACAAGCTCCATCTTCTTCTGTAAATGGCATTGCACCTGCCTCCAAATAAAGTGGAACTTGCAGCATGATATTGCTTTTGTCATCTTCATAAAAGCAAGATTCTTCAGATGCCTGTGCCCATGGTTCTCCCTTCCTATACGGAGGAAAGAGGCTCTCTTTCATGGGAAAGAATTCATTAAGCTAGCATTGTTCGACTTTAGTGGACATACCTGGGAACCATCCATTTCAACATATCATCAGCCAGCCACTACTGAGACATAGTGTTTGAGGGATTTTGGAGATTGGGAATTTCCAACTTGGGAAGAACCACTTTTAGGAAGGGGAAAACCAGGGGCGAATTCTCCTATCCAGATTGGAAATTTTCCTGAATGTACCCCAGGATCATGTCTCACAGAAATTGGAGATCCTTCTAAAGCAGGGGTGTCAAACTCAAGGCCCACAGCCTGGATTTGGCCCGCTGGATGTTTAAATCTGGCTCGCAGGACCGGCCTGGAAATAGCAAAGGACTGGCTCACAGTGCCTCTGTCAGCCAAAACAAGGCATGGGGGGGCCGCATGAGGCCCCTGCCCACCCTGTTTAGACTGGCAGGGTGCTGCAGGAGGCATCCATCCCATCTCCCCACCCCCCTGACCGTCCCATAGAGAACTACAATGCTAATCCAGCCCTTGAAGAAATCCAGTTTGACAGCCCTAGGCTTGACCAATATTTTTTTAAAAAATGCTAGAAGAAACTCTAAGGCACTTCAAGAAAGATGTAACAAAAGCCTCCACAGTTGGACATTTCACAATTTGGCTGATGTGTCCAAAAAGCTCCAGGGCTGTTTCTTGCTGAGCCAGTTGGCAGCTGATCACATAGGTATTATGTAACCTTACAGGTTGATGTTATATGGTTGAAATAATAACAGTACTTAAGGCTGCGATCCTGTGCATGTTTACCCAAAAGAAAGCCCTATTGAATTCTGAAAACTGCTTCTTCAAATATGTATAGACTTATGGAAGAATTAAAGTTTAAGCCATTGGGCAGCAATGTGTGGCCCTCAGGTTCTTTTTTTGTAGCTAGAGCCTCATCTGACCATTATTGCATGACAACGTTTTTCACCGTTGTAGGCAGAATATGTATGAAAATTGCAGTAAAATCTTAACTCTCCAATAACCAGTTTAGGAAAAATCAACTTATTTTATCTATTATGACACTTTTATTGCCTAGTCATCTAAAACCTTAATTTTCTGTTTTTTAAGTTAGCCACATTTCCTGTTACCTTTAAATCTGGGGAATTCCAATCTCTAAATTACACTTAATTCCTGGTCATTGTTATGAATACTGTATTTTCTGGCGTATAAGACTACTTTTGAAACGAAAAAAAGTCAACCAAAAATCGGGGGTCGTCTTATACGCCGAGTATAATTTTCCAACTCGATCCTGCACCAATCACTGCAAGGCTGCTCGGACCGCCTCTCTAACTCAGCCAATCCAAGCAGGCTTTTTATGCATGCAAACGAATTTTCCAACTCGATCCTGCACCAATCACTGCAAGGCTGCTCGGACCCCTCTCTAACTCAGCCAATCCAAGCAGGCTTTTTAATTAAAAAAGAACTGGTGTTGCCTCGGAAGTGGGGGGGTAGTCTTATACAGCGAATATAGGCCTAAACCTATGTTTTAACTATAAAATTAGGGGGTCGTCTTATATGCCGGTCGTCTTATACGCCGGAAAATACGGTATATCCCTGTAGATTTCTTCGCAACAGTATAAAAGTATTTTGACGGTTGCCTTCTGCCAGGATGTTTTTCGACTTGCCAGTCTAACCTACAGAACAGGTATTCCTTGAATGTTTCTCATCCCAGGTGCAGGAAGGTAAGCTGGTTGCTGCTGAGACAAGCTGTTGCTTAGTAAGTATTTCTAATTGCCATTGGATTTTTTCCCACTGCCATCAAATCAACCACTAAAATAATCATGGCCCTTCACAGAAAAAAAAGTCACTGCTCCTAATTCAGGCTCTGCTTTCTACTGTTTGAAGAATACAATAATTTTGACAGAAGGTTATGTCTTAGTTTAGGGCCAGAATGTACCCTCCAAGAAGTTTATTTTATTATTAGATTTTTATCCCCCTTTATTACTTATAAGTATCTCAAGGCAGTTTGACAGGCCTGTCCTAGATTCATCTTGATAACATTTTATATACTTTAGAAATCAAGTGTTCATCTCCACAACATAAATTAATGTCTAGTTCATATTTAATTCCTGTGAAAACAAAACTTTTTTTATCCAATTTAAATATTTCAAAAATTTTATAATAATTAAAGCAATCACAAGCAAACCATTTATTAATTGTTCTCTTGAATCCCTCTTTTTCAAATATCAATAACTCTCAATATGTCATCCATTTTGCATTCTGATATCATCTCTGTTCTATGAAGTGCTACATGAGGTGAAAGTCAACGTGGCAATTTATAGCTAATCTTCCTTTGAATTTCTATCATAGACATGCAATTGATTGCCTAATATCATGAACCTTAAAATCTTAACTTTTACTTTGTCATACCACAGATAGGCATGCCACCCAAATCTCAAATCAAAACCTTTGAGGTCTAACAGCCTTGAATTTTTTTAAAGTTATCCAATCTTTTAACCATACAAGACAACAGGATTATAACATAATCTAAAATCTGGCAAACCCAGACCTCTTCTATCTTTATAATCTTGTAGCAGCTTATATCTAATTCTTGATTTTTTTTAATTTTGCCAGATAAATTTAGATCTATCTTTCTGCCACTGTTTGAAAATGGAATCTCTAATCATTATCAGTATAGTCTGAAATAAAAATAACATTCTAGGTCAAGGATGTCAAAATCTGTTTAATTGAAGGCCACATCGGGGTTGTGTTTGACTTTGGGGGGGTGGGGGGCATGGCCTGCTTGATATCACTCATGTCAGGGGTGCCTATGGAGGCCTAAGCACTCTGCCAGCGAAAACAGGCTCTCAAGCTACGTTTTTGGCTGGGACAGCCACCTGCAACCCTCTGCCAGTAAAATGGGCTTGAGGACCACGTGCAGCCCTCCCAAGCTCTGTTTTCTCTGGCAGAAGCACCGCAGGTTGGTCCTTCACTGTTTCCAGGGCAGCCCTGGGGGTTGAACTAAGCACCCCATGGGCTGGATCTGGCCCATGGGCCTCGAGTTTGACACCCTGTTCTAGGTAGTACATTAATTTTAATTACTGAAATTCTTCCCATTAATGACAACTGTAATTTTTGCCTTCTATTTAAATCCAGTTTTATCTCTTTCCATATTTCAGATTTTTTTTTGTAAAGCTTAGAATTTTCCTCAGAGTAACCCCCAAATACTGTACCTTTTTCGCAACTTTAAAACCAGTTTTAAATTCTAATTTCTTCTGATCTTCCACATTTATATTCTAAGTCAATATTGTCACTTTTGATTTATTTATTTTTAAATCCATCATTTCTCCAAACGTTTTGATTTTCCTCATAACATATTCATTGTTCTCTAAGCGGGTCTTCCACAAATCATTGGCAAATGCATGTAATTTGTAAATATGCACTTTAATTTGTAGTCTTTTTGCTCTCTTGTAAAGTATCTCTATTTAACAGTTCCAAACACTAGAATAAATAATAAAAGGGATAAAGCAGAGATTGGCTGCACTTTTGTTGACAAGGGGTTCACCGGTCATGAGCGCCCGTGCGTGTCTGTACACACACTTTGCTCCCACACACTGCTTTGGGGCTGATTGGCAGCTTCAAACAAGCAGCTAATTGACTCAGGCAGCTCCGGTGAGCACAGCAGGGCAGAACTCGCCTGGGCGGGGGAAAAGTTAGTTATTTAGGGAAAGCATAGCACAAGGGTGGGTGGGTGGGCCCAGCCAGAGATCACAGCTAGGGGTTCGCCTGAAACCCGCCAACCATTCAGCAGCCCACCACTGGGATAAAGGACACCTCTGTCTTGTTCCCTTCTGGATTTCACATGGTTTTGTAAAATCTCTATTCACCAAGCTTTCTGGAGTGTATAGATGGGATTTCAGACCCTGTATAAAGCCCAATCCAACATCCATCTTTTCTATTACTTTAAACATAAAGGCCCAGTTTAAGTTGTCAAATGCTTTTTCTGCATCCAGAAAGATTAATGCAACCTGTTTCCCACAATGTTGTAATTATTCAATTATAGTACATTATCTTTTAGTTGCCTTTTAGATAAGAAACCACACTACATAATCTTGTAAAACATCTTTATGTCCTTCAGTTAGAGTCCAAAATTTCTGTTATTAAGCAAGACATTTGTTAAGTGTGTTTTGCCCCATTTTACGAACTTTCTTGTCACGGTTATTAAGTGAATCAGTGCAGTTGTTAAGTTAGTAACATGGTTGTTAAGTGAATCCGGTGTCCCCATTGATTTTGCTTGTCAGAAAGTCCAAAAGATGATCATATGACCCCGGGACACTGCAGCCATCATAAATATGAGTCACTTGCCAAGCATCTGAATTTTGATCACATGATCATAGGGATGCTACAACAGTCGTGTGAAAAATGCTCATAAGTCATTTTTTTCACTGCCCTTGTAACTTTGAACGGTCCCTAAACTGTTTAAATTGAGGGCTACCTATGGTATATGTAATTGCCAGAGCAAAGGAAGCAAAACAAGGCTAATCTTTCACCCTAGTGGTTACCATCTAAATTTGACCAGTGGGGTGATATTAACTCTCTGTTGTATTATCTGGGTGTGAAAATACAGAGGCCACTGGAAAGATACTGCACAAGGGATAAATGCGATAAATGAAGAGTGAACTATAGGAAAGACATTTTTTGCAAACTGTTTCCAATCCCCTGGTGGTTCATGGTGCTTCTTTGCAGTTGCTTAACTTTTACAAGATTTTGGAAGCCTTTACCGCTTTCCTTGAGCTGAAGACAGTGACTGGCCCAAGGTCACCCAACTGGCTTCATGCCTTATGTGGAACTGGAACTTATAGTCTAGTTCAGTGGTTGCCAACCAGTGGGCCAGGGACCACTAGTGGTCCACAAGAAAATTTTGGTGCTCCGCACAAAATGTCCCCCCCAAAGCACCCCCCCAAAACAATTAACCCAGGCTGCGCAGAAACACAAGGCCCGCCCACCCGCTGGCCCCCACCCTTCAGCCAAGCGCAAACCTTACCTTGAGTAGAGCCACACGAGCTGGAACTGGAAGGTAAGACCAACAGCGGGGAGGGAAATCAACCCCGGGGTGACTTGCTGACGTTGGTGGGAAAGTCGGTCCTATATTCCAGAGCTGCAGTAGTCACAGAACTGATCCTTTGGTCATCCTGGAGCAGCTGCTCCTCCACTTGGGTGCACCGGTCTGCTATGGACTGGAGGAGCAGCTGCTCTAGGATGACCAAAGGGCCAGTCCTGTGACTACTGCAGCTCTGGAATATGGGACCGACTTTCTCACCAATGTCAGCAAGCCACCGTCAGTCAAAATTCATATTAATGGTCCACAGAATTTAAAATTATGAGTTTGATGGTTCCTGAGGTCCAAAAGGTTGGTGATTCCTGGTCTAGTTTTTAGCTTGATCCTTTAACTGGCTGTCAGTAGAGATAGGTGCGTATTTAAAGTCACCCTTTTCCAACCAGATAACCTCCACTTGTGTTAATTAACAACTCCCATCCTCTCTACTGCTAGAAGATGATAGAGTTTATTCAATACTTCAAAGAAAGGATTGTCTTCTTTGTGGATTGATGTTGGATATATACTGTATTTTAAATGGTATATGCGTATATGTACTATTACTCTCTGTTTTGGGAGCATCAGGTTGAATGAACTGATTTTCAGAACTGGAATGTTGTAACCTTTAGTGTTGGGCATAATCCTAGACAGGCAGATGGTGACTATTTCATAATTTGAAACTGACAGATTGCAGATATTTTGAATAGAAGAATAAGTGCAGTTTTTTTTCTCCCAACAGAATTGGAATAGGTACTGGGAAGAGGGAGAGACCTCTGATCACTATAACAGGACTGATGTTATGAATTAATTAACACATTGACTTGCCCAGGTAGGTGAAAACAAAGAATGCCCTGTTTCCAATTTTTTAAAATATAAATAGAAGGTATTTCAGTGATATATTTTGTGTAACATCAATAACTTAATGGGTTAAAATTGAAATATTATTATTTATAAATATTATTTATTAAAATAATGGAAATCACACATTGCTATTTTTTATGTAATTTTAGATATATCTAAATTTTAGATATGATGTAATTGGTCTTATTTTGTTTCACTCGTTAGCCACTTGATTGAGATCACTCAATTTTTAATTCAAAAGGTTTTCTTATAAATACAAGCTACTGATTCTTTCACCTGAAGCTTTTGATTAAAAGATAACATTTGGTCTACATTTGTGTTTTGAAATGGGGTACTTCCCGGCTTGACTGCAAGTGGATTTCTGTCTGAATGAGAGAAAATGCAATAAGGGAACCAGATAGAAATGGTAGAATGGAAATAAAGATCACCACCTAATGTTTTGGTGCAGTGGAATACTTTCATTTCATATCCAAAGGAAATATATATCATGATTTCTTTTGCAATAAATTACAAAAAGTGTAAGCAGGAGTTTGCATTAACCATCATACACTTCTGGCCTATTGTATGCATCCCTGCAGGGAACTAGCCTCTCAGGTGCCACTATATTGCAAAATATCAATTTCCATAAGCAGGCTGCCTTTAAGCGGAGGAAGCCTGCTGTTAGAATATAACATATGGAGGAACAATGAACTCAGCTGCTAGAATTCAGTTATTCCTGGAAATACAAACTTGTTAGGCTCATTTTGGTTCCCTGGAATCTCCTTGGGCAGCCTGGGTGGTTTGGAATTTTTGTTAACATTTAAAATTGTTAAATGTATGTAAGACCACACCTTGCTCGGGAATAAGTAGATGGAGATGACTTAAAGCATGGCATAAATAGCATATTTTGGAATTATTTATCCACTTATAAGTAGATGATACAATAGAAGTTAGTTAAAACTGAAGTAGTATTCAGTTAGAGAAATTTCTCTTCTTGCTTATTTGGGAAGCGTTTTGCTTTTTAATGCAAAATTAATTACTTTTTAGTTTAGAAGTAGTTCTTAACCTATGATCATTCATTTAGTGATCATTCATCGTTACAGTGGCCTCAAAAAAAGGAACCGTGACAGTGGTGGGATTAAAATTTTTTTTTACTACTGGTTCTGTGGGCGTGGCTTGGTGGGCGTGGCATGGCTTAGTAGGTGTGGCTTGGTGGGCATGGCAGGGGAAGGATACTGTAAAATCTGCAAAATCTCCATTCCCTCCCACCCCACTAACCTGCTTTCCAGCTCTGTTCTCCTGTGCAGGGCAACAAAAGAAGACCCAGCCGATCAGCTGGGACTCAGGAGGCAGAGAATAGATGGAGGCAGAGCCAGCCAGAGGTGGCATTTGCCGATTCTCTGAACTATTCAAAATTTCCACTACCAGTTCTCCAGAATTGGTCAGAATCTGCTGAATACCACCTCTGACTTGTGACCTATACTCAGTCCCTTGCACTACCCTCAAGGTCACGTGGTTGAAGTTCTGGAGCTTGGCAGCCAGCTTGCATTTATAACCGGTTCCTGTGTCCTGCAGTCACCTTATTGCAATTTGTTATCTTTTCTGCCAATTTCCTGTTTAAAAAATGTAAAAATTGCCCATTGGGGAAGCTGAATTCACACAACCACATTTCACTTAATGACCACTCGATTAGCTTAATGACCACATTGATTGATTTAATGATCAGCATCAAAACTGATTTAACTTAAAACCTCAATGACTTATGATGATAAGTCAAGGACTGCCTGTAAAGTCACATTAACTATATGTTCACTCAAACCTTAAGGAATTAATTGACAAAGAAAAAAAGTATTAAAAATAATATTCATGTAACAAAGGTCTGACTTCTACTCTTTAATTCCAGACCATTATCTTCTACTTTAGCCATCCATTAAGTCCATCCTTTATTCTTGACATCATTATTATCATCTATCCTATCGATCAGATACATTGTATAGCTTTTTCCTAGTTTTTTCTTTACCACCTCTTCTCATAATAGAACCAAAATACTGATGTGTCTTGGCTGTATTCATCATCCTGCCCTACACAATATTTTCAGTCGTCTCATTTTCATCCATTCAATTCTTGTAGCTATTTGCTCTAAAAGGTTTTGTAGCTCTCTCTAGGTGATTTCTCTTTCTGCCCATTTGTCTTCTCCTTGATACCTTTACTAAGTCAAAACCCAACAAAATTCATTACGCCTTGGCATAAATCCAGTCATCATTTCTCTATACAGGCAATCCTCTACTTATGAGTACAATTGAGCCCAAATTTTAGTTGCTAAGCAAAACATTTGTTAAGTGAATTTTGTCTCATTTTACGATGTTTCGTGCCACAGTTGTTAAGTGAATCACTGCAGTTGTTAAGTTAGTAACATGGTTGTTAAATGAATCTGGTTTTCCCATTTTTATAAGAAGGTCACAAAAGGTCACTGCACTCATCATAGCTATGAGTCAGTGGCCAAGCATTCAAATTTTGATCATGTGATTATGGGGACGTTGCAATAGTCATGTGAAAAACAGTCGTAATTCCCTTTTTTCAGTGCCACTGTAATTTTAAATGGTCACTAAATGAACTGTTGGAAGTTAAAAACCAATGTATTTCTACCATGACATTTTCCTGTTAGGAAAGCTTCCCCCATATTAGCCATCCAGTTCTCTTGATCTGAAGTAATTCCATTAATTTTCCCTTTCTGTTTCTTATACTTGGAGCTGCCTGTTTAATTTAATTTAAGCCCCTATTCAAAATTCACATATTTAGCTTAATTTAATATTTACATCTTGTTACACCTAAATGAAGGTATATAAAATTGAAATTATAATACATTTTCCCTTGGTCTTCATGTCTTACTTTGATTGGCAACTTGTAAACTCTTTGAAAAGGACATGTACATAAGATGACTGTATTTAAATAATAAATGCTATTGAATTCTACTTCAGAAAAGTTTCGGCCTTGAATTTTCTAGGACCATGGAATTTAACAGGGATTTGATGAAATCTGATGTTTTTTATTTTTTATTTATGAGTTTTTTTATTCTCACATTTATTATTATTTTAAATAACTTAAAGTGGCAAATATACCCAATACTTCTTTCTCCCAGTTTCCCAACAACTTTGAGTTGGGTTGAGCTGAGATAATGGCTGGTACAAAGTCACCCAGCTGGTTTTCATGCCTAAGGTTTAAGATCTAGGCCAGGACCTTAACCATTAGACAAAACTCAGTTTTTTCAATACGGTAAAAGTGTACAAAATTAAAAGAAGAATAAGGAAAAACAATATAGAAAATAAGAAAAGGAAAAGGAAGAAAATAAAATATTGGGACTCCCCTATCAAGTCTTCTTATTTTTTTCCCTTTCTCTTTTACCTTTTTTAATTCCCAAATCCATAAATCATGAATACAGTCTTTTGTTCTTTTGATAAAAAGTCCACATAAGGGTTTCAATCTCTTAGAAATGTCTTTATTATCTTTTTTCTGACCAAAATAGATAGGCTGGCCCATTTCCACAAGCTCCATCAGTCTAATAATCCAGTCTTCTACTCTTGGTAATTCATTATTCATCCATCTTTGTACATACAATAATCTTCCTGTAGTTACCATATATAATATTAGTTTCCTATATTTCCCATATTTAACAGTTCATCACCCTTAAATCCTCATAAATATAATTTTGGTTTCATCATAACATTAATGTGTAATATGTTTTGTATCATTCTATGAATTTGGATCCAAAATTTATTTGCTTTTTTATAGGTCCACCATGCATGATAGAAAGTTCCCCTTCTTTTTTACACTTCCTACAAGTGGTTTGAAATTCCTTCATATATTTTTGATAGTTTAACTGGTGTCATTTACTGATACTGCACATCAGTTTATAGACGTTCTTTGTTAAATGATGTCACAAATTTAATATCCCATATATTCATATTGTAAAGAAATTTGGAGCCCTTTTCATCATATAATCTTTAATCTGCTTCAAGTTTTTCAAATATATTTTAACTATTACCGGTATATGATCATCATACTCTGTGTATGTGTGTTCAGTTTTTTTTTCTTGATTCCAGAGCTTTTATTCATCCATGTTCATCGTCTCTTTCATCTGATTATAAGAAAACCATTAAAAAGAATATTCTCCAGTGTGCCAATTGGAGAATCCAAATGTAGGTTGACACTTGCCTTTCTGCCCAGAAACTGAGTCCATCAAAGTTTCGCCCACACCCCTCTGTCGCTTGTCTGACTCCCCAGTTTCGACTCAGTCTTGGCCCTAGAGAGATGTTGGACCAACTGACTCAAATAATTAAAACAGAAAAAGGCAAAAGAAAGAACTTGGATTCTCCTGGCAGGTTTGACAGCCATTCGCAAACAGTGAACGAAGCAGCGGTTAGCCATTCCGTGATCGCGGCTTTTGGATTTTGCCGCTTTGGATTAAATCACTTCTCCTAGAGCTTCAGGGACAGCTGTTGCCCCAACTGGACTACCAGTTTAGTGGCACCTTGCCCAAGTCACCTGGGTCACTCCGGAGATGCCGCTCACCCCACCATGTGCCTAATTGCTGCTTGGGAAGATTCTGGCTCACCCAGTCTGGCTGGAACGACCCCGCCCCCTCAATTAAGTGCTAGCTTCAGAGCACGGAGCTCTTGAAGCCATTGGTGAGTGTGTTGGCTCACCCAGTTCTGCTGGAACAGCCACCACCACAGTAAGCCCCTGGTTGTCAAACGAATCCCGACCAGCTTGGAGTCACTGCCTGGTGGCGTTACAGGCATACTCTGTTGTGATAGCTGCATTCAGAATGCTCCTTCACAGAGCAAGCTATCTGTAACAGGACTGGAGCTGCCAAAAATGGCAGAGCGCACAGTGCCAGCAGACAGTAGGGAGGAACAACTTTCACGTGTGCCGCTGAAGCCCACAGGGCAAAGCTCCATCAAGATCAAGTCGGCTAGCAAGGGAGCTTCTGATAAAACAAGAGCAAAAGCCCTTTTTCCAAAAAAGGCTTCTAAAGTCAAAGAGAAGGATGCCAGAAGGCATCAAAAGGCCCTGGAGAAGCAAATCTCCAGAGCTGAAAAGCAAGCAGAGTGATGGAAGCATTCAAATTTGCCTCAAACAGCAGCTGTCATTTCCGCCCTCTGCAACAGGAGCCGTTGCCTCCCTCAAGCACTGCAGTTCCACAGGCCTGGTCACCAGAGTGTGATTGCCTATTACATCAGGAGGCAACAGTAATATTCTTTCGCCAGAGACCAAGAACAAGTTGCTGGCAGGGAGTGACTGGAATTTGACGGTAGCTGAGACAGGAGGTTGATTGGCTAATGTCAACTGGGGGTCACTAAATGGGGCAGGGTATGAGTTTTAGTGTAGGGGGGGGGGAATGTGGGAATTTAGATTCGGATTATCCCTATATGTACCAACATGACTTCTCTAATGAAGTCTTACTTTGTCTCAGAGTTTTGAATTGTCTGGAGGGTTTAATTGGAATACTGACACTAAACATAGTATTAAGGACCGACTGAATATGAAACAAGTACATGGATCTGCATCGGTGGTGGGATTCAAATTTTTTTACTACTGATTCTGTGGGCGTGGCTTGATGGGCGTGACAGGGGAAGGATACTGTAAAATGTCCAGTCAGAGGTGGTATTTGCTGGTTCTCCAAACTACTCAAAATTTACCCTACCGATTCTCCAGAACTGGTCAGAACTTGCTCAATACCATCTCTGATATGCATTATATCTGACATTATATTTCCTCACAGGCTTTAGCTCTTTATTGAGGACCATTATGTTCAGTACTGAGAAAAGTTAGGTCCTGCACTTATATACAGGATAGGCAGAACTTGGCGCAACTAGTAGTGACTGAGAGAGTGATCTAGACATCCTAATGGACAACTACTTAAATATGAGCCAACATATTTAAGGCTTATGTATGACATTACAGCTGTCTTCCAGTACCTGAGGGGCTGTCACAGAGAAAAAAGAGCATAACAAGAAGCAGTGTGTGGAATCTGTGGGATCAAGAGTTACTGACAGCTTATGTCCTCTTATATTGTACCCGCTATAAGGACCTTCATTATAACTCCTTGATAAAATAGCTGATTGTTTAAGGTTCAGTTGTTATCACGTTAGCATGATTTAGCTTCCTTCAACATAGCCTAATTTTGTTACATTGCCTGTAAAATTAGACATAACATGATTGCCCACCAACAAATTCATCAACTATTCTTAGTCAGTTTTGTTTTTATTCTTATTTTTTAAAATGTGCTTTATTTTTAACTCTTTACTGTCTATGACTGCAATATACTAATCTTAAAAATACAAATAATTAAAAAGCTGGAAAAGTATCTGTGCTACAATAAAGCATTGGGATTTTCTGTATCTCTTTGCTGCCATCTTGTCATCCAGATTGGTTCAGCTATACTTAATTTTGAAATACATAGAATTTTCCATCAATAAATAGGTAGATGATTTGTGAGTTGATACTTGGGAGCTTGGCAACATAGCCCTTTATTTTCCCCAATGTCCCAAGGATACTGATTTGAAAGGTGGGGAAGGCCGGTTCAATACTGTTCAATACAGTCCTTGAAAGATTTCAGATACTTACTTTTAGTGCTTTCTTTTCCCTGACAACAGGCATTGGTATCTTTAGAAAAGCCTATATTATGGTTACGCCATACTGTTAACGATGATTGCATTTAATTAACAAATACTCCCCTCTGATAATAAATTTTCTTTCCCAAAGACATTACTTTGAACATCTCTGAAAATGTCTACTCCTGATCCTCCAATGGGAGGGACACCTCGTCCCGGACCTTCTCCTGGGCCTGGTCCTTCTCCTGGTGCTATGCTGGGCCCTAGTCCTGGGCCATCCCCGGGTTCTGCACACAGTATGATGGGTCCCAGCCCAGGACCACCATCAGCAGGGCACTCTATACCACCACAAGGGCCTGGAGGTTATACTCAGGATAACATGCATCCGATGCATAAGGTAATCGAGGTTGATATTCTTGATGTTGATATTCTTTCATCTGCCTGCATCTTTAACAATATGACTTGCTTTACTCAGATAGAAAAGGAAATAGGGGGACCAATTCCTTTTTTACTTTGGTGATGAAATCTAGCACAGCAGAATGTTTTGTTTAGTGTTAAATTTCAACAAGGGGGCGGGAAATAGTTGTATTTCTGTGTTATACTTTATTCAGGAGTTCAGGTTGATGTACATAGAACTCTCCTTCTGTTTTTCCTCCCAAAAATGTAATAAGTAATAAAACATATACAATTAGTCCTCGACTTTGAGCCCAAAATTTTTGTGGCTGTGAGACATTTGTGAAATGAATTTTGTCCCATGTTGCAACCTTTTTTGACACAGTTGTTAATCGAATCACTGCAATTCTTAACTTAGTAACATAGTTGTATTAAGTGAATCCGGCTTCCCCATTGACTTTGTTTATCAGAAAGTTGCAAAAGGGATCACACACACACATAAATATGAACCAGTTGCCAAGCATCTGAATTTTGATCACATGACCATAGGGATGCTGCAATGGTTGTAAGTGTGAAAAATGGTTATGTCATTTTTTTCACTGCCGTTGTAATTTTAAATGGTCACTAAACAAACTGTTTAGACTGTTATAAGTCGAGGACTACCTGTAATAAGAGAAGGTGACAGCCTTGTTTTTAAGATACGCAACCAGCAATCAAGTAGAAATCTTGTAGAATAGAATACACGCATGCCTATCCACAAAAAAAGATTTTGCAAAGAAAACAGTCTGCATTGAAATAGTTTCCAAGGAGTAACTGTGTTAGTCTTGGGTTGTAGAAGCAAGAAAATATTCTGCAGCATCGTAAGACTAACACATATATTACCACTTATGTATATTATCACTTGCTTTTAATGGATCACAATCTAAGCTAATGAGGCACAGGTAGTCCTTGACTTATGACCACAATTGGGACTGGAACATCTGTCACTAAGCAAGTGGTTGTTATTTGAGTTGATTTTACAACTTTTTCCATGGTAGTTTAGTCAGTCATGGGCTTGTTAAGTGAATCCAGCTTCCCCAATTGAAACCACTTGTCAGTCACTGGCTGGGAAGATTGTAAACGGCAATCACATGACCCTGGGATATTGCAACTGTTGTCATGCTGGTTCCAAGAGCGTGGAGATGCTCTGGAGGTCGTAAGTGCAAGGACTGGTTACAAGTGACTTTTTTCAGTGCTATTGTAACTTTGAAAGATCATTAAATGAATGATCATAAGTCAAGGACTACCTGTAATAGGATTGTTTGTTTTATAAGTTTCTTTTGTTATATTACTTTGGACTATATTTTATTGATTTCTTTGGCTTCTATGTTACTCCATTTCTGAAACCACTGAGCAGCTTATTAAGAACTACATTTAGGACAATCACTGCTCTGATGCACCCCCATTTTGGAGAAGGGGAGGCATTGTGATCTTTATTTGTCCCCAAATGCCTTTCTGAATGTCTTTAAAAAAACGTTATAGGGAGGGAGTGTTCTGTGACAGAAACAAGGGCCATCACCGAGAAGGATTGTACAGAAGGTTTATGTTAGGGCAAGTAAGAGTAAGTATCAGAATAATATTAGAAGCTATTAACAAAATGTCAAGCCAAATATTTTAACATGCTGTGAAAGATAATACTGGTCTTGGGATGCAGTTATATGAAACCAGTGCACTAAAGATGCATTGGTGCATATATGTAAATGAAGCAAAATAGTTCCTGGAGTGAGAAAGGTAGAGGAAAGAGGTTATATAAAATACATGTTTATAAGTAAGGCCTTTGCCTCTCTAGTAATGTGCTATTGAGAAAGTAGTCCAAAATCTCACATGAATGCTATATACAGTATATATGTCAATTTTCCACAATTTAGTATTTGTGAATTCTGGGAGCTAGATAGTGAGTGTGTATCTGCACAATGTATTAAATTACCCTAGCTGGTTAGTGTGAATGCCTCCTTATTGTCTTTTACATCACTCCTTAACCTAGTTAACAGTTCTCTTGTGGTTTACTGTGACACATTTATCACATGTCAGTGTAAACCATAAAAAAGGATGGGGAGTGTAGTTAAGACATGGAGGACAAGAGTAAAAAATGTGGCATGTATATTAACAAGCTGATTTAAAATGTTATACAAATGTAATTCAAGTTGAATATGACTTTGATCTAGAATATATTTTTGTTTATACAGTATATTTGATTTATTTTATTCATTATGTGCCTTCAAATAATCAATACATTTATCGTGTAAATATAAATAGGACATTAAAAGTGTAATCTCATTCATGTCAGCTAAAAAATAAATCCAGTTATATTTAATGAGACTTATGTCTAGGGAAGAGGGCATGGCTCAGACTCTCTAATTCATCTCAGTCTTGTTTAACTCTCATGTCATCAGAGTATTTGCAAAGTATTTAACTCTTCTATGGATAGTTTAGTTCTTCCTTTGGAACAAATTTGTCTAGAGGAGTTCTTTATGTGGGCTTTGCATTATTGCAGCCAATGGATTCCATGCATGAAAAGGGAATATCTGAAGACCCTCGCTACAGTCAAATGAAGGGCATGGGAATGAGGGCTGGTGGACACACAGGAATGGGACCCCCACCAAGTCCAATGGATCAGCATTCTCAAGGTATGACATGCTTTCAGGATTTGTGTAAAGCACATTGCTGGTTAAATGTAGCATTTGTTCTACAATTAAATCTTCTTCTATCCTTCTGATTCTTCATAACTTTAAGATAGCTACAAGAAGCTTTCTCTGTCTGTAAAGGATTTTTGTGTAATTTAGAGCCACATTTTCTAAGCCTGCAAGAAGGAGGGTCTCTGCTGTAAATACTGGCCCTCAACGTATTGAAGGTAAGTTTCCACCTGAGGAGTGGGAGAATACACCATTCTTCTCATATGGAAAGTTACATCCTTTTAGAATGGCTATATAGTCATGTGAAAAAAAAAGTACACCCTCTTTGAGTTCTGTGGTTTTACATATCAGGACATAATAAAAATCATCTGGTCTTTAGCAGTTCTTAAAAGTAAGTAAATACAACCTTCAGTGAACAATAATACATGACATATTACCCATGTCATCCTTTATTTTACAAAAAGAAACCCAAAATACACTATTCTGATAGCTTCTGCCAAGCTTTGCCTACTAAAATGCAAGCAGGTGTTCCTGTTAAAACTGCTTTATCATTGAATGTGGAAAGTACAAAGCAAATTAAGCCTTCTTTCTAATCTCTCCCATTTTCATTTCTTTTCTCTTTTTGTTTTGCCCTTTTTCAGGTTACCCTTCTCCACTTGGTGGTTCTGAGCATGCATCAAGTCCAGTTCCAGCTAATGGCCCTTCTTCTGGCCCCCAGATGCCATCTGGCCCTGGTGGAGTCCCATTAGATGGTACTGATCCCCAAGCATTAGGGCAGCAGAATCGAGGCCCAACTCCTTTTAACCAGAATCAGCTGCATCAATTGAGGGCTCAGATCATGGCCTACAAGATGCTTGCCAGAGGGCAGCCGTTACCCGACCATCTTCACATGGCTGTGCAGGGAAAAAGGCCAATGCCTGGAATGCAGCAGCAAATGCCAACTCTACCTCCACCTTCTGTATCTGGAACAGGACCAGTGCAAGGACCAGGGCCTGCACCTGGACCAACACCTCCGAACTACAACAGACCTCATGGTGAGTTATGCTGAAGTCTTTGAGACCCATTTGGAGGGAGGTTCTCCTAGGTCTCTTCTAGGTTGTCTTTCCTCTGCTTAGACCAGAGGAGTGAAAAGCTTAATGGTGTCCCTATGCTTTCCCACGTCTTCACAGGTATGGGAGGGCCTAATATGCCCCCTCCTGGACCCTCAGGAGTTCCTCCAGGAATGCCTGGGCAGCCCCCTGGTGGACCACCTAAGCCCTGGCCGGAAGGTAAGGCTGTGTATTGGGGGACTTGGGTTTTTCATTGCCACATTGCTTCATTAGCATCTCAGTAATTAAAGGCTTCCAAGCCTCAGCCTGGCTTTTGCTGTAAGAGGCTACCATGTCACATTTTTTTCAATGATATACATATAACTTTTAGCGGTGACATATTTTCAGGTACTAAATGTCATATGTATAACATTGAAAAAATGTGACATGGTAGTTACTTTGTTTGAGGATGGGTATCTCTGTCAGCTATGCAAAATAATCTAGACAGGAAGTACTCCTAGATTAGGGGTGTCAAACCCGCGTCATTGCATGACCTCACTATTCCCCCCCTTTGCTAAACTGGGCATGGGCGTGGCTAGCGGATGATGCATCCAGCCTATGGGCCGTGAGTTTGACACCCCTGTCCTATGAACTAATTCTATTTTTTGTAACTTTCATTAACAGAATCTTAGTAGTCTGAAAGTACATTTCTGCCCCGTTGCCTTTATAGCTCAAGAAACTAGGGAGGGTTCCTTCTGAAGCATTGCCATGCTCACATTCCTTCTCCAGACTAAGCCGTCTCTTATCCCACTGTTTCCCTAGCTGTGCCTCCGTTTCCCAGGGTCATTCCCACAAGCCGCTGTAATATCTTTATTTCTGTTTTCAAGGATAAACTTTATCAGAAAACGTTTATTTTTCCTCTATTCACAAGATTTATATCCCATACTCTATTCAAAATGACCATCAAGGTGGCTGACAATATGGTATAAATAATGAAAATAAATAAAAAATAATACATGAATACCCACCCAGCAACCCTGAATTCTTCTGTCAGTATCTCATTGGAATGCTATGACATAACATCATATATAGCTTGGAGAAAACCTATGATCAGGTAAAATTATAATCAAATATTGCTCAACCTATTACATGGATAATTCTCATCAATTATGTCTGTATTTATGCAGCTTTTATTGAGAGCTCTTTAGATAGATTAAATAATTATTAATTATTAAATAATTATTTATCTAAACAATTTATATAGATACCTGTCTCATAACAATGATTGATCTTAAAACAGGGGTAGGGAAACTTGGCTCTTTTATCACTTATGGACTTCAACTCCCAGAATTCCTGATATACAAATGTAGGACATATATGAAACAGTCCCATTCAAGTAAAAAATTGATTTCCCCCACAACTGAAAAACCAGTAGGCCAGGATGGGGAATCTTTTATGGCTCTCTCAGGAATTCTGGGAGTTGAAGTCCATAAGTGATAAAAGAGCCAAGTTTCCCTACCCCTGTCTTAAAACAATGGTTAAAGCAGTGATGCCCAAGATAAACAATAAAAAACTACATGAGCTCACCCAACTTGGACCAACTGTCTGGGGAATCAGCCAAGTCTTTAGAGCCTGATGAAAGGCTAAAGGGATTTTTGTTAATTGCCTCTCAGGTTGCTTACTGCTTTGGGAACCAGCATAATGTAATGGTCATACAACAGATGCAGAGTGGCATCACATTTTGAGATGGACAGTGATAGACATCCCACCCCCACCCCATTCCCAAGATGATGCTATAAGATGAAATTTCTAAGTCAGGGAAGTGCTAGCATATTCTTGCCTTTTGCTCTTTTAATAAAAAGCGTCGACTTATTCAAGTGTTAAGTACATTCACCTAAATGTTGAGGCCAGTCTCTGAAGATTTCATTATTTTGTATATATGGTTGGTATATGAAGGAACCCCACAAACATCTTCCTAACATTGTTCTTCCACAGGACCAATGGCAAATGCTGCAGCCCCTACTAGCACACCTCAGAAACTGATTCCTCCTCAGCCAACAGGCCGTCCTTCACCAGCACCCCCAGCGGTACCTCCAGCAGCATCCCCTGTCATGCCTCCCCAAACTCAGTCACCCGGGCAACCAGCCCAACCTGCCCCAATGGTACAGTTCCATCAGAAGCAGAACCGTATCACTCCAATCCAGAAGCCGAGAGGACTTGATCCAGTTGAAATCCTTCAAGAGAGAGAATACCGGTAAAACTATGGCTTTCAATAGAAACTTTGCTGGTATTGCCCTGATAGGGTATCTGGGTGAGATTAATTTGAATGAATAGTCTTATTGATGTTACGGTTAGCTTTCATGTTAATTATATTAAGTAACCAAACTACAGGGAATAGGTAAGCCTGTTTGGCACCAAGACAGCATTATAAATTTAGCAATTTATTAAAGCTATCTGGTTGCCAAGGGTGGATTCTATTACTTGGAACATAGCCTTTCTGCTGTATCTAAGAAAACTTGCTATGTATATCCCTGGTTGCATTCAAAGATTTGAGGGTGGTAGTGTTATTTTTAGTCTTTAATGGAACACCCAAGAATTTAAGGAACCCCCCAAGAATTAGTGTCTCTTGTCTCACCTTTAGCTGTTGGGCATTAAATGTGACCTTCTCAAAGCAGTGCCCTTCAAATGCTTTGAATTAAAATTCCCATCATTCCTAAGGCACCATATTGGGAAAAAGTATTTTCGCAGATCAGCATTGGATCTCTTGGATATCTTTTGTTTGATCTATACAATCCTTCATGCTGAAGCTCACTGGATGTCCTAATCTCTTGTCTGCAGCTTGCAGGCTCGCATTGCTCATAGAATCCAAGAACTTGAAAATCTTCCTGGGTCCCTGGCTGGAGACCTGCGAACCAAAGCAACCATTGAACTTAAAGCCCTACGACTGCTGAATTTCCAGAGACAGGTCGGTGATACACAGTTGAAATTTTGTTACTCAGGACATCTTTGAACATTGAAATTAAATCAGTCATCTCTAGAGCTTGCATATATTGTAAAAAATAAAGCTTATGCTTGAGTAGCTTCCTTTAAATAAAATTCTTATAGAAACTCTTAGAATGTCCTTCCCTCAATGGAGCTTACCTAAATAAGTGCCAGGCGGCATTGCAAATATTTCTTCCCATGCAACAGCGTGATCCTGTATTTTCTGCTGCATCGGAGCTCCAGTTTCACATGCCAGTGGATCATCCTGTTCAATCTTAGCCCTCTGAAATGGTCCCTACTGAACGGTGGGATAATTTCACAGGCATTTGGAATATAGAAAATGATGGCATGCATAAAAGAATCATAGTGGCTTTGCTGGCCCAGGGGTTTTGTATTTCATTTTGTTCATTAAGCTTTTGGTACAGTTTGACATGAATAGGTCTTCGCAGCAGCGTGACTCTAGAAAAAACAAGGAGGCAAGGACAGAAGTGAAGTAGATTTTGATAAAGAAGCTCCTTTGCAACTCAAGCTAGAGAGTATATCTAGTTCTTCTGTATCTTGTAGTGGCTTTGGCTGCCTGGTTTCCCTGTAATACCCTTCTTTTATTTATTTTATTAGATTTGTAAGGCCACCCAATTCAAATAATGTGACTCTAAGCAGTGTAGAACAGAAGAACAAATAAGTAAAAGGAAAAGTAAATTATTCAAAATATACATAATATTTAAATATAAATGTTTTTTCAGCCAGAGTGTGTAATGGTAGTGTAGTAACAATGCCAGGTTTCACATAAATGTCTAGGTGCTCTTTTAGACACTAAATTGGAACTGAGGCATGTTCCTATTTCAACACTTTGCTACTTTTTGTTAATCTCTCTTCCCCGTAGATTTTTAGAATCAGTTTTATATTTCTGTCTTATATTGCTTGGTAATACCCACTCTTGTTCTACTTTTCAGAAGGATAGTTCGATGGGTGTTGTGTTTTTCTTTTGCTTCTATTGTCCAGGCAGAGTTCAGTACACTTAAGAATAGGTAAAACTATTTAAACTATGGAAAAGCAACAGAAAAATCTGTTCTCAGAGATGTGTCAGGTATAGTGAACTCTTTTTCAGAAGTATTTCTCATTATCCTTGGTGATGTAAAATATAGATGTTTAAATTTTAACATGGATTCCAATATTTGACAACATACATAGAGACAACATAAAATGTTTTAGTCAACATATACAGTAAGCGGAGCATTTGATTGGAGCACACTTTATTCTCAGTTGGCATCTACTTTTCTTTTAAAACTTCATTCCACAGCTGCGGCAAGAAGTCGTGGTCTGTATGAGAAGGGATACTGCCCTGGAAACAGCCCTGAATGCTAAGGCATATAAGCGGAGCAAACGGCAATCTCTACGGGAAGCTCGCATCACTGAGAAGCTGGAAAAACAGCAAAAGATTGAACAAGAAAGAAAACGCCGGCAAAAACATCAGGTACCTATGGTTTCCACTTTAATTTGAAAAAGTGGCATGTATTCAGATAATCTGAGGTTACAACCACAGTCGGGACCACAGTTTCCATCGATTAAGCAAGGCAATTTTTAAGTGAATTATGCCAGGTTTTACAGGCCTTTTTTGCTGCAATGGTTAAGTGACTCACTGAAGTTATTAAGTGTACCTTGGCAGTTGTTAAACAAATCTGACTTCCACATTGACTTGTCGGAAGCTGGCTGTGAAGGTCACTTGTGGCAATTGCATGACCCTGGGATGCTGCAACCATTCAGGCTGGTGCTAAGCACCCAAATTTTGCTCATGTGACTCTGAGGATGTTGCTGGAGTCGTAAGTGTGAGGACCAATTGTAAGTCACTTTTTTAATGCCATGGTAACTTTGAATAGTCCACTAAACAAATGGTTATAAGTTAAGGGCAACATGTAATAGGATGCCAGAGTGGATAAATAATCAATGCATTATATTTATTAGGAATAAATAAAGGGTACAAAGATGTACATTTGGACAATAGCTAACTATTGTCAAACGTGGATGAGCTAAATGTGCCTTAGGCTGTGGCCAGTGAAACACCTTTCATATCCTTGAATAAAGATTTAACACCAGCATACTGTGTAATTACTGTTACTGTGATACAAACAAGCTCTAATCCAGTGTAATCTCAGCAACTTTAAACTGGGTGGACTTCAGTTCCCAAAGTTCTCCAGTCAGCCATTTGGCTGGGGAATTCTGGGAATTGAAAACCCCATAGCTTAAAAGTTGCTGAGGTTGAGAAACACTGCCCTAACCCATGCATGGCTCATTCATAAAGCCATTTTCTGTTAACTGTTCCTTTTTAAGGAGTACCTCAACAGCATTCTCCAGCATGCCAAGGATTTCAAAGAATACCATCGATCAGTCACCGGCAAGATTCAGAAGCTGACAAAGGCTGTGGCCACTTACCATGCGAATACGGAGCGTGAACAGAAGAAGGAGAACGAGAGAATTGAGAAGGAGAGAATGCGCCGGTTGATGGTATGGATTTTTCATATCCGTGTGTAGAATGAATCTGACTGATCATTTACATGAATGCTCCCAGTATAATTTCAGAAAATTATAACTTGAGTCTGTGTATTTTACAGGCTGAGGATGAAGAAGGGTACCGAAAGCTTATTGATCAAAAGAAAGATAAACGCTTAGCTTACCTGCTTCAGCAGACAGATGAATATGTGGCCAACCTCACAGAATTGGTGAGACAGCACAAGGCTGCACAGGTGGCAAAGGAGAAGAAGAAGAAGAAGAAAAAGAAGGTGAGTTAAATCAACCTGTTCGGATCAGTGAAATCACTCAGAAGCAAGCCCTGCGTAAATCTTTGAGATATGTCCCGTGTCGGTCTTCCAGGGGCTGAAATTTCTGCCATGTTTAATGATACATCTCTTATGCTTTCATTTATAAATGTTGGCATCAATTTGAGATGTCATAAAACTATGCTGTCTACTGATGCTGCATTTCCCACCTCCAAAATTTATTAAACTGAATCAGAGCACTTCCAAATGAAAATAATATATTTAAATAAACCTTTCTACATTAATGATGTAGAAGTTCAAATATCTAAATGTCAGAATGAAACTGTTGGTTTTTTGTGCTTAAAACTGGGAAAAGTAACCTAAATGCCTTTCAAATACTTCTGTGATTTAAAATACTCTCCATTGTAATATAAGATTTTCCTGATCTTCATTTCTTTTAGAAGGCTGAGGTTGCGGAAGGACAGACACCAGCAATTGGACCCGATGGTGAAGTAAGATTCCCCGCTCCCAAACTAATTTTATTGTGGCTGTAAAGTTGTGTATTGATTTTTTTTGCACAATGAGTACTTGCTTTCTTATGGTAGGGAAACTGCTTTTATTTGGACTACCAAGTGGAATGGTAGCACTGATGCAAGCAACTGGCGTTGAAACTTGCTTTAGAGACTGTGGTTGATGGATCAAAGTTTCATCAATTGGTGGATTCTCCTAAATGTTTCTTGTAGGAATACATATTTTCTAGTCCAGTTTGTATCATGAATACCCTGACAGTTAGAAATTACTGCATTCTGGCAATACCTATGACACTTCATCTACTCATCAGTATAATCAGCAAAAATAGTGGCTTCAACAAATAGGACTGGCCAATTACACATTGCCAGATAGAAGGAAGATGGCATTCAAGGTGTGATTTTGGGCCTCTCTCAATCTAGGCTACCTCACAAGAGTGTTGTTACGGGTGGGGGGAACTGGAAAGAGGACTGTGATGCCATTGTGAATTCCTGGAACAAAGGTGATATAAAAATCTAAGGAAGAAAGGAACATTTGTATATGCTTGCAAATATCTACGGATGCAAATAAATACATTGATTGGAACAGAACCATAATATACTTAACTACCTTAGGAACATTTTTGAAGCAGTCAGTTGTGCCCAATTAATCTGTTTTTTAAGTGCTAACAGGTTAGATAAGGTTGGTGAAAGCTATGAGCCTCTTTGATAGACAGGGTCCCAAAGTTTTAAAAACTTGTAATTAATAAAAAAATTAATTAATATGGCAGCTTATTAAAACATCAGTCAGAATAAGCAATTAATAGAATTTTCTCTCTAAGTTCAGAAAGTCTCGCTATATTATAATGAACCAGGCAAACATTTGCTATGGAAATCTGGTATTTTAAAGCCTTATGTTAAGAAACCCCAACTGTTCTGATTTGTATAAATCCATATGCAGAGTTATAATCAATAAATGGTTTCTAGATTGATTTAAATTGAGGGATCAGATTTGTTTTTTAAATGCAAATTAAGTTGACATTAATACTCCCATAATTGCCGTTCTAAGAAAGGAATTATGTGTATTTACAGAAAGAAACATAAAGTACAAAGCTGTTCCTTTCCAGAAAGGAACAGCTTTATACTTTAAGCTGTTCTTGTATATATAGCCAACTTCATATAATTTGTTCATCTAGTTATGCTGGTAAGACAGAAATGTCCAAATTGAAAATATCATCTCATGAATCATCTTCCAGAATTTTTGAATTTTATGGTATTACCATCAAGCAAGAAAACATTATCCAACCTGATTATTTCATTTGCAACAGTTTGAAATATCTATTTTGGCAATCAACACTGCTATAATGTGCCAACAAAAACATTGTGCATCTGTTTTCTCCTATTATGAATTTCTCCTCATAGTAAATTTGATATTTATCTTCCATTGATAGTCCCACTGTTACATATCAATTGCCCTCTTTAAATTGTGCATCCATTTAATCATTCAACCTCTGCTTCTGAATCATATTTTAGTAACAATTTACGAATAAACCGTAGCAGGTGTTCTGAATGTTCTGTTATAAATCTTTCAAATTCAGTCATGGTTTCTGAAGGTTTCTTGTTCTTTTTGTCATTCTTTTGAACTAAAAGACTGAAATTGCAGTTAATTGAAACCATTTAGGTATTTCTGACCAAGGAGAAGTATCAAACGATTTTATCTTTGTTTTTGTTAAAGATTAAATAAATCTTGAAATAAATCTTGCAATCTATGCCAATTATTATTTATCTATTGATGAAATTTTTTTGCATTCAGTTCATTTTAAAAAAGCAAGGGATGATACACTTTTTCTATATTTTTATGTCCCTATTTATAATTCAGTAATCTCTAATAGAGAGTACATTTTTGTTTTTACTTCACCAAATATATTTATGCAAACCTTCTGAGAATCCTGGTCTGCAGTGGCAGTAACTTAGCCATATGGTACAATCTTTTTTTTCCTTGCTCCTCCATTTTCTGAGGTCTAATATTAAATGAGATTAGAATCATATTGTTTTAGAATCATACTTTATGTGAAAAATACATTTTGACATATTGTTGTATTCAGCCTTTAGATGAAACCAGCCAAATGAGTGACCTCCCTGTGAAAGTGATTCATGTTGAAAGTGGGAAAATTCTTACTGGCACAGATGCACCAAAGGCTGGACAGCTGGATACCTGGTTAGAAATGAACCCTGGGTAAGTTGCTTGCAGAATTCACTGTTACATTTTCCCTAAGAAAAGTGACATGCAACATATTTATTCTCTACATATTTAAAAAAAACAAACATAGCAAAGCAGCAGGGTGGGTGCCCTCAAGCTTGAGAAGACTGTAGCCTATATGTGTTGCTAAAGAACTTGCTGAAGTTGCCATGGACTCTGGGTCTGGAGTCAAAGCAGGCTAGCACCTGAATTTGACAGACTTTAGATTTTCAAAAGGGATTAGACAAATTCAGGGATGAATAAGGGTTCTTAAACTTTCCAAGTGAAGAGGAAGCTCTCAAACACATGATGATGGTAGGCATTTTCTTGAAGTATATTACTAACAAGAGTTGGGAACTATAATAGTTGTGTGGGAATGACCCTGGGTGACTGGGCCCAGAATGCTGCCTAGGGAATGGTCTGATAAGAGACAGTATAGTCCACAGTTGGGTAGTAGTTGGGTAGTAAATGGGACAAGAAATTTAAAAGAAATTCTCCTGAATGTCTTGTAAAGTGTAAAAAGAGAGTACAGGAAAAATATACTTTCAGACTTGGAAGATTCTATTAATGTGTCCCTTACTTTAAGTAAAATTAAATCATCTAGTTATGTTTCTTGCCCGGTCTTCCTGGTAAACTGATAGGAACAGGATAGTGGGGATTGCTACCTCTTATGATATACTTTCATTCACTTCAGTGGTGGGATTCAATTTTTTTTACTACCGGTTCTGTGGGCGTGGCTTGGTGGGTGTGGCAGGGGAAGGATACTGTAAAATCTCCAGTTAAAGGTGGTATTTGCTGGTTCTCCGACCTACTCAAAATTTCCGCTATGGGTTCTTCAGAACCAGTCAGAACCTGCTGAATACCACCTCTGATTCACTTTCATCACATGAAAGATTTTTTCCCCATTTCCATTCTTCGATTCTGTTGATCTGATACTGGTTTGGAAGTTTCAATTTTACATTTTGTTATCTTGAAAGAATGATAATGAAAAGAATGAATGTTTGAGAGTGTCACCTTTTCTATTTTATTTTAAGCGAATTGGGAAATATATCTTATGTACAAATAGGATCCATTAGGAAATGTTGAGAAATAATATTTTTTCTCTGCAGTTTTTTGCAAAACGCTATTTTAAAGTGTTCCTATAATACAGTTCTACATTAGTCCATGAATACTCTTATGAACTGAAACTTTGCTCTCTTTTTAGATTTTTTTAAAAATCCCACCTTCATTGTAAAAATAATAAATAACTAAAGATAACAAATTATATTTCCTTCCTCCTCCCATTTTCCCCACTGGGCTGAAAGAGAGAATGACTGGCCAAAGATCATTCAACCAGCTTTCATGGCTAAGTTGGGACTAGACTCATATTTTCCTGGTTTCTAGCCTTAAGATGAATTCATCTTCCTTTTTCCTTCTTTCTTCCTTCATCTTTCTCCCAGTTTCCCAATGATTCTGAAAGGAGTGATTCTAACTGACTTGGTTTGTCAGGGGTATTTCTCTATAATAATTCACAATGTCATAATTATCTAAATAGATATGAAGTAGCACCAAGATCTGACAGCGAAGAAAGTGGATCAGAGGAGGAAGAAGAGGTGAGGAGGATTATTCTCTTGATCCATTTGATCTGTTTAGATTAACATTAGACATAGGTGAAGCATTTTTATCCTGTATTGAAAAGAATTTTGATAAGAACTATTTTATCTAATCTTACCTACTGTATATTCAGATAGAGCCTTCTTGTCATCTTGTCATCAGGAAAACAGAACTTAACTAGCAGTTCTGTGATGACCCTGGGCGTGGCACAAAGGCAACACAGTCA
Organism: Bungarus multicinctus; assembly: GCA_023653725.1. Lineage (NCBI taxonomy): Eukaryota > Metazoa > Chordata > Lepidosauria > Squamata > Elapidae > Bungarus > Bungarus multicinctus. The sequence goes on from CM042834.1 coordinate 163,437,352, forward strand.
GATAATCAGTAGGAGCCCTTTTATTAACTCCAACTTTGTCCCCAATGTCCTGGTTACCTTCTGGCTGGAGAAAAACTTTCCCAGGATCAGCCTTTGGCTGCAGAGAATCAAGTCCAAAATATGGTCAACAAAAACTGTAACTATAAGTCCAATCAAGGCAAAATGAGGTAATTAATCCGACAGGGCAGGAGCAAGAATTCCAGACATGAAAGGACAGCAATAACTCAACACGGTTGGGAAGAAGCCAGGAACACAGATAAGCAAAGTCAACACAAGATAAACTCATGTTTGCTCCCAGCAGCTGTCCACTCAGCATGCATTTCTTTTAAACTCTCTTCCCAGCTGTAGCTAATGAAAGGAATCAGGGCCCTTTCCTCCCCCGTAAGCTACACAACCCACTTTTCTCTCTTCTTCGTTCCTCCCTGCATGCCCTAGGATGAAGAGGGAATGGGCCTGGGTCTTCCTCTGAACTCCTCCCTCCTTGTTCTACCTCTCCCCTCCACAGCCAACGGAGCCACAGTCCTGCTCCCTGTCAGCTGTTTGTCTTCCTCCTCAGATTCAGACTCCGACAGGGGCATGACAAGTTCCTACTTCCCATTAAATTTTGCTTTTTTCACTTAAATATAGTAGAAATCAGTCCAGCAGAATTATACTGTATCCCCAGTGAGCAATTCTTCTCCTTGCATTTTAAGTGGAGATGCATGTGAGCAATTACACATGGGAAAGGAGTAAAGAAGACCCAACATTCTAGCAAAGGTAGCTGAAGCTTTAAGCAAAGACAGTGCAAAGAGCCTGTACTGGCCTTTCTAATCAGAAAAGATAATTAGACACACACACACACACAAAATCTAAGATACATCATTTTCTGTGAGTCAGAATATAATGGTATAAATCTTTCTGCAGTCTGCTTTCTTAATTAAGACTATATCGCTTCTAATGCAGGCATTTAATGCCTTGTTACTGTCTAGGTAAAGCGTTTCCTCTTTCGTTTGGTTAATGGTTGTACAGTGAGGAAAGTGAATTCTCAGTTTTTACCCCAATCTTCATCCAAAAAAACTTTGGTTTGTGGCAGGAGGAAGAGGAAGAACAACCTCAGCCTGCTCAGTCTGCTCTGCCTGTAGAGGAGAAGAAAAAGATTCCAGATCCAGACAGTGATGATGTATCAGAAGTGGATGCAAGGCACATTATTGAGTAAGACTCGTGCTGATGGTGGTGGTGTTTTGTCATTCTCTTTAAACAGTCCCTTTAAACAGAGGTGAAAAAGGAGAGTGGGTGCACATGGACCATCTCCCCTAAGTGAAGAAAGGTGGTTCACACTGGAAAAGACCCATCTTCTGCCTTGGGAAGAGTAAAATTCGGAAGCCCCTTAAGGATTTGCCTTCCCCTTGCTTCCCTAGGGGGAATAATCCCTAGGAGATAATAGCCTAGCAAAATACAAAATGGCAGAAAAAGAAAGAGATAAGGTAGATGTCCCCCCTCTCCTTCTTCTGCAGTCTCTATCGCAAAGGAGTAACAAAATGGCTAAGCACAATTGCATAGTTACTGTAGTAGGGTAGCAGTTAAGAAAGGTGCTAACACAGTCATTGCTCTTCTTCTTTACCTTCATATTAATGCAGAAATAAATGCTGCTATGGATCCTAGGTTCTGAAATTAGAGCTGTTCCTGATTATAGACTCCTTCTTTTTCCTGACAGCAACCCTCTAGCAACTAATAATAAATGAAAACAGTTACGTAATTATACATAATAAAGGATTGTTTATTTGGGAAGGCTTGAAGAGAACAAGGGGAAAAATTGTCTATTCTGTCTGCTACTCTTTAATGGTTCCATGGTTACCATAAGGAGAACATGTGCCGCCTAGCAACAAGGACCAAGCTTTGCTTCCTTGAAGTGGAGCAGCTCCCACCAAGACCATCTGCATTCTTTGGTTCTTTCCCAGGCCTTTCTGCAAAAAAGAACTAGGAAGACTAGTATACAGTGATGGGAAATATCCCCAGCTTTAGGTATTATTCAGAAGTTCCAGGCACAATCAGTCTGGAGCTGGGCAACCTCACTGGAAATTCCAGTCAGTCATCCAGAAAGGAAACAGATTCTTGGATGATCCTGAAAGAAAGAATCAGTAGTGTAGTACAGAATTTAGCTGTTAACATTCTCCATTATATTACTGACATCCCTTTTCCTTTCACAAAGCTAGAACTTTAGTCATATCCACCCCAAACCAGAGAGGACGAATCTAGAGCAGATCTGAGCTCCCAGTTGTCCAAAGGCCCAAACAGAATTTTTCTACAAAATTGAAGCCTCAGAATTAAAGTAGAGAATGTAAACCTCCATGGCTCTGCCCCTAAAATAGATGGTAGCAAGGAGGGATAATCTGTCAAGTGGTTTTTTAAACTGTAAGTATTTCCAAAAAAACCAGCATACATACGCAATTAAGCTCCCAAAAGACAAGTCAATCCTTTGTGGGAGGTTTTCTGCTCTCCCACACCTAGCAAGAATTAATCTTTGAACTCCCCCTAAGATAGCAGTTGTACCACCAGTAAAGTTAACATTCTCATTCTATCTTTCTCATTCCCTTGAAACCTTTTCTTAGGAACGCCAAGCAAGATGTGGATGATGAGTATGGTGTGTCTCAGGCCCTGGCAAGGGGGTTGCAGTCTTACTATGCTGTGGCTCATGCAGTCACTGAAAGGGTGGACAAACAGTCATCACTCATGGTGAACGGTGTCCTCAAGCAGTATCAGGTAAGAAAGCAAGTCCTTCCCGTTTGGCTGAGCCTGGATGTAGAAATTCAGTGTTTTGAGCTGCTCTGTAGAACAAGGCCGTCCTTTTCTCTCTATAATGTCTTTGTGCTTCTTTTTCCTGTCTGCAGATCAAAGGTTTAGAATGGCTGGTATCGTTGTACAATAATAATCTCAATGGCATCCTGGCCGACGAAATGGGCCTGGGTAAGACAATCCAGACCATTGCTTTAATTACATACCTCATGGAACACAAACGAATCAATGGACCCTTCCTCATTATAGTACCTCTGTCGTAAGTATACCTTGAAGACAGGTGGGCAACTTTGAGACTATCTGTATCCATGAAAAAGCACTGTTACTATGTGCTGATTGAAGTGTCAGCGGGATATAATTTAATAGGAAAAAAATAAATAAAGCTTTCGGAAGTCTGTGGTACAAGCACACGTGACTGAAACATCCAAGGCAACAGAAACTGTGATGTGCTGCAGTAACTGTTCCAGATGGGCAATAAAAAGATAACAAAGTTCAACAATAACAACAGTAAATATCTGAGAAAGTTTTTTTTTATTATGAATTAGTAAATTTACAAGTTTGGTTCAGGCATTATACTTGTTGGTATTCATGACTGTGGTTAAGAAGCCTATCCCTGGCTTGTCTTCCCTATTCAAGTGTTGTAGTTGTTGCTATTGTTGTTGTTGTTTTTTGAATGACTCAGTTTAAAAAGGTTGGATAAAACTTTTGAGAAATAAAAACCCTTTGCACAAATGCTTTACATGAAATTCTATAAGAAACTTAATTACCAAGAATTGGCAATCAAAGATTTTAAACATTTGTGCTTCACATAGTTAATGTACATTAATTTTGTAAAAGACAGGGAAATGATTTAATTCATTTAGTTAAATAAAAACAGCTGCAGGGGCGGGGGGGCAAGTATGGCACTGGTAGGTTCCATCTGATCAGTCAGCAGATATGGCTACACTTTTGGGTTACGCTTCTAAAAAGTTGCTTCTTTTTGGAAAAATGACAAATAACGGTGATGCCAGTATTAACTTTAATATTTACAACTTTATAGAGTTTTTAGTTATTTCTTAAAATGATACAGTGAACTTAATTAATGAAATAGTGAATTTTAAATTCTATCATTGTAAAACCCTTTATTTATTGATATTTGTTCATCTTTTTCCATCTTCCATTAAAATAAATTATTAATTTAAAATAAGTACATAATATTTGAATGCGTAGTTTTTATTCATTAAACAAATGGTTATGAGATTTAACTTTTAATTCTTGAAAGAAATCAGAAGATAATTTTTATAAAATGGAATTTTCACTGTTTTTCTGTTTTAGAACTCTATCAAATTGGGCCTATGAATTTGATAAGTGGGCTCCTTCTGTGGTTAAAGTCTCATATAAGGTAAACATCAAGATTGGGATTTTCATATTCTTTCTCATGATCTGAAGTGCCATTTTTAGTGCTATCCTCTATCCTTGGATGTGTGCTGTATCACTTTTGTGTGTAAGGCCTGAATGTCTTCATCAGATCTTCCACCCCCAATCAGCTTTTTAGTTCCTGACCTCTGCTTCCTTTTTCTCCTCAGATTTTCCTTTTTTTATTCTTCATGTTTCTGTTTCTCCTCAATTCTGGATGTTGCCTCTTAGCTTCTCAAATTTTTCAACCAGCCCCAGTGAACAGAGTTTCCCTCTCTCCAAGCGCCCAGAAAATCACAAGATTCAGGCAGTTCAAATGTGTATAAAAAAATTTATTTCAAGCTTAATCTCTCTACAAGAATCTGGCCAACTGACAGTTAAGGGAAATGTGCTGCAGATAAGAGAGGCATTCAAGATTAGACTTAGATCTCTTGGGGTGCGCAGAGACTTATGATGCATTTGACTCCTCCCTCCGGCTCAGCCTGGTCTTCTACAAAAACCTCTGCGAATTTTAAATCATGCCCTTCTCTGGGCTACTGATTTGTTTATCATGTGGAAAGCTTATAAAGTAGGTCAGTTAATTCATTTCATGGTCGTACATGCAATAAATCGCATAGATTAAATGTCAAAACCTATACATAGTTTTTTGTGTGTGTGTCCTTTTTTTAGGGCTCTCCAGCTGCAAGACGGGCCTTTGTACCTCAGCTTCGAAGTGGAAAGTTTAATGTTTTGCTTACTACATATGAATATATCATCAAAGACAAACACATTCTTGCAAAAGTGAGATTTCCATCTTCCTATATGTTTTTATTTATGTCGTTCTATTTATAATTTTTTTCTTAAAAGCATCTGAGAAGAAACTGATTTAGTACAGTGTTTTTCAAACTTGGCAGCATTAAGATATGTGGAACTCAATTCCCATGCTGGCTGGAGGAAAAAATTGCAAACTTTTGACAACACTGATGTAGAACAACTGAAAAATACTATAAATATACAAATATACAATCATAGAACAGTGGCAGCCACCAATAAACAGCATTAATGTGCATTGTCTGTGGGTTATTCAGGCAAGCATGATTTGTTTCCCAGTCCTAAATGTCAATATATTTTATATGTACTTTGAGTACTTTTAAGATTAGCCTGGGAAGTTGTGAAAACTTCTGAAAGAGATCAGTGACAAATGAATTCCATGTCGTTACCTAGAGGATAACATGGGCATGTTTGTGATGATCAGGAATCAAGCAGATTTTATTTTGTTTACTTTAGACTATTACCAATTTGGGGGTGGAGGGTGGGAGGAGGCAGAAAGCGAGTAGAATGTGTGTATGTGTATGTTAGAGGACCTTCTGATTTTCTGCAGGTAGCTTAGCAGCATTTCAACAAAGATTGGGTAACAGATAACAGATTCACAACTTCCATGGCTATGATTAAATTCAAGGAACATGTGAAATCTCAAAACTCAAAACAAAGCTTAGTTTTGGCAAGCTATGGAACTGTGGTTGTTTGTTGGTCTCAAAATCTACCAAATAATAAATGAATAATCTTTATGAGTTGGAGTTAAATGAGTTATTCTAAAAGCAGTGTTAATGTATAGCCTGTATAAATGAGATGATTTTATTTTTCATTATTTTATATTTTTGGTAGCATCTGTGATACAGAATATGTATATAAATTACTGGCATGTTGAGGACTCCTATTTCACTCCTCTCAGAATATATACTGTTTACTTAATAACATTTTTAAGCCAAAGTCAGTAACAACCTAGCTTAGACAGTCTGTGTCTGTACAATGAGAATGTGTCCTGGGGGAAGAAGTTTGTATCCTGGAATTCAGGCAAATCCTTAAAGCTGCCAACTCATATTGTCAGATTCGTTGGAAATACATGATCGTTGATGAAGGTCACCGGATGAAGAATCACCATTGCAAGCTAACCCAGGTTCTGAATACACACTACGTAGCCCCACGTCGTTTGCTGCTGACAGGAACTCCACTACAAAATAAGCTACCAGAATTATGGGCTCTGCTCAATTTCCTCCTTCCAACTATCTTCAAAAGTTGTAGCACATTTGAACAGTGGTTTAATGCTCCATTTGCCATGACTGGAGAAAAGGTAAGTACTGAAAGAAGCATCTAACTCTGTTCTTCAGCCAGTGGGTTCTCTCTGAACAATGGCAGTCTGCCTCAGACATTTCACTCTCTCGTGTGCAGGGTTGCCTGTTCCACTTAAGAACAGGATTTGCTTACTCTTTGTGATGGATTCTTCAGTGTATCATAATAAACTATTGTACACAACTCCAAATAATCTGATTATAGTAGAAAAGTATAGCATTGCCCAAATTTTGGGATTTTTTATGGTTGACTTTTTCTTTAAGAGTTTTGTTTCTGAATAGATAGTTGATTTTTTTTCCTGAGAAGACTACCCTCTTTTAAAGGATCAAGTTTGAAAGGTGGAAATGTTCATGAATTATCTGAGTTCAAATCTCACCTGTCACAATCTGAATAATTTTAACATTGCTGTTAACAAGATTGGATATTGGTTATGTTAGTTATTCAAAGCAGCTATATAAACTAAGTATTTTAATAACTTTTTCAGTGTTAAACATGGATTTATTCTAGCCAAAAGAATGTTCCTTATATTTGACTTTAATAATTTCTCAGATACAAATCCAAGTTTCTGTTTCACCTAGAATGCTAAATGAATTATGGGCAGAGTATATTTGTTTATCATACCTGTAGTCCACCTGGTCCCAGTAAAGCCAACCAAAGCTAGCTGTATCAATTGGAGCTGTTTGCTAGTACATTAGGCACTTCTTACTCACATTATCCCTTGGTTGTAATCTGGTTTGACACAACTTCTCTGTGAAATTAATTGGTCATTCATTGTTGTAGGCAATATGTTGAGTTTTGAGAGAAAAGGAAACAATGAAATAATATTTTGTTTTTTATAAGTGTGGATATATAATGAATGAAATGTATTAAATATTGGTGTTTCCTTGAATTTGTGTTTGTTTTAATACAGGTGGATTTGAATGAGGAAGAAACTATTCTAATTATCCGTCGTTTGCACAAAGTTTTGCGCCCCTTCCTACTGAGAAGGTTAAAGAAGGAAGTGGAGGCACAGCTACCTGAAAAGGTAATTATACATATTGGAGACTATTCCAGATTCTTTCTGGAATCTGTTTGGCTCATGGAAAGTAGTGTTTATCATTAAGTTGATCTCTTTGGAATCTGATAGCTGCCACTTCATTTACTTAGAAAAGATTCTGTTGGTCAGGAAAAGTATTTGGTTGCTTAGGATGTGATATTCAAGAGGGCGCATGACTTAATAGAAGAATTGATGTTCGTTATTACTCAATGCCCATTAAAAAAAAGGCTTAGAATAGCAGTGCTGAGAAGGACATGGATCTGAAGGATGAAGAATATTGCCATGCTAAATGGATTGTTGGTTCTGGTGTTTGTGTAAATAGAAGAAATAAAACAAAGAGATTGCTGCTAAGGATGTCAGAGCAGCCCCTTTGTGTGCATTTGGTTTCTCTGCCAGCAAACTTGGGTCTTTTTTTGCTGGTAAGTATCTACATGGAATCCCAGTTAATAGTGGCACCAAGAGAACCAGGGCTCTGATAAATGTTTGGCCTCTCATTTTCAGCAAATGTTCTACTGCTTTATCTGTATACATTTGCAAGAGGTAGAGAAAGACTCCCTTTGGATTTGATCTATATTTTGATAAGAGATTTAAGATGGAGAAGTGAGAAGTAGCTGACACCTATAACAACATTCCCCCCAAAACTTTAGATCTCTTCGACCATAGACATTAAAGGACATTATTGTATACCAGAATAACGAAACACACTTAACTAAGTTGTCATGTGACAAACTACCCTGTATGTAGTTGTATGCGGTATTATAACACACATACAAAAGAGGCAGGGCTTGCATTATGATATTACAATGATATTACAAATATGTTTGTAATATCATATGTTTGTTATTTACCTCTCTAACCACCCACTTACTCCAAATTCATGACTTTTAAAAGCAAATTCTCATCAAGAAACCCATTGTAACATTGTTTAACAAGAACTGGGTTGCCTTTATGTCAGTGTTGTCATAATCCTATGAAAATAACTAACATTATCAGATTGTAATGTTGTACTAAACCTGAAAGTTTGGTGTCTTCTTTGAATAGTTTTGATCCTCCAAACATGAAATATCATCTTTTAGTGATATTAGAGGAATTTCCAATCAGAAAATTTTGTATAATTCTGTAGTTCTTGTTAAATGTTTGGGGAAAACACTATTTTTTCAATGTTCAAGTTAATAATTGTATTGGTCTGAAACTGCAATCCATTTGTCATGCTATTTAAAAATAAAATAGCAGGAATTCAACAGAATGGTTCTTAACAGTTCCTCCAAATGAATTGGCAACTATGGGTTTTTGACCTTGTATAGAATCTCATTTTAGAAATGCCTGCAAAGATGATCAAATCAAGTGGAGTTGGGTTGACCAGCTACTACTATGGTCCATTGTGATTATTATGAAAATGCTGTCTACTGCTGCTTGCACAGCTGCAAGAAATTAATCTGAATAAATTACACTGTCCAGAGGAAAAAGTAACTAAAGTATCTCAAAATGGATGCACCTCAAATCTTCTCAAGGTGTTTTTTTTTTGCCTGCCCTGCATCAGAATCAACTCAGAAACAGCGTCTCCCACATTTGTCTAGGAGTCCACTAACAATATATTAATGTTTAAAATATTTTAATATACTACTTTACCTCAACTGATTTCAAAGCTATTCATAAAGCTTTTGTTGAATTTATGTTTATTATTTATTGCAGTGGTGGGTGCCTCTGGTCTCTTGCCAAATATCCATGGGGCTTGTCATCTAGAGTATGATCTCCTAGTTCAGCTTCTTCTCTTCTCTCTTCTCCCTGCCCTTTTGCACGCAGTTAGGTCATCTCCCCCTATTGTGGAAACCTCTATCACTCAATATTGCACAAGGGAAAGGATGTCACAATTAGAGAGAGAAGCTAGAGACAGAAAAGTTAATTTTCCTTTTCTTAAACCCTATGTTCTACTCTAGAAGATACTTGAAAAGATAATATTGAAGCCTAGTTATGGCATTAAGAATGAGTATTCATGTGAGTATACATGTATATCTTTATGAGTATTTTTAAGAAATGAACATAGATCTCCTATTTCACTTTTTCATTTACTCTATCCACTATTAACCTGCAGCATCCACAAAGGTGGCCTTAAGGAATATGGCATTTAAGGTTGAAAAAGATGCTTGTCCTGACTGAATTCATAATTAATTGGCTTTCCTGACAAAATATTTACAAATTGTCACCTTGACACCAGGATCCTATTCTCCACATCTACTCAGACCAGAAACAAAATAAAATGAAAATATTATTGATATACAGATATGCCATGTACAAAGCCAGTACATTGATCCAGTGTACATTTTCAGCTCTGCCTAAAAACTATGGAGATTTAATCTGTAGCTTGATATATGCACATTTCTCTACAACAAAGCTACATCCCTTACCAAATAAATTTTAAAGGTGCTACTTAAATATGATCAAAAATTTAAAGAAGCCGTAAATGTCAACCATCAGCATAATGTTGGATTCCATGCAATATGAAAACAGTTTGCATTTTAATGAATCTATGTGTCTTCTCTCTTCCAAACAGGTAGAATATGTTATTAAGTGTGATATGTCTGCATTACAAAGAGTGCTTTATAGGCACATGCAAGCAAAGGGTGTGCTGCTTACAGATGGATCTGAGAAAGACAAAAAGGTTTGAAGAGCAGCTTTTTTATACTTATTGTGAAAAAAGAGTGGCCATTCTTTTATTGGATTGATTTATTACATCCTTGAGCTGGACTACAACTTTCAGCATCCCTAACCAGTCGGATTATTTCTATTTTGGAGCTGAGGACAGGACTTAATGGCTAGTTCAGCTAGTTCACAGTGGGATTCCACATTTTTTTTATTTTTTTTATTTGCATTTATATGCCGCCCTTCTCTGGAGACTCAGGGCGGCTTACAGTCTACGGAGCACCATGCTAAGTGCTCGGCAATAGCCTTCATTCCATTGTATATGCCTGCTTATTACTAGGGCTTTTGGGCCCCCCAAGTGGCATTTTTACAAAGTCAGCTTATTGCCCGCAATAATCTTGGGTCCTCAATTTACCTACCCCGAGAGGATTAGATAAATAGGCTTGTGATCCCAACCTGAAAAGGGGCAGCAGATAGGAAATGGAACCAGGGTGGGAGGTTTAAGTTTTGAATACGTGGAGTGTTCCATAGATAGTCAGAATGAGGCATAGTCAAATGCAACTAAAGATTTGGATTAGTAATAGTGCTCCATTGATGTACACATCATTATATTGTATTTCTGATCATAACAGTATTTTAAAGCACAATGGTCAAAACATTCATTTGCCCCCAAATTTCAAGCTGTATCCAAGCGGTTGGATTTCCTGCTGTAGCATTCATTCTTTGAGATCATCCATGAAATCGCTTTCAAATGATGTTGCTGGATAGAGAGTGCAATACAATAAGAGATTCTTAGAAGAAATTTGTGGACCTTTAAATAAATAAATACAGGTTTTTACACCTTCCTCAAATACTTTATGTGATGAGAACTTAAGCCACACCCAAATAGCAAAACAAGACTAAACTGAAAGAAAAAAACTTTGGGGAAATGAAGCTTAATACATGGAAAGTTCCATATCTGGTGTCCTACTTATATAGCTATAACTATCCAACATTTGTTCTATGGTTTGAACAGTGTGGAAGAAACAGGCCCCTGGCAATGTAGGTATCCTATAAATAGTTTGCCTTCTTTAATATTTTTCACACTCTTTTTCTTGCAGGGCAAAGGTGGTACAAAAACACTCATGAACACTATTATGCAGCTGCGGAAGATTTGCAACCATCCATATATGTTTCAGCATATAGAGGTAAAAATGTGGCATTGTTAAAGAGGAGACTAGCAAAGAGAAATGTGCTGGAGCAAATGTGTTGAAGGATGGATTAATGGGAGCGTGTGTGGATAATTTACTACCATTTCTATTTAACCATTTTCCAGATGGACCCAGCTCATGATCTGGGGAGTCCTCAAGTAGCAGGTGGCAGTCGTGGCTAGGAGGGCTTTTGCTCAATTTCATGTTGTGCACCAATTGTGCTCTTTCCTGGATCAAAAAACTCCTCTTTCAAACACTCATGTCCCGGTCAACTCCCTTATGGACTACTGCAATGTGCTCCAGTATGTACTATATGGAGCTATTTTGAAGAGTATCTGGAAGCTGCAGCTGGCTGGTGCAGAATGTTGCCACTCAAACAGTTTTGAGCATCCCAAGGGTTGTGCATGTAATATCTTTGGTGCGTGAACGACATTGGGTGTCAGTTTGCCTCTGGGTTCAATTCAAGATGTTGGTTATCATCATTAAAGCCCTTCGTGGCATAGGGTCAGGTTACCTAGGAACTGTCTTGTCCATATTACATTGACCCATTCCACCCCTGGTCTTCTGGAAGAGTATGAAGACCTAGTTCTGCCAATTGGCATGGGAATCTAAGAGTGGTATGCAGTTGTATGTTTTATTATTTTTGTTCCTGAAGCAAACAGCTCTCAAGGAATATTTTGTAACAGTTGTCTATCCTTTTCCTCCTCACCCTGGCATCAAAAATGTAGACATTGTACTCTGTTGTCCAAAGTGATATATATGGAGCTCTGCAAGGAAGAAGAGAAATCTTCAGTTTGTTTTATTGGCTGAAGCTTTCCAGAATGCCATAATTCATGACTTTCCCTCCTTCCTCCAGGTTTATTTCAAAATTAGAGAAGCTCGCGAGTTAACATTTGGTTCCTCAATATAGCATTGTATATATACCATTTAAAGCCTCAAAATATGTTGAACTTCAATAGTTTTTTTGGGAGCACCCAGTAGGAGAACAACTTTGCAACTTTATAAACCCCCAAGTTTGCATTCATGAAATAAACAATGAAAAATCTCCAGCTGCTTTGAAAATAATTTTAACTATAATTGAAACATCTGTTTATTTGAAAAACTGTTTAATTGTATTAATCTAAATGTTAAAAAAGAATGGCTGTCTTAGTTACTAGCCTAAGATGTGCAGTACAAGTCTCCCAGGCTATTAACTATCAAAATGCCTTTTGAAGGGGAGAAAATCCTCTTTTGTTATATTTGGCATCATTTATTCATATTTATGTTGATTTCCATACATTTTGTTACAGGAGTCCTTTTCTGAGCACTTAGGCTTCACTGGAGGCATTGTGCAAGGGTAAGTTGCATACACCAAAACTTTTGGACTATGTGGTTTGTTTTATTTGTGAAGACTCAACAGTCTGAACCAATAATGACTTCATGCTTGGCTTCTTAAAGCCCAGAGGTATCTCTTCTGTTCTTGATGGATAATCCTGGCACTAGGACAACTTCTAATCATACTGTCGACCACAGTATCTTATTGCGGCAGTTGTGGGGGTTGGGAGTGGGAGGCACCGTTTTACGGTGGTTCTCCTCCTTCCTCTCCGACCGCTCACAATTTGTGTTGACAGGGGGGCAGAGATCGACCCCGAGGCCCCTATTATGTGGGGTGCCCCAGAGGTCTGTGCTCTCGCCCCTGCTGTTCAACATTTATATGAAGCCCCTGGGTGAGATCATCCGTGGTTTCGGGGTAGAGTTCCATCAGTACGCTAATGATACTCAGCTGTACATCTCTACCCCGGGCCACCCCAATGAAGCCGTCGAAGTGATGACCTGGAGGCCGTGCAGAGTTGGATGGGTCTTAACAGGCTTCGTCTCAACCCAACCAAAACCGAGTGGCTGTGGTTTCCTGCGCCCAGATACAGCCAGCTTATTCCGTCGCTGGCTGTGGGGGGAGAAATTTTGCCCCCCATGGAAAAGGCTCACAATCTGGGTGTCCTCCTGGACATACAGCTGTCTTTAGAAGATCACATTACGGCCGTCGCCAGGGGGGCCTTTTGTCAGATTCGTCTGATTTACCAGTTGTGGCCCTTTCTGGATCTGGACGCACTTCGCATGGTCACTTCTGCCCTCGTCATCTCCCGCTTGGACTATTGCAATGCTGTCTACATGGGGCTCCCCTTGAAGAATGTCCGGAGGCTGCAGTTGGTCCAGAATGCGCCGCATGGGTGATCTTGGGAACTCCTCGGAGCTCCCATGTTACACCGCTCCTGCACGTGCTGCATTAGCTTCCTGTGGCCTTCCGGATCCAATTCAAGGTGGTAGTGATCATCTTTAAAGCGCTCCATGGCTCGGGACCTGGGTACTTATGGGACCACCTGCTGCCACCAACAGCCTCCCGCCACCCAGTTCGCTCCCACAGGGTTGGCCTCCTTGGGGTTCCGCCGGCTGGGCGTTGCCGGTTGGCGGCCCCGAGGGTGCAGGCCTTCTCTGCGGGGGCTCCCTCCCTTTGAAATGATTTGCCCCGGAGATACAGGCCATTACCGACATTCAGACCTTCCGGCGCGCAGTAAAGACCCTGTTTTTTCAACAGGCCGGCCTGGCCCAGTAATAATTTGTGGGGTTTTAAATTTGGTATTTTTAAATTTTTTATCAGTTTTATATCTGTTAATTTTATATTCGGCCTCCAATTTAATCATTTTAAATTGTTTTTAATTGCATATACTGTTTCTGTTTTAGCTGGCTGTACACCGCCCTGAGTCCCTTTTTTGGGAGAGGGGGCGGTATAGAAATCTAATAAACATAAACACATACAGATTAATGTTTCAGGAGTGATGCTTTTTAAGGTCCTGGGTCTTACTTAAAAGCTTATCTGGGTTTACTTAATTTAAGATCTATACAGGTAGTTCTCATTTACTGACCACCATTCATAATTGCGATGGTGCTAAACGAGTAGTACAGTACTTATGACCAGTCCTCAAAGCTCCAGCCACTCCAGCGCCCTGCAGTCACACACTTCCAATTTGGGTGCTTGGCAACCAGCTGACATTTATGGTGATTGGCTATCATAAAAGCGAGGTAGCAGTCATGTGATCGCCATTTGTGGCTGTGCCTGCTGGCTCTCCACAAAGAGTCATTGGGAAAGCCTGGCAGGGAAGGTCACAACTCCCCTTTGCCTTCCTGAACTTGTACCCCATTGTACTGTCCATCCCCCATTCTTCCTGTGCTCGTGCCCCACTGTACCATCTATCCCCAAGACCTTCCTATGCTCATGCAGCACCACATCATCCATCCCCTGCCCTTCTTGCACTTGGGCACAGCATGTGCCAGATCTCTCAAGCTCTCCCTTGGCCTCCCTCAAATTACATCTAGCCTGTATCAGCCCTCCTAGAGTCTCTCCTGGCCTCCCTCACTCCCTTGGAGCATCCCTGATTTGCTTACCTAGGATTCCTTCCACTTGCCACTTAATAACCTGCACATCTTGGGGTTACAGCGTCAACCAAGACTGTTGAGATTGTTGTTGCTAAGCACATGATCACATGACATTGTGTTTTATTACCGCCTCCCCTTAGCAATGGAAGTTCCAGTTCCAGCTCTTGTAACCCAACAGCTATAATGGAGAATAGCTACTTTCATAAGAGCAACTAGAGTGTCCCAGTTTTTCAAACTTAGGAAAATAGGACTTCTGTGATCTAAAAATAAAAAGTGAGATTGTTCTGTAAAGGTTTAATATGGAAGGGGAATCCTGCAGTTAAAACATGTGAAACTGGTTGTTCTGGTGGGGAGAAAAACCTTCCTTTTTTCTCTTTCTCAACCTAGTCTTGATCTCTATCGAGCTTCTGGGAAATTTGAGCTTCTAGATCGCATTCTTCCCAAGTTGCGAGCTACCAATCACAAGGTACTGCTCTTCTGTCAGATGACCTCCCTCATGACCATAATGGAAGATTATTTTGCCTACCGTGGATTCAAATACCTCAGGCTAGATGGTAAGTTTGTCAGTAGACTTACATGCTGTGCAGATTTTGGATTAGGAAGTACCAATTTGACTTGGCTACAAAGTTTTTTGAAGCATCACCTAAGTTGTGAAGTTTTGAGGTGCATATAAAAAAGGTCGAATATAATTTTTCTGCATCAAAGATAAATAGCTGTTCTTTGTGCATACTGTTCTACATATGTACTGTAGGTGCAAGTTACCATGTTAAGCCACCGTGTTGGCAGTGATCACACGCTAAGAATGCAGCCATTCTTTTTCATGTTCTTTTTGCACAAGCTTTTTCTCAGACCTAGGGTCTGGGTCATTTCTGTGAAGAGCAGAATGTCTCTTCAGGGGAAAACAAGAGTGACATGGTGGTGGCTATACCACTTAGTATGGGTGGAATCAAGCACTGGTTCTTCACAGTGTCAGTACATGCAAGCTGCTTAGAACTGCTCTCTTAAGATGTAAATCCTTTAAAAAGGATTTAGTTGCTTTCTAGGTCCATACTTTTGCCCCACAAGACCTCTCCTGGCAATATATTTTCAAGCACATAAAAAAACCCATTGTACTTCAGTGAGTGTGGAGCTGCTTTTTAAAAGTAGAAATGGCTCATTCTCTTTCAATATGGGCAAAAAGAAATTCCCTTCAGTACTGGAATAAGCCATTGAAAGTATGTGTCAGACCTGCCCCAGTCAGGTCCCTTATGAACAACCCATTTTGGTGAAGTGATAAGTTCATTGAAGGTTGCTGGCTGCAATAAAGTCTGGCTGGAACTAAGTTTCCTGTATAAAAAGCTAAACATTTTCCCCTCTCATCCCCGTTCTCCCTCATTACCAGTTTGTCTTCAGCCAATGAAGAGCTGCATAGGTGTTTTGAGAAACACTGAAATGCATGCAGCAGTCCATGTTCCATCCAAGAATGCATGGCCTTGAGTGCTGGCACAGGTTGGTTCTGTGCTTCCCTGGTCTTCATCAAGCTGTCATCTCCCCTCGCTATTTCCCATCACATCCCCATATAGGTTTACTGTCCATCTGTCTCCCCCTTCCCCGGTGCCCCCTCCCCATGATGGCAGGATGCCAGCGAGGCACCAAGCCGAAGAAGGCAAACCTGACAATATGTAATATCTGAGATTTAGAAATTATGAAGTCTGATCCACCAATTGGTAGAAGTTTGGAGTGGAAGATTCGAACTTGAACTGAGGAGAAATTTTCTAATTGTGAGTGCTATTAAGCAATGTAACAGCCTGATTCTTAAACTTGTGAGTGCTTCATCATGGGAGATTTTCAGACAAAGGTGGGATAGCCATTTGTCCTGCATAGGCAGGAGGTTGGACTAGAAGACCTCAAAGGTCCCTTCCAAATCTCTGATTCTGTGATAATTTTCCCATATTTTAAGAACCTTTTGAAATACGGAGCTCATGCTTACAGCCTGACAATATTTTGTGAACAATTTCCTTTCCACATAAATGACAATTGTATTAAGGCATACCTGATTAGTGGTAGTTGTGGTGTTTGAAGGATGCATTTATTAAAAGAAATACAAATTGTTCTTTCCATTTCTTCAGTGGCCCATCAGCTTCCTTCATTTGACTAACTTTTCTATTTCCAACTTGCCATTTTGAGTCTCAAACCACTATGTAATGTACAATCATTTTCCAATGACTAGTTTGTTAATGCTTTCATGGAATTACAAATCTCTTTTGGATAAGAGATATTTTGAATCTCTTTCTGATCCTAAAATAGTATTGATATTGATTGAATAGGTAGCCTGTCATATATTCTGGTAAATATAATCTACAGTGACATATTTGTGGTCTAGTTCCAACAGATTAGTCCTGTTTAGCCAAGGCAAAAATTCTTTCTCTCTTTTTAATTTTTCCTTTTCCATTCTCAATTAAGGTTTTGTTCTTTAATCCAGCATTAATTTGCCCTTCTGTAAAGAAAGAAATCAAAAGTGGATATTGAGCTTTTTCCCTCTCCCCATAACACTTTGTGAGGAGGAAGGAAAAGAGGCGTTTATAGGGTAATTATGAATGGATGCCATATAGTTTGAAGTATGTACAGTCTAGTGTATGTAGCCCGGTGGCATAATCTGCTAAAGTTTATGATTAAAGTCCCAACATTGCTCAAAAATTATGGTTAGATTATCCTGAACTGACTACCAAGAAAAGCTTAGGAAAGAATAAATGTTTTTATTTTAAAAAATATGCTCTTTTTTGTTGCCCACTTAAGACTATAATTAACAGCCACCCTACTCTAAGAGATTCATCTGTATCATATGGTTATTACTGGCTGAGGTTGCTGATATTGAATGAAGGTTTAGATGTTAATTAAAGGCATTACAGGCCTGTCCTAATAATTTTGGGAGTGGCATAAAGGAAAATGCCTGGTATCAGTTAACTGCAGCTTCTTTTGAGTGTCCAGTTTTAGCTTATTCTCCATTTGTTGCAAAGTTCAGAATGAAAGGAAGCAAGTTATAAAGTAGTTAACAAAATGCAATTTCCATGTGTTATCTTGATGATTCCGTCCAAACAATGTCTGCCAATCCAAGCCATCTGATTTATCCTTGTAAATTCTCTAATATTGTTAAGAATTGAATTCTTCAATTGTTATGTAACTTCTCCATAGGTAATAATTCTAAAATGTCACTTTTGTCAAATATGTTTTTTCTCTCTATGACTTCTTCTGAGTTTGGGAATTTTTGTAATAGCTTTTATCCTTAAGTAAAATATTGTAGCACTAGGGGAAACCCTTTCTTTTCTGGGCTTTTAAAGGGACCACTAAAGCTGAAGATCGTGGCATGCTGCTGAAAACTTTCAACGAGCCAGGCTCTGAATATTTCATTTTTCTTCTGAGCACCCGAGCAGGGGGTTTGGGACTAAATCTGCAGTCTGCTGATACTGTGATTATTTTTGACAGTGACTGGAATCCTCACCAGGTAGCAAAATTGTTTTTACTATGTTTCAAGGGAAAAATATTAATAAGTAGAGCATTAACCTTTAATGGTGAGATTAAAGTTTGTAATGCTACATATATGGTAACTAATGCAAAAGAAAGGACTTTTTATATTTCATCAAGGATTGTGGATTATAAATATAAAGCATTTTTATTGAAGTTTGTAGTTTCGAGAATATCTGAATCTTTGGCATTTCCTTTCTGCCTACAATCTATAACGAGAATTCCGGCAAAATGGGTGATTATTGTTTTAAAATATTGTCATAAATAGTTCTTCTGTGCCCTTAGGAGAAAAACAAAAAAATTGTCTCATCTGATAATAGATCTCTTCAGGAGCCGATAGGTATACACTCTCATCCTAGTCTGGTCTTTCTTCAGGGCATAGCTTTAACTAGTTAAAGAGGAACATTTTAATTGCTGATTAAAACCAAAATTATACCCATGTGCCAAATCAAAGGAATGGTGTGTGAAACCTAGAAATACTTATCAATTAAAATAATATCTGTGTGGGAGATGGATGGTAAAAAGTATGAGATACAAACAAACAAGTGAGCAAACAAGTATAATAAGGATGATTACGTCAAAAAAGATTTAGAGACCAAGAGCATCCCTTGATGTTGCTGCTGTCCTCTAAACATTGGATAACCCTTAACAACTTGGATAATCCTGAACAATGGCATTAGTCTTCAGTTGGTAGGTTGGGACACACCGCCAATTCACAGGTCAGCCAGAGACCTAAAGAGCAGAGAGTTAAACAGAAGCATTTCCTCTGATCTATGGGATTAGAAATGGGTCTCCAGATGCATGTTTTGGTCTTGAGTCTATTGGAAGGCGTGAATAAAAAGGGAGAGCTATCTAGTCTTGGGCCCCTCTGCTGGTACAACATCGCCCCTTCTGTCTTTAGGGTGTAACTGAAAGAAAGCTGAGTGTAGTTGTTGAACAGTGAGGAAGGCTTTTGTCTACCACTCTAGGACCTGCAGGCACAGGATCGAGCACATCGCATTGGGCAGCAAAATGAAGTGCGAGTGCTGCGCCTGTGCACTGTGAACAGTGTGGAAGAGAAGATACTTGCTGCAGCCAAGTATAAGCTGAATGTTGATCAGAAGGTGATCCAGGCTGGAATGTTTGACCAGAAGTCTTCCAGCCACGAAAGGCGAGCTTTCCTGCAGGCTATCTTAGAGCATGAGGAGCAAGATGAGGTAAGGGGCGATGGGGAGTGGCTTTCTCTTTCTCTCGTGCGTGACTGCGGAATGTGTTGCCTCGATCCTTGTTCTCTGTAAACCTGAGGCCAAGGGACTGTGGGCTGGAAGGAAGTGGCATGAACCCTTGTCACCCTAGGAAGTGAATTTGAGTGTCAGTGAAAGGTGCTGGGTTGACAGCCCTAGAGACTGAAGTCCTCTATCTATCCACAGACCAGATACAGCACGGGCAGCGGCAGTGGCAGCGCAAGCTTTCCCCACACTGCCTCAACCCTGTGCCTCAACTCCGACTCGGAGGAGCCACCTTTAAAGGTGAGAGGGGTAATTCAGTCGCCGCGCCCGTCCAGTCCTTAGTCCTCACTGTTTTAAGACTGTCAGCAAAATTGCCAACACCGATGGGGAGCGTCTGCCACGTGGCTACTGTCCACTGAGACCACCAGATATATTTTCACACAAGTTGCCAAATCAAACTTGAGATGGTAAAACAATCAGTATAAAACTCCGAGCACACGAACTGCCATGCAGGAATTAAATGGAGGAAACTTTGAAATTTTTCAGGAAGAAGATGAAGTTCCAGATGATGAAACAGTTAACCAGATGATTGCCCGTCATGAGGAGGAGTTTGATCTTTTTATGGTGAGAGTGGCTATTTTGCTTGTTGTATTTCAGAGGCCAGCTTTATTCTTCTAAGTTCAGCCTATTACTTGAGATACATTAAGTTACCTAAATTTTGTTTAGGAAGTCAATAGGAGATAACACTCATGTCAGAGGAAAGCAGGTTTATACATATGTGCAAAGAACGAAGAAATACATGTTTAAGAGACTTGCAGATCCTTTGGATTTCACAATACTTGAGAAAAATAGTTCAAGGGCATTAACCAAATATCACCTAGTTCAACATAAGCATCAGGGTTCCTTCATATGCACACACCCTAGAAGCTTGTTACTCTTTGTGCTGTTTTAAGGTTGTTTTGAGAACCAAGGGAAGCCTCATGTTATTGGGGAGGAGAAGATTGTGGTTATTGATAAAAAATGTCCACTCAAAAAAATGAAAGAGCAAGCAAGAACAAGCAAAACCCCAAAGCAAAATTCTGTCCCAGCATGTATATTTCATACAAATACTTAGGACTTGTTATGGAATTGGGACAAATAACACTCTACAGTTGTTTCACTTTAGGCTACCTCCAAATCCTTCCAGGTTAGAGGTTGCCTTCCTAAGGAAAATGGCCTCTTCTCTCATCCATTTCTGTCCCACTTTGTCCAATAGTTTTAAGTCCTCCTCCTTCCAAGTATAGAAAGGAAGTTGGAAAAGGAGGGAAATCAGCAGTCCCCTGTCTTCAGTGCTGGAGGAAAGTGAAGTCTGTTTTGAGTCAACCCTTGACTCCAAGTGACTTATGGGCACATCCTTATTGGGAAAATTGAGCATTGATGCCAAAAGTGAGTGTCCCCTGGCTTCTTCTGTTTTAATTTCCCAGTCTAACCTGTATTCCTGAGACTCTGGTGCTCTTGTACAAGAACAACCAGATTTACTCTTGCTGTACTTATTGAGATAAGCCCATTTATACTTGCCTATTTATACAGGAAATGATGAGGGATACAGGCAAGCAGGAATCTTCATCTCCAGTCTCATCTATTGCATGGAGAAGAAAATACTAGCCAGATGGGGCAGCTTACTTCCAAAAATCAATGTGTATTGTAGTATATTGAAATTGTATGTATATCAATATACCAGTGTTAATTTGAGATCAATACAGTTTTCTGCAATCTTGAAAAAAGTGTACCTGCTTTCAAATCATGCATTTTTACATAACTATAAATCTGTTTCTTTAAAAAAAAACTTATGGTATATATTTGAAATAATGATTCATGTTTCAGAAATCTATCAAACCAAGAAACCCGGGGAAAAATCCTACTCATTTTGGTGACACCAACAAGATTACAGTCCATCTTCCTTAGATCTCGGGAACCACTTTTTTTTTAATGAAGAGCCAGTTTGTTGTCCATATTTTTGATTTACTTGCATTTTGATTATCTAAAGCAGCCTTTCCCAGCCTGATAGTGAACTTCAAAGTGGGGGCTAGATGGGAAACACCAGTGGGTCATTGCATTCTGTTTCTGATATTGTTGTATTCTAGAGTCTAGAATAAAATAATAAGTGGAATACAGTATAAAGATGGAAAGCTGAAAAGTTTTTCCATTTTATGAAAAAAGATAATCTTACTCTAAGGCAAGGATTGATTGATTTTAAATATCACTGTATTCTGGCATGTTGCTTGGTAGTGATGAACATTTTACTCCATTGTATCTGAATGTTGAAACTGAGCATTATAGACTTCACAAAAATTTCAAGTATTGTTTAGGTATTCAAAATCTCTTCATAGTTTGCCAAGTAATTTGCAAAATTAACTTCAGACATTTAAGATTGATGGTTTTCCTGTACCTGATAATTCCCCTCTAATTAAGATAGAGAGGACTTTGTTATGTTGAAACTAGGTAGACTTGCATCTGTTCCCCATAAATGACTATACTGAGCAGAAAGCTTAGCAAATCCAGTGCAGTACTACATGTAGTTTCAATTGCTGTTCTCCTTCTGCAGCGCATGGATTTGGATCGCAGGCGAGAGGAGGCCCGCAATCCTAAGCGAAAGCCACGATTGATGGAAGAGGATGAGTTGCCCTCTTGGATAATTAAAGATGATGCAGAAGTAGAAAGACTAACCTGTGAGGAAGAGGAAGAGAAAATGTTTGGTAGAGGTTCCCGTCACCGTAAGGAAGTGGATTATAGTGATTCCCTGACTGAGAAGCAATGGCTCAAGGTATACATGGTATAGCATCGTTCTCCAATGATTTTCTCAAATTTTATTTCTACCTATCTCTATGTTGTCTGTGTGTCTGAATGTTGAGAAAATACCCAATGCAAGAAGTTTTGAGGACTAGCTGAGTTTACGCAACCAAATTTCAGTTTGATCATTCTATTGATGATCTCTAGCCATAAACAGTGAAACTCTACCACTGCTAATGCCTATTTTTTGTATTAAACAGGGTGGATTGTTTTAAAAGAAAAATTTCTTCTGTGCCATTCAAAACTTCTGTTGGGTATTATCAACTCAACTGTGTGGAACCATGTTGCTAAACTTAAATTCAATTAATCTCCTTGACAGATGTCAAACATTTCAGATGCAGAAAGCCTACTTACTATGCAGCTGAGTGTGCCCTCTTCTTGCCTGTCCCAGCAAACATTTCATCCTATTTGTTGCTGGGCAGTGATCCAGAGATTGGATGTTCTCCGTCTTTGGCCATTAAGAGGCAGACTGGGGGTGGGGGATGGGGAGAAGAAGCTGTCCCTGAGCTAGACTAGGAGGCATCACCCTTCCTTCCGTGATCCAGTCACTACTACTGCAGGAGAAAAGGGGAGGCTTAGTTAGCTGTGATCTTCTAGGGCACTATTCATTTGTAAAATAACCCTAAGATCGTTGGTTTGTGCTTTACTTACACCCCCATCCTTCTGCTCTGTTTACCACTGAAGTGTGTCAAGAGGAGAGAGTGATGGTTGAAGCTAACAAGAAGGAGACATATGACTATTCGTGCAACATTCTCAAAAGTTTTTGCTGTAATTCATCTTTTGAGTCTTGGCGCTAGAGAATCTCGTTAGGATGTTCTCCTCTTTTCTGTCTTGTTACCAAAGGTCATCCTGGTAAGCCCAGGCTTCCAAGCATTTGTGTACACTTCTAAGGATAAGCTACAGAAAGCATACTTGCTTAATGTACCTCTTCCATTCAGCACTTGTCCTTTGTTCCTGAGGTACTACATTCTGACTCATAAAGGGCATTAATTTATTCTTGCTGGAGTTCTGTAAGCTGGACCACAGGAAAAAAACAGTGTGAAATTAAAAATTGGAATCTTTTTATAGCAGTCACTAAGAAGACTTCATGTGAAAAAATATCTGAAGAAGTTGAAGAAGTCAAAGTAACCTGCAGTTTATTTCCTGGCATTTTTGTGCTAACTTCCTTTGTTGTATATAATTCCTTCCTTCAGGGCAGAAATTTACAACTTCTATTGTTGTAAGTTCATACTTTTTCAGAGATAAAATGGCATTAAGCAACCTATAAAATACCAATTGCTTTTCTGCTTAGCTATGTTGGGTACTTATCAAGTTTGTTGTAATGATTATGATTTCATCAATAATGGCCATACTTTTACTAGACTCTTACCCAAGTCTAGGGCACATGGATATATCAGCAAGTTTCAACATATCAAGGAGAATTACTAGCTGAGCCTTAGTAGATTCACTTCTATAGTTATTGTGGACATGAAACTGCTACATTAATGGTTTTATGAAAATCGGCATTCATTCAGTTTCCTCATTCAAAAACATCTGATTCTGAAACTAATGCCTGTTTTGGTGAAGGAAAGGAGATTAATTGATGTTATAGAATTTGAAGTGATGGTTCCTAAATTGCTGGTCTCCATAAAAGTGTAACTGTATTGACAGATGCAAGGCTACAAGACTGAGAATCCTGGATTTCACCTTTACACTTTCAAAATACACTTGGGCATTATAACTTCAATTCATAAAAGATCTAGAGCTATTCAGAATTTCTTAACTTTCCTATCCTTAGCAGAACAACTTGGGCCTCTGACAGCTGGAAGAGAACTACTTACTGGATTAATTTGGATTGGCAGTGAACTTAAAGCATTGCTGAAGACGTAGTAATACAAGATAGTTGCTGATTAAAAGGAAAATCAACACACACCCAGCAGTTTTCATGGCTTCAGTTCAATATTTAAAATTAAAAGACAATAATTACATTTGCTTCAATATTAATTTTTATGGAAAGAAGTCAACTTCTGCAATCAAACATGGAACATTCCAAATTAGTGTTTTTCAAGAAAATTGATTAATTTAAACTTAATATTACCAAATCAGCGTATGAGCATTGAAGATAGAGATTACGTGTATGGGTTTGTGGAGGGATACCCTGCCTATCCATTTCCTAAGTACTAAATGAGAACAAGAGCATCAATGGATCAAGATCAAGTCCTATCATAGGATTATGTGATATTTGCAAATGACTTACAGGAGAGAAGCTTCTTTGGGTGCCTTCTTACTGAGCCATTCAACACCTTTGTTTAAAGAGCCGTGGTGGTGCAATGGTTAGAGTGCAGTACTGCAGGCAACTTCTGCTGACTGCCGGCTGAGTGCAGTTTGGCAGTTCGAATCTCACCAGGCTCAAGGTTGACTCAGCCTTCTCTCCTTCTGAGGTTGGTAAAATGAGGACCCAGATTGTTGGGGGCAATAGGCTGACTCTGTAAACCGTTTAGAGAGGGCTGTGAAGCATTGTCAAGCGATATATAAGTCTAAATGCTATTGCTAAATGAAATAATTCTAAGGATAGAGCCTAAGGCAAAATGGTGACATCGTTTGTATGTAGGTAATGCAATGGACTTCTCGAATCATCCCAGTGATTGGACCACTGCCCAGCAACAAATAGAAAAGAAAATTTGGTCTTAACTATTAATTTTCCTTCTGTTTTTTAATGGGCAGTAATCCAGCACTTGCCTGTTCTAGGATACCTGTTCACTATGGAGCCTGTTGGTGGTTTGGGCTCCTTATTGCTAGGCTAAGAGTGACTGGTTGTCCAGAGGAAGAGGTGGTGACCTTTTAGTCCAGCCCATTTATATTTTCCTTAGCATCTGCCCCCATTGGCTGGGCAGGGAATATGCCTTCTGTCTGGACTGCTACCTATCAAACAAGTAGAAACAAAGAAGGTAAGACCAAGTTTTCTGTTTTATGCCATGTTTGAGGGTGGCAGGGAGAAAGGTAGCCTAGACATTTTTGCTTCTACACAAAGATATGTCAAAAAGTAAAATGTTTTAGCAAAGGGGAATGGTGATCAACACTGTACCACAGAAACATAAAGTAAAATCAGAATGACCTGCCAAACGAAGGTTTTTGCGTCTGCTTCTTTTATTGCAGATCTGTTTGTTAATTTTTGGTGGATCTAATGAGTTCATCTTTTAATATAAAAATTGCACAAAAATAGGCAAGTTAGATATTAAAAGTTAAATCAGGTGCTACTATTATGCTACCGTGTTTCCCTGAAAATAAGACCCAGTCTTATTTTCTTTTGGGCCCCAAAATAAGCACCAGGTCTTATTTATTTTCGGGGGGTGTCTTACCCGCTTACCTTAGGACCGCCGCAGGCAGGCTTCGCACGCCCTAACACCTGTCGCACCGCTGCCCAACCTCTGCAGCCAGATGCCACGTGACTCATCGCGCCAGTGTGGCTTGTGTTGGTGCGTTGCATGAGCAGCGGCACCAGTGCAACATGCCACATGGCATTCCTGCCGCAAGCAACGCACAATGTGCCCAGCCACAAGCGGCCACAAGCACCGACAGACGAAGTCAGGCCGCGGCACAGGTGCTGAGGCACAGGAGGCCTGGCTGCGGCAGTCCTAAGGTAAGCAGGTACAGGGCACATGGGGCAGCTCAACCCACCCCACCCCGTCCTCGCTTGATTTTTACACATGTGCCTCGCCCCACCACAAACAACCAGGTGGTTGGTGGGGCTTAACTAAGGCTTATTTTTTGGGTAAGCTTATATTATGCACAGCCATGAAAATCAGGCTAGGGCTTGTTTTCGTGATAGGTCGTATTGTCAGGGAAACACAGCATGTCGTTTAATAAAAGGGGTTTGTTTCTTTTTTAGAAACAAGACACTTTCCACAAATCAGTAAAACTGTTAAAGAAATTAGGGGAACTGTAAATCTCTGAGTAACATTGGCCTTCCTCTAACAAAAGAACAGCTAATAAGAGCTGTAGTTAAGAGGAACAAAAGCACTTCCCATGACTGTATTGAATCAATACATAGGTTTTGCTGGGAGGGTAACAATTGCTATAACAAAAAACAGGAAGCTAATCATTTTGTAGGAGGAAACTTATTCAGACTTGGTTTATTATAATGGAACTGTGTGCCTAAATTTCCCTTTCTCCGGTTCTGTTTCATGTATCAGTGAAGGTCCACACCATGTTAAATCAAGAGCCTTGGCTTCTCTCTGCAATTTGGCAAATGCTGGCTGACAAAACGGGATTCAAACGTTTGAATGGGATACTGCAAGAGACTCCACAAAGCAAATTCAGTGATGGCAGTCATCTTTAACAAGGGACTTACTAACAGAATGTTAGCTCTCTTACCTATCTTTTATACAGTATATGAATTGCATGGTCTAAACCAGGGGTCACCAACTTTTTGGACCTCAGGGACCATGAAACTCATAACTTTAGATCCCAGGGACCACTAACCGGTTCTGTGGGCATGGCCTAATTTGTGGGTGTGGCTTGGTGATCATGTGACTGGTTGGGCATGGCTTGTATGTAAATATTATAAATATTTATATAAATATTTGTTTTTTTATAAAAAAAAGCAACTTTTACCCAAAATCAGGCAAAGCAGGCAAATTGAGTTGCTCACAGAATCACAGATTCATTCAGAGATCTATCTATCTGCCATTGGCTAGCTCAGTCTGTCATATAAAATTTGCTTGCAAGTAAACTCACAAAATTAACTCACAACACACCATGTATGTAAATATAGAATTTTTTATTTTAAAAAAGAGCAACTTTTACCCAAAATCAGGCAAAATAGGTAGGCAGATTGAGTTGCTCACAGAATCACAGATTTATTCAGAGATTTATCTGCCATTGGCTAGCTCAGTCTGTCACATAAAATTTGCTTGCAAGCAAACTCATAAAATTTGCTAGCAAGCAAACTCACAAAATTAACTCACAACACACCATGCATGTAAATATAGAATTTTTTATTTTAAAAAAGAGCAACTTTTACCCAAAATCAGGTAAAGCAGGCAGATTGAGTTGCTCACAGAATCACAGATTCATTCAGAAATCTATCTGCCATTGGCTAACTCAGTCTGTCACATAAAATTTGCAAGCAAACTCACAAAATTAACTCACAACACACCATGTATGTAAATATTGATTTTTTTATTTTAAAAAAGCAACTTTTATCCAAAATCAGGCAAAGCAGGCAAATTGAGTTGCTCACAGAATCATTCAGTGATCTACCTATTTGCTGTCGGCTAGCTCAGTCTCTCAAATTTGCTTGCCTTGAGTCTGCACTGAATTTGCAAGCAAACCTTCAGTCCTAAGGGAGGTTCGGTTGTGCTGAGCCAAAGATCTAAAGACTAGCTAGAAAGCAAGAAATCCAACCATTTCCTGCTAATCTAAATCTCCCGGCACAGCAGAACAGATGATGGTCGGAAGAAGGAAAAATAGCAATTTAGCAGGCAGGTTTGCCGGGTAATGAGTGAGTGGGCGGGGAGGATTCCCGCAGGCCATGTGGGCGGCACAGCCTTGTGTTTCTGCGCAGCCTGGATTAATTGCTTTGTGGGGGTGCTCTGGGGGTGAAATTTCTCTGCGGCCCACCAAAATTTTCTCATGGCCCACCAGTGGGCCAAGGCCCACCAGTTGGCGACTGCTGGTCTAAACCTCCTTTATGGCTTTTCCTTTTCTTTTAGCCCTGAGAATTCTTGCTTGCAAGAGTATTCAGCAATTCTGAATAGCTGAGCTATGGATTCAAAGAGAAGGAAGGTTGTATTCCCAAATGGACAGCCTAGTGCCCTCTGAGTTTCAGATTACACTTTGTACAAGTTTTTGTCATTGGAGAGGCTAGCTATTAATCAAAAATATCAAGAAGGAACCAGGCTGCCTCATCAACAATAGAGACTTGCAAGTGAAATTAGTTCTATTTCAAAATAGAGGCAAGCTTTTGTTTTGACAGTCATGAGGCAGGAGGTTCTAGTTCTGTTCCCACAGAGATTTTCTTTTCTTTTTGGTCCCCAGCAAATTTTAATTGTTAGTCTTATATACCTGGAGCCTTAAAAAGTATATGACACCTTCAGGAGTAGGATTCTACCAGTACGCACCTATTCGCTAGAACCGGTTGTTAACATTCTAAACAGTTCGGAGAACCAGTTGTTAGAAGAAATTACTGGCCTAATCCTGTAAGGAAGGCAGGAAGGAAACATTCTGGTATTGCTTACAGAAACTGCCTCTCCATTAACCCTTATTACATTCTTGGCAGGACTAGACTTCCTGTCTCAGTAACGTCTCTGGAGTTTTTTCTCCTCCTTTGCTGGTACTTTACTTGTGTGGAATGACCATTCAAAGTTACAATGGCACTGAAAAAAGTGACTTATGACCATTTTTCACACTTACGACTGTTGCAGCATTCCCACAGTCATGAGAGGCCAGGCGAGGAGATGCGTGTCCCAATGTGAGTGATATTGAGTTGGCCACACCTAGCCAATAACATGACCACCAAGCCATGTCGACCCAGTCATATGACCACCAAGCCACGCCCACCACCTAAGCCATGCCCACAGAACTGGTTGTTAAAAAAAAATGAATTTACCCCTGGACACCTTCTGCAGGCCCAAGCAACATCCTCGGGAGAATACAGTATGAACAGGACACTTCTCAAGATTCCAGTGTGGCTACAGCCTACTTATATTTTATTTCAGCCTGTAGGAAAAGATTTAATAATCATGCCAGAACAGCATAGCCAATGGCACCAGCAGTATTTAACATTTTACAACTTTTCCAGATATCCACAAATTAGTCACTAATAGACACAGAGACACCAGGAGAAAATAGAAGCTACAATTGTTCATAGTTCCTTGATTAATTACATCTCATTCTCCTTTCTCTGGAGGAGGCTTTGACTAAGCCAAGGGATGAAATGATGGGACATTGGATGGAAGATGAGCAGGAAGAGTCTTGCCCATCCTTATGTTTTTGTTCTAGTGAGAGAAACACAATGACAAGAAGTTCTGTGTATGTCAGGTTTCTACACTGCTCTGTGTATTAGCCATTGTTGAAATATGTTACTTGTAGTATAATGAAAGAGACCCATTCCATGAATTCACGTACAAATTCTTACTGTTTTGAGGAATTGAGTAAATCAGAGATGATATAGCTGTCTCCCAAAGGCAAGCCTTAAAAATAAAACTAAAAGTAATTTCTGAGCTAGTATTTACTTACATTCAGTCAAGAGTCTTTCCATTCTATTAGATTTCTTCTTCACTATTTTCCAAATTTATTAGCCAAAAAGTACTATATTTCAGTACCTTAATAGCTGGCATCATGATGTCCATGGCCTAGTTTTTCCTAGATCAGAAAACACCCCATGGTTGTACGTCTGTTGCCTTTTGCAGGGAGCGTAGCTGCAGATGTAATGAGAAATGACTCTGGAATTTCAGGCTATAATTTCCAAGGCTCATTTTTGTTCTCTTTGATCCCTCCAAATAATACCATAATTAAATAGATTGCTTCCCTTGTTTGAAGCTGCGAAGAATAGCTCATTAATATATTGAATTTAATACTACATATTTTTCTGTCAATGATTCTCTTCTAGCCTTATATATTTCTTCGGCAAAAAGAAGTATGGATCTTGAGAAACCCTGTAATACATCTCCCACTATCCAAGATCAGAGCTGTTACCTATTCATTAAAAAGTGAAGTTTCAGTCATAAATTGAATGAACCTTGAGTTTAAAACCCAGATGGTCAAAATGGAATGAGCAATCATTGGACCTATTTGCAAGTGTATATCTTAATTAATTAAACTATCATTCTTTTTCCCACATCTATTTTCAGTATGCCATAATTTCCTGTAGGTTAGTTAATCAGTTTTCTGTTATGGTCTGAACTGGCAGATTATGGATAGAATAGTAGCCAAACAATTATTTCAAAGAAAAAGTATAAAAATAGTATAAAATAAAACTAGTGGTGGGATTAAGTGCTTCCTTCTCCCAATAGTTTGATGCCACCAGTTAAGAATTTTAAGGAGTTAATGCTTTTTATTTCTATATTGCAATATTAAAGAATGGTCTCCTTGATTTCTTTCTTTTTCACCAGGTAATGCAATATCAGGTAATATCAGGTAATATAATATTCATAAGAGGTCCTGCAAAGCTATTTGAGGTCAGGAACGTTTGTTTTAAATATCATGTAAGGAACAAACGATGAACAAAGTAGAACCATTTTGGCAGGCCATTCTCTACATAAAGACTTTCCATGATTTGCTGACATTACAGAGCTGTTGCAGTTTCAATTTTAGGTTCCTTTGCTCTGACTGTTGAGTAAGTGAGATCCTGTAGCCATGTATGACAATAAAAATGAAATTATGGGTAGTTTTACTTCTGAGTTTTCCTACTTCTGTTATACATGGCCTTCAGTCAACTTGCTTCTTTTCCTCTCTTACTGTGCAATCTGAAACATAAAAAATTATGGCTAACGGGTGGTTAGTAGCCTCAGGTCTCCTTGCTGCTTTGGAAGAAATTGCAACAGAACTGGCAGGAAGGGGCATCCCCACAACCTGCTCTGCATGGTTTCTACAGTCTTCTACCTGTTGGCCCTGTTTAACATGAGAAGAAAAGCTTGTAGGTAAGAGAACTAGCTTTCCTTCCCACCTTTTAGTGTTGCAGCCTTCCATGATCCATAACTGACTACACTGGGAAATGATGCCTTTGGGGAAGTCGCCCACGTAGACATCCCATTCCTCACTGTGCTTAGGTGGCTCGGCTGTGTGTGAATGTTCGCATTCAGTCATTTCACAGTGTGCTATTGTCCCACTTGCTTTTCACTGTGCCTGGCTGACTGGCTGCTGCTCTTATCTATAGGCCATAGAAGAGGGTACCCTAGAGGAAATTGAAGAGGAGGTGCGTCAGAAGAAATCCTCCCGCAAGCGCAAGAGAGATGTGGATGTCAGTTCCTCCACCCCGACCACCAGCACCCGTAGCCGGGACAAAGACGATGACAGCAAAAAACAGAAAAAGCGCGGACGGCCTCCTGCTGAGAAGCTCTCTCCAAATCCACCCAACCTCACTAAGAAGATGAAGAAGATTGTTGATGCGGTGATTAAGTATAAAGACAGGTAACCGAAAGGAGGGATATTTCTCCGGGATAATTTTACATTTCACATCCTCGGCCATTGGCATTTCTTATCTGGACAGGTGTTTGCCTGGCAGTATCTAAATATTTATTGTTTCTGCTGCCTCTGGACTTTGAAGGGGAATCCAGTATGATGTGAAATACTGGGATTTATGTGAAAAAGCGAGGTCACAGGTAGTCCTTGACTTACGACCACAATTGAGCCCAATGTTTCTGTGGCTAAGTGAGACAGTTGAGTGAGTTTTGCCTCATTTTATGACCTTTTTGCCACTGTTGTTAAGTGAATCATCCAGTGGGTAAGGCAATTGTTCAATGAATCTGGATTCCCCGTTGACTTTACTGGTCAAAAGATGGCAAAAGAGGATCATGTGACCCCCAGGCCACTACAACCGTCATAAACGAGAGTCAGTTGCCAAACGCCTCAGTTTTGGTCATGTGACCATGGGGATGGATGCAATGGTGGTAAGTGTGAAAAATGGACATAAGCCTGTTTTCAGTGCTGGGGTAACTTCCAACGGCCATTAAATGAACTGTTGTAAGTCAAGGACCAACTTTACATGTCAGAGAGAGAGAGAGATACTGTTGAGACGTGGAAAACTAGAATGGAGTGGTGTGAAATGAGTTATGAGTGTCCTGCTGGAACAGTGGACCAATATAGTAGTTGCTTTATGAAAGAAGCTAAAGGTTCCCCCTGCCCAGTTGTGTCTGATTCTAGGGGGTGCTGCTTATCTCAGCAGAGGGGGCCAGTATTGTCCAAGGACATTTCTGATGTCATGTGGCTTGCACCGAAGTGCACTGTATGCTGTTACCTTCCCGTTGAAGTACCTATTTATCTACCTGCATTTGCATGTTTTCAGACTGTTAGGTGGACAGGAATGGAAGCTCACCCCATAGCATGGCACTCGGGTCTCGAACCAGGCTGTCAAGTTCAGCGTCTTTAACCACTGAGCCACTCCACCCCCTACCAAAAGCTCCATTTTTCAGAGGGTTAGAGATGGCAGCAGCAAACCAATCACAATGTCTTCCACCCCCTGCGTGAATCTTCTGCACAATATCATTTTCTACTGAACTGGACCTACAACTTCCAAAATTCCTAGCCAGTTTGATGTCCCAGTATATCTGGAGGCATCATATTGGAAAAGGCTAACATAGATACATTCTTCTTAAACTGTTCCCTGCCAGAGCCTTACAGCTCTGAATTACCATTACAGTAAATATAATTGTTACCTAATTGTAAATAAAATTATTAAGATCCCAGTCTTGACCAAACTTATGACAAGCAATTCACTTCCCTCTCTATTGTGAAACAAAGCTTTGGTTTGAACAGATACTGTTTCTCAGGTCTGATTCATCCCATCAGTGTTGCTCTCCTGTATTTTGAAAGGCTTTATCCATTGTATGTTGATTTCAAATTCAGCAGCTAATGTAATGCTTTAGAGCCACATCAGACAATATTTGTATGATTAAACTTTAGTACTGGGGGAGGAGAACAATTTTCAGAAAGAAGATAGCATGTCAGAATAAGATACCACAATTTTTCTCTCCAATCATAATCCCAGTGAAATTAAAGTATTGAAGGAAGCAGGGGGTGAATTGCATTTTTCAATCAACATTTTAAAAAAGACATGAAATAGCAGGAGAAAACTATTTTCACCAGATTCGCAGCTTGAAGTAAGTAGGTTTAGATTTAAATGTTCTGATACATTGTATAAATAAAAATCGATATGCTGTGTTCAATATAAACAAATCCACATTAATCCTCCTCTTACTTGGCTCCTTTTTAGCTACTAATCCAGCATAAGAGGCATTAGTATATAAAATAAAATTGTCTTCATATTTCACTTCTTAGTCCATAACAGCCAGGGTAGATGCCTCTGAACTGACCTGCACTGGGAAAGACATTGCCATGTTTTAGATGTTTTCCTTCGTCTTGTCTTGTAGCAGCAGTGGACGTCAGCTTAGTGAAGTCTTCATTCAACTGCCTTCTCGAAAAGAGCTTCCAGAATATTATGAACTCATTCGCAAACCAGTGGATTTCAAAAAGATAAAGGTACCTTAGGAATTGTTTATCTTTCTCTAATTTAGAGATGGGCCCAATGTTTGTTTATTTCCTTACTTGATTTATATCTCATCTTTATTTGTGGCAACATATAGAATGCTTATATCTCCTATTTTCCCCACAACAACCATCTTTAAGGTAGATTGAGCTGAGAAAAGGACTGACCCAAAGTCACCCAGCTCTGCCTCCTATGCCTAAGTTGGGACTAGAAAGCCCAGTGCTACTTCAATACTAAAGTGGCTCTTGGTAACAGGAATGATAAAATAGGCCTGTTGTCCATCTTAAGCAGGATGCAGCACCTTGGATTTGCATCAAATAGGGTAGTTTCACCTCATGTGAGACAACAAACCTGAGAGAAAGCAGAGTGGCCTATAACCACAGCAGATTTCATTTCCCATACCCACTCAGCAGATGATATCTAGCAGGTTGAGAAGATTGACTTGACATTGGTCATGTGATGGAAAAACCACCTACTGCAGTTTTCTCACAAGATCACAAGACTACCTTTTGTCCCCTTATTTAGAGGAGCCCAGGGCTGAGCCCTGTAGTTTAATGCCTACAACAAGGGTAGTGAACTGATTTCCCAGTGCAACGTAATTTAAAAAAAACATGTGCCACTGCAATTTCTAACTGCGGGATGCCCATCATTCTGCATTATTTCCGAGAACACTTTCTGATGAAGCTAAATGGCATGTAAAGAAGTGTTGCACATAACTATAACTTTAGTCAATATATAGCCCATTTGAAACATGGAAATATTAGCCATCAATATTACATTGTACCTTTTTAAACTGTGTTATAGAGTATGTCTTAAATAGTTCTTCATATATGTTAATGCATTGAAGTGCATACATTCAAAGGATGCAATAGCATGCTGTTTTCCTGAACAGAATGGTGGAAGTGTTTGTAGTGGTTTGTCATATCTCTGATTTACTGAATGAAGCCATTAGTGAAGGTAACCTTTTTAAAACTTCAGTGAATCTTATTCACTTATTTAAATAAATTTAGATTTGAAGACTTATTATCTTAATATAGAAATTTCAAAATGTCCTTCCTTCAACAATAACATAAAGATTCCTGAGCATAGTAGATCCTCAATTATTCCCCTTTGCATTTTAACCTTCTAAGATGGCATTACATCACCTGAGGTTTTCAAACTAGTTACAGGACAAAGGGGGATAGTGTGGATTACCAAAGATTCACCTAATCATCAATTGAGTGGCACAATTAGGGATTTCCCTTGAGGCTTTTTAAGGGGCCAAACATCAGACAGTTGTGCAAGTTCATTTTTTCAACCGGGCTTTAGTCAATATTTTCACAAAACTAATACTATTGAAATATTGTATAATTGTATATAAATATTGTATAATTGTACAATGGCTATTGTTTCTACATGTCATTTAAGTGAATTAACAGCACAAGATGTGCTACAGAATCCATACTGATGGAAATCTCTGTCCATGTTAGTAATTTAAAAAAAATTGTTGAGGATACCCTCCCTTTCAGCTTTCGGAATTGCTCCTTTTTCTCCTCTTTATCGCTGAAAGATGCATGCAGCTAGGGGCATCATCTCCCTCTGATGACAAGTGAATGAAGGCAGGAATCTGAATCTTCTGTTCAGTAAAACATTGTTTTGTTCCACCTCTGCCCTCCCCCTCCCCTCCCCACTTCACTTTCAGGAGCGTATCCGGAACCACAAATATCGCAGCCTGAACGATTTGGAAAAGGATGTCATGCTTCTATGTCAGAATGCTCAGACTTTCAATCTTGAAGGATCCCTGGTAAGACATCTCCCGGCAGTTTGAGCATGGTCTTGACACTAAAAAAGTGCATGGTCCCACCATCTTGTGAATTGAACTAGTTCTCCTCCAG
This sequence comes from Bungarus multicinctus, assembly GCA_023653725.1. NCBI lineage: Eukaryota > Metazoa > Chordata > Lepidosauria > Squamata > Elapidae > Bungarus > Bungarus multicinctus. Next base: position 163,472,502 of record CM042834.1, read on the forward strand.
TTAAAATGCGTTTTGAGAAATGCATAGTTTCTGTGCCGTGTAAGCCGATGGATTCAATATAGTCCTTGACTTACACAACAGTTCGTTAGTGACCGTTTGAAGTTACAACGGACCCCCCAAAAAGTGACTTATGATCATTTTTCACACTTATGTCCACTGTAGCATCCCCAGGGTCGCATGATTTACATTCTGATGCTTGACAACTGACTCACATTTATGACAGTTGCGGTGTCCCAGAGTCATGTGGTCCCTGCTGACAAGCAAAGTTTATGGGGAAGCCAGATTCTCTTAAAAACCATGCTACTCATTGAACAACTGCAGTCGTAGAAAAGTCATAACGTGGGCCAAAACTCACTTAATGAATTTCTCACTTAACAAAATTTGGGATCCACTGCTCGTAAGTTGAGGGCTGCCTGTAGCTTTTTTATAATACCATGGTTGTGGGCAGAATACATGTAACCAGAATTCCTTTGCAGAGGTATGACAAATCATTAGTTTTAAATAATGGGTAAGAATTATCAGGAGATAATGGGTTTTATGAATCTCTTAAAGCTCTTTTCTATTATTTCACACATCCTTAACCAAGTTTTAGAATCTCCCTTCAATTTACTTCAATATGTATCTGATCAGTGGTGGGATTCAAAAATGTTTTACTACTGGTTCTGTGGGCGTGGCTTGGTGGGCGTGGCAGAGCAAGGATACTGTAAAATCTCCAGTCAGAGGTGGTATTTCTGGTTCTCTGAAGTACTCAAAATTTCCGCTACCGATTCTCCAGAACTGGTCAGAATGCTGTTTTAAATGCTACTGCAACCAGTTCAGTAAATGATCTTAGGGCAGCTACTTTTTCCCATTCTTTTTCCTAATTCAATAAGGAACACAAGATTGCTGGAAGATTACAGCAAGATATATGATAGGAGTAGACACTCAAAAGTGTTGTATAAGTCCCCAGTAGTATTAAGAATGACCCCATTTTTTAAAAACAAAACCATCATAACAACTAAGGGCATGAACTGAGGATAAATATAGAACTTAGCCCAATGGAATGAAAGGGTTAAATAAGATTTCTTCGTTTCTTCTGTGGTTTCCTGTAGATTTATGAAGACTCAATTGTACTGCAGTCTGTCTTTACTAGTGTGAGGCAAAAAATTGAAAAAGAGGAAGACAGCGAGGGAGAAGAGAGTGAAGAGGAGGAAGAGGGAGAAGAGGAAGGATCTGAATCAGAATGTGAGTGTATTTTTTTATTCTGCATTATTTTCTTTGGAAAACAAATGTGTAAACTTTTCAGAGAAAAAGTCTAAATGGCTTCTTCCAGTTGAACTGAACTCCTAGTACCATGATGGCGAACCTATGGCACATGTGCTGGAAGTGACACGCAGAGCCATCTCTACGGGCATGCGAGCTGTCGCCCCAGCTCAGTTCCAATGCGCCTGCGCACACACCACCTGCTAGCCAGCTGATTTTTGGGTATCTGCCGTGCATGCGTGAGGGGTGGGGCGCATGCAGGAGATGTGTGTGCATGCACAGAAGGTGGGGTGAGCGGCGGGTCACACAGGCATTGTATTATGGGTGTAGGCACATGTGCGCACTCACACACACACACTTTCTGCACGCAACGACAAAAAGGTTACTCATCACTGTCCTAGTAACTTCATGGATACACCGGTGTCATTTTCCTGGTAGCAATACAGAAGTAATGTGCCTTCCCTGGGATACTTTTCAACTTCAGTGATAGAATTATAGAGTTGGAAGGTACATTAGAAGTCATTCAATCCCCTACTCATGGCTAGATCTGTGAGAGAATCTCTGACAGATTCCCACCCAACCTTCCTTTGAAGTGCTCCATGAAGAGCTTCTGTCCTATGGCATACACTGTTTTAGTAGCAGATAGCTTGTAATCAGGAGGTTCCCCCTGATATTTGCCCCTTTCTTGTAGTTTTAATTTACTGGTCCCCGTTGTTTCCGGTGGTTCAGTAGACAAAAAGATGGGCTATTGTACCTTCCCTTAAGTCACATTTCTTTAAATTAAAGATATCCATTTTTCATAGGGCAAACATTTCATATCTTAGTGCCCTTTTTATGAACTTGCTCTAAATTGTCACTGCCTTTCTTGAATCTTGGTGCTCAGAGCTGGATATAATATTCCATGTTCCTGGAATTTCTGACCACACATTCACCTGTGATCCTTTTGGATTTTGGAGATAGCCAGAACTGGCTAGATACTTCTTGTCAAATATAAAAGTACAAAAATAATGATGGGCAGATGAAAAAGTGTATCTGAAAGCCTGAAATTAGAGCCATCAGGAAAGGCTGACCTTTGACAAAATTAGTATCCAAAGCTTGTGAGGGACACTTCATCCTGCCCTTTTTGCACCATCCTTATGTGTACATAAAAGGCTGGTTTTTTTCATAAGAAGAAAATGAGTTTTTGTGTGGGTATGTCATAAAACAAGCTAGGTTATTAGGTTTCGGAATACAGTGAAGCAGATTAATGGAGCATTTGGAAATACAGATATCTAAGTAAGAATTGTGTCTATTTCTCGTGTGATGTGAATATGAAAATCCAGGACAGATTTCAAATCCATTTCAGTCATAATTTATAATGGAACAGGAATATAATCTCATAGCCACCTTTACAGTCTTTACAATCTTTGTCTGTTCTTCTTCCCAGCTCGTTCTGTCAAAGTGAAGATTAAACTGGGCAGAAAGGAAAAAGTACCAGACCGAATGAAAGGCCGCAGACGCACCAGCCGTGGGTCCCGGGCTAAACCCGTAGTTAGTGATGATGATAGTGAGGAAGAGCAAGAAGAGGTAGGTAAAACAACAGATTTTTCTCCCAGAATGTCATCAGTGATCCCAGGAGGAGTGCTTTTGTTGGAGAGAGATGGCCACATAAAAAAAAAAAGAGGGCCTTTTCCATTTACATAAGCGGAAACATAAAACCAAGGTCTACTTTTCAAAAACCGACATGGTACAATGAGTAAAGATTTTAGACCTTGGTTCATCCATGAGACCTCCCATAGGATTACTGCTTTTTTGCCTGGCTACCTACTTCCCCAGGACAGTCTGGAAGATACCCGATAACGTGAAGGTGCAACTAAAAAGAATTTTCCTCTTCTCTCCTAGGATCGCTCAGGAAGTGGCACAGAAGATGACTAGGTGACATTCCATGATGGAGACCTCAGGCGTCAGTTTTTTCCAAAGCAGAGGTGCTCTAGTCCTTTAGCTGCAACGGGTAGCAAGAAAAGTAGTGTTGGATGTGGGGTAAACTGTATAAATTCTTCCATATTTATACTGCAGTGAAGATGTAGGACTTATTTGTGTCTTGCCTTGTCCTCACATCAGTAGCGTTTGTAACAGCATTAACTGTTTTTTAAAAAGATTATGATTGGGGGAATACTTGATTTTTTTTTTAATGGCAGTACTATTTTCAGTTGCAGTATTGAATCACTGTAGTTTTAACCTGTGGGTGCATGTGTGTAAGCAGTCCACTTCCTAGTACTGTATTTTATGAAACAGGTCAAACAGCCAGCTGCTCCCCCCCAAAGCAAGGAGAGGGTGGCAGGAGTAACTGTGTCAGTGTCACTGGATTTCAAACAGTAATAAATTAAGCAAAACAAACTAACACCCCACCATCACCGCGCTGCATTTGTTAAATGTGCTTCTCTTTTATGGTAACATCTGGAAAGCCCCTCCCATCAGCTCAGTAAGGTCTGATATATCCGTTTTCTGATCCATTCAGAGAATACAGAATAACAGAGTTGGAAGAAATTTTGGAAGTTTTCTAGTCCAACCCTGTACTCAAGCAGGGAACCGTGTATCATTTCAGACAAGTGGCTGTGCAGTCTCTTGACTATGACGACTACGATTATGATCTGCTTAAAATAATTGTCCAGATGTTCCTAAATTCCCATCTGGCTTCTCATCTGTAGCATTATTCAAAGGAGATGGCAGCCCAGGTTGCAATATCTTACCCATTCCAGATTGCTCAAAAGATTTTGACCAGGCCTGCTTTTGTAAAACAGATATTTAAAGAATTTAAAAATGAAAACATCAAAACACATCTTTAAAGCATTTTAGCTTTTATTCATTTTGTCTCTGGTATTCTTTTTCTCATTCTGAAAGACTCTGCTTCTTTTATCCATAGCTATGTTTGTGGGAGATCCTCTTGCATGGCCTACTGGGCAGTGAAACTATATTCATGGGCTAGCTAAGAAGAAGAGAGGGGAGCAAGTCACTCTGTTTCAAACTGAGTTACTTTCTAGACCATGTATTCTGTAAATATACAGAACTTTGATACACATGTGGAAGTTACTCAATAAGTTTGTGGTTGCCGTATTTAATGATTAGAGATGCTGTATTTAAACAGGCTACTGTGGCCTTGTTTAAAGACCTTCCCATTACTCAAGAAGGGAGAAGGGAGGCTTGTCCTCAGGTCAGCCTAGTTCTCTCACACATCTGGAATCTGCTACATAAAAATATTTTCCTTGGAATACCCAGATTTTGGAAAATTACATAAAGTAAACATTGTATACATTTTTATTTCAGGAAAAGAATTTCCTTCTGTATTTTTCCATATATCCCATGTAACTCCTTGGAAATGTTACTATGGGACAGGAAAAAAATAGTAAAGGAAACAGTCTAGAACACAAAGGAACCGTTGCTGGAAATTAACTTTCTGAAAAGTGAGGGAGAGCAAAGCAACAGCACAACTCCCTGCATTACGCTATGTAGGTAGTTAATATGCTGTGAAGAAGAGAGGCAGAGACACCTACTCCTTTAGTCCTCTTTCCCAATGAACTGGATTCTGCTCCCTTAATAACCTAGACAATCTGATCCAATTAGAGTCCATATCCTGTTGTATCACAATCGGTATAGTTCTGTACCAAGGAGTGAAAGCTTTTCCAAATTGTGACATCATGGCAACAGATGGTACCACCCCCACGGTGCTCCTCTGCATGATTACGGTTCATGTCTCCGACACAGGCCCACCCCGAATCTCTCTCTCTTCCAACACACCACTTGGAATGGTCCGACGTGGAAAAGAAGCTGGTAGCTGGGTCCTGGAAAGCCAGTCGCTCCACATTGTAGACTCTGTACTGTCCAGAGCAGTTGGATGCCAAAACCCCTGGAGACTTGAGCCAGAACTCAACGTAGAGATCAGTAGCAAGAGCCTGGGCCAGCCAGCCAGAGTACAGATCTGGGGAGATGAAATAATAGCAAATGAATGTATGAGGATAGTTTTGATAGAACTCGGTTGCCATATTCCCTTACTCTCTCCAGTAACTTCTCTGCTTTCTATGCCTACCAAGACTAACCACCCCCCACCATTACTTACCATCATCAAAGAAACTGAATTTTGCAAAGCTGACAAATTCCTTGCCCCCTTTCGATGTCAGAGTCACCTGGGAATTCCAAGGCTCCTCCCGTACGTGTTCTCCCTCAGAAGCATTCAACAAGGCAGGCAGATCCCGGGCAAAGGCCCCTTGCACCTGGTAATCATAGACACAGGGCTCTGTGAAGAGCAGCTGATTCCCTAAGGCAGAAATACGGTGTTACAGTATTAGATTCATTGGCTGAGAGCGCATGATCATCCTGCCCAGGGGGTGGGGGACAGACATTTTGACACCTTTGTGAAAATAGCCAAGGATATTTCTGTACTGCTGAGATCTACATTCTCCAGTCTCAGAAAGACCCATTGCTTTCCCCATTTGCCAAAGTTGACCAGCATTTCCTTCACCTGGCTTACAAGAGGATGCCAAAACTGGGCTGGGAACATATTGCCAATGTCCCCATTCTCATCGTGCTTCTCTCTGTAATGAAGCTAAACACACACACACACACACACACACACACTATTAACTGACTGGCTATCCAAGGCAGCAGCTTGTTGACTGTTAGGAAGGGGAAAAGGCAAGGAGACAGGGATTCTTAAAAACAAATGGCAATCTAGAAGTTTGGGATTTGGAGCAGCTGAATACAGCTGCTAATGTGGGAAGCTAGGAATATAGCACTACCTTGTGTGGAATCTGCCTGAGTTTATCCATAGGCATAGTGTGCTTCTTGAAATGGAATCATGTTGAGAGATGGTGCTACTTAGTGAAGGTCTCCTTGTGCGTATGCTATTCCTTTGTGGGGACGAGGGATGGATTGTCCTCCCATTTTTATGGGAAAGCTTGGAATGGCATGGTTAGATTGACACATTCATTTCAGGGAAGCTAGTGTCAAAATGTTTGGCTGGAATTCTTCCTCACAAATTTTTGTAGCCCTTGAACAATAATTTTAGAAGTTATGCTTCTTAAGAGCATGAACCTACCCATTCCTCTTCCCTTTATTTCCACAGTAATAGCTCTACTGCCTTGACTATCCTATCTGTATCTTCACAATCCATTCATTCTCCTGTACAAGCCACAAATTCAGAAAGATTTTGGTTTGGGAAAACATTTTAGCACTTCCTAGCCAAAGGTCCTGAAATAATCCCAAAGTTTTGATTTTCAGCATGAAGTTTTTAAACATCCTAACATACCCCAGCCCTCACACCTACCTATGGCTTTGAACTGGCTATAGGGGTAAGTGACACACAGAAAGCTCTGTCCATAAGTCAGGGCAGTGTGGGGCCATGCATACTCCTTCTCATCCAGTCTGGGAGGAAACCGAGGTGTGCTGTGAACAAGCCAGAATCCCTGAGTTCTGTCCAGGAGGATGACCCCTGATTGGGGAGGGGGGAAACAAAGCATACAGTCAAAGACTGCAGGTCACAGCTAGCCTATTCAAATACTTTTGATACATTTGATGCAAGGACACTACCTTTTGTATGACCCTTAGAACCAGAGAAAGTCTCCTTTGGAGGCTCATCGTTGTACAGGACATAGGCCGTCTTTTCCTCCCTCTGGAGGGAAAATAAAACACAGGTAGAGCACGGTTTTTCAAACAGAACCTGAGTAGCTTCATGAGAGATTAGTGGCAAAAAGAGATTCACTTGAATGCAGACCTTTAGGTATCCATAGCAATTTTTTTAAGGGGAGGTTTATTAGGTGACATTTCAAACCCTTCCTTCCAGGGGACTTGACATACAGTCTGAAAAGGTTAAGAGGACCTGTGGCAGCCTGACACCAGCCTCAACTAATGTGGCCTTTACCACCCAATCCCTTTCCTGGTCAGATGGATCTACTTGTGATTGACAAGTAGTCACTAGGGTGATTCAAGGGAAAACTTGGTCAGTAGAAACTGAGCCTTTTCAGTTAAGGTAGCCACATTACCCCATGACTATGGTTTTTAATTTGATAACCATGAGAAGCTGCTCTTTCTGCAGACTCACCTGCCTGTTTGCTGCCTCCAGGTACAGCTGATTCAGTGTTCTGCCCACAGCGCCCTCAGTACTGTTCATCAAGCTCCTGCCTTTCACCCAGCCCTGGGTACGTCCATCTTGATACATGTACCGCATGCCTTCTACTGGGGAACTGTGATGGGACTTTGGCAGCTTGTAAACAATAAACCTGTAAAACAGGCCTTTAGAAATCACAATCAGCCCAAGGATGAGAAAACTCTGATTTCCATTGAAGTATGCAACATGACTTCATTGTAGGATGAAGACTGAAAGGAGATGAGATAGAGCATATTAGGAGTGTAAATTTCCAAGGCAATCTAGGGAAGTGGCAAGACTCACAGGATTTCAAACATAGACTCACTGAGAAAAAGGATGTTTCCCAGCAGTGAAGGGAATTCATACATTACAGACCAATTTTCTGCCAGAAATCCAAATGACTCAAATCACTTCTGACCTTTAGAAAAACCTCGAGGGAAGATGTTCCATGGGGTACTTATTTAAGGTCATTCAATACATCCGTTAGGAATTTTGTTTGTAGTAATTTATGAAAAACTTGAATAGTTTTAAGGATTGTTTCATTATATATGTACTTCTGTCTTAATTGTACACCACCAAGAGTCCATGTAGAGTGTGATTGTCGATAAATACAATAAATAAATGCAATTTCTGACTAAAAGGCAGCCAGGATAGAGTGTACTGCTTGCAACTCTTGCACAAGGCATTTCAAATACACCGCTTGTTCATGGATGGTTGCAGGGAAGGAACTGGGGTAAACAGTTGGAAAGCCTACAAACTGCCAAAGAAAAATGAAGGTAAATTGCTTTAGAGACTTTGTAAATCTTGTAAACAGCTTTAGAGAATTTGGTGAAAGGCAGGAAAGGAATCTTTTTTGAGAAAACAAAAGATAAAGCCAGGTAAAATAGACACATACCAGTCCACAGGCTTCCCAGAGTCGTCATAGCAGGAAATGCTCCCATACACAACATTGTATATGAGAGCCAAAGGCAGTGCCAGAATGAGCAGCATCAGGATTCAGCAGAATCCCTGCAAAGGAGGTACAAGCATGGCTAAAAATGAAAATTCAGGACAACAATCACCACGATTCCACCATTATCCTAATCTATCTGTTAAGTATACCCATAAGATTCTCTTTTTTGTTATTTAACTGAGGGCAGTTTTCTAATTCAATATTCTTTAAGGGGAGGAAAACCGGCTTATTGTCCAATGTATTTTCATCTCAATAATCAATTCTCTTAAATTTTCTTCCCAACTTATTTTCACTTCTCCATTTAGCAAATGGAGTTTGTAATAGAAACAGAAATTGCTTTCTCTTGCATAGTACCAGGAGGACTCTACTTACAACTGTGTTCAAAGGATACTTTCACACTGAAGCATAAAGCAACCACACGTGCTGGATTTGCATAACAGAGAACTAGTGGTCTGACCCATCACCCACTGTACCAATCCATGCAAGCACCGCCCGTAGAGTCAGTACCTGTTGCGCCTCTAGTCCCGTGGAAAATTCATCTTTCATCAAAGTACAATTATTACTTCTTCCCCCCAGTAACTCAAAGGTTCAGATTAAGGCAGCCGTGGCATGGAAAACCAACAGGGAATCCAGAATCGGTCGAACCAAAAAGAGATTTACATCTCTCCGTGCATCTCCGTCCAAGAATTAACGCGGAGAAATTACCGGTACACCACCCTAACCCAACCTGACGATCTCCACTTGTCCCACATTCCCTGCACAGCATAATTATGGAAAATGGGAGCTGAAACCCAACGCTGCTGAAGGGCGTTAGGGAGGCTGAGTCATAATCCCAGCCAGGCAGGGCGTTTTTCTTCCCAGCGTTAAAGCCCTCTGGAGCGGAAGAAATCACAGAGAAGGGAGCCAGCTCGCCCGGCGCTCTGTAATCCGAGAAAGCGAGCGCTCCCCTCCGCTTGCGGACCCTTTTCTGACTCAACTTCCTGGAAACGATGCCCTCTCCCTCCGTCTGCCGGGGAGTCTGCTCCTCCTCGCCTCGCCTGTTACTAGGCTGACTCACTTGACCGTACAAAGCTTTTTCGGATGCTCCGGAGGGCGTACTACACAGGTAGCGAAGGGGGACGGTGCGGACTGGACTCTTAAAAACAGCTGCTTTAGCAGGGCCCCGACCGAGTGCGCCGCGCTTCTCCTCCTCGCTCCAGGTGAAAGGGAAGGAGAAAGCTCAGCCAGCAATACTGTACAGGACTTACTTCCCCACGAAGAAGAAAATCATGTGCCTTAGCCCCACCCTTCCCACGCGGCGGCGGCGGCTCTTGCAGCAAACCCCGGGCAGAAAGAGAAGGCGATACCAAGCTCAGCAGGCGCCGGGCGGGGGTGGCGGAAAGCGTTTGGCGGCGCTTGCCTATATGCCCAGGCAGCTGCGCTTATGGGGAGAGGGAGGAGGTCATTTGGAGTGCACCAGCCGCCTCTGCTGTAAGTTGCAGGCTAGGTGGGAAATCGTAGCTACTCGGTGGTTTCTTCGGAAAAGAACAGTAGGCAGGTTTGTTGTAGTTGTCAAGGCTCCTTCGAGCTGACTTGCTCAATTACACGGACGCAACCCTGCGGCTTTGCTTCCCTATTAAATTTACTGCCGGGGAATCTCCTGGCGCTCTTCTATCCCAGCGCCGGCAAGTGCTGACCCTGCTTTAATTCCTTCAAATGGATCAAAATCCGAGAGCTCGGCAGATGTTAAGCCTTTGAGGTAATCCAGACAAGCAGCACAGCAACGAATCCGATTTTTTAACCTGTTGGTTGTCCTATGTGTCCTGCTGTCCAGGTGATGTCTGTTTTTTTTTTTTTAATCAGCCTGGTATGACTGGTGGCTTGACGACTTCTGGAGCTGACATCCTGACAGGTTCAGCTGGAGCAGCTTCTTCAGAATCTGAATCCGCCAAGAGCACACAATCTGCATATTTTAAGTCATTTATTCCTGTATCTTTAAAGACTTTAAAGAAGCAGGATAGAAAGAGTACTGTGGTTTCTTTCAGCTTTGGTGTCGTTGAAGACTTATGAGAATATTGTGGACAGCAACACATGGATCATTGAACAAATCAACCAAAAGTTCTCACTTAAAGCACAAATGACCATAAATTACTCAGACACAGTATGTGAAGACCCAACTCTCTGGAAAAGGAAGTGGAAGGAAAGAAAAGTAAAGGACAACCACAGCAAAGTGGATGGACTTGATGATAATGGCAATGAGTGCACCATTGGGAAACCTAAAGGAAGAGATTAGGGATAGACTGTCACCCAGAAAAGCTATCTGTGTCAAAGCTAGGAGTCAAAAATTATGTAAATAAATAATCAATTTGCATACCATCTAATGACTGTCCTAGAACAATGCTTAATTATTAAATAATCATTGAAAAAAGAGGATAATTGGACACACCCTGACACACCTTTAAAGACTGAAAACTCTGAAAGAGATTTTCTGGGTTTTTTTGCAAGAAGAATTGGCTGTCAGGTAGCCTACTGAACAAAATATTTTGATTTGCATTTGATAAATAATAAACATAACTATTTTACAATGTTAAATGATAGCAAGAGATTAAAAGACTTTGAAAGATAGAGAAATCCATATCTTGCTTCGGATCAATTGCAATCACTAAATCTATTATGCAAAGTAAACTATCTATTTGAAATGGTATCTGTTATAATTTCTCAGATAATTCTACACAAATGGCCAGAATCTATCAGTAACTTCATATGGAACATGACTAGTGTTAAACAAAGAATAGTGTTAAGCAAAAATTTCTACAAGATTCTAAAGAAATTTTAATATTAAGCTTAAGACCAAAACATTTGTTACATAACTAGTATCTTGATACTCTGTATTCTCTTCCCTCATTTCTTTTCAATGTTATGAATGAGAAAGACAATCATAATACGTAACTTTTAATATTTTAAACTGTAACTAGTATTGATAGAATATCCACTTTTTCTTTCATCTTCTCCACATCTATTAGATTTTTTTTATTCCACCTTTATTTGTGTTTTTACATATAATTATTTATATATTTCATGCATCTAGACCGCCTTCTCCCTCAGTGAGGGACTCTGGGCAATGTAAAATATAAATATATTCATTACTTTTATAGCAATAGCACTTAAACCCTCCTCCTACTCCTTCCTCCTTTTCTTTACCCCAAAACAACAATCTTATGAGGTAGGAATTAGAACGGAATTTGTCCTAGGGCCACAGTTCCTGGTTTCTTAGCCAGCACCTTCACTACTATACAAGACTGTCTTTTTATTATCTATATAGTACATTTAATAGGTATCCAAAAGGAATAGGAATAGAAGAAGAGGATGAAGAAGAGAAAGCAGATCAAACAGAAGTAACAATGGAGGAGGAGGAAGAGGAAGAAGGAAGAAGAAGAAAGAAGAAATCAATGGCTGTACCAATAGTAATAGGAGCTCTTGGAGTAGTACCCAAAGGGTTGCCTAGATATTTGGAAATTTTGAATTTATCAGATTCAGAACTGAATATTCTGACTTTGGAAAAAAAACACCTTACTCTGAACTGCCTATAAACTCTAAGACACTATCTCAACAGCTCTTGGTTAATACTCTTGGTTAATCCTTGGTTAATACTTGAACTGTTAAGTTTTTACCAGTCCCAAACTATGAGTTGAATTGAAGATTAAAAAATAATAACAACAACCATTGGCATTGACAAATTTGCCATCAGTCAGTTGCAAAAGGTGGCTTTATTGAGAACAGCTTCCATCCTGTGACAATATCTGGAACACCGTCAAACATCCACACCTGCCCATCCCAGGTCCTTGGAAAGGATTCAATAGTTAGACAAAAATGCCAAACCCAGTCTGTACATCTGGCTGACTGTGCAACGAACCATAATAATAAATTTGTGGTTCCAAATTGAGACCAGATACTCTAGTCAGGCTATTGTAAATGAAAAACAACAACATCCACATAAAGGAAAGTTGCACAATAAACATCAGATCTAGTTCCAATTTCAGGTAAACAGAGAAGTTTGTGGTGATCGTTATTCAGTTTTATTAAAGGTCATTAAAGATGGGTGCATAAGTGCCTTCAAGAAGCTAAAGGGGAAACAACCTCTTGGACTGCAAGTAGAGTAGGGGAGTTGAGTGCAGCTGCAAGCATGGCTGCCTGGAGTACCCGCCGTGAAAGAAATGGAGGGGCAGAGCTAACAGCAGGATCAGAAGCAGGACTTTGGCTGAGGCCCACAGCAGCCTCCAGGCAGCCTGGAGAGTTGGACGTGGGAAAGAGCTGCACAAAAAAAGGGAAAGAATGAAATGTAAACAATGGCACAAGAACAGCATCAAATACAGCTGATGGTTCCTGATGGAACAATGAAAAGGTGGATTTACTTTTTCTTCATTTTTTTTTAAAACAAGTCATTGATGTAATATTGGAATAATGCTATGAAGGAACCGTCTCTTTTTTTTAATCAGGTTAAATTGAAATTAAATCCTTACTTTCTTCTAAATTATAGCCAACTGATTTTAAAAAATAGTAAAGCCGTAGTACTGTCTTCTTTTTTTAACCAATTCAGGAGAAGTTTAAAAAGGAGGGGAGATCACCGATCAGAATAACAGATCACAATCATAGCCAAAGCAGTGGGAGGAACTGAAATCCAGAATGGGATTTCTTAAACTAGCTTTTTTTCCATCTAGTTTATTCATGGGAGATTAATAGCTTAAAGTACAGGAAACACCTAACCCAGTATTGGGGTGAAAGTTTAGATTAAGTAAGCTTTACACGTCATGCAATTCAGCTTTTGGTCTTCTACTAATGTGGTTAAAGCTTGTTGTGTGAATACAGCCAATGCCCTTTCCTTTTTTCCCCATCCCCCACCTCCAACTCTTCTGCTTTGCATCTGCCTATTTTACAGTACCTATATCTTTATTTTTCTGGAGTTCTAGACTTATATGCCACTCAACTTGTCAAGGCAACTCTATGCAGCTTACAGTCATACAATTAAAATATTGTATAAAATGTTAATAAATCATCTCTCTGATAGTCCACTGGTCACTTACATGGATGAGCAGTACTCTTTGGAAGTACTTCTGTATAGTTCCAGACTTGGAAGTCTCTTCTGAAAGAATAGGAAAAGCAAGATGTGAGATGCAAGAGTTCCACTAAGAACACTTAAGAACAGTGTGTTGTTTTATTTCAAAGAACAGAGTATACAGATAGTCCTCAACTTATAACTATTTTTTAACAACACTTCAAAGTTATGATTGGCATAGAAAAAGTGATGATTCATGACATACCTCCTTAGAATTACAATTGTCTCATCACTCCCACAATCACATGATTGCAATTTGGGCACTGGGCTACCGCTTACATTTGTACATTTGTTGTACAGTCTTGCAATCATGATCTGCAACTTTCCCAGCAGGCTTCTGGCAAGCAAAGTCAATTGGGGAAAGCTGGATTTTTCTTAATGACTGCATGTTTCACTTAATGATCACAATTAAAAAATTGTTGTAAAATCAAGTCCAGTCACTTTGACAGTTTCTTTCCCCTTTAAGAAGCAAGAATCAAACTGAAAAAAGTGGCCCTCCAAAGATAGGATTTGCGCTGGTCCTAGGCTGGTTCTACAGCTGTGTAATCAAGTGCAATTGCCAGTCTTATGGACACAGAATGGGACAACTCGTAGCAGCCAACTCATCACAGCCAATTCGTCATGGCCTATTTGCTGCAGCAAACTCACCATGGCTAAGTCACCATGGCTAACTCAACAATTCCATTTAATTATTTAAAATAATTTTAAACCTATTTTAATTTTTGTCATTCACACTTCCTTTTGCCTTTCCTTTTGCATCCTTTCTTTAATTATTCTGTTCCACCATTTCTTCAGTATTAATGTACTCTTGTCCCATGGTGAGTTATCCTGCAGCAAGTTGGCCATGGTCAGTTGGTCATGGCAAATTGTCCTAGACCTTTTTGGACAAGTATTAACTTCCAGCTCTGCTCCAACATACTGAAAATCATTGCAACCTCTGTCTATAGTGTGCGTGTCAGAATGTCAAGGTACATTTTGATACAGACTCTAGCTTTATCCCCATTGGCTCTTCACTCTTAAAAATCATGATCCTATGCCATCATTTTTTAAAAAAACAGAGACGGTGGTAGTGTTACAGCCCCTTTCATACTGACTGGTCAGAGGAAAATACCAAAGTATCTCAAGGCAGGGGACTAGTTGGAGAAGGCACTGGCCAACTCATCCAAAGTTTTGTGTTTGGAAGAAGGTTAAGAACAATTGCAACCACCCAACCACATACTTCATACCATCTGGTCACACACTTGTTCCTCCCAAAGAAAGCCCCCTGCCGAGGTCACCATTTCTCCAGACAGTGCATCTTTCTGCAAACTAAAATAGAACACAGTAGTAAAAAGACAGGCTATGTTTACCCTGTGCATAACAAGCCTAGCAGAACAGGAGAGAATGTAACTTTGGGCAGAATATTTTGTGAGTTGCAACTCGGTAACCTATTGCTTTACCCAATAGGAAATTATGAACTTGGCTTCTAGGTCTTTTAAGATGCTGATTAAACTTAAGTTTGAAGTCTCCAAAAATATCTTCCCTCTTATGCATGCATGCACGTACACATACACACACACACATACACACACTCACAATGTTTCCTGCAAATAAATGCAATTCCACTGTCAAATGTCCCAAACTCTGTTACTTAATTCTTTCACAGGATATTTTCAACGAGAAATGTGCTAAATCTAAAAGATTTATGGGGATGTCTCTCTATTTTTATTTATTTCCAGCCTACGTTCCCAAGGCCTGTTTGTTGAGAAACCCTAAAATGGATATTATTGCTATTCCTGTTGTTACAGATGAGGAACTGAGTCCAAGAAATTGTGACCATACTAATTTTGGTCAAGATTTGGTCTTTGATGCTCTCAGCTCATTAATTGATCATCATAGCCAACTAAGAGGATTGATTAGGTCATTCTTACAGTGCTATTTCCTGTTGAACTTCCACCACACTGTCTTCCAAGAAGATGATATTTTGGCGCAGCTCCTTCATTGATTTAGAAAGAAAACAACACTGCTTTAGGCTTTCATATATATTTTTATCTTAAATTTTTACATTAGTTCAACTACGCTTCAAACTCTCCTGAAAGCCCCGAGATGGCAGGATAGAGGAAGAGAGCTTGATTTGAAGATCTCTAATCCTTAATAGTTCATATTGAATTGCATTATATGCCATCTAATTCTAATTGAAGATAATCTAAACCTGAAATCAAGTGTAGAAGAGAATTTTTCTAGGAATTTGGCAGACACCATTTTTATCACAATCTTCACTTTTATCTACTGTTTCAGCACTTAGATTGATGTTGCAACTACAGATAGTCTGAAACTTATGCTCTCAGTTGGGACTAGGATTGCTGTCATAATCACTGTAGTCATAAAGAAAAATATCACATGACCATACCAACATATGATGGCAATCCCAGCACCCCCCACCGTAGTCATTAAACAGGAATTGTGGGTATTTACGCAACTACCCACTCCAACTCAAACCATTCCAGGCTTGGTCCCTCCCAGCCCTGAGCCTCAGTAAGGTAAGGGACAGGCTCCAACTCCCACCACCCACTGGTTTCCCTTTCTGTATTTTGGCCATCCTGCACCCTGCCTTGGGGTATGGCAAGTGGCCTCAGAATTGTGTGACTCTGGAGCTGCTAACCATGTCCCGGGAAGCCTCAGTCACCAGAGTCTATCCCAGCAAACATTTGCTTGCCTACCTGCCTTCTCTCTCAGTTCCCTGCACCAACCTTTCGCTTTTGCACCCAGCCATCCCAGCTGAAGCGGGAGCATTTTGCTGCCTTTGCTGTTTCCTTTTCAGACCTTTGGCCGCCATGTTACCCCGTGTGCCCCAGCTTCTCTGCTTTCCTACTCATGGCTCCCAAGCCTGCCCTAGCAGCACAAGCCACAGTCTCTATGAAGCCACAGCAAGCTTTTGTTCACCCAGCTGCTTTCTCTCCCAGTTCCCTGCACCAACCTTCTACCTTTTGCACCCAGCCAAAGCAGAAGCGCCTATCTTTGCTGTTATTTTTCCCCCCCCCCGGGTACATTTTCTAAGTCCATGTCTTCTTTTAGAAGACAGTGCAGTGCCTCATTTGTTTGAGTGCTGATTCACTCTTACTTTGTGATTCCCTTTGATCCTGTATAGATTCTGTTAGCTTCATATATGTGACGTCTCTGTTGCAGGCAACAAAGTTTGGGCCTAAAGGGAGTCATACCTGGCTCTTCAGAGACAGCCCTTGGATTACCGTGCTCAGTTTCTCAATGTGCTGCTGTTTCTAAAATGCCAAAAATCAGAAGACTTTTATTCTATTTCTATGTAGAAAAAAAGAGCCTTACATACTTTGAGAGCATGAACGTGGAGGTGCTTCCATGCTAAAAACTCATAGTATTAATATACAATTACTCTTCTAGAAGCTACAGGGAGAATTGCAACTGCTTTGTGAACAGGTTTGTTGTGTTATACTTCTTTAATGCTAATATACGGTATTATACAAAATACTAAAATACTTAGCTAATCACTAACCAGTTTGCTAAAATATGTAACTGAAAAGTGTAGCTTTTGAAATTATATTAGCATGTATTTATGTTCTATTATTCTTTTATCAAAGTGGTACTTTGCAGTGGATATAGTTATTGCATTAATATTTGGGGACTTCCCCGGCTGAGTTTTGTGGGAAATTAATATGCATTATCAAGGCCTTTGTCACAAATTCTTATATTCGATATTTCCATAACACTATTTTTATTGTGAATAAATGGACCTTGTAGTCTTAGAAGCTGCTTCTAAGCAATGACGTATCTCTCAAATTAAAGTATAACTGGAAGGATCCAGGAAGTAGCAGCTGAGTTAGCTATTGAACAATAGCCCTGTCTACTGAATAACATATATAGGTTGTGAACTTTGACAAAATTGATTATTATAGAGACCCTAAAAAAAAATCACCCTGCCTTGACTCACATTTCTCAGCCAAAGACCCAGGACTACTTTAGTTTGCTATCACCAAAAACAAAGGAGCTTTGAAACTAGAAACATTATTGATTTACCTGCCTGATCCTGTCATACTTTGTCTGCCACTTAGCTTCCCATTCAAACAAATGCCTCTATGTTGGTGGAGAAAAAAATTATAATAATATAGTTGCAGCAACTTCCAGTCTTCAAATGCAAAGACACAGTCACAGTTATGAGCTGTCTCTTAATATCTTGAGCATCAGAGACTATTTCTGGCCCAAAGCTGAGACACAATCTTGAAGCTCTAATTTCAATAAAGTAGTTCTCTTTTATCTTCCACAAGTGAGGAAGCTGGTGAGAAACTATATTCTCAGAACAGCAAGAATGCATTCAAACTCTTCAGACATGAAGACATTTTTTTCCCTAGTAGCTTTAATTTCCCTACCAAATACTGTACTTCCACCTCAACCACACATTTTTAAGCCATACTGTAATGTATTCTGCCTTGGTGCTTCACCTACTTCTCAAAGCACTGAGTTGCATATCTCTTCTTGATTGACAGCTCATACCAAAGGAAATGCCCAGAGACTACATTATTGGAGAGGAGCAAAACAGGGCAGCTCTCCAGTGCACGGAAGCAGGGGTTGTGTAGTTTTGCTTCAAAGCTTAATCAAAAAGAGGTGTCCTCTACACTTTATGTATTCCCAATAGGGACATTTTCCATTATTATACTTTGGGGAACAGAAGGGAACCAACCATGGGTACAATATTCCTGCTCAGAGGACTCCTCCATGCTCAAGAAAGCTCATTCCTTTCTCCCTTCCCATGAGGAGACCTACAGAGATTCCTAACTCCATTCAGATTTTTCCCACTTCCTGGAAAAGAACAGAAGAGGAATTAACAGACTTCCTATTTCCCATGCTGTTCACTGCCCAACAGCTACAGCATCTAGTTATAGGGAATAGGGCAGCAGTAGAGCACTATTAATTTAATAATCTGCTGCATATGAAAATCTTACCTTGTCTTAATAAATCTGGCAGCTGTAGCATGTGGCATAATATATAAACACTGAGTATATAATTCCTCCTGCCTGTGCAAAGTGGTTCTTCTCTTGTGAAAGAGAAGGAACAGTTACTCAAAGAAGCAGAATTGTATTTAGTAAATAAGTGTGTGTGCAAAATAAATACACAAGATAACAAATCAATGCTTAGAATTTCTATTTTTCTAAATTCTGTGATCATTTTTACATTAATTATATTTATTTCCTAGTCTAGTAGGTCCTTATAACAAATATATAAGACATGCGAAAGTTACCTTCAGTTCATTTCTTTCTGATCCGAGTTCCTTCAGAGTATCTTTGTTGGACTGCTCATCCATCTGTTGCTTGAAGACCTGTATGTAATTATTGCAAAAAAAATTAATAATCCAAGTTTTCATAGCTGGGAAGAAGGCATTGCTGTTATGTGGGCTCACAGATAGATGGTTTCTATTGTAGGAAACAGGATAGTGGTTTCTTGTTTGATCTTGTATACATTTCCAGCCTGCCCTCTCAGAGATGAGCCAAGAACAGATTCTCCTAGACTAACATGTCTTTTGCATCTGCTGAGGGTTTTATGTTTTGAAGAATGAGCAAATGGAGAATCTCGTATCAAAGACAATTATTGCTAGTGCTATGTTCATATCTTGTTCCCCCATTTGTTTCAGAAAAGGGCCCCTATGAACCAGAGATGGCCAATGTGCATCCAACTTAATATGGTTTGGGAGAATAAGTACAGCAGTGGGTGGAAAGAGATTTTCCATATTTCTGAAATCAGCGAAGATCCAGAATCCTACATAAGACAGAAAAGTTGACCTTATCTTTATAAATCTAGCCACTGTAGCTGATACCTTAGTCAGAGTATATTATTGCATTAGCTTTTCTGATCTGAATTTTCAGATTCATTTGAACTATATTTGAAACTAGATTAGATTTATAGTGTCATACAATTCCTGTATGTGCAATCATCATTAATTATGTAATTACAACTGTGAAATAATGCTAGATAAGCAACATATATCCAAAGATGTTTAACCATCTAAGTATAATTTTGATACATATTTAACATTGACTTGGTGTCTTTTTATTGACATAATGAGTCTTGCTACATGCTGAAAATTGCCACTCCAAGTAAACATTATCCAAAATTCAGGGTTGCATTGCTGATTTATTCTCATCATTCTCACTAGGCTATAATTGGTTTCTTACTTAGCATCTGGTGTTTTGCATTGGTTTCTAAGGTTTTACCCCTCCCCCTTCCCATCAAAAGAGAAAGCACTTCATTTATTTTTCCTGGCTTCCCATTATTATCCTTGCTTTTCAACCATTTCTATATATAGTATCACTGCTAGGTGGCAGCAACTAACCATATTTAGCAGATCTTCAAATGCCATGCAAAGATAATCTAGTTAATAATTGGATGGGAGACTAACAGGAAATCTTGGAGTTGGGAAATTGGGAATATTTTTTTTAAGGAGGCAATAAGAAACCCTTTCCATGAGACTGCTAAGAAAGCTACATGGGTTTATCTCATTAGAGTCACCAGGAGTCAAATGGCAGGTACAACGCCAAATTTCTATTTCAGGTTGCAAATTAAGTGCTGCATATTCAAATGTTGGTTAATGAAATTTGGCATAATCTATAACATCAATATATTTAATCTGGTACGCCACTGTTATTTTGCAAGTTTATGTTTTATTATTTATTGTTCTTGGAGCATAAAGTGATAAGCGTAAGCCAAAGTTAATCACTTTATTTTATAATCAAATGAATTCTAGAATAAGGGCAGCAATCTTCTTGAACTCTGCCCTTTCTTAAGTACTCACCTTTTTTTCCAGTTCTTTAACTATCTCACCCATTTTCTGATTTTCCTTTTCCTAAAATTTTGCAAAGAAATGGAACAATCTAAATCCTGCTGCTCAGATTTTTTTTGTTGAACAATTTTAGTTTTGTATTTTTTTTATCAGCACTATTAACATTTAGAAATTATACTGTGTCGCACTTTATAATATTCAGCATGTTTTATGTAATTTGTGTACAGTAAAGTCAGTATTATTATTGTTATTCCTCTCCTGCAGACACAGGGACTGGAGCTAAAAGTGCCACTAGAGTGGAGAGGGAAGGAATGCTGTGGGTCCCATTCCCTAGGGAGATACATCTGGTGGGACCCAGAAGAAGGACCTTCTCCGTGGTGGCTCCCTCTCTCTGGAACATCATTTCCCCAGAAATTAGAGTGGCCCTGACTCTAGCACTCTTCTGGAAGGCGCTGAAGACCTGGTTGTAAGGATTGCCTCTCCTTCTAACTCAAGAAAGCAAAAACCCTTGAAAATGAAGTATTTCAAAAGGAACCTTTTACTGAGCAGAAGTGATAGCAATATATTCAAAGTCTGAATGCCCTTAGACGAGACAAGTAGAATTAAAGCAGTAGAGACCCCTCCCTTTAGCGAGATGCGAATTCAGCCAATCTACAGGTGTGCCGGTTGTTGTACCAGCCACTTTGAGAAACAGAGAAGCATACGTTCCCATGGCCATCTTCCGCTGGCTTTCAAAGTGAAACAATCCATATGGCCCTCCCCCTTAAACATTCCCCAAGAGGTGAGAATATCTTCGGCACCAGGATACAAGTTATAAAATAACAGCTGTCACAGGCAATAGTAATGAATCAAATTCAAGCCCCCCTCCCTTCTCCCAACTGAATGGCAATATCACTTTTAGGGATTCTGCCAGCAGGCCTGGGGAACCCAGAGCGGGATGGAGCCCATTAAATGGCTTGTGTGATGTGTTGTCACCAGGGTGGGGGTGGGGGACTATTATTTTATTAATTCATTATGTGATTATTTTCTTCTATTAGTTTTATTTTTATATATGATTTTTTATATTTGTGTAAGCCGCCTTGAGTCACCATGTGCAAATAGGCGGCAATATAAATTTTCTAAAATAAAATAAAAAAGAATGAATATCAACTTTTATTAAATTTAGCACTATTTTCTTGATCTGAATGGCCTTAGTCTGAAATTCTCAAAAAGGGTAGAGTTTTTTTTTAAAAATCCAATCTCTACTGCATTTGCCATAGCAAACGTAGCAGGTTTGAGATTCTCATCAGGAAGATGGCATGGCTAATGAGAAAGGAGTGTCAAAACTCTTGTCCAAAACATTTAGAGAGCACCAGAATGCCTATCTTCAAAGATACTGTTTTTATTTCTTCAAAATGTTACATATCAGATACAGTAATGAGAAACCACATACTGGAATGAATACTTCTCTAAATGTGATCAATTTACTCAAGGGTATTTTTAAAAAGTTGTTTTAGAATGCCTAAAAATGAAGGAGAAGGTGTATCATTGGCCATCAGAAATGAAGACTAAAAACAGAACACTGAAAGAGCAATTACAAACATTACAAAAACACACACCCTTTATTGGTTCCTGTGAGTCTAGACAGGGGTCTTCAAACTTGGCAAGTTTAAGACTTGTGGACTTCAACTCCCAGAATTCCTGAGCTAACATGACTGGAGGAGGAATTCTGGGAGTTGAAGTCCACAAGTCTTAAAGTTGTCAAGTTTGAAGACCCCTGGTCTAGAGAGCCACTCTAACACAATGTCTTTCTCCCAGAATGCAAATTGGCCAAGGTTTCTAGAAAACCACATCACGTGACATAACCAATTCTCTTATCTCCACCCTGAGGGGTAAATACAATAGGATAAAGGAGGAAGGGGAAGCTGAGGACAATGAGGAGAGAACATAAAGCTTTTAAATTGGTCCCCTGAGGGGCTCACTTGCTTCTGGATATGCAGCTGGCGTTGACGGCTTCGGTTCCGATACTCCTGCAGAACACCCTGGATTTCCTCCAGCTCTTCTTGCAATGCTCTAGTTTTTTTCTCCAGGGGCTTAAGACTGCAAAGGAGAAAAGGGAAGGTTTCCTCACCATCTCCTGTGCCAAGAATTTAATCCCTGAGCACCTTACTCAGAAGAATCCCAGCCTCACTTCAGATTTCTGTCCCTTCCATTTATACTTGGGTTAACACACTGAGCTCAGCCTTGCCTACTTCCTCCCAGCTAACCTTTGCAAAGCCTTGCAGTATTCTTTTCAGTTAAATCACTATAAAGAAAAACCTCTACAAAAATTGCTTTAAATTTAGCCGTAACAGAATAACAGAGTTGGAAGGGGCCTTGGAGATCTTCCAGTCCAACCCCCTGCTCAAGCTGGAGACCCTGTACCATGGGTGTCAAACTCGATTTCATTGAGGGCCACATCAGAGTTGTGTTTGACCTCATGAGGTCGAGGTGGGCGTGGCCAGCATGACATCACACGCGTTGAGGGTGCCTCTGGTGGGCTGAGCACTCTGCCAGCAAAAACAGAGTTTGGGAGGGTCGTGTGGGGTCCTCACGAGCTCCATTTTCACTGGCAGAGGCACCATGGCTGGTCCTTCACTGTTTCCAGGGCAGCTCTGCAGGCCAGATCTAAGCACCCTGTGGGCCAGATCCGGCCCCCTTGAGATTGACACCCCTGCCCTACACTATGCCAGAGAAGTGGTTATCCAGTCTCTTCTTAAAAGCCTCCAGTGATGCGGCACCCACAACTTCTGAAGGCAAACCGTTCCATTGGTTAATGGTTCTCACTGTTAGGATATTTCTCCTTAGTTCTAGATTGTTTCTCTCCTTGATTAATTTCCATCCATTGTTTCTTGTCTTGCCTTCTGGTGCTTTGGAAAATGAATTGACCCTCTCTTTTTATGTTGCAGCCTTTCAAATATTGGAACACTGCTATCGTATTACTCCTAGTTCTTCTTTTCACAAGACTAGACGTACCCAATTCCTGTAACCATTCTTCATATATTTTAGCCTCCAATCTCCTAATCATCTTTGTTCTCTTTTCAATATTATTTCCAGAGTCTTTATATCTTTTTTATAATATGATGATCAAAACTGGATGCGGTATTCTAAGTGTGGTCTTACTAAGGCAGTGGTGGCTAACCTTTTTGGCACCGAGTGCCGAAGTGGGAGCGCATGTGCACACTCAGGTGCCGGAAACTGGAAAAGCAGCTCCCTGATGCGTGTCCATGGGAGCGCCGGAAACTGGAAGCTTAGCTTCCTGGCGCGTGCATGCACGCCAGCCACCTGGTCTTCCAGTTTCTAACATGCACTCCGGGGAGCTGTTTTTCCGGTTTATGGTGCTCCTGCGTGCACAAAGACCAGCTAGCCGGCACGCGAAGAGCAACAGGTGATGGCTGGCGTGCCCAGAGAGATGGCACTGTGTGTCACTTCCGGCACACGTGGCATAGGTTTGCCATCATGGTACTAAGCCTTTATAAAGTGGAACTAATACTTCATTCATTAGTAGGATTGTGCTGGCTTTTTTGACAGCTGCCACACTCTGTTGGCTCATATTTAAGTGATTGTCTACTAGGGCACCAAGATCCATACCACAGACTGCTACTGAGCCACATTTCACCTAATCTATTTTTCTTGCCTAAATGTAAAACCTTACTTTTCTCTACATCGAACAAAGGGTTCTTGGTTGTTGACTAAATAGAAAAATGGCAGGCTGAATTATGAATAAATAATTTTCAAGAGTGCCCATTTTCTCTCCAGCTTTTTGAGGGATCAGCAATTGCCAGGAAAAATTGGGGAGAATCCCCATGAGAGCCTCTCACCTCTTGGTCTGTAGCAAGGTACAAAGCTGGGCCTGATGTCTTAACAGTGCCTCATATTCCTTCTGCCAGACTTCACCGTGGGCAAGTTCTTCATGGATCCATTCTTGTAGCCAAGCATTCTCATCTTCAAAGTTCCTGAGTTTGTAGGAGAGAAAGTTGATGAGGAGTGAATGTGGGGCATTCTGGTAAATTCGAGAGGTTGCAGAAGTGATACTGCCTGTCCAACTGATAAGTGTGAGAAGCAAGAACCAAATGTTCCTCCAAACTTGATGAAAAAACAAGAAGAAAACGAGAATTGCTGCCAAGAGCCCTTCAGCAATATTAAAGGAGCTGTAAGAATGCCTGGCAAGTACTGGGGATGTACTACAACAACAATCTCCCATATTCTTCATATGTCTGGGCTATGGGGTAGGGTGATAAAATGGAAGCATTCTTTTTTACAGACAAAACATCCAAGCCTTTTGCAAAATCTACATCAAGTCTGACAAAGGCATGTGGGAAAATGTATGATGGTCTGATGAGACCAAGGTTGAACTTTTTGGCCATAATAATCCCAAAAAGTATGTTTAGTGTAACAGAGTTCATCACCAAAAGTGCACCATACTCACAGGGCAGCATGGTGGCACCATTATGCTTTGGGGCTGTTTTCCTCAGCTGGAACTTGGGGCATTAGTCAAGGTAGAGGGAAATGAACAGTTCCAAATATCAGTCAATTTTGGCACAAAACTTTCAGGCCTCTGTGAAAATGCTGAAACTGAAGAATTTATCCTTTCAAGATGACCATGACTCAAAGCATGCCTCCAAATCAACAAAAGAATGGCTTTGCAGGAAGATCATCAAAGTTTTGGAATGGCCCAGCTGAATGCAATTAAAAATCTATGGGGTGACAGAAAATGCCCTCACAAACTGACAGATTTGGAGCACTTTTGCAAGGAAGAGGGACAAAGATTCCCAAGGCAAGATATGCCATGCTGATAGCTCCTACTACAAAATATTGGATGCTGTCATAAAATCAAAAAGTGCTTCCACTAAGTACTACTTTTAAATTTGCATTATTGTTTTTTTAATTCCCTCCCCCCACAAATGCCCTGGAAATTTTGTGCACCTTTTTCCTGACTGATGCCTTCCACCAATGAGATCCCTTTGATGCTTTGTAAGCTCTTAGCAGACCATAGCTTCTGCTGTAAAAGGCAACTGAGTAACTCTCAGAAAAATACTACTACAACAGCTGAACTTTATAGGGTCTGATCAGTCATTTTAATTTATGGCAAGTGTGCATTATTTAACATCAGTTTGAATGTGATTAATTCACATTCCTCTTTATAAGAGGATGTGCCCACTTATGCAACCTTAGTGTAAGGTTATTTTTATTTCTCCCTTGTACAGCTTACAGTATATGTTAAAGGAGGAAAAATTCTGAAATGATTTATCTTGGTTTGATTTTTACATCTCAGAAACCTTGCATTTTAATAGAGGTATGTTCTTTTTATATCCACTGTACTTCCTAAAAGCTGAATTTGTTTCTTCCTTTCTTATATACTATGAGAATGTCCTTTCTCATACTCATGTAAACTTATCGCCAATCTTTTCTTTTGGCTAAAAATTCAAGATTCTGTGTTTAAGCATGTCTCTGTCTATAACAGAGATCTTCAAACTGGACAGCTTTAAGGCTTGTGGACTTCAACACCCAGAATTCCTCCTCCAGTCATGTTAGTTCAGGAATTCTGGGAGTTGAAGTCCACAAGTCTTAAACTTGCCAAGTTTGAAGACTCTTGGTCTATAAGTTGTTACATACATACTGTCTGCTCATTCAGAGAAACGCTGATTATAATTAAAACTAACCATATTCACTCAATTGCAGAAGGTTGTTTTTTTATTTGTTCTGTGAAGATGAAGCCAACATGTTTTGCCCATGTGTATTTAATATTTTTTTAAGAGCCCTGGTGGTGCAGAGGTTAGAATGCAGTATTGCAGGCTAAATCTGCTCACTGCCAGGAGTTTGATCCTGACCTGCTCAAGGTTGACTCAGCCTTTCATCCTTCTGAGATTGGTAAAATGAGGGCCCAGATTGTTGGGGCAATATGCTGACTCTGTAAATGGCTTAGAGTACAGTGGTGGGATTCAAAAAATTTTACTACCAGTTCTGTGAGTGTGGCTTGGTGGGCATGGCAGGGGAAGGATACTGCAAAATCTCCATTCCCTCCCCACCCCACTAACTTGCTTTCTAGCTCTGTCCTCCTGTGCAGGGCAACAAAAGAAGACCCAGCCAATCAGCTGGGACTCAGGAGGCAGAGAATACATGGGGGCGGGGCCAGACAGAAGTGAGATTTGCCAGTTCTCCAAACTACTCAAAATTTCTGCTCCTGGCTCTCCAGAACTGGTCAGAACCTCCTGAATACCACCTCTGCTTAGAGAGTGTTGTAAAGCAGTATGCGGCGGTATCTAAGACTAAATGCTATTGCTATTCTTTATATAAATAGCAGACAAGAGAGGGTGGGGTGATCTAAATTGAAAGGGAATAATGTAAATCAAGCCTCCCTCCCCATATTTCTAATAGGATGTGGAGAACAGGTTATTTGGCTAAATAGAATGTGGAAACAAAGAGGTGGTTTTATTGCAATTTGTCCAGGTGTTGTAGGCAGTGTACTGTACATGGAACATCTCCCATTTTGTTCTCAGTAAGGTGAGTTGAAAGGTACTATTGGTTCAGCCAACTCCATGGTTGAATGGGAATTCAAGCCTGAATCTGGATCTCTCTAGTCCCAGTCTAAAATGGTAACCAATTATACAAAACTGGGTCTAGGCCCTTGTACCTGTATGAAAAGCCCCAAATGGTTCCACTGTACAGCTTACAGTATATGTTAAAGGAAGAAAAATTCTGAAGAGATTTATCTTGATTTGATTTTTACATTTCAAAAACCTTTCATTTTAATAGAGGTATGTTCTTTTTATACCCACTGTACTTCCTAAAAGCTGAATTTATTTCTTCTACCAGTATGAAAAGCCCCAAATGGTATTCCTGTACAGGCAAGAGACAAGTGTAAATATTGTATCTAGTTTGATCCGCACTACTCCCTATTCAGTATGCTAAAGATATCTGTTTTCTGTGACATATTTCCCATGGCCTGACCACATCCCATATTCACAGTTAGCTCTTTCTCACAATCAGGCTGCAAAAAAATGTTGTTAAAACACACCCAGGACTTCCTTGCTTGAGTTTACTGCTTCGACTCAGTGCCATATTCATGTTCCACAATTCCTTAGTTGGGCAATTTATTTCTTAGAGAAAATCAATACATTTGCAAGCATGGATTGGAGACCCTGAAAAAGAAAAGATCAAGCTATTCAAGCATTTAGAAATATTGAACCACTACATTAGAGAACACCCCAAAATTGCTGTGCATGTGATGCAATGCATGCATAAAAACATGTTACTAAAATAAAAGCAGTCAGGAAGAATTGGCCAGATATGTCATATTTTTGTATGGCCAACTTGCATGTTTGTGCGTGCGTCATGAAACTGAGGCCTTTACCTGGTACCTGCCACTCAGGGACAGATTCATCAGGACATCAGTTAGTGACCACCAAGCCAGCCAATCAAATATAGCTTCTAAGAGTCACTCCCTAGACCAGTTGCCATCACATAAGAATATGTTGCTTGGCAACCAACTGCCAACTATTACCATTCTATCCTCCAATGCATCTCAAACTTAGGGCTAGTTCCTCACATGCTCTAATCCTAGAACCAATCCGCCCTGGCAATAGCTTTTTCACTGGCCCCCAGGGACATTGCCTCCATCTCCCATCTAGCAGACTATGAGTGAAACGGTTTTAAATCATTTTCATTGCTTCAGTGAACATTCCCCTTTTAGCCCAGCACTGCTAAAGCAGGCAAAATCTGTTAGGCTTTTTCACCTATTATCTTGGAGGGACATCTAGAACTGCAGCAACAACTTTATGGTATTTGTTCCTGAACTGTGGGATAAGCAATTTCACATTGAAATGAACCCCAATGACATGCCAAGGGACTCCAGGAATTTATCCTCATCCCACCTCAAAACCCGGGCCCTATATGTGTTGATGCCATCAGATCTCTGTTTAGGAAGGAAGATATAGATTAGTCGAGTCCCCTCATAGTATCCTGCATTCTCCCATTGCAAAAACAAATCCAGAGTGAAAAGAAGTGGCAGAGTGCTGCTAAAATGTCTGTTCTCCTATCTCACTGACCAGGGATATCCCTTTTGGGTCCTCCCAGGAGTGAGAATACCGGCATTAATGCTCATAATCACTGCGGAGGGTAAGAGAGGCAAGATGAGCCAGTATTTGAAGGTGTCCAAAAGTAATCGTTCAGTGAATATTGTTGAGGAAACCAGTGACTCTGAAGCTGAAGCTCAGCTGCAGCTTCTTCAACCTCATAGGAAAACTTGTTCCCTCAAAAAAGAAAAAAAAGCTGCAGCTTTTCTTTTGATACAAAGAATAAGACTTTGTTGCCGTAGACCTGTGGCAGCTCAGAACAGCTAGTAACTTTTGTTCCTTTTCAAAATGCCAGGTTTACATATGATTATCAGTCATCTTGGAGCTATATCTAAGCATTCAGATAACAGCAGAGACCTTTTGCATAGCAATTTCCCAAATGTCTCTTGCTTCTCATACAGTATCAGCTGAACAGGAAGAGCAACTATACATTGGCTGGATTCATGTGACACCACAACAGGCAATAGTATTTAGATTATATACCACTTCATAGTGCTTTACAGACCTCTGTAAGTGATTTACAGAGTCAGCATATTGCCCCCAACAATCCAGGTCATCATTTTATCAGCCTTGGAAGGCCAAGTCAACCTTGAGCCAATGAGAATGGTTTATTATGTATGATTTATTGAATAAACTATACATAATATACTAAGCCATGTGTCATCGAAGTCACACCTACTGGGTCGCATAACGTTATGCCAGAAATATGCAACTTATATTTTGACTTAGCATTGTGAACCCACAATTAAAGTAACAGAACCAAAGGCTCATTTGACATTGAGTGGAGGCCTTTTAATAGCTGCAAGATGCAAGCCTTTCTAATTTGCATAAGAAATTACACTCCTCAGCACACAACTGCTCAGAATGAGCTGTGTTCTCCTTTGCATCATAATTGTTAAGTTTGATGGATATAAAAAGGATTAACAATTTGATACATGCAGGTGTGCCCATTTTTTCACTTATGAAACTATGCCAGATACAATGAAGAAACTCCTTTGTACCCTTATTTTTTTATCCCAGGGAAAGGACTACTCCATCAACTCCTTCAACATTTGAGCCTAATAGAAGATAAAGATAAAACTCATTTCCAGGATCTGTTGATGGAAACTTCAACGCATTCATTGTAATACTGCCAGTTATAGACCCTAGCCCTTATCCCAATTTCATTTATTCAGAAAATATATCCAAGAATGCGCTAGACCAATTGCTTCGGCTCCACTGCTGCCTTAGATCCCTTCCTCACATCACTGGCATTAAACAGAAGTAGATCATACCTACAGGAATGTTTTAGAGTAGACTATGGAAAAGATGATCCCTCTTTACTGCAAGGACAATGAAATACAAAAGGTTCTTCTATATCCTAGATGACAATAGCTTTGTGGTCTGGAATGCTATTTAGTAGGAAGAAAAAGATATGTAAATGCCCAATTTAGGTTTCAAAATATGGTTATCATATAAATGAATTTTTATGGTAGTAACGATAGAATAACACAGCTGAGATTCCAAAACCCTTCTGTCCGGGAGTCCAATGGGGTAACTAGTCTCCATTACATTTTCTTGGCTAATACTACCGGGCAGGGGCAGGTGTGCCTTTTTTGTAGAAAATGGAAACACAGACCCCCTCACCCCATAATCACTATCCCACTATGAGGTTCCCTTGTGAGTTAGAACATCCATTGAAGTCCAAAATGTTTCCATTTGTCACACATGTCTCTTCAAATGCAGAGAGAGGTGGTCTGAACGGGAGAAAGCACGCTGACAGAGATGACACTTGAATGGACGCTGTCCTGTGTGTTTACGATAATGGCGAGTCAGCTCATCTGAACGGGCAAATTTCCAACCACATCCTTCCCAGGTGCAGTGATACGGTTTCTCTCCTGCAAAACAGACAGTACCACTATGTCCTTGTGCTACCACTGGACCCAAGGAGCATCATTATTTTAAGTTACACAGTTAACACTCATGCACAGAATTTTGAGGAAACAAGCAGCCCAAAACTACAGGTTTTCCCACTTCCTCTCTCCCCAAGTCTCAGGGTAAAGGGGCCACCACATAGTGCAACATCCAAACCTTAGATATTCAGCGGACACAGCAGAAGGTGGACTCAAAACAGGTAAGCAATTTCTAAGGCCCAGAGCAGAGGATAAAATGCCCCAAGATCCAATACCCAGCTGCACCCAGGGGTATCAAACTCTCATTGTCACAATGGTGTCACGTGACGTATTGGGATTTTTTCCCCCTTCGCTAAACTGGGCAGGGTCAAGGCCAGCATGTGACGCATCAGGGCCATGGGCCGTGAGTTTGACACCCCTGCTCCATATCATTCTTTCTTACCTGTATGTGTGCGAAGATGAGCCTTGAGATGGGAGCTCTTGGTATATGTCTTCCCACAACTGGGATGACTGCAGATGTGACTAGCAGGCCGCTTGTGGGGCCATTGTTTGTGTCCCTTCCTTGGCTTGGCTATAGCTTCTCTAATAGGTGAAGGTGGTTTCCTGAAACCAAGGAGTGGCAGAGCATGGAGAACAGAATCAGTCTGGTACATTTGAACTCGGGCTTGATATGGGCTATGGGAGAAAGGATGGTAACCATTCAGCAGACTGCAGTGTGGCAGCTGGGAAGCCACTGCAGCTGGTGGAAGCTGATTGTAAGAAGCATGTTTGCCTAGCAAGTGAGGACTTGACGGTACATAGGCTTCACAGGTTAAATGATAATATTGGCCAAGAGATCTTTGTCTGGGCTCCCTGGGCTGTTGCCCTGTTGCGACAAGAGCCATAGAATCTCCCTGGGCAAAGTGTGGCAACGGATTATTGGAAAATACTAGGCCCTTATTGGGCTCTGTTATATCCTGGAAATAACTGGGTAGAACCGGGGTACAATTCACAGAGTTCTCTTTTAGAAGGAAATGGACTTCGGAACTTGAGGGACCAGGAGCGTCTGGAACCTTGAGGCTTCCTGGGAGCTTTTCTCCGACTTCCTCCTCAATTGACACTGCCTGACAGACAGCAGACATCGAGATCTGGTCCTCTTCGTCAACTCGAGAAAGACCAGCATTTTGTCCCGAGGTAGAAAAATTTCTTAGGAGAAAGTCAAGATCCCAATAGGCTTCCTCATGCTCCTGCTTGACATGCTGGATCCCCTCAGGTTGGTTCGACTCCAAGAACTCCAGAGATGGAGTTTCAGGGCAGTCTTCCGTCTTCCACCACTAGAAAGCAAACAAATAGCTCATGAAATAAATTGCATTCCAGGTATGAAATGCAGGTAGAAGCTGGGGGTGGGGAAACAAGCAGACTCTTGATAGACTTGTTGTAGTAAGTGCCTTTCACTAATTGGAAGACAAAAGCGGGTCACAAAAGTTGTGATGGATGAGCTTCAGAAGCCAGGGCAGGCACAGGCTGGAGCCTGCCATTAAGGTGGAGATAAGAAGCCCACTATCACAAGGCTGCATAAGTTTCTGTCTTACAGTTGGGAGAGGCAGAATGTTAGTTATCTCACCGGCCCTTAGAAACAGGCAACAGAAACATTCACTACTAAAGAGGCTTTTTCAGGTTTTGACAGCATCCTATGGTTGTTCTACTAGAGACTTTCAAGGACTACAGATTAGAAGAGTAGAATACTTAACATTTATTCTTTGAAGATCATCACATTATTGTAAGGATTGAGTAAATACAGTGCAATAAAACTGTTTATGATCTGTGTATTATTACAGCTGGGTAATCAATACAGAAGCACCATTTATTTCTTCCTAAAATTGGATCTGATACCATAAATAAAATATCTCCATTGCTTGTATTCAGGTTCTGACATGCAACTATAAAATGTATGATGAAGTATCACTTTAAATTTATTATGATTCCTGATCACCATTTTATGAAATTATGAGATGCTGCAAAGGAGAATTAAAAGCATAGACACTATTGTTATAAATGCAGATAACATTAGGAAAACTTAGTATTAAAAACTAATTGACAAGATTATAAAACTATGTTGTGAATAAAAACTCTTTACATACTAAATATGAATATGTACGTAAATGCATTTGTGTGTGTGTGTATACACATACACACACACATACAAACATATATACATACACACTATTATATATATATATATATATATATATATATATATATATATATATATATATATATATATATATATATATAGTTTATATGTGTGTGTATTTATTAATAAATAGTACATATTAATATTAATAGTATTAGTAATATTAGTTTCCTGTGTGAAGCAATGGCAGCCAAAAGAAAATTTGCAATTCCTCTAAAGGATACTAGAGTTCCTACAGTAAGAAGCAAAACAAACTGTTCATAGAACCATGGATACTAATAATGAGTAGAATTATAGGAGCAGGGTGCAAGATGCTATAGAAAAAAAAATCCAAGAAATGTGTGAGCTAGAGTTTTAGGGTTTTTCCAGGTCAAAGGGACAGATTCCCATTTAATTTTTTGAATTCCTTGTTTTCCTATTTTTAAAAAAAATAAGATCTGCCTGAAGATGAATTCTGTACACCACAACATGCCACATTTTACTGGGCCTAAAATATGTCACTCAACTATTATTTTGTGAGCTTGTAATATTTTTCTTTATGGATAAACTACATTTTAAAAAATAGGTTACTATACAAAAACAACCACATGTATGCACTTTACAATATAACATTTCAATTAAGGTATAATAGGTATAACAATTAAGGTATAACAACTATAATACAATTGTTTCTGCTTGGAATTTGGCAGTTTTAAACTATCTTTTTTTCCCTAACTTCTGCTTTCCAAGTGCAACAAGGTTCGTTTTCCTCCATATTATTACCTTAATCCCACCATAAGTGTCAAAGGACAGGTCATAATTCCTTGCAATTTAGGCAGTCTCCTCTTCTATATAGTCTGTTCTAATCAAAAACGTGAAGAAACTGACTTTAAAAATAAACTATAGTGCATAATCAATGTAAGACCAATAAAGCATGCACTGCAAACTACCATGAAGTGTGAATTTAGCTCCTACAAATAGTCTGTGGTTCAGCTAGTGTGAGGCTACAGCGTTTTATTCAGCTAAAACATAGTTTAATCATAAATTTGTCTTACAAACCATAAATATGGGCAATGGGAGGTGGGCCATTTTGTTCCTTTCATATTGATTACCAGATTATATCAAGAGTTCCAGATGACTTCAGGAAAGTTCCTTCTGAGAAGTATTATATCCACTAATTTGACCCACTGATTAGACTTTAGCTCTGGCTAGTTGTGTGGGTCTTATCTACTAGGTCTGCACATACACATCTCTTAATTTAAGGTGGGAAAAACACCCTAAAACTAAATATAAAATGACATTATCTTTCCCAGACAGACATGAAATATGTTCCAAACATGCAAACATTCTATACATTTTTTGCATTTAAGCTTAAACAAGCACAAGCACTCCAAGATCACCAACTTCTATTTTTCTACCTACCATAATTAGCATTATGTCCTGTTTTCCCTTTAGAAAGGTGCCCCAAACATTCTGTTCTACCTTTTTTATAATGGGGTAAGACCAAGAATGGCTCAGACTCTCTTTCCACCATCCGACTAGGGGAACTCCTAAAATGGAAAGGTTTACATCTTGCCACATCTTTCTGCAAAGGAACCCTGATTTTGTAAGAAACAGCCTTGGTCCAGCTGGGAGCCTATATTTATTAGAACCTTCCCTCCCTTCAGACATTTTAAATTCTTACCAGAGGACAAATTCAGCCAGCCAGCATTCCCCACAATTTCTCACCTGGAAACTTTCAGATTGTATATCCTGAAAGTTGTTAACACCTCCCAAGATACCAGCTGGGGGTAACACAGCCTCCACAAAAGCCATGGCTTATTAAAAAGCTATATCCCTGAAAGAAAAGGAGAAATTAATAAGGTAGAATCCCACCTCTCAAATCTTTGCTTACACCTAGCTACACACTTCTTAGGTGTAAAAATTTGCTGTTACTCTCTCATATAAACATCATCCCCACCCAAACATCACCCCTTTCTTTCCATCTTTAAGAGCAAACCTTTCTACTTTTAGGTGTTACCATCAATATTTTTCTTCTTTTAATTCTTTCCTTCCTCAGTTTCAACAAGACCGAAGATTAAATGAAGCTACCTAAACCAATCAAAAGAAGGGGGTGTGACTAGTGAAGGAACAAGCTGCAGCTGGATTAGGATTAACCACAATCAACTTGTTTGCAGCACGTTTAGTAGTTACTTTTTTAAGTAAGAGATAAGGATGAATTCAGTTCAATCAATTGTCAACTTTTGTTTATATTATATGTGTGTGTGTACTATATGTATGTAGTGTATGTATGTGTATATATATATGTATGAGTGTATTTACATATATCTGTGTATATATGTGTGTGTATATGTGTGTTATTTATATGTATTTAGTTTATTTAGAATATAGAAGTATATATTACCCCTGAAAGGAATAATGTGGACCAAATAGTTCTAATCTGGACTGTTGTTGAAATTTAAAAAAAAAGATCAAACTATAATACATATTATATTGTTATCTATTTTACAAATTTAAGAATCGAGGGAAGACATATTTTGCAGTTTTATAGATGTTTTCAGCATTTAAGGTTATTAATAAAAATATTTTTTCGTAGCCATTTTATTTTGGGGGAGGGAGATTATTTAGTACCCAAAAACTGCAATTTAAAACCCATCAGGGATTAGCGTGCAGTCATATGTATCTACTCAGAAGTAAATTGCATTAAATTTAGTTGGATTATACTTCAATAATGATTATATGATTGCATCTGAAAGTCCTTTAAGACTGTGCAATACATAATGCAATTTTTAAAATATACATCTAGAATGCCTCACTAACTTCCACGGGCTCTAGTTACAGTAATGCCTTGGTAAATAAAGTGAGAGCTTTGGGATGTCTCTAAGAAAACTATCTGCAGATCTAACAGGGAGTGAGTGAATCACCAGTTTTACACATGCAGATTTATAGTAGTCTGGCTTACTGAGCTTTGAAAGAATTTTTCTACACTTTCTAGCTTAAAATATCATCAGGCTAAGATCATGACTGAAAGGGAACCTTCAAGCAACATTCACAATATAGAAGGCAATGCAGTAATGTATAAGAAATAAAAATACATACTCCATTGATTATAAGGGAAATGAGCCTTCATGGCTCATACTGTGCACTGTCAGAAAAGGGCTACTGGTGTGGTGGGGAGGGTGGGGAGTTTTATTTGCAAAATCTCTACAATGGTATATATCATAATCACAAAACACCCATTTCTCTTGAAGCTGACTAACGAGTTGTTTCCCACTAGTTCTCTTTTAAGCCCCAAAAAGTGCTTCCTACCTCCCGTTTACTCATTTTTCTAGATAAATTGCAAGTCACCTGCCATATTGAGTTTTCAAGAAAACCCAGCACTTAGTTAATAAAACTAGCTATTGGATTACAAACCTATGGCCCCCAGCTATGGTGGCCATTTACTGGATTTGTGTGCTTTACTACTTTTCATATGTTAAAGTTTTTTAAAAAGGGTTGATTTCTTTTCACTTGTACATGGAGAGAATTCTCAGGATAAGATATATGATCCTAATCCGTGCTTGCATATGGGGAATGGAAACAGAGATAATGGCTTCATGACTAAGCATGCACTTGGAAGAAAGCCCTCAATTCTTCTGACATAGCTGACTCTAAGGAAGCAAATGGGGGAGTCCTCCAGAAGTATGTGGAGGAGTTGAGACTGTGGACTCTACCTTCATCTTGCCTCCCTCAGCCACACTAGCCTCCAGCTGATATTTTGGATTGCAACTCTGCTGTGCAAGGACAAGACAGCCAAAAGACTGGGCAGCTTTCAGCTGGGGAAAAGCATAAATACAGATTAACAGCTTGCCTTGGGTTTGTATCAGGAGGTCTCAGAGGGGTCTGGCAGCAGGCTCTGTTCTGATATAGTACTGAGGGCTAATACTGTCTTGCCATTGAGAGGAGAGACACTTTGCAAAAAAGGGTTACATTGGCCCTTCCTAATGGGATTGAGAAGAAAAATCAGTCATAGACAGGAATAAAAATCTTATGGTAGGGCTGGCTTAGGGTAGCAAACTAATGTGATTCATTTATGATTTAGTATGAATGCAGAAACATGCAGGAATTGAATAAACTATGGTTAAAGCAAGGGTAAGTAAATGCTGAATGCAGCAATTATATGAGGATGGATAAAAGTCCCTGACTTCAAACATGCACACTTGGGTTAGATTCTGTGTCTTTAATTATTTTCAAGGGATAAAGTAAATGAACAAGTGACATGCAGAATCCAACTGTTGTTCTTTTATAAAGATATAAGCTACAGCTGCTAAAATATCGTGGTCTACCATGATATTAAAAGCTCAAATTGGGGATGAAGAAAAGTGTTTATTTTATACAAGGTGAATGTATAACACTGATTATTTATTTATTTAGCATATGGCAGGTGTTAGCCAGGGATTGCCGAAGTGGCTGGCTGCCTCTGTGAAAGGAGTTTTTTGAGGGCGGTGTTTTCTTTATCCACAGGACGCCTGAATGCTGGTAGACATTTGAGGAGGCTCCTTTCTTGTCCATGCACAGTTTATTCGCTCATGGGAATCGAACCGCTGAGCTGCCGACCTCAGCGATGTGCAAGCCCAGCATCTTACCACATGAGCCACCGCTGTATAATGCTGATATTTTTGCAGGATCCAATCTGGGTTGGTCACCGGGACCAGAAGTTTAGTCTTCCAAGCTTTTGGACTCATGCTGGAGCCCATCCTCAGGAAACTTCTCTCTAGCAGAATGTATTATTAGCCTGGAACAAATATATTTGCTTTCATTCATTGATACTTTCCCTCTTTGAACATGTTGACTTGCCAGACTGTGAGAAAGAAATTTAGATTTTAACAATCATTATCTGAAAAATATGTCATTAAGAGGATGGATCAAATGTAAGTCTGGATTTGGCCCAAAATGATCATTGCACAAAATACTTTCTACCCAAGAGAATGGGTTATTATACTCTTTAGCATGAACAGACTTGGAATAGTACATCCAATTTTAGTTACCATAGTACAAAAAAGATATGGAGGCTCTAGAGACTAAAGCATATGAAGAAAGGTTGCATAATCTGGGTGTGTCTAGTCTAACTAACAGAAGGACTAGGAATGACATGATAGCACTTCCAATTATTCAGGGGCTGTCATAAAGAAAAGGGTGGAAACCTATTCTCTAAAGCAAGACAAGTAGTATGGAAACTAACCAAAGACAGATTCGACCTATAAACTAACAAGAAATTTCCTGACAGCTAGAACAATTAATCAGTGGAACAGCTTTTTTTTAGAAATTGTGGATGCATCTACACAAAAAAAATTAAGAAAAGTTTGGATAGCCATTTGTCCAGAATGATATAAAGCAGCGGTCGCCAACCGGTGGGCTGTGGCCCACTGGTGGGCCGTGAGAAAATTTTGGTGGGCCGCAGAGAAATCTCACCCCAGAGCACGCCCCTCAAAGCAATTAATCCAGGCTACGAAGAAACACAAGGCCACTCACTCCTTACCCGGCAAAGTTAAGCAAAGTGAACTGGTAGTTAACCCTGTCGGATCCCACTTCTGCCCTTAGTTCTTCTCTTTGTTGGACTAGACATACCTGGTTTCCTAAATTACTCATCATATGGTTTAGCTTTCAGAACTCTTTATCGTCTTTGTTGCTCTTCTCTGCATTCTTTCCAGGGTGTCAATATATTTTTGTATCATAGTGGCCAGAATTGGATGCTGTTTTCCAAGTGTGGCCTCACTAATGCAGTATAAAGTAGCACTGTTATTTCAATGATCTTGAAACTATCCTTTTGTTGATGCAACCTAGGACTGAATTGGCCTTTTTGACATCTGCAGCACACTGGCTCATACTTATTTGGTGGTTTAGATCTCTCCTACAATTGCTACTATTGAGCCAGATACCACCTAATTCCATATCTGTGCATTTGGTTTTTCTTGCCTAAATGTAGGACCTTACTTTTCTCACCACTGAATTAGGTGGATAGGGCACAGTATTCAAAATGTCAAGGTCCTTCTGAATCTTGAGCCCATCTTCCAAAGTGTTAGTTATCCCCATCGCCCCAGCTTAGTGTTGTCTGCAAACTTGATGAGTTCCCTTTCTATACCATCATCTAGATCAGTGGTCGCCAACTGGTGGGCTGTGGCCTACTAGTGGGCCGTGAGAAAATTTTGATAGGCCGCAGAGAAATCTCACCCCCAGAGCACCCCCACAAAGCAATTAATCCAGGCTGCACAGAAACACAAGACTGCGCCGCCCACATGGCCCATGGGAATCCTCCCCGCCCACTCACTCCTTACCTGGCAAACTTACCTGCTAAATTGCTATTTTTCCTTTTTCCGACCATCATCTGTTCTGTTCTGCTATACCGAGAGATTTAGATTAGTTAGGAAGCAGGAAATGGTTGGATTTCTTGCTTTCTAGCTAAGCACAGCTGAACCTCCCTTAGGACTGAAGGTTTGCTTGCAGACTCAGGGCAAGCAAATTTGAAAGACTGAGCTAGCCGATGGCAGATAGGTAGATCACTGAATGATTCTATGAGCAACTCAATCTGTCTGCTTTGCCTGATTTTGGATAAAAGTTGCTTTTTTAAAATAAAAAATTCAATATTTACATGCATAGTGTGTTGTGAGTTAATTTTATGAGTTTGCTTGCTAGCAAATTTTATGAGTTTGCTTGCAAATTTTATGTGACAGACTGAGCTAGCCAATGGCAGATAGATTTCTGAATGAATCTGTGATTCTGTGAGCAACTCAATCTGCCCGCCTACTTTGCATGATTTGGGGTAAAAGTTGCTCTTTTTTATAAAAAAAAAATATATTTATAATATTTACATACAAGCCATGCCAGCCACTCATATGACCACCAAGCCACACCCGCAAATTAGGCTACATCCACAGAACCAGTTAGTGGTCCCTGGGATCTAAAATTATGAGTTTAGTGGTCCCTGAGGTCCAAAAGGTTGGCAACCCGATATAAAGGTTCTTGCATGACCATTTGGTTGGACCAGAAGACCTCCAACTCTGTTATTCTAAAATGTTAACAGTGGTTAACATTTGAAGATTTATTAATATCCAATAAAGAAATTAAGATGAAGACAATGGAACAATTAGCAACAGATGGACTTTTTTCAATGATTTTCTAATAATCTAAGGAAAGAGGTTTAACATGGATAGAAAAGTTGGGGAAAAAATAACAACCCAGAGTTGTAGTTCTGCTTGAGGCACGAAGCCAGCCTGATTTTGGGGCCAGTTATGTTCTCTTAAGCCCTAGAAAACAGGCAAGGGCAAGCAACGTCCTAGCCAAGAAAATTGCACCAACCAGTCCTGGCAATCGCTAAAGTCAATAATGACCCGAAAGCACACACATAAACCCATAGTTTGGAGGTCTGTGAACCAAGACCTCCACACTATGCAAAGAAACACCCCTTTAAGCTGCATAAGGGATCTTATCAGGATTGGTTCTCAGCGACAAAAGGTGCAATTTTTGAAACGTTTGAAAAGTGTTATATATGTGTTAAGCGAGGCAAGCAAGCAAAATAAGAAACAGCAGTACAAGACTGAGTGGGGGGAAAAAACTGCCAAGGAACGGGTCCACATCAGCAGAACCCGACGATTTGCCGCCTGAGCCGCTTCGGGACGCTCTCGCTCCCCTTTCCCCAGCCGCCCAATTCACCCCGTCCCCGCCGCCTGCGTCGTGGCCACACGCCTCCTCTGCTTGGCCAATGGGGAAGGAGCGCGCCGCCATGCGCGGCTAGGAAGGAAGGGCAGGCGAAGTCCATTGGCCTAAGGAGGGGCTGGGGTGAACCCGGGAGGGGACGTCGCCTCACTTGCCGGCCTGTCAATCTTCCGCGAAAAAGCTGGGAGCAAACCGTGAAGCAGCAAAGCCTCGATCAGCTCCAATCTCGGTCAGTATTCCTTTAAACTACGGTTCGAAGTGGTGAAATCAGTGGCGTTCCCAGCACTTGTTGGTAGGAGAAAGGAAATCTCCGACCGAATCCCTTCTCTTTTCCCCCTAATAGAGAATAGGCGCCTGTAACAGCCACCTCCCCCAGAAGAAACCCCCCGAGTTGTGTTTTCTGCTCTACGCAGCGCTAGGCCCCATTGCTCCTTCTCGCAAAGTTGGCTAGGGTTTCTGGAAGTGGGCCTCGCATATTCTCTGTTTTCCTAATTTACAGGTCCCTTGAATACCTTTTCCCATTTCTTTCCCCTCATTTTGTTTCTTTAAACCTAGGAACTATTCCCTGTTTGTTTAGTATGTGGTGCTTTAATTTAATTCTTGCTTCTGTGTTATAAATAGGAATGAACTGATTTCTGGATATCACCATTCTTCTACTACAGCATTTTGCTGGAGAAGGAGAACAATTGCACTTAGTTGAACACTCCAGTGAGTTAGGATCTTACAGTTTTTCTTCATTTGACCTTTTCCAGGTTTTATCCTCCATGGCGCTAAGGTTACCTAGCAGGCTATTTCTGCAATGCAGAGGCAGTATAACAAACTTCTGTGATACTCGAGCACAGAGCACTAGTGCACCTGTGCCAAAAGGTCAGTGACTGATTCTTGCTATCAAAGTGGGGGTAGAGATAGTAGGGCCATGGCTAAGAGATAGATAAACCTAGTTAGTATTCTTGGATTTTATGGGAAAGGAGCACAAGTTGGATTGAGAAATGGGCTTATTTTGTCACTTGTGTTACAGAAAAAGAAGGAAAGCCTTTGGTGAACGGATCAAAAGGTAAAAAGATTATTTCTTGCCAATTGTGATTTAGAGCTGCATATCTGAGCTTATAATCGCCAGTCACTCTTGAAACAGCATTCCTCCTAGTTCATAGATCCTTCCATTGGGAAAAATTGAACATCTATTTGCTCTGATGTATAAGATACACAATCACTGTTAATTCCTTGTCATTAATTTGGTGGGTCTGAGGAAGGATGTGAGTTTCCAGGGATTTATGCATCTATAGACATAGATTTTGATTAGATAACTAAAAGATTTTATTCCCTCAAAAATTGGTTCCAGATAGTCTGTTCTATAAAATACAAACCACAATTGATAATTTTATAAAACTGTTGCATATATGTGTTCCCAGAAATAAGTCCCACCACCTGGCAACAAATAACAAATTATATAGAATATAAACTTTGACATGTATATTTCAGAGCCATATAGTATAATGGTTAAGGCATGGACTTGGACACATGGATTTGCATTCACTCCTTGCCAGGGAAATCACTGGATAATTTTAGGGAAGCTGCTGTCTCTCAGTCTAGCACGCTTTTCAAATATTCCAAAATGAAAGTAGGTGAAATAGAATAATTAAGGCCACAAGTCAACACTTGAAAAACCGGTGAATATGTATAAAAATAACCTGTCCCTTATAAGGGTTTTCCTCAGTATATTTTTCTCTTGGAATCATGCATACTGTCCTTTAAGAAAATCTTTTTTACACCTTGAAGCAAAGATTCCAAACATAATTTCAAGAAAAATGAATTGTATCACTGCAGTTCTGCAGTTGCCTGTATACACTAAAATGGACAATAATCTTGGGGTGTTTGTGTGAGAATAATCTGTACTGCCAGGCAGAGATTTATACAGATTTGCACTTGCCAACTACACACCTTTTCAGTGGCATTCATGTTACTGTCTATAGCAATAGTTCTCAACCTTCCTAATGCTGTGACCCTTTAACACAATTCCTCATGTTGTGGTGACCCCAACTATAAAATTATGGCTCGGTTCCTAAGACCATTGAAAATACGTGTTTTCCGATGGCCTTAGGCGACCCCTGTGAAAGGGTCGTTCGACCCCAAAGGGGTCACGACCCACAGGTTGAGAACCACTGGTCTGTAGGGAGAACTGTTGCACTGTGTACTTCCATTATTTCATCAGGCCTTATACAGTACTTGATGAGGGAATTTCTTTATCAGTCCTTTTTTTGGCTAGTTCTAGCTTTCTTCTTCCAGTTCCGAAAGCGCAGTTTGACTGGCGTGATGCCCTACAATTGGAAAAGCTTCTTACTCCGGAGGAAATAATGATGCGGGACTCATTTCGTGCCTATTGCCAAGAAAAATTAATGCCCAGGATCCTCATGGCCAATCGAAATGAAGGTAACTTTGTATTAACAATGTGGTGTCCTTCATACTTTGAGGCTACAATCCTTTGGAACTGCTGGCTGGGCTGAGGATGATGGGAATTGAAATTCAAAACCTATGTAGGGCAATAGATGGTCCATTATTGCTTTATGTATTATGACATGTTCTCCCTTTAGAAATAGGGAATCTCCTGTTTGGCATTTGCTGAATGTGCCAATACATTAAATAGCTAAGTTACTTATTCAGCGGCCCTGTGGGAGCAGAATGGGGGACAGTGGAAAAATTGGTAAATTGTTTTGAATCAGTTTTAAAAAGGGGTGGTAGTATCTCTGCATATTTTAATTTCCTTTCTGATACTCAGATTCTCAGAAGTGATAATGACACCTATCTAGAAATGTCAGAAATAAAAATGTGTGTATATAAATCAATGAGAGCCAGTTTGGTGCAGTGATGAAGGACACCAGGAGATCCTGCCTTATTTTTATCCTGCCTCAGGCATAAAGCAAGCTTAGTGATTTTGGGCTATTCTCTCACATTCAGTCCTAGAAAGACAGTGAAGGCATACCATTTCTGAATTGTTGCCAAGAAAGTTGCATGAACTAATCCAGAATTAGGAATCCCTTGAAAGAATATACATTGTGTGTGTTGTTAAATGTTAATTATTTCATATGCAATCTTACCTGCCCTTACCTGTGATGATGCAGTGATTAGAATGCAGTAAAGGTAGGGGTTCCTGCGGATTTTACTCCACTAGTCGTTGCTGACTATAGGGGGTGGTGCTTAGCTCCATTTCTTGGCCATTGAGCTAGCGCTGCCCAAAGACATCTCCAGGGCCATATGTCTAGCATGATGCCATGGAGCATTGAAGTAGTATCTATTTATCTATTTGCACTTGCATGCTTTCAGATTGCTAGGTTAGCAAGAGCTGGGGCAAGGACAGGAGCTCACCTCATCATGTGTGGCTTGAATCTTGAACCCGGGCTGCCGGCTTTCAGCTGACAAGCCCAGTGTCTTAACCTCTGAACCACTATGTGCCCTATAATGCAGGATTGCTGGCTAACTCTGCCCACAGCCTGGAATTCAATTCTCACTGGCTCAAGTTTGACTCAGCCTTCCATTTGGTTGGTAAAATGAGGATCCAGATTGTTGGGGGCAATATGCTGACTCTGTAAAGCGCTTGGAGGGGGCTGTAAACCACTATGATGTGGTATATATGTCTAAGTGCTATTGCTATTAAAATACTGGTTTTCATGTAAATTCAGTAGTTGCTGACTTCGGAGCTCCAGTCATTATCAAAATTACTTACCAGTATTATGCCTCTATGTTGCATACCAGGCTTCTGCAAAATATAGTTATTTTAATGCATATTTCTTACAATAGATTTTCTCCTATTTTCGTTCTAGTCTTTCACCGGGAAATTGTGTCAGAGATGGGGACCCTTGGTGTCTTGGGCCCAACCATTAAAGGTATTGTTAAACATTTTCATGACAGCGAGTGAGCTCATTATATCTGTAGCAGAAAGGGAGGATTTTTCATAACTTTTTCATGTTTCTTGGGAGGAGAAGTTCAGAATATATCATGTTTCCATTTGAGCTATAGTTTAAGTATTTGATAAATCATTGGCACCACCTTTCTACCATAGGTATTTGTATACTTCTTTTATTTGACTGATCAGTTCTTTGTTTCTGCTGGTTTGCATTTGTATTCAGTCAGTGACTTCAGAGTTTTATCTGAAGTTTAATTTATTACTTAATATTTAATTATTTGTCCTATAAGAGAAAATATAGTTACAAATCAATGAATGAAAGAATAAAGTATGTATGGAAGTGTAAAAATATGATGTATTTGGTTGTGCTCCTATCTGGTTGTGGGTTATCTTGC
This sequence comes from Bungarus multicinctus, assembly GCA_023653725.1. Lineage (NCBI taxonomy): Eukaryota > Metazoa > Chordata > Lepidosauria > Squamata > Elapidae > Bungarus > Bungarus multicinctus. The sequence continues at coordinate 163,516,809 of CM042834.1, forward strand.
AGAATTAAACATTAGATTTTGTTTTTAAATGCCCTGTTATGAATTGCTTGAAATGTTTGAAAGACCTTCTTAAGATAAGATGATAAGGTAGGATACAAAATTTTAAAATCCAATGTCAACTCTGAGGAAAATGTGGCTGAAGCCATCTTGTCCTGCCTCACAGTTGCCACGAAGCCTGAGAAAGAAGGGGGAGGGAGTAGATACCCCAGCTTGCAGTCAAAATAAAAAGTTTTCCTGTGGGAACTAAGGTCATCCGAACAGGTGGCTGGTGAAGGGAGAGGATGAGAGGAGCCTGCCAGCCATATTCATTGGACAATGTGACTGTTGACACTGGGGAGGGGGGAGGTATTATTTTAATTAGGTGAAAACCATGGGAAACTTCAGAGTTGGTTTTTACCAGCTGTATATATCCAATAAACATGATCTTAGAGGAATCTGCCTGCCTCGGAGTTCTGCTTTCAATGGGTGCATTACTTGGAATGCTGACATCCAGATTTAGAAATTATCAATCATTTATCATATTTGAAATACTAGGGTTACTAGTTTTAGAGACTTAGTAAAACTTGATTTTAGTTCATATTAGGAACTGTTGAAGATGTAACAATTACTTTGTATCTGTAAGATGTATTATAAAATGTTTGAGGTTTCTTGGAGTATTAGGGCACTATTATTAAATTATTAATAAATTAACCCTTTATTTTCATGTTTCTTTCTAAATATTTGGCAGATAGGATCTTCCAGGAGAGTTACTGTACCTAAGAGGGTTACAGCTGATTTCTTGACAAAGATGGGTTTATGATTAATTCTCCATTCTTTTGCCTTAGGTTATGGCTGTGCAGGGACCACTTACGTTGCATATGGACTCCTGGCCAGGGAGATTGAGAGGGTGGACAGTGGCTATCGGTCAGTCATGAGTGTTCAGTCATCTTTGGTGATGCATCCTATATATGCATATGGGACAGAAAAGCAGAAACAGAAATATCTGCCAGGTCTGGGTGAGTTAATAGTTTAGAAGACTGAATGCAGAAGATTATTCTGTAGTTACATCAGCACTGATATGTTTTATCTCATACATTATTATTATTGCACATACATGAATATCTATGTATGCATGTACATTTGCATCATATTTAAATTTGCCCTAATCCTCTTATTTTTTTTCTATAAATTTTATTGTTTTATCAATGTATAAAATGCAAAGAAAAATAGGAAATTAAGGAAAGAAAAAAGAAAGGTGTGATGACCCGGGGCCTGGCACGAAGGCAACACAGCCAGAAAATAAGTATGAATCCCTTTATTTGCTCCAACTTTGCCCCCAATGTCCCGGTTACTCTCCAGCCTGGAGAAAAGCTCTCCCACGAACCTACAACAGCCTCTGGCTATAGATACTCCAGGCCAAACGCTGTAAGCGGAATAACTGCAATCAATCACTCCAGCAGGGCAAGATAATGAGTCCAATAATTCCAGCAAGGCAGAAGCACTGGCAATAATTCACAAAACAGAAGGAATGTCAGGAATGTAGGCTAACACAACACTAGGTGAATTCAGTGTTTGTTCCTGACAAACGCCCCTCTCAACTGCCTCTCCTTTGAACTTCATCTCCAGGTGTGTCTTGTAAAGGGAATTATGGCCCTTTCCTTTCTCGTAAGCCACGCAACCCACGTTGCTCTCTCCTGCGTTCTTCCCTGTGTGCCCTAGGATGAGGAAGGGGTGGGCCTTGGTCTTCATCTGAACCCCCCTCTCTTGTTCTACCTCTCCCCTGCTGTGCCCAGCCTGACTTTGCCCTTCCCCATTTTCCTCCACAGCCAATGGAGCCACTGTCCTAGTCCCTGTCAACTTCCCCCTCAGATTCAAACTCCGACAAAAGGAGGAAAGAAAGTAGGAGATACAAGGAAAGAAAGAAAAAGCGATTGACTTCTGACTCTTTTTAGCACAGTACAAGATAACAACATTACAACCTCAACTTTTTACTTTTACGTATTAGTATATAATTAACCATTTCTATAACAACAAATCTATCTAATCGACAAAACCAAAATCAGCACTTCATTTTTTTTAACACAAGCACAAAATCCAGAAGTGATATCCAAATAAAAAACATAAATATATTCTCCTCATTGAATAGACAATCAATTTAACCATTACTGCTTTATCTTCTTGTTGAAATGTATTTCTATTTGCACTTAATAATTTTTATAAACTATCACCATTTATATTATTAAAATTCACTGTATTTTTTCAGATTAAAGGGAAAAATATTTTTTCATCCATTTTAAAACACTAAGCTTTCCTTTAAAAACATTTCAAAAACATTCTCATACATCTTTTTTTAACTTCCTCTTAGTATAACATACTTTAAAATCCATGTTCATACCAATAAAATTCCAATTAACTCATTACATTTACATCTTACCATCATAGGATATTTTCGTCTTCTTCTATACATTCTTTTTAAAACTCTAGATTTTTATTTAAGCTAATCTTTTTCTTTTTCTCTTAACATAGATATTTTCCAATATACTTTGTATTATTTTTACTAACTTTAGGAATTAGTTAAGCATTATATATAAAGTAAAAATACATTTTCAAACTTTAGATTAAGATTTTCTTTCAGTTACAAATATCAGACTGATGAAAATCCATCCTAATTCCAATTGACTCATTACGTTTAAGTCACTCCTTGCAGCTTTTTTCTCAAGGATTTCTCAACCTTATTAATATTCAGGTGGAAAAAGTCCCAAACATATTCTTTTAAAAGTTGTAATTTTTTTGGAGCTCTTCTTTCAATTATGTTGGGAGGCTTCTATTTAAAGCATCATAATAAAAATTGGTGTCAGGTTTATATTCCAAAATTACAGTTGACTTGTCTGCATTGTCAGCTATTTGTGAAATTGCCTCAGTGGTTTGGTAACTTTCTACACATATTTGCATCTTTGAAGTAGTTTGAATAGTCTTTTTAACATCCTTGGAGCATAGCTGTTCTATGAACTGATGGATTTTATTTAAAGATTTTTCAAATCTCTAATAATTTGCTCCTCCATCTTCTCTTTAGTTAAAGAATAGCTTTTTTTCAAGTCACTTAAGACTTGCTGACCAATCAGGAATCATAATAATCAGAAAGTTTTAGTCCTCCCCCCCCCCCCCCCCAGTAAAGCAGGTCAAGCTACAAATTACTAAAAATAATAAACTAGAACCACAACTTTCTGCTCTTATATTTCTCCATCAATTTTTTTAAAAAAAGATAAGTCCACACTTCCTTATTTTAGCTGCCTTCTTTCCTGTTGTTTAACAAGAAGAAATCCCCAAAATGACTCAGATCTTCAAAAAGGAATAATAGGCTATAGCTAAAGAGAGCCTCTTTTAGCTTAATAAAGATTAATAGTCCTTAAAAATGGTTAAGAAATGAAAGGCACAATTTGAAGAACAAATTTCAAAATGGCTACTTCTTCAACAATGAACTGATTGCAGCCCCCACAGCTTTCAGCACACAAGCTGCTTCAAAGAGCAACTCCTGAAGCTACTTTCAGACCTTTGCTGTATTGGAGGATCTGGAGGGACTTTCCTTAACCCAGGAGAGTCATATAAATTAAAGGAATGCTGGTTCCTTCTGTTGATAGTTGAAGCAGCTACATTCCAGGGAAAACCTCCTCAGAGATCCTTCCCTGGGCATGTAGCCTGTTGGCCATCTTTTCACCAGAAGTAAACTTGCCCTAATCCTGAAGGGAACCAATTTTATCCTATCCAGCCAGCTGACATCTCAGCATTCTGTATGTCCTAAAAACGTGTGCTTCACAGATCATATTGATGTTCTTACATTTGATTTTTTAAAAGTATTTTAAAGAGTTCTTTGTACTAGAAATTCTCTTTTTTATCTATTTTTATCCTATCTTTTGTATTTTAGAAAAGTTTACAGTGTTTTGATTTGCAGGCTTTGGAAATAATAACAGTTAAAACTTGCACAAGGCAAAATTATAATTATCTCCTTTATTCGCTTAGAAGACAGTGATGTTACTGTTTTGTTTTCTTGAGTATCTCAGATCTCTTCCTTTATTTTCATTTTTAGCATGTACAGTATCTCATTACTGTTCTGAAAAATAGTGATATAATTCTTTTCAAGATTCTCCTTATCTTTCAATTCAAATTTGGCTGAGTTTTTTTTTTAAATTTCTTTATCCCTAATAATTTTATTTTTACAGTTTACCTATTTTAAATTATTAAATTATATTTTAATTTCATGTTTTAGTTAATTGTTACTTTGTTCTTTTCCCTATTTCCCAATACTTTCCTTCCATCTTCTGATTTGGCTCTGTAGTTCAGACCATCTTCAATTTTTTCCTTTTTGGTTGTGCTGATTTTTTTTACCACAGTTTATTAAGATAGCTTCAGTTTTTTAAAATTTGTTTAAAGAATACTCTCTTTTTAAAAGTAAATTATATAATATATATAATTGGGTTGATAAAATCTTGTGAATGTTTTTGCCTACCAGAGTCCATAGTACAATGGTAGCTTAATTCTCATCATTAATTGGTTCCGGTAGATGCAATGTGTACCAAAAAAAATTAGTATCAAACAAATGATACTAATTAAGGAATAATGCAGTGAATCACAAGCAGTTAACACTGACAAGTTGACAAGTTGACACTGACAAGTTTTACCCTTCCAGCTCTATCCTGAATTGAAATCGAAATTAAGTTCTATCTTGTGCATCAAGTACCAAACAAAGGATGAGTACCAGGACAAAATTTTCATATCAGAATTTGTTGCGTGCCAAATTTGATGAGTTTCAAAGTGGTTGAGTAGCAAGGTACCACTGTAGATTTATCCCTGTGAAGTTGTTTGAATAAGGGAAGAAGTGAGAAGGATAATTTGGGAGTTGCTATACACATCTTTTTATTTTTTTGATTATAGCTAAAGGAGAGTTGCTGGGCTGTTTTGGGCTTACAGAGCCTAACCATGGAAGTGACCCTGGTAGCATGGAGACGCGGGCCCAGTACAACTCTTCCAGGAAGACCTACACACTCAATGGTTCCAAGACTTGGTGAGGTTTGCACTTGTCCTCATGTATGCAGATCAGGACAGGGAAGTAACTTAGGCCATTAAGATTATTTTAAAATAATTGTAAAACTTTAAGCCCCTGATAATTATGGTAACAGATTTGAAGGGAAAGGACTGAATTAAATTTTGTTTTTGAAAGATTAGATACTAACTAAGCTTTGCTCTGTTCAGAGATGGTTTTCACACTGTATTTCCCCCTTTAGAGTGTGCCATTTTAGCTATTTGAATTTTAACTTGATTTCTATAAGGACTGTGTTGAACATTGCCAAACATTGACAATATACTTGCTGTTCTTTTAGGATCACTAATTCTCCAGTGGCTGACCTATGTGTAGTGTGGGCTGTATGTCATGATGGCAAAATACGAGGTTTCCTATTGGAACGAGGAATGAAAGGTCTTTCTACCCCAAAGATTGAGGGAAAATTTTCACTACGCGCCTCTCTTACTGGGATGATTATTATGGAAGATGTAGAAGTGCCTGAAGAGAATCTACTACCCAAAGTGTCTGGACTCGCAGTAAGATCTCTCCACAGTCCATGTGATACTCATTGGCATGTGCAGTGGGACTACTCATTGTGAATGGTGCAGTGACCAGGAATGCTACAAGAAGTGCTACCCGAGTTTATTACCAGGGGAAGTTGAGAAAGATTGAAAATACAATTTAGTTGAAGCTTAGCTATAAGGCTTGGGTTTATTTCATTATGAATGTGAAAATTGCATTGCGACAATAAGTAGTAACTGTACAACTAAGGAACAAATATAAATCTAGTATTCCGTATTTGTTTATATTATGAGGTCCTGTCTTTGAACAACCTCCTTCAAAAGAGCCATATCAAATGCTAATTTCACAGGCAGAGTGATTTGTGATATTATTTTAAAAGCAACTTAATATGTAGAAATAAACTTTAGGGCACTCTCATTTGTAAGCTTGCACAGATAGCTAGTAGGCAGATGGTAGAAGTGAATCATGTGGATGATCCTTGGAAGTGAATCATGTGGATGATCCTTTAGATGTATTTTTTTGGAACAGAAGGTATATTAATAAATTCCTTCTCTGAATCGTAATGTCTTTCTCTTCCCACAGGGACCTTTTGGCTGCTTGAATAATGCACGTTATGGCATCTCCTGGGGAGCACTGGGTGCTGCTGAGTTCTGTATGCATACAGCCAGGCAGTACACTTTGGATAGGTAAAGTTTCAAGATTTCTATAGGAAATGGCATGTGGTTACAATGAGGCTTACATACTAATATTTACACAAACACTGTGATTGTGATATGATCCCACAATGTCAAACCATGTGGAAGATTTGTTTCAAGATCATGCTGAGCATCCTTGACTGAAGTCAGATTTGAAAAAAGATACCCAGCAATGGCAGTTTTGCTAAGGATATATTGGATGAAAGGAAATCCCTAAACTTATACATTTTATTTATATTTCATGGATTCTTAACAGTTCCTTAGGTCCCCAGGGTTAAATAAATAATAAACTCAAGATTATTCATTGATGGTTTTCATTTGTATAGTTCCATGGTCATTTGTTATAGGGCACATATTTAGGATCATTGGATAATAAGCAGCTTCAGTTTCAGATTTAGATGTCTCCGTAATTTTCTATAATTCTCTTTATATTATTTAAACTGTATTTCCAGTCCTAAATCATACTTTAGGCTGGACTTTGTACCCAGAAATTATTCTGTAAATTATTATGTTGCTTCTCATATATCTAGTTTGTTTGTTTGTATGCTGTTCTTCCACTGAGTTTTTCTGAGTCTCCACCACTTTTTCCAAGTTTGCATCTTACAGGATACAGAAATGATTTTATGCTATTTCATCTGCTCTTTGTTATATCTGAAATTTTCTTTAAAAATAACTTGATGTGCTTAAAAGCTTCTCCAGTATGATAGAATCACCTTCTACATGGTGATCTTCCAGATGTTTCTAGTATTTTATCAATTCTTTTTTCCTTATTATACCTGTGCAATGGTTTTGGCTGAATTATCTCATCCGTTCATCTTAGAATACAGTTCAGAGCCCCCTTGGCAAGAAACCAATTGATCCAGAAGAAGTTGGCTGACATGCTCACAGAGATCACTATTGGCTTACAGGCTTGTCTGCAACTTGGGCGTTTGAAAGATGAAGACAAGTAGGCATATATTTGTATATGTGATTAATGGCAAATTGTGAATAGTGAACTTTTTTTCTCAAAAAAGTTTTAGTCAAGATAAAATGGACTGTACTACTTCATTTTGTATCTGGGGAAACACTAAAAGATCAGTACCTCTCTGCTGGAAAGAGATAGAGATAAAAGGGAGGATCAAATTGTTCTCCTTTTTTTAACCCACAAATTGTATTTTTTAGTTTTTCAGTCCCAGCATTGCAGTGTGCAACAACAATAATAATAAAAAATCATTTCTACTCACTTCGCTGCAGCTAGCACACATCTAGGACTATTGCAGAAAGTAGAAATTAGAAATTATATAGTAACCCTTTACCATTTTATACTAGGCATGAGAAAAAGCAAGGTCTCTATTAAGCTGCAGGAAAGAAGGGAGAAAAAGGAGCTAAGTTTAAGCTTAAGAGAATATAAAACGGAGCTGCAGTTTCATTTCTCAGAAGACAATCATCTGTGAAATATGCTGTTAAGTGCCTGGGAAGCTACAGTTAAGCTTGAACCAACTGAGAAAAAAAGCCTGATGCTGCAGTGCTCAAGCCTGTGCTTTTAAAAGCAATTAATAGCAAGAAGAAGAAAAATTGCATCACCACAAGATGTGATTAGTTATCGCCATTCCTTTCTTTTTCATCATAATCCCAATGAAACTCTGGCTGTGGTGGTAGCTATAGAAAGAAAGTATCCGAAGTCGATAAAATGAGGATCCAGATTGCTGGGGGCAATATGCTGATTCTGTAAAGCTTCTCCCCTTGGGAACTGGGCCGCGCCAGTGGTGGGCAAGCAGGAGGTGGGCTGCATTTGTGGAAGTATCGTGTGCACGCAAAACCATCCCTAATTCATTATTTTTAGGGTGGGGAATTCTTACATCTTATGTACCTTGGTCCTTCCATCCATTTTTTAAAGTGCTTATGCTAAGTGCGATTTCTGTCATATCTGACTTGTTATCTATTTTGTATGAAAGCCGAGGGACCTAAGCCCTTTCAATCCTTGCTTGATTTTAACATTTGTTCTATGTTCCCAGGGAAACTCCTGAGATGATCTCTATGCTGAAACGGAATTCCTGTGGGAAAGCCCTGGAGATTGCCCGGCAAGCTCGTGACATGCTTGGGGGCAATGGAATTGCAGATGAATATCATGTTATCAGGCATGTTATGAATTTGGAGGCAGTTAACACATATGAAGGTAAAAAAGGATTGTAATTGGGTCCAGCAAACATGTTATTTAGAAACATGTTCTATTACTTTGCTTCATTTATATATTAATTTTTTTAAAGAGACAGTTCATTTTTCCCTTTTTGCCCTCAGGGACTCATGATATCCATGCTCTCATCCTTGGTAGAGCTATCACTGGACTTCAGGCATTCACAGTTGGGAAATAAACACATTTCCCTAGACTTTAGTTTTCCTCTACATGATTCCAGTTGGGAACATCGCTCGAGATGGTTTATGATGCTAGAAGATGAGCATGGACTGCTTCTGCTCACCAGATTGTGATCAAATTATTCAGTTCAACTCAATTATTTGTAAGCTGAAACAAATCAGGCATTTAAAAATGCTTTATTGTTCACCAAAAATACAGAAAGAAATTAAAAGTGATGCATTATGCTAAAGGAAAAACTTCTAATTGGTAGAAGGATAACACTGTGGTCTAGAAAATGTCTTGGAATTGTTGAATTATTTTTGAGACAAACTATTTGGGTATGTAATTATAAGTAATTTGATACTTTAAAGCTGACTACTGTTCCAGGATCCAGTCAGAGCCTTGAGGTCTATGCCAGAGTGGGTAATCTACAATTTTTAGTTTTAAAAAATCCAGGTAAGATTCTTCTTTTTGTGTAAGAGGAAACTATAACACTTGCAAACACAGAAGACAAAAATCAGAATTTACTATCTACTCTGTGCTTTTCCTGCCATGTGACATAACTAGCTGCTGTTTTTAGTGCCTTCATTGACAGTGTTAAATAAAGACTGATTTTTTATATTAGAACACATTTTTGATGGTGTGTTAAGCTATTTCAGATCAGATTCTTGCCCCTTTGAATAAAGTCTCCATTGTGCTTTCAAAAATAAATGTAATGTGATGAATTTCCAACAGCAGTTTGTGTAGGATAATTAGTTGAAACCTGATATGCTAATATTAGTGACCAAAGAAAATTGGCCTTTTCTGTAAGCAGTTCTTTCACATCTTTATTAGCACTTAAAATTATTTAACTCTTTGGATAGAGATTAAATAGAGAAACAGTCCATTTCTACCCAAGGAGACTGTGAGTGACACTGTTTGTCATAAGTATAGTGACAAAACTAAAAAATGCATTGAGTTTTGTCACTATACTTGTAAGAGAATACTTGAAGTTGTCTGTATTTAAAGTAGTAAAATACTACTTGTAGCTTTTGGTTGTTACACTTCTGCTGTTGTGGTTAAGAATTCAGAAAACAGTGGGGTATGACAATTCTGATTTCTTATTGTTAGAGTTTAGATAAGATGTAGTAAGGTGGCTTGAAAACTGATGAAAAATCAGTAATATTGGGTTATACTTTGGAATTAGCTGGGAATTTTATAATTTCATACGGTTCTTAACAAATATATAATTCAGTAAATGTTCCCTATCATCAAGATTCATATATTATATATATTTGGATTCTTAATTCACTATATTCTTTTATATGCAGTATGACTTTTAAATGTTTCTAACTGAACAAGGAGAGATTTAACCTGGAAATAAGGAGAAACTTTCTGAAAGTGAGAACAATCAACCAATAGAACAGCTTGCCCTCGGAAGTTGTGGGAGCATCACTTGAGACTTTCAAGAAGAGATTGGACTGCCATTTGTCAGAAATGGTGTAGGTTCTCCTGCTTAGTTGGAGCGTTGGACTAGATGACCTACAAGGTCTCCTTCCAACTCTGATTATCTGTTATCTGTTATGTCAAGGTTTTTGTTTGTTTAATCTATGTACTGTAACTAATAATTTATTTTCTAAAACAAGTTACATTATGAATCAGTAAGACATGAGGTCCAATCTCTGAGCCTTGAATGTAGCCCCCAGAGACCAACAAATATTGCCAGCACATTATAAAAAGGAAAAAATGATTATATTTAATGACAACTTAAATGTAATCAATTTTTTCCTGACTCCACAACCTCCTTATACCTGATTTTTGGGATAGAATTCTCATCATACCATTCAAAGTAGAAGTAAAGCTGTTATCTCAAGAAACGTTGTGTAATCATGAGCCAAGAAGTCAATTTCTAATATTTAAGCAGCACTAAGTAGGATGCAAATGCAAAAACATAATGATGTTTCTAATTAAAGGACAGACATGAAAAGTTTTTTTGTGGTTTACCATAGCACACTGTACTGTCCAGCACTGACATTAGTATATAGCTAAAAGGCAAAAAAATACATTCTGAAAAATAACAGCACAGAAAATAATAACCTGGTTAGCTACTACAAGAAGATGTCACAGACTGACTATAAACAATGATATGACAAAGTAGCAACAATGGTGCATTGGAAGATCTGCAAAAAATACCATTTGCCTACAAGCAAAAACCGGTGGGACCATACAATAGATAAAGTAATAGAAAATGAAAAAGCTAAAGTGTTCTGGGACTTTAGAATTCAAACAGACAGGCACCTGCCATATTATGCGCCAGAGTTAACAATTGTTGATAACAAAGAGAAGTCTGGATAGTAGATGTGGCAGAACCTGGAGATAGCAGAATATAAGAGAAGGACATGGAGAAGGTAACAAAATACAAAGATCTGCAAATAGAAATAGAACAACTATGGCAAATGAAAGCAAAGGTAATACCAATAGTAATAGGCCTCTTGGGTGCAATCCCAAGGTAACTAGAGCACCACTTGAACACTTGGTATTAATAAGTTCACCATCAGTCAACTGCAAAAGGCAGCTTTATTTGAATAGATTACAATTTCAGATAATCAGAGTTGGAAAGGGCCTTGTAGGCCATCTAATCCAACCCTCCGCCTAAGCAGGAGACCCTACACCATTTCTGACAAACGGCAGTCCAATCTCTTCTTGAAAGTCTCAACTGATGACACTCCCACAACTTCTGAGGGCAAGCTGTTCCATTGGTTGACTGTTCTCACTTTCAGAAAGTTTCTCCTTATTTCCAGGTTAAGTATCTCCTTATTCAGTTTCCATCCATTATCCCTTGTCTGGTCTACAGGTGCTTTAGATTTAGAAAGTAGCTTGACCCCTTTCTGTGGCAGCCCCTCTAATATTGGAACACTGTTATGTCTCCCCTGGTCCTTCTCTTCACCAGACTAGCTATGCCCAGTTCCTGTAACCGTTCTTCATATGTTTTAGTCTCCAGTCCCCTAATCATCCTGGTTGCTCTTCTCTGCACTTTTTCTAGAGCAGTGACCAAAACTGAATGCAGTACTCTAAGTATGGTCTTACTTTGGTGTCTAACATCACCAAACAACATCTGCCTATCTCAGGTCTTTGAAATGTCTTGATAGGTGGATAAAAATGCCTAATCTAGTCTAAACAATTGGTTGACTGAGACAGAGTCCATAATAAAAGAAATACCAAAAAATTATTTTTATTTCTGAAGTTTATGGTATGTTTGTGAACATTTATGTTTAAAGTGTGAATGTTTACCAAGTTTTAAATAACTTGTTCATTTCTTAGTCAAAACACTGGATATCATCTTTGTCCTAATTTTACAGATAATTGCTATTTTTTTTCTTGTACTTTCATACTATAAATCTGAGACTTTCAGCTGAATACCCATAGATGTTTATCTAGTCAGTGATGACAGACTTAAACTGTCCTTATAGCACTTCATGTTCTTGATGGGATGACTTTCAAAGATTGCACAATATCAACACTGATTGGGCTTAATTACAGTCAACAAACTAAAGGAACTCAGTCAAACAAGGATTTGCCTTGCTGAAAATGCCCATTTTATGGAATGAGAAAGGGAAATGGGAGAACAAATGAGTATCATATTTGTACCATGTTTCCCTGAAAATAACACCCATGCATATTTTTTTGAGATACTCGTAATATAAGTCCTACCCCAAAATAAGCCCCAGTTAAATTCATCAGCTCTCGGAGGGTGTGGCCAGCACAGGAGGCAGCAGGTGTGCAGGGTCCGACGGTATCCAGCAGCAGGAGTCTGCTGACCACTTGGTCAGCGCATTTGGGCTGTGCAGCCTGCGAAGCACAAATGAGTGCGAGCACTGCGACCACCAGGACAACCCTCGAAGCAGCAGGAGGAGGTGGAGGTGGGGGGAGGCACACAATCCAGCCCACTGGATGTGTCACATGGCAGCTCACCCACTCCATCCTACCATGTCTATGGTTGCCCATAGCTATGACAGGACAGGTGGCTATGCAGTACATCTGGTGGGCTGGATCGCGTGCCTCTCCCTGTGCCTCTGCCTTTGCCTATTGCTTGGAGAACCAGTCAGATGTCGCAGCGCTTGGACTCCACTGCACTGCGTGGTCTGCGTAGCCCCAGAGTGTGCTGGGCAAGGGAGCAGTGGGCTGCAGCTGCTACCGGACACCATTGGCCCCGCATGCTCGCTACCTCTTGTGTGCGTGCCAGGGGGTGGGGTGCAGGCGGGGGCAGGATGGTGAAAACTGGTCCCTTACCATCACTCTGATACTGTGTTTCCTGGAAAATAAGCCCTAATGATTTTTGGCTCCCTTTTGGAGCCTAAAAGAAACAAGACTGGGTCTTATTTTCAAGGAAACAGTATATACTGACTACACTTGCTAGGATATTTATTGATGGTATACCTCCGTAAATATTGATAATAGTTCAAATGTTTTGAAAAGAAAATAAATTACTGTATATTAATGTAACTAATTTTATTGACATAATGAACTAGAAAGTGACTCATTTGCAAATGAATAATGAAGAACCAAAAGAGTGCATGAAAATAAACTTACCTATGAACAGAATAGATTTGGATGCCATTTTGCAATTCAAAGAAGCCAAATTACTACTTACTGGTACACAGATCTATTTATTTATGTATTTATTTATTCTTTCTTTCTTACTGTATTATTTTCCCCTCTTTATTTCCCCCCCATGAGATTACAATTCAGGTTGACCACACAGGTCTTTATACATCATCTTCACAGTATGACAAACCTGCTTGAGTTCATTTTCAATCTGTCTGATCTTCTCCATGATCTCAGAAAGCTCTTGCAGCTTATCCTGAATAAGCTTGTTATTATGGTCATAAACAGGAAATACACTTTCCTCCAATTTTTCTGCCAAGCTTGAAACCTTTGGAAGGAAAAGTAACAGTTAAACTGAACTTGGCACATTTCTTTGTCTACTTTTGATTCTAAATAGTAATAAATATGTCCACTTACAATAAATGATAATATGAGTAACTGTTCATAGAGTAATCAAAAATCTGGTGAAATAAGAGTATAACAAACAGGAACAACTGGGTTGTTCAAATATTCAGAAAGCTGGTAGATTGCTTGACTTGGAAGTTGTGGGCTGTAATATAATATGACAATCGTGTATTTGTACTAAGTTCGGCACCAATATGGTGACTACTGGGAAGTCAGGCTGCCCAAGGAGAGGTGAATTTGCTTAGGCCAAAGATGAAGTGTCATTTTCTGATTCCTTTGTGATGTGTACACAGCCCAACAGTTATTAAATCCAGGTTGATATTGTAGTGAGCATATAATTGCCCTTGCAGCTCTTCTGCTTTTCCCACTATTGTGATATATTTTTGCTGCTTATATTGGAATGTTCAGTCATACTTTAATAAAGAATAATATAACAATAACAGGGTTGGAAGGATTCTTGGAGATCTTCTAGTCCGACTCTCTGTTCTATTCTTGAAAACCCAGAATTTCTGGAGGCAAGCCATTCCACTGATTAATTGTTTCCATTGGGAGACAATTTCTCGTTAATTCTAGATTGGATCTCTTTTTAATGATCTTCCTGTTATTCCTTGTTCTGTCCTCAGGTGCTTTGGAAAATAGGTTGAACCCCTTTTCTCTGTGAGCCCCTCAAGTATTGGAAGACTGCTATTAAGTCACCCCAAGTCCTCTTCATTAAACTAGAGATACCTAGTTCTCTCAACTGTTCACCATATGGTTTAGCCTCCAGATCCCTTATCTTTGTTGTTCTTTCTGCATTCTTTCAAGGGTATCAACATTCTTTTTGTATTGTTGTGACCAGAACTGAACACAGTTTTCTACATGTGGTCTCGCTAATGCAGTATAAAGCAGTTCTATCATTTCACATTATCTTGATATTATTCCTCTATTGATGCAGCTTAGGCCTGCATTGGCTTTTTTGGCAGCTTGAGCAAGCTACTGGCCCATACCTAAGTGATCGTCCACTAGGACATCTAGATCCCTCTCACAGTTATTACTATTGAGCCTGGTACCACTTATTCTATAATTGTGCATTTGGTTTTTCTTGCCAAAGTATAGGACCTCACTTTTTTCATCATTAAAATTCATTTTGTTGGAAAGGGCTCAGTGTTCAAATCTGCCAAGATCCTTCTGAATCTTGAGTCCAGAGTTAACTATTCTACCCAACTTAGGTCATCTCCAGATTTGATGAGTTCCCTTCTATCCCCACATCTAGATCATTTATGAAGATGTTAAAGAGTACTGGGCATAAGACAGAACCTTGAGGTAGCCCATTGTATGCTTCCATCCATGCAGATGTAGTTCCATTGAAGACTACATGCTGAGTGTGATAGGACTGCAATCCTTCTGGGCCCTTTATATCCCACATAGTTATATTTTACTAAGAAGTAAGCTGGGGTCTACTTTCAGTTAATCTAACTGATATCTAAGTAAACTATGTCTACAGCATTTCACTGATCCACTAATTTATCACTGTCAAAGAAGGAAATAAGATTTGTCTGCCATTATCTGTTTTTAATAAACCCATGCTGGCTTTTGGAAATTGCCTTGCTCATTTCTAGATGCTCACGAATCTGCTAATTGATTATATTTTCCTGGATATTCCAGGAGAACACTGCTATTTATTATTTACATATTTTTATTTTTGATTATTGAATTTTAAATGTTTTACTATATTGCTGCATACTGTATTATGTTCAATGGAAAGGTGAGGTACAGAATTCATATATAAAGTTATTTAAACTGAAGAATTATTTCTTAGCAAAGGCCAACTTTATTGAATCATAAAATTGAGTTGTAAGAATTCAGAATATTAACAAAGAAGCAACAGGGTTTAATATTACAATCTTAAAGGAAAACCAGATTTAAAATCATTTCTGAAGTAATACAAACTGATTATATAATATAAACAATTCATATCCTATTGAAGTTTATAACTCTGGAAAAATATAAAAGTAGTATCTGAATCGTCTCAGTCTGTAAGAAGTTAAAAATAATAAAAATATTAGAAAAATAGATTGCTGTGATTAAGGTTCTTTTGACAGGAAATATTACATCAAAACAAAAAAGCAAACTCCTTTAATATATATTTGGTAATCGAGCTAAATACTATCGATTTAATATTCTGTCTTTGAATACTTGAAGAGCCTATATTTTAATGTCTATTATATGCATTTTTGCTTCAGCTTGCCTCTAAGATGATACACACTTATTAAAGCAAAATATCAAAATATGTAACTGATATGTGAAGAAAATGGTGAAAAATAGAAGAAATGCACCAAATGAAATAAGTAGAGGAAGGGGGAATAATGAGTGACAATAGCTAAAAGTATTCCAGGAATAAGTAATAAAACATAAAATAGGTAATACTTCTAGCTGTCCAAAATACCCTCAAATTTAGCTTGATTCTTAGGTGAGGAGTTCGGGTTGCTTTATTTGCAAAAATAAAGTTATTATCAATTTCTGTTAGGTTTTTTTAAAAAAAAACATTTTGAATTCAGTTGTTTCAACTGCAAAGAGTAATTCTGACCTTGCTAATAGTTCCAGAATGTCCCAAGTTCAAAAGAGATGTTTCAAACTTTTGAATACCAGAACAACTTAGAAATAACTTAATTAGATTGGAACAGTTTATCCAAAGTCAAAGTAGCTATTTTGAATATGAAAATGTTTATATGACTTTTTTAAAAAGATGTTTCCAGTCTAATCTACAGCCAGAGAATTTCCTAATGATTTCCTCTTTATGTTCTAATCAGATTAGGTCATGCTTATTTTTTTTAAGTTTAGTCATGTTGTTAAGGTACTGTCATCATTTTGATTAAAAGCAGAAAGATAATGAAGAAAATGAATTACAAAAATTAGGAAAGGAGTAGAAAATATAGCCATACATTCATGGTGAATTTTTTCAGAGTATTTGAAAAATGAGGCTCTCACTTATAAGAGTTAGTTCTTTGGGATAATTTGGAAAATTAAGTTTAATAATTATTTCCTATTTCTCAAAACTTCTGAATGTATTCACCACCAGATTTGTTCCCGTTTTACCTTCATCAGAAGACTTTCCCTGAAGTTGTTCATGAGTACATGGTCTTTCTTCCTATTCTCATTAATCTTATCAATTAGTTGCTGTGTTCTTTCCTGAAGACTTTCAATAGTTGAATCTAGGGCTATAAAGTAATTTGAGGCCTTGCTATCTGGCCTTCCTCCGCTTACATTTGCATTGGGAAGAGGTGTTTTTGGAGAATCTTTCCTATATTTTAGAAAAATAAAAAATGAAATGTCTTACGGTATAAAATTAATAGTTTCTGTGCATAGGGATATGGTAGAACTGATTCTATCACAAAATTATTTCATAATGAAGTGTGCAAATTACAATAATTATGGAGTTTCTTGAATCTATATGCAATTCACATGCCAGATCTAATCCAAGAAAATTTGGTTTTACTACCATCACTTTACCATATTCAAACAATGGAAGTCAATGGATTTCAGAGAATAGTACTTCATATAATTTTCATGTTACTTCTTCAGGTTTTTTTATTAACAAAATATTTATACCAGAGGTGTCAAACTGGATTTCTTCGAGGGCTGGATCAGCATTGTCGGATCAGCTAAAACTGGGTACGGGGGGCGGGACGTGTGGCCCCCTGGCAGCCCATTTTAGGTTTGGATGGCCTCTAGTACTCTGGGCCCCGTTGTGGATGGCAAAGTGCTGCAGGAGGCCATCCAAGCCAAAAACGGGGACCCTGTTTTGGCTGCCAGAAGCACCACAGCCAGTCCTTTGCTATTTCCAGGCCAGCCCTGCAGGCCAGATTTAAGCAGCCTGCGGGCCAAATCCGGCCCACAGGCCTTGAATTTAACACTCCTGATCTATACTGCCCCAATACAGCAAATCAATTTTAAATGTCATAAATTATTTCTTTCCATTATCAATTTTGTTTACTTTCATCTGTTTTTCTACAGCCTATTTCTGTATATGTTTCCTTTGAATTAAGTAGAGCTACATTCCATCAGGCATAAATGTAGCTAATTTATTTGATTTTATATTGTCCAGTAGTTTTACGTAATCATATCCCATTAAAAAGGGGAAACATTTTAAGGACATTCTTGTCCTTACGATACAGAAAGAAAAACATGACCAATTCTCTCAATCCATAATTTTAAAAATTTTAACTTTCCATTCTAGAATGCTATTTTTATTTATGAAAATAACTCATTTGAGTCCTATGTTTGCTCTTTTATTCATCTTTCTAGCTTTATCCAAAAAACAGGGTACTATTTAGTCTTTATCTTATTTTTATTCACATAGCAAACGAGGCGGGGGGGGTAGACTGCAGCAGATCTTCATTTACTTAAATTGCCAGGAGGATTTGGAAAGACGTCTATCTTATAGAATGCTATTGCCCAAAGAAACAAAATTGCATAAAAATGGTTATTCCAACTGCATTCATGTATCATACTAATCCATAATATAGTCAGTTTGCAGCATAAATTGGTTATGTGAAACTAACCATTGCAAATTGTAAACCAGACTATGGTTTAGATTAGTGGTTCCCAAAGTGGGCGGTACCGCCCCCTGGGGGTGGTGGGATGCCTTAGGGGGGTTATAAGAGGCAAGGGGGCCGGCAGGGGGCACTAAGAGGCAGCAGGGGAGCGTTTGTGGCGCCGGCCCTGAAGGTTCACTCATTGACTGCAGCACTGCTCCGGAGCCGGCGCCTCCAATGCAGAAGCGGTGGCATGTTACGTGCTGCTGCGGCCGCATTCGATGTGCCGCCCCTTGCCGACTCTTAGCGCCCCTCTGCTGGCCCCCTTGGGGATGCTAAGAGGTGGCAGGGGGGCATTTGAGGCGCCAGCCAGCCCTGCAGGTTCACCCATTGAGGCGTCGGCTCCGGAGTGGTGCTACAGTCAATGGTGAACCTGAAGGGCCGGCGCCTTGAATGCCCCATGCTGCCTCTTAGCGTCCCCAAGGGGACCAGCAGAGTGGCGCTAAGAGGCAGCAGGGGAGGTGACGCGTCGAACGCGGCCGCGGTGGCACGTAACGTGCCACTGCTTCCACATTGGAGGTGCCGGCTTCGGAGCATTGCTAGTCAGTGGGTGAGCCTGCAGGGCTGGCCGGCGCCTTGAACGCCCCCCTGCCATCTCTTAGCACCCCTCTGCGTCCCCCTTGGGGACGCTAAGAAGCGGCAGGGGAGCGTTCGTGGTGCCGGTCCTGCAGGTTCACTCATTGACTGTAGTAATGCTCCGGAACCGGC
The DNA here is from genome assembly GCA_023653725.1 of Bungarus multicinctus. Taxonomy (NCBI): domain Eukaryota; kingdom Metazoa; phylum Chordata; class Lepidosauria; order Squamata; family Elapidae; genus Bungarus; species Bungarus multicinctus. The sequence continues at coordinate 163,535,664 of CM042834.1, forward strand.
GTCTCGAATGCGGCAGCACATTGGGAAAAGCCACCAGCACCGCTTTCCCAAAATGCCACCACTGTTGCATTCTGTCTGTCCGTCCATCCATCCAAAGGTCTGTCTGTTTGCCTGCCTGCCTTCCTGCCTATCTACCTGCCTGCCTGCCTGTCTCTCTGTCTCTCTCTCTCTCTCTATCTATCTATCCATCCATCCATCCATTCATGTTCGAAGCGCCGGCCCTGCAGGCACATTGGGAAAGTAGAGCAAAGCCAGTCTGAGAGGGAGGGAGGGAGAGAGAGAAAGAGAGAGAGACCTGATACATCAGATTGAATGAGGCCTAGTTTAGACTGAGGCCCTTTTCCACATTGAAACCTCTTTGGCTTCTATTAAAGGTTTTGTAGACGAAACCTGGTCAAGACTATCAGGAAGCTCCCACATTTTGTTGAGGCTTTAAACAGGATCCATTGGACCAGATCTCCATCCTAAAAATTACTTTTCCCCTATGTATTACAGTGCCAATTCTGAAGAAGGCAAGACCAAAATGTACTGGTAAATTACAAGGAGAACACACACATACACATCCCCTTCTAACCCTGCTGGAACAGGTGATTGGACTAGAATAGATATCTCATTATCTTTCTCCTCCCTCTCTCCCTCCTTTATTTCTTTTTCTTTCTGTCCCTTTCATCCCCCCTTCTTTGTCCCTTTTTCTTTCTTTCCCTTTCTCTTTCTTTTCTTCCTCTCTCTCTCTCTCTCTCTCTTTTCTCTCTTTCCCTCTCTCAGGCTCACCCCTTTAGATCAGGGGTCACCAAACTTTGGGACCTCAGGGACCACCAAACTCATAATTTTAAATCCCGGAGACCACTAATATGAATTTTGCCTGATGGAGGCTTTCTGGTGTTGGTGGGAGAAAGAGAGAGAGATCTGCTCCAACCTCTCTCTCTGCCTCTCTCTCACATGCACACAGGCAGGGGTGGGATTTAGACCCCTGATCTAAAGCTGTCAAAACTTCAAAAACAGGTCAAGTAGCTCTGGGGAGGCCAGCCATAAATTAGAACACTTGCTAAACAACTGGCCATTAAGTGAGGACTACTTGTATTTGGTTTGCCAGTCACCTGGCCACGCCCACCCAGTCACATGATCAACAAGCCATGCCCACCCAGTCACATGACCAGCAAGCCACACCCTCAAATTAGGCCACGCCTACAGAAATTTGAATCCCACCCCTGGGGGGGAGGGCCCCGAGGATGAGTTTGTAGCACCAAGGAGGCAGTGGACCAAAAAAGTTTGGGAACCACTGGTTTAGATTGTTATTCAAACAACACATTAACATATTAACAAGATCAATATAAGACAGTAAGCACATCATCTCTAAAATGTCATTTTAGTTTCATTGGGTACAAACTTGCATCATCAATGATACTTTATGTGGTTGTAACTACTATTACTATTACATTATTTCCTCATAGATGCAAGATTGTAGATTTGGGTAAATGTTATGCTAAAAATCAACCTCTTTTGGGGGAAAATCCGTTCATAGATAGTATGGGTCATGATACCCATTTTGGATTCACATTTGACTTGGAAAATTTTAAAGTTTCACAATACTTTTAAAAATCATACCTTAATGGATTATCACTTAATTCATTTCTTTCTGAATTAGTGAAGAATAGACTGTTTGCTTTATCTTGTTCTTGCTCTGACTCTTGGAATTGAAATTCTTCAGTAGACATAATAGCCTTTAAGGATGAAGAAAAGTTATGTCATCAGAAGGCAGTTAATCCTGCTATTGTATCAATTATCTGCGAAAGCTAAAAATAATTGATAAAATTTTATATAATCCATTTAATGTAGTTTAAATATAACCAGATTTCAAATACATTGAACACAATTCAATGGTTTCTGGACACATGCTGAGCTTTACTTAATAGAAAATCCATTTCATATGAAAGGATTTTCTATAATTGTGATACTTTTCATTACTCTCTGAGAAACTCAGTATTTTAATAGCAGTCATCTTTATTTCTATGACAAGGTTTCCACATGTGCATTTGCCAAAATCCATTCACCCATCCATAGACACAAAGGGCTGCTCTTAGAATTGCTGAAATTGACAAAATGAGCAGATAAGATTATAAATTCTCAAATTGATTTCCAATGACCAATTTGTAGCAATAAGTCTCCATCATTTTTCTAAAGACATCAGATCCTGTATATTCCCGTGTTGTAATAAGAAACAAAACAGAGGTCTGTGAATGGATGCCAATGTAAGGGAAAGTTATGCTGAGAGGCAAATAGTAGCCTCCAGATTTGCTTCTTCATAATTTGAAAATAACAACATAAAGTATCCTAGTGAATAGCTAGTGGGATGGAATTGATAGATCTTAAAACTCAAAAGCATGGGAAATATCTATTTAAACACTTCCTCAGTCATCAAACTGGGCAACCACTAACTTTCAGATTACCGTTAAGCAGTATAAAATACTGTTCTCCATATTCTTAAAGATATCATGTCTTTAAAAAAAACACATTTCCTATTTTCTACTTGGAGTACTAATGCAGGAAGTCCTCATTTAGTGACTGCCTTGTTTAGCAACCATTCACAATTATGGCAGTGATGAAAAAATAGCTTTACAACCAATCCTTGCATTTTTGACCTTTACAAGTCTGTAAAGCAAAGGAAAGCTGAAGTAAGATTATAAGCACAGTGACAGTTCCACTTGGCAACTGCTTTGCTTAATTACTGTATTGCCAGCTCCAACTGTAGTCACTAAGTGAGAACTATCTGTAAATTCTGAAGAATATGTCACAAATTCATATTTTATAAATAGCTTTGTGTGTGTGTGTGTGTATTTGCACGTGCATGTGTGCGCTTTCTGAGATGTAATTCTTGGCAATTGCCTGGACTGGTCGCTGTAGTTTTCTTGCCAAGATTTTTCACAAGGGCAAATCGTTCCTCTTTCCTAAGGCTGAGAGAGAGAGTGACTGGCCTAAGGTCAGCCAGCTGATTTTATGTCTCATGCAGGATTAGAACTCAAGGCCTCCTGATTCGAGCCTGATGCCTTCAATCACTACACCAAACTGGCTCTAATGAACAGCTTTACCATAAGGGTTAAAATTAAAAATAAAATAAAATAAAGTAACATAAAATTCAGATAGACTCTGAAGAGGAGAGAGTTCCACAGAAAAATGATCTTGTTCAATTTCTATCTCTCCTTCCATCTGTGTGTGTGTGTGTGTGTGTGTCATATTTTTGTGTGTGTGTGTGTGCGTGTGAGATACATTTATGTTGGAGGAAAAGTTATGGTTTACCTTCTTTGACTTTCTGCCCTGTTTGGAATAAGGTCAAACGGATTCTGCCCTGAGGAGAAATTCTTCTCCCCTCACAATATTTGCAGATGTGGGAGGAGCCTGTGAGTTTAAAGAAATCAAACATCCTCTAAGAAGGAGGCTTCCATAAGCCTTCCTCAAGCTTAGTGTATCAAGCTAAGCCTTTTGTGTCCATCAGCCTCCCTCAACCTCATGTCCCCCAGACATCCTAGACTCCAATGCCTATGTTCCCCAGCCAGTACTTCTGTGGGAAGATAGATAGGTGTTTGAATCCAACACCTCTTGAGAGGAGATCCTTGGAAAGGTTGGCACATGTTTTATTTTGAGAAACAGACTTTGGTCTGCCTCAAGCAGGCAGGTTGCCTCAATGGCGCAGTGGGTTAGAGTGCAGTACTGCAAGCTACTTCTGCTTTAGCCAGCAGCCTGCAATTTGGTAGTTCAAATCCCACCAGGCTCAAGGTTGACTCAGTCTTCCATCCTTCCAAGGTGGGTAAAATGAGGATCCAGATTGTTGGCAATATGCCAACTCTGACAACCGCTTAGAAAGGGCTGTAAAGCACTATAAAGCAATATATAAGTCTAAGTGCTATTGGTATTGCTATTATGAACCTCAGAGAAAGCTGTTAACTGATAGCTCTTTTCCCAACTATGATATGTTTTAATGAAAGGTCAACGTTTGTAAGCTAAATTCACTTTATCCGATCAAATGGAATTTTAAAAGCATATGCCTTTTTAATAATATGTGTTATAGCAGCTGAAAAAGAGGCTGCCAGACTCCTAATTACTTGCTACCAGCAAGACCCCAGGCTAGAAACCAGGAGAAAGAATTCTGGTTCTCCTTGAAGCATGAAACTAGGTGGGTGACCTTGGGGCAGTTTCTCTCAGCCCTGGAAAAAAGAAGACAATAGCAAACCATTTTTGAAAAACTTTGTAAAAAATATTCCACATGGACTAACCCAGGCAGTTGTCTTTTTTCAAGGCATAGGAACAAATGCTGATTAGAGAATCCCTACATCAAAATATTGTAGCTCAGGATTGAACTTGGTGCTCTCTATGCCCTGATGATGTTACCTAGTTTGGTAATGAAACATCTGCAAGAAAACAACCAAGGTCAGGGAGCACTAAGGCCTCAAGAGATACCCCTAGATGGCAGCAAAGAGAGACAGAAAACTACCTGTATGTCTGTGCTACTGGTATCATCTGGTTGTCCTTTGGAATTTTGTAATCCAATTCTGATGCTGAGGCAACTTCCTGGTACTGCTTCTTCCCACTTGTTCAAGAGAGCCTCCTGAGCTACTTCTGTTGCTATCCTTTCTCCCTAGACTGATTTGTGTGTGTAGTCTCTGGCCATCAGAACAAATCTGTTTTCTCGTATCTAGTCACCAGCTCTTCAACTGTTGAGTAACTTTGGGGTGGGGAGCTGTCTGCCTTGGGACCCAGACTTTGAGCTTCTTCATTTCAAAAGTACTTGGCATAATCAACCTTGGGCAGATTGCTAAACAGACAATGGTTTATATGGAAAACTGGAAAGAATGTGGTTTTAAGGCTCTTGTGAATTTAACCTTGCTGCCAGCCTGTAAGCAGACCTCATCCCTGAATGAGATACAGCTGTCAGGCAAATTGTCAAGTTAGCTCCTTATTTTGTTGGAGAAAGTCCAGTTCTTTTAAAAGAAAAGGGCAGAGTTTCACAGAATAGCTGGTAAGAGGTAGACGTCTATTCCCCATTAGTCCCCTGATTAGTACTTGAATTTCCAAAGATGCTAGAGAAGCAGGAATTTATGCTCCCCCCAAAATGCCTATTTCTCTAGAAATAGAAAATATCTAACCAATAATTTATGCTATATTTTAAAATTCTAGTTTGCTATATTGTGCTATCCCACATTCTTTATTCTCAGTACATGTTAGGAAATCAGGTGTAAATCCAATTTTTATCCATAAGAGGCTGAAGATGTAAAATTAAGGTAAAATAATTTCCTGTGATCTCTAATCTGCAACCTGTAATATCTTTTTAGAGATACTGGCAGGGAGCCCTTCATTTGTAGTAAATTATTGCTGTCTTGTGAGCTATAGAACACTGTACTTTCTTAAGGTTTTTCTTTCTTTTTTTTACTAATTGGTCACCTATATGTTTCTGTGATCTGAGCTGCAAGATTACAGGGAAGGAAGAGGGAAGGAAGGGCAAAACTATCAATATTTAAAGTTGACATATGAAGCAATTAAATAAGAGGCGATAATAATCTATAGTAACACATTTAATTTGGAAAGAGAAAGATTGGATTCTGTAAGATAAAGCAAGGAGATTATAGAACGGCAAGAGAAACAAAGTTTAAAAAGTGATTATCTTCTTTGTCAATTCTGCCGTCTTTGGATCCTCCCATCAATAGCCCGCGGGGGAGTGGGGAGGAAGCGAAGGACCAAATGGGTGATAAACACGTATTAGGCTAGTGCTAGGAAATTGGGAGGGGGTAGGGGAAGACTAGAGATGCTTTGATCCAGTTCATGTCAGTCTTCAAGAATACCAAGAGGCCAGAGATGCTTGGGAATGGACTGCTGATTGCTCCAAAAACTGAACATTCTCAAAACAGCTAGGCGTCTACCCATTGACTGGTCAAGGTGAGAAGATCAGATTGAAGGGAGAAGCCTATCTGCTTTTGTACAAGAATTTTAGTTCTAGCCTGATTTTACTACAGCCAGCATCTTCTAGTAAAAGAATATCACCTCACCCAAATGAAGTCCAGGGTCTTTCTTTCTTTCCTAAGGTATCAGGTATAAAGTATAAGGATTGGAGGGGAATCGGAATCCCATAGCTACTCGGCCTCTCAGGCCAGTCTCCTTCCCTCGAGGGCTGGATGTTGTGGGTTTCCTCCCTGATGGGTGGTCTAGCTTTCTGGCAGGGGTCTTCAAACAGCATTCTGCTGCACGGTGTCCCTCCTTTCCACACTTAAAGCAACCAGACATTCTTGGAGTCATGGTGGATTGGAGTTTGAAAACTTCCCGTTTCCCCTGGGGTGGGGATCTTTTCCAAAACTTGCCAGTGCGGTACCGGTTTCGAGTCATGTCTATCTCCGCCTCCTCTGCCATCACGTGCAGGAGGTTTGGGGCCCCACAGGCCAGGCAGGCAGCGTATAGGTCGTCATTTAGTCCATCTTTGAACCAACAGACTAGGATATCCTCTGGCCAGTCTACCTGGCCAGCCAGGTCAAGAAATTCTTCAGTGTATTCCACTACCTGGCAACGGCCTTGTTTTACGACTCTAATGTGGTCGCGGGCTTTTCTATTGGCGAGGAGGTCCTCGAAGCGGTGGCCTAAAGCCATCATGAAGCGATCGAGGTTCCTTAATTCTGGGGCATTGACATTGTAGAGTGTCACCATCCATCTGGCTGCTTCCCCTTCAAGGGCCAGGGTGACGACTTGTACTCAGGACCCCTGGGTTGGGAAATCCCACCCCTATTCTTGCATGTAGGTGAGCACTTGCGCCAGGAAAAATCCCAGTTTCCGGGGGTCTCCATCGAATTTTACCCCCAAGGGCGGGATCTTCCTCTGCAGTTGTATGTCTCTGGGATGGCCAGGGTTAATCCCCTGATCCGGGGCGTTTAAGGGTCGGGTACCTGATATGGCTGCTGATTCTTTGGCTTGTTCCTCTGCCTGCTCAATCTCTGCTGGATCCGGGGTGGCAGCTCGAGTTCTCTCATTTTCTGGTTCCTTCGCTCTCCTGCACTGTCATCCTGGTGCATCCCTCATCTCGAGGTTCTCCAGAGCTTCCCTCACGAGGTGATTTATGTACCGTCTCCTTCAGTCATTGGCCGGTGGCTTCTCGACCCATTCTTTCTGATTTGATAGGGCCTCCAGCTTCAATTTCCACCCGGGTTTATGATTACTCCGGGTGAGGGTTACTCCTCTGGTTCTTCTATCCCAGCTGTCCCTTTTTCCTACACCTATAGACCACCGGGGCTTGGTGGAGTTTTCGCAGGCAGCTTCGCTGTCTTCGATGGGGTGCACCAAGTCAGTATCTGGCTGGGTAAGTGTTGACGTTTCTCCCCAGCATTCGGCTCCCCCTTGCTCCTTGCTGTATTCAGACATTTTTCTTCTTTTGCAGGGTCCCCTCGGTAGAGTGAAAGGTTGTTGTTTTTTTCTTTAAAAAAAATTCCTCTCTGGGCTGACCTCTATTGCAGACACTGCTTTTTGTCAGACTACAGAACTTTTTCCATTCAATTAACAAGAATGAACTTCTGAAACCAAACGTATCAAAAGGAATCCTTTATTGAGATGAGACAATTCATGTAGGAATTCAAAGCAGCGTCTGAGGTCCCTCAGGCATACAGGGATAGATAAGGGAGTTTAGAACCCCTCCCCTTATCTTGATGTGTATTTAATGAAACAAAAGCCAGTATGTTAATTCCCCTCCCACCCCTTCTGTAGGAACAATCTTTCCCACAGTTTCCCAGGATATACCTAATTTCCCCCCACCCCCTTTTTAGAACGAACTTTTTCCAGAGATTCCCCAGACACATCTCACTGTGGAATTTTTATGATCTTCTCATCTCCTGGCTGCGACTCGCGGAGTTGATAGGTTCTGGCCATCTGGCTTTTCTCCCTCCATTGTATCATGTGTGGATTATACAAATTCGATATAAGGTTAAATATATTCAGGTTACATCAAGAAAGGATTTCTTTATCAGTCTTCCCCCCCACCCGCCCCTTCTTCCACTGAAGAAATGACAGGTACACAGATCTGACATCGAGGCAGGTCTGACATTTTGAGCTCTGGAGAAATAAGCAGAGACAATGTTTTGAACTGCAAAAAGAGAGGGAAAAGAAAGGAATCATGTCTTTGTTACTTCATCAGAGTTCTGGTTCTTGAAAGTCAGTGTTAGATGGATCTCCAACAGTCAGAAAGCAGGGAGGATAGAGGGTTCCTATCAACATTGTTTTGCTCATGCTTTTTGAATTATTAAAATCACGGAGCTGGAGACAAGATAAAATAGTGCTTTCTTTGCCTAATTCTGGATGCAGCTATTCAGAATCAGATGTGTTTGGGTAGACTCAGTAAGGCTGTGTTTCTAATCTAAGAAGGCAATATACTGGAAACTCTTGAGTCATTTGCAACATTGTAGGACCAAGCAACCTTCTAGGAGTTGTTCTCCTAGTCTAACTCAATGAATGAATGAATGAATGAATGAATGAATGAATGAATGAATGAATGAATGAATGAATGAGACAAGCAGCTGCCTGCATGAAGATCACATTAGCTGGACTCAAGTTTAATTTCAGAGGTGAGGAAAAATTCTGGGTTCAAAAATATGAGAGGTTTTCTCCAGATATGGTATTCAGGAGGTTCTGACCAGTTCTAGAGAACTGGTAGCAGAAATTTTGAGTAGTTTGGAGAATCGGTAGCAGAAATTTTGAGTAGTTCGGAGAACCGGCAAATATCACCTCTGACTGGTCCTACCCCCAACTATTCTCTGCCTCCCAAATCCCAGTTGATCAGCTGGGTCTTCTTTCATTGCCCTTCCCAGCAGAACAGAGCTGGAAATCAGGTCAGTGGGGAGGGAATGGGATTTTGCAGTATCCTTCCCCTGCCACTCCCACCAAGCCACACCACGCCCACCAAGCCACACTGATAGAACCGGTAGTAAAATATTTTAAATCTCACCACTGGTTTTCTCCAAGATAAGCAAAATGTTGGCAAGTGAGGAGAATAGCTCAAGTCTGGGCAGTTCTTCTGTATGATTTCAGCTATGGGAGAAGATTAAAAAAAGATAAGAGGAGAACATGGGCTGGCAAAACAAGAGAGGTAGGGTTTCCTTTTTATAAAATATTAATAAAACAGGTAATCCTATTTTGAAAAAAATAAGTAGAAAGCAGAAAAAGGGGGGGGGACACAATAATAGAAGAAAGGGGGAAGAGGCCTAGGATGGATTAATGGCCTTTGTTCCTAGCCTGAACAGCAAGAGGTATTTGATGATCCTAAAGATTTACCGGACTCTTTTATTAGGAAAAGTTTAAAGTAATACCTGATAAGTCTTGACAAATGTATACCTATTGCTTTGACTAATAAAAAGAATGACTTGGCTCTGACAATATTATCTTATGCAGATAGCATCTTGCTACACTACCGTTTGTTTTGCCACAGCTCAGCAAACAGCAAAGTACAAGAAAATCTTAGCCTGCAAGATAATCCTTGGGTGCTTTTTAATATAATTTTCCCTATGACTATCATTAAGTGTTGTACATTATGATTCTTGATTCTTAACGAATGTTCCTTCTTTATGTATACTGAGAGTATTTACACCAAGACAAATTCCTTGTGTGTCCAATCACACTTGGCCAATAAAGTATTCTATTCTATTCTATTCTATTCTATTCTATTCTATTCTCTGTTATTACTAGATTGGGGGCAGAGTTCCTAGAAAGACTTCAGTTCCTTCAATGCAGGGGTCCTTGATCCAACTAACTAGACATTCCTGTAAGGTTTTTTCTAGTGCATAAGAACACCAATTTTGATCGGAAACATGAATTGTGAATTGCAGTTAGCATTTATAACTTTTTGTCTTACTTGTAGCATTAAGTTTGCACAATAAATAAATAATAATATGTGCCTTACTAATGCAGTCTTGAGCTTTCCTTTTCCAATTGGACCCACAATACTTGCTGATGTCATCGCTCCATCTTGTTTCAGGTCTCTTTTATGGACACTTTTTATTAAGTATCTATTCTATGACAACACACACACACACACACACACACGTTATAAATGATGAAGTCATGTCTGACCCCATGGACGTTCCTCCAGGCCTTCCTGACTTCTACACACACACACACACTCATATTCACACACACACTCACACACAGACGGAGGTGGCTGGATGGAGTCACGAAACAGTTGATGTGCATTTAATGGGATGGTAGAGGACAGGAAGGCCTGGAGGAACGTTGTCCACGAGGTCAGACACAACTTCGCAACTTACAACAACAGCATACACAAACACACACACGTGTGTGTATTTACACAAACATTTTCTACATTGGAAGTGCAATTAAATGGTGGAGCAAACCATATTATTTATTTATTTGTCAAGCAATTATAAGGTAACAGATATAAGTATAAACATAGTTATGAATACATGAAATAGGTACATATAAGAAAAATAAAAGAAACAATAGGACAGGGATGGTAGGCATGTTGGTGCGCTTATGCACGCCCCCTACAGACCTCTTAGGAAAGGGGTGAGGTCAATAGTAGACAGTCTAAGGTTAAAGTTTTTGGGGTCTGGGGAAGAAACCACAGAGTCAGGTAGAGTATTCCAGACATTTACCACTCTGTTACCTAAGTCATATTTCCTGCAATCAAGTTAGGTGCGGTTTACCTTGAGTTTGTATTTGTTGTGTGCTCTTGTATTGTTATGGTTGAAGCTGAAGTATTCATTGACAGGTAGGACATTGCAATGTATTATTTTATATACTATACTTAGATCGGACTGAAGGCGGGCATAGTTCTAGGTTGTCTAGGTCTAGAATTTCAAGTCTGATGGCATAAGGTATTCTACAACAAGTAGAGTAGTGGAGAACTCTTCTTGTGAAATATTTCTGGACTTTCTCAACTGTATTAATATCAGATACATAATACGGGTTCCAGACTGATGAACTGTATACAAGTATTTGTCTAGCAAATGTTTTGTATGCTCTTGTTAGTAGTGTGATATTACCAGAGAAAAAGCTACGTAGGATTAGGTTAACAACTCTTAATGCCTTCTTGGCTATGTAGTTACAGTGGGCTATAGCACTTAGGTCATTAGAGATGAGATACAAAAATTTATGCCACCAGATTAAAAACTGAATGCACCAATTATCACATTAAACAAGAAGAAAACCTTCTACGCACCAATTCCACCCATGCTTTCTACAATTTTATAAGCAACAAACTAAAAGACTCAAGGTCCATCCCACCCTTGAAAGGACCTAATGGTAAAGACTGCAACGACGACACTATTAAAGCCAATCTCTTTAATACATTCTTTGGCTCAGTATTTGTAAACAGCAATGGATCATGCCCAGTATTTCCTAGTCGAACCACAGACAACTACAATGATCTAATACATATCAATTTTACAGAAGACAATGTTGAAAAAGCACTGTTCAATCTAAAACCATCTCTATCTATTGGACCGGATGGAATATGTGCCTACTTCTTAAGAAAGCTATCCACTGCCATAGCCAAACCTCTAAGCAAAATATTTGAAAAATATTTCAGGACCAGCTCCTTGCCAAAACTATGGTCACAAGCCACAGTCATCCCCATCTTCAAAAAGGGAGACCCCAGCCTAGTTGAAAATTACAGACCAATCTCTTTATGCTGCGTCACCTGTAAAGTCATGGAATCAATTATTAACCAATCCATCATCCTCCACTTAGAAACAAACAATCTACTCTCTAATAAACAATTTGGTTTCAGGAGAAAAACTATCATGTAATCTGCAACTCTTACACTGCAAAAACATATGGACTACAGAACTCGATCAGGGCAAAGCAATAGATGCAATCTACATAGACTTCTGTAAAGCCTTTGATTCAGTGGTACACGACAAACTACTCCTAAAACTTAAATCTTACGGTATCTCTGGACACCTGCATAACTGGATAGAAGCATTCCTGTCAAACAGACAACAAATGGTCAAAATTGGGAGCATCCTATCAAATTCTGTACTTGTGAATAGTGGTGTCCCCCAAGGCAGTGTTTTAGGACCAACTCTTTTCATACTCTACATAAATTATCTCTGTGATCATATCAAGAGCAACTGCATTCTCTTCGCTGATGATGTAAAGCTATTCAACACCACAGACAATACTGCTATCCTTCAAAAAGACCTTGACTATGTATCAGAATGGTCAAACAAATGGCAACTTCAAATCTCAACAAATAAATGCTCTGACCTACATATTGGAAAAAAAAAAAAAACAGAAAATAAAATACAGGCTGAATAGGTCAAGACCTTATTGATGATCCAAACCCTGTCAAGGATCTTGGACTACTAATCTCAAGTGACTTAAGTGCTAGAGCCCACTGTAACTACATAGCTGTTAACCTAATCTTATGTAGCTTTTTCTCTGGTAACATTACACTAATAACTAGAGCATACAAAACATTTGCTAGACCAATACTCGAATACAGATCATCAGTCTGGAACCCACATTACGTATCTGATATTAACACTGTTGAGAAAGTCCAAAAATATTTCACAAGAAGAGTTCTCCACTCCTCTACTCATTGCAGAATACCATATGCCACCAGACTCAAAATTGTAGACCTAGAAAATCTAGAACTACGCCGCCTTTGGTCCGATCTAAGTATAGTATATAAAATCATACATTGCAATGTCCTACCTGTCAATGAATACTTCAGCTTCAACCATAACAACACTAGAGCAAACAATAGATACAAACTCAAGGTTAATTGCACCAAACTTGATTGCAGGAAATACGACTTCAAGCAACAGAGTGATCAATGTCTGGAATACTTTATCTGACTCTGTGGTTTTTTTCCCCATATGTCAGGTCCTTAGAAGACAGGTGGCCCAAGTTTCCAAAAAGATAAGGCATGTAATCCCAAAATGGGCGATCCAGGAGCTTCTTGGAGAGGATGTTTGGGGATGTTTGGGGTGTGTGTGGAATGCTGATATCCATTGGACCTTTCTTCTCTGTTATCTTTTAGTTTAACAGCCCGAGCGAGTCAATTGCTGTAATTTCTCATCTAAGACTGTACTAGGGGTTGTTTTCGAGAGCTAAACTAGATCCTCCGAATAGGGAACTTTTCAGTGACATCACCAAGTAGGTGGAGCTTTTCCTCCGGGTTTCCCCGGCGTGTCTTCTGCCAGATTTTCAGATGGAGGTAGATGAGCTAAGCCTACCGTTTCTTAATCTCTCGGGCTGCTTTGGCAGAGCCCCAGGAGCCACAGCGACAGACTAGCCTGACTTCTATCGGGTGACAGCGCTTTGCCGCTTTCTAACTGCTGCAGCTGCAAAACTTGGAGACCGGTCGAGCACCTTCGAGGCGGGGAAATCCCGCCACTCAGGTGAGATTTGGGAAGGGGAGGGAGGAGAGACATTTCATAACCGTGCAGCCTGCGAATACAAATTTTGAGCCATGGGCATCAAGTTAGAATTATGGTAGGGTGTTCAGATTTTTCCAGACCTGCCTTCAAGTTACGCACAACTATTATTGGGAGGACCGGCGTTGCGTCTGCTCGCTGGTGGGAACGGGCCCCCAACGACAGTAGAACCCGTTGGCTGTTCTGGCTTGGTGAATGTTTTCGAAGAGCTTTTTGGATCTCTGAACGAAACTTTTTCTGCCCGTGTACTGACAGAGGTAAACCAAAGCTGATCACTAAGGATTATTCATTTAGAAGGGTCAGATCTGGAACACCAGTTGTGTTGGCGTGTTTAAACCATAACTGCATGAGGACAAAAACAACCAGAGAAAAGGGCAGCTATTTTAAGGTTTGTAAATCTTAATACGCTTGGAGGCTTAGGAGAAAAGGAATGGGATTCCACAAAGCCCTTGCTCTTTCCTCAGCAGCCTTACTGACATTAACTAAGAAAGCCGAGATAGTATTTTTCAGCAAACGAGAGTGTTTTCGATAAATAGGCACCTTGTGAGGAAACAGGAACATTTGCTGAAAGGACACGAAGCACAATGTAATATTTGTAATAAAAAAGGAGCAAAATGCATCACTAACACGGGTTGTGGATATATAGATAACATAAGGACACTAAAACCTTTTAGCATTAGGTCACTCACCAAATATTTTTGTGGTGCTTTCCTTAATCTATAGAATGAAACCCACCACCTTGTCCCCATGTTAAGGGGAAATAAACCTTCTTGTTTGACAATGGCAACAACCTGCAAAATATAATTGTTTTGGAATAAACTTTAATTCTTGGCAAAGCCTACAAAATTCAACTCTACTAGAAACTGCAGGCTCAATCATTGGCAATAAGCCAACTCTGTCTATATCGTAAAAGTTTATAAGCAGACCCAGAGCATTTTCCTCATTATTAAATTATTTTAGAGAATTCATACATATTGGGGATTAAGAAAAAGGGCCTCTAAGTCAGGATATTTCCAGATGGATCAAAGTGATAACTGTTTAGGGAATTAAGATCTAAAATGAACGAACAGGCTCAGTCAGGCTCAGTTAGACTAGAGCCTGACTAGAGTATAAAATAATTACTTGTTCATTAACAGTGGCCTGTTATATAAATAACAAATTCAAATGGCAGGATAAATGTAATGAAGTGGATACAAGTTCATGGAAGAATATATACTTGCTGTTTTTTAAAGTGCAATAGGGCTTGGCAATTAATTATACCAGAGTGAAAGGATTTGGATATCATTTTTGCAGGTGCCTAAGGACAGCAAATAATTTATAGTATTAAGCATAAGGAAAAAAAGTATTATCTTATATGTAATTGTAAATTGCCCAGAAAAGGTAATAAGTAAACAAAAATAACACAATTTTCTGAAATGGGAGCTTCAACTAGATTCCTGATAACTTGTGTGCTGATCTTTAAACTCCCTTAATTCCACATCAAAACAGCTATTCTGCTTATGGATTATATGAGCTAAAATACTGAATTTCAAGAGGCCAATTGGGCTGAAACAGATTGCTGTAGCAAACCATGCTATTCCCCCACCACCCCATAAATTGAATTTCATATTAACCCCTCTGCACCAATCTATATTTTCATTGTTTTGATGTAGGACACCTGATTGTTCAGGTCCTCTAGTTGCCTGCTTTCTCCCTCTGCTTTCCCATGGCAAGTAATCTGTAGAGCACACTTATAAGGGGATGTTGGATGAAGACTTTGGGGAAACAGATATTCCCCAGTTTAACTTCCAGTTTAGAAGGCATTTATTTCATTGGGGGTAGAGGATAGACAGTAGATAACCCTGGGTAATCCCGTAGAGACTCATTGTCATACTCCTGTGGGAGAAGAACTGTGCTGTTCTATGGTACTCAAAAATTAGGCATTTGGTAGCAAAAATTGAAATAAACTTTATTTAAAAGTATTAGTTTTTATTAGGCAACATTATCAACAATTGTAATTTTATGGAGAACACTAAATTAGGAAATTCAGATTGCAAGTGTGCATAGAACACTAAAGACTAGTAATGGCTGCCGATTGTTAACCAAATTAAATCAATCTAATTTTGAAGTGTGCCAAATACAGCAAACCATAAATTATCCCAAATGAATTTACAGAACACCCTAGGCAATCATGCCATTTGCAGAGTACTGACAGAACTGATGTTGAAGACGAACCAGATAAATGCAACAGATTTTATTAAATTTACATCTTCCTTTTGGTATGTACATGATAAATAACTGGTGGGTACTCTACCACTTAGTTTTCCTGCCACCTACTCAAAATTGCTTTATTAAAGGGTGCATACATGTCCCCCAAATATTAGAATATTAAAGAGAATTAATGAGCTTGAACTTAACACAAAATGGTTGAGTTAAATCTTTATTAGTTCTTACAGATTGTCAAATGAAGAAAAATAGCAGGCTATAATTTCTACAGTATTTGTTTTTGTAACTTTAAGACTGCCTATAGGTCCTGTTTGAATCTAAAGACATTCATAAAAATAAAGATTACGCCAGATACTTTGTTAAATATTGATGACATATAGAGCATTTGAAGTAGAGTATATATAGCATGAAGCAACAAATTTGACTTTTTGTAGCAGGATTTTGCACTGCTTTATCCATCCGATTCTGGTCACCAAATACAAAAAGAGATATTGAGATCCTAGAAAGAGTGCAGAGAAGAGCAACGAAGATTATACAGCAAGGGTCTTCAAACTTGGCAAGTTTATGACTTGTGGATTTCAACTCCCAGAATTCCTGAGCTAACATGGCTGGAGGAAGAATTCTGGGAGTTGAAGTCCACAAGTCTTAAAGCTGTCAAGTTTGAAGACCCCTATTATACAGGATCTGGAGGCTAAACCATATGATGAATAGACTAACAAAGAGAAGAACTAAGGATGACATCATAGTGGCATTCCCAAACAACCTTTTAATGAAAATATCCTGAACACATGGTTAGAAATCCAAATGATCTCATCAGCCCCAAATTTCTGATGTGGGGAAACGATTTGACAATTCATGGTCTATATCAAGCTACTAATAACCATGCATTATCTATATACTAACCAAAACATATTCCTTCTTGCTTAGGTTTCAGATCCTCAAAGGCTGTGCAGTCTCCCTTTCACAAGCAGCCAGACTCAACATTGCCAGAGTATGGAAGTTGCCTCACAGATACAGCTAACAAACATCAGCATCTCAAACCATACAGAGATCATGTCCCTTCTGTCTCAGTATTCCTCTTCCTCTGATGAGCAGCCCCTTTACAGTGACTACCAGCCCCCACCTCTTGATTTCATCCCTGTGCCCAAGGCTGTGCTCTATATGTTCATGGCTGCCATGGTGATAGTGAGTGTGGCCTATGCTATCGTTGGTCATTTAATCAAGGACCTGGCTCATGACCTAGCAGGTAAGGGCAATGTTGCTGAGGCAAACGCTTTTAAGATGTACAGCTTTTAAATGCAAGTTCTATGGCAAAAAGCTAAGTTCATTGCAACTATATAAACTATAGGTAGTGCTTGACCTACAAGAATTGCAACCAGAATTTACTAAGTGACGCAATTGTTTATCACAACATGATGATGTGACTACATTGCTTAGTAATGGGTATCACTGCACTTCCCAATATTGTTGTTAACCATATTCCACAGTTGATAGCCAAGGACCTCTTCCAATCCAATCCATTTTGGACTTGGTCATCTCAACTCTAGATTCTTCCAAGAGATGGCTTCCTTTTCAACTCTCTCCCCCCCCCCCTCCCGTTTTGGCTACCCTGTAGTCTGCTTTCTGGAACAGCAAGCAGCCCCAGACCTACATGGTTCTAGGGCTGCTTGCCATGCTATGACTCTGGGGCTTCTTGGCATGCCATGGATTTGGGACTGCAAAAAACTGCTGAGCTGCAGGCCTGAGGCGTGCATAAGCGCACCAACATGCCTACCGTCCCTGTCCTATTGTTTCTTTTATTTTTCTTGTATGTACCCATTTCATGTATTCATAATTATGTATATACTTATACCTATTACCCTGTAAGTGATTGACAAATCAAACAAATTCTAAAAATTCTAAATTCTAAAAAAGACCCGAAGGGCTACTTGGTGTGCTACAGCTCAGTTGCAAGAAGCTATAACTTCGGGGTTCAGCACTACCTTAACTTACAACAGTTGCTGAACAAACGGGTTGAGGACTACTTGTCTTGTTTTTGAGTAAGGTACTGATTCTCATCATGGGCATAGGCAATATACCATGCCAGGCATCAAAGACAATCAGAGAATCTTAATTCTCTACTGGTTTTCTTTCAGTATATATTACCTATTATTTCAGGAATATATTTATAGGACTATAGAGATACATATTCTTAGAACTGAAATGGTGAGGAGCAGAAATTCTGTACTCCATAATCTTTTCTCTATCCTTGTACCATCTCAGTGTACAAAATGTTTCTCAGTATGGTCAGCTGGTGTTTAATATCTGAATTGGAAAATGCTTTAGACATTCTATAAGATTCTCTTAAGACTTGTTCTCCAAGAATTATGTGGATTACTGTGTTTCAACATATAGTTATATAATTTTCCCCCATATGTAACACATCCTGAGTGAGAATCTTTTCCCCTAATATATGCTTTTCATTACATCAGGAAAACTGGAAGTAGATCTGTACTCAGAACTATTGCAAAACTAAATGGATGCTCACATCACCTAAATCAGCTATAGTAGTGATCATAAATACTATATTTGGGGTAATTCTAGAATCATTTGTTTTATGCTGTTCTTCAATGTATATCAGTTTTGAATATGATTATAAATCTGCCTATCCTGTTTTTGCATTAATTTGCACTTTCAAATACAAAGAAATATATTTTACTATACTTGTATGGCAAATATACATTTAATATACATGTTAGTAGTATTTAAAGCCAGACATTGCATTGCAAAACTTGAAGTCTAAAACAAGGGAATACATTTTCAAGTGTGGATCAAAGAGTGTCCCCAGCATACCTATCACATCATATTACTAATTGTGGTTTCTTCTCCTCTTGCAGAAGTTGAAGTGCGTGAGATATATGCAAATTCATGCCATTTCTTAAGAGGTTAGCTTCAAATCCCATACTCAGCTATGGGGCGCAAAAAAAAGAAAACCACTACTCCCTTTAATTTACTCCTAACTTCTAAAAATAACACCATCAAAAAATTTATCCCAAGTCTTTGGGAAGGACTCATACATGGGTAAAAATACAAAATCCAGTGTAAACATCTAGTTGATTGTGTAATGAACCATAATAATAATTACTGCAAATTGTGTCATAAGTACTAAAATCTAGAAAAAGAGGCAATTTTCACAGTGTTTGATTTTAGTGTGGTCATAACAGATAATATCACACAAGCTTTATATTTCTGAGGTTTGTAGGTTATTTGAAAAAAATAACCAATGGCTCATATGTTTTGCTTTCAACACTGGAGGAAATTAGTTTTTGATAGTTGCTTCTCTTGCAGAATATTTCCAGCATTATCTGGAATTCCTGAACCTTCCCTTCCCCAGTGTCAGGCCTTTCCCTGACCTGGAAAAATGTAGCAAAGAAATCACTAGAATTCTTCTGTTAAGTGCTAGAACACTAAAACTCAGTTCATAACTACCAATGAATTACAACCATTAAACTTTTTACTACTGTAGAGCTTGGAATTTTAACTCAATTATCCTGACCCCTGCACTTTCAGATAACTTACATGCTATATTCAAGCATGAGGAATGACTATAACATGGAACTTGTAGAACAAAGATTTGCAAGGAATATTTCAGTCATGAAAGTCTGAAGCTATCACAGAAAGTTGTCTTATTTTATTATGATCAATCCAACTTTCCTTTAATACAGGAATTTACCTATAGCCTATCAATTACATGGTGTGGCTAGGTGTCATCTTTACTACTACTCAACAAAGATTAGGATAAAACACTCTCTCTGAGGCTGTTTGATATGCTCTTCAATTTCTCTTTCTAGACTGCCTGTTGGGGCCACAGCCAGAGGATCTAGACAAGGATGAACCAGAACCCTCAACTGTTTCACGTTTCCAGCCTTCACTTTTGACCAGAACTCCCACCTGCACATGTTCCCCGACCCAGGCTGAGGAAGTACACATAACCCTGGAAACAGCTCCACATATGACATCAGGACTACAAAGATGAAGACAAAATAGTCTTTATAAAACAAGGCTATGCCGAACAAGACTCCCAGAACTGAAAGGAAAAATCTCATCATAGCAAAAAGAGACAGGCTAAATAGGTGAATAAGCTATGGACTGCTTTGTTGTAGTGATTCCACCTTTTAACATCAGCCTAGAGATTGCCCTTCTGAAACTTTTTAAATGGTCATTAATTGGGGTATTTTAATTCATAATCAATGGTCACCAATCCTTAAGACAAGCAGCTGCTGCTTTTTTCCATTTCCATTGCTGGTTCA
Source organism: Bungarus multicinctus (assembly GCA_023653725.1). Classification (NCBI taxonomy): domain Eukaryota; kingdom Metazoa; phylum Chordata; class Lepidosauria; order Squamata; family Elapidae; genus Bungarus; species Bungarus multicinctus. The sequence goes on from CM042834.1 coordinate 163,555,576, forward strand.
GATTCCCATTGCACATTAGGATTCTTTCTTTTACTTGTAATTGTTAAAAAAAAACAAACCCAGAACTTTAGTGAAACAAATACACTTTACAGTAAATAACTTTACTGAAGGAAGGTATTGAGAGATCTTTTTTTTTTCATTCCAAAGACCTTGATGGCATGATGGCCCACTTGCCTTATAAGGAAATCAGATAATTGAAACTGCCCTTATTCATTTGAATTACCACATTCCAATTTTGTGTTGAAACATATTTAATGTGCGCATAAATACGACTGTGACTAGGAGAATCCATTCAATCTTGATCCAAGATGTTGCTAAATGAAGACTAGGACCGTCCCTATGGTCTTATTACTTTCCCTACAGCAGCAAGCAGAGTGGAATACAGAGGTCCAATCTGCTTACTGGCAAAGAGCAGTGGCAATAAATAAGGAGACTTGAAGAGACCACCAGGTTTCTAAGTCCTAGGCATCCAAGCGGCAAAGCGGGCTGTCATATACCATCTGCAGATTGACCTTGTGACCAACTAATTCCCGGATGTTATTGATGCCATACTTAATCATGGTGGGTCTGGAAGAGAACAGAGAAAAGTCTCATAAACAATTTGTTGGAAACAATTTAACTCTAAATGCTCACCGTTTCAAAACAGCAGACAACCTGAAGCAGTTGCTAACTACTCCCCCTCCCTGCAAAAGACAATAATGCACTGAATCACAATGGTAACTCAAGGTAAAGAACAAGCCACGCAAGGACAGTTAGAACAGAATCCACAATACATTGTCCATCTATCTCCCCCACACTCACTGGCGATCTATCATACCCCTACAAGGACCACCCATTGGACTGAAATCCTATGAACCAAGGCACTGATATAATCTAGCCTGATCTAAAAAACTATCTGATTATGTCTGAACAAATGAAATGGATGAATTTTGAAATGATTGTTACCATCCTTCCTATCCGGGAGATATTTAATTGTTCAAATGTTGACTTTAATGATTTCTTAAATAGGATTTTATTTAGACAAATGCTTATATATTGTATCAATATATTGTGCTCTTTGATGGTGAAGGTTCGTTCTCCGAGCTTGTGGGTTGGTTTCCGAATGTTTCATTACCAGGCTAGATAACGTTTTCAGTGGAATTTAGGGGATGGCAATGTTCTTCTGTTTATAGGAGCTTCAGGTCTGGGTATGTCAAGTGAGGGTCTTGTGATGGGTCAGGTGTGAGTCACCAGTGAGAGTCTTGTGATGGGTAGGTTACATCAGGTGAGGGTCATTGGGAGGTAAACTGCTGGGGAGGCTGCGTGGGTTGGTTGAGGGTTGGTGCTGTCTCTGGTTGCTCTCCAGTTGTGTTATTTTTGTGTTCTTTTTGTCTTTTTCTGCAGAATTGCTCTTTAGTTCTCTTAGTGTACAATTTGTCTTTATTAGATGAGATTGACTTTAATAGTTATTCTTCTAATGTTTAAATAAATCTAAATTAAAAATTGCAACTTGAAGCTTCCCATAGAATAGTTTCATCTGCTAATCATCATAGAAAGGTATAAGACGAGTTATGGGAGGTACTTCATAGTTTCTCTCATAAATATAAGTAGCCCTTGGCCTTTAGAGACTTCTGGCCCAGACAGCACAAGGTAGCTTAACTGATTCTCCAAGCCACTCACCGTTCCAGAGATAGCCCCCAGGCAATGACAGACACCCCATCAGGCAGACCCATAGGTAGCAGCATTTCTGGGCGGAAGACTCCTGAATTTCCCACTTCCACCCATTTCTTTAATCCTGAAAGAAAATGGAAATGTCTATAGTTAAGCTGACAAAGTGGGAATAAGAGTACACAAAGCCAAGGGTTTCAGGTTACTGGGTAGACTTCAAGCCTGGTTATTGGAATCCATTCAGCACTTTCTGCTAGGATTCTGAGCAATACAGAAATGCAGGTCCCTCCCTAACAAAGACAGGCAGAAATGAATATGTCAGGTTGGTGGCTGAAGGGATAGTCTGAAATGGTGTAAAACAGGACAAGACAGTCATACCCAGCTCTTGCTCAATTTTCTCCAAGATTAAATCAAGGACAAATTTCTTAAGCTTTGAGCAACTCTACATCAGTTTTGGAAAGTGGAAGCAACCATTTTCTATAGATAAGAAAGTAAGCTGAAAACAGACTCACTGATACTTCCTCAAAAGTTGCTTTCATTATAACCGTACTTTGCATGATTGATCTTTACTACCAAAGATATTTTGTAAATCAACTAAATTATTTGGGAAAAGAGTTTAATTTGAAAAGGGAAGAGCACTCAAATTCTGCCATAGACAAAACTATGCTTCAATTACACAATTCTTTTGTTTGTACATATCCTTTTTTTAAAAACTCACCTTGATGGTAGCTGAAAACCTCCATGCTGGGCTCTGTGTAAGGATTGTAAGCAGGCTTGAAGCGCAGTTGTGTGATTCCTGTTACATAGAAAGAAGAAGCTGGTTTCTGGGAAAAGGAAAAATAACACCTAAAAAGCTCCTTGCCTAAACTGATGCCCTTTATCCTGCACATTGACTTTCTACCATCTCTTACCTAGTTTGGTGAAGAATTCTTTCAGGACACCCATAAGATCCCCTAGTGTCAAACCATAATCAGCCACCACACCCTCAATCTGGTGGAACTCTGCCAGATGTGTAGCATCTAGTGTCTCATTCCTGAAGACCCGATCAATGGAGAAGTATTTGGCTGGTGTGAACTTTTCCTGTAATAGAAGCAATTATCATAGCTTGACATTTTCACTTGATTCAAATACCCAGTTTTATGCCTATCTAGTTCTACCAGCTTTAAACCCACAAATATTTTGTAACAAGGGTTTGCAATGCAAATATTCTTCAAAATACAAAAGAAAACCAACTAGTATTTACCCGCTGTGCCAGCTGATAGAGCATCCGGGCACTGACAGCTGTGGTGTGTGTCCGAAGAAGATTCTTCCGAGCCTCCTCCAGTTTCCATTCATATTTGTAACTGAAATGGAGGAAGGGAACAGATTAACATAAAAATGCAGGAGTTGGAGGAAGCAATTCATATAAGTTACATGACTTGAGAAATCAGCATAAATGTGATTTCTCTGCAGAACAAAAAAAAAATAGTTGATCTACTAGACCTAATGTTTAAAAATTCTATCATTTCTATTAGGCATTTGGGAATTTTGTCCCTTACACAGCCCTGGTAAATAGAGAGTCTTGATGGCACAATAATTAAAGAACAGTGTTGCAGGCAAACTCTGCCCACAGCCTGGAGTTCAATCCTGATGAGGTTCAAGCCTTCCATCCTTCTAAGGCCAGTAAAATAAGGATCCAGATTGCTGGAGACAATATGCAAATAATGCTAGCACTGTAAACTGTCCAGATAGTTGTGTAAAGCTCTATGGAGTGATATATAAATCTAAATGCTATTGCTATATAATAGCACTTTTACTCAATATGAACCAGTTCCAAAAGATGCCAAGATTCCACTACTGAATTCAAGTGTCAGCATCAAACCTCCCAACTTTGCCTCCTCTAATGTCACAGATTTCACAGCAAAGTATCTTGCTTCATGTTCTAGACTCAGTAACAAGAAAAAAGTCCTTCCATGCCAGTTGTTGCATTGAACTCTCCACAACTATTATTCATGCTTTTCTATTGTATGGTTTGCACAATGTCAGGACAAAACCATGTTAATGAACTTACCCTTGAGAACCGTATCCTCCTTGTGAATGTACCCTTTTTACCCTCTTCAAATAATCCATGGGAAAATCAGTTGCTTCAGCAGGATCTGAAAGAAATTAAATTTGTAGAAAAGTATTCAGACATGCAAAGCCTCCATATGCACTCAAAAAGAGCAAGAAGAGTTTACAGTTGCTGCATTCATCACTGTCCAGACTCAAGGCAAGAACATAAAAACCATATTGCAGCTATTATTTCCCACAGAAAAACGGGTGCCACATCCTAGAATATTAACAAAAATCATCTTAAAAAGAAGGATTTCTATAGAAGACCCCAACCTTTTGGATCAAAGGATACAATCTGGAATTATGTAGTAATATGCATTACAACTTCTCAAAATGGAAGTCATAAGGAGAATATCCATTCACAAAATGATAAAAAGTTAGATTTAGAATACTGAAATTGGGACTTGTGAATTGTGAAATTGTGAATGCTGAATTTATTTAGAGAGGAGGTCTGGGGTCGGAAGGAAAATGAAAGCAATGGACTTTTGGTATTGTCCAAGGAAAGGGCAATTCTGTGGAAGGGAAGGACAAGGAGAAATTGATGGGAAATCTTGACTTCTGACTTGCAGTGTTATCAGCAGGCTATACTGTAGGATTGCCGTTAGTTCCTTTCTTATACAACTACATTTCATTTTTACTCCTTCCTTATGTTAAAAGGTTCCTCACATGGAGCTGTTCAGTTCATATCCATAGAATGCAGACAGCATTCTAAATTCTCCAATGTTTATAGCTCAATTTGTAAAATTACACTTAGAACCAAATGGCCCAGATGCATGTGCCTGATCAGATCTCTGTAGGAACTGCATAGGAATCTGCAGCTCCAAGTCAGCCTTTAAAGAAGGCCAAACTTATATTCTTCACCCTTGGTATAACAAGAGATAACAGTTGTTATATTTTAGACAAACAATGGAACCAACCCTTCATAAAGAAAGTGTCATGTTGGTCTCGGGCTGGATGCTGCTGTGGTTGAAAGAGGGCATCAAAGTTCCAGAAGGAGCTCTCAATGAAATTATTGGTGGGCATTTCTGTGAAACTGAAGAGGGAAACAAGGTTTCAATTAAATATTAAGGGAATGGGTCCCATGACTAGCTTATACTCTGACATTAGCAAAAGGAAAAATATCACATGTAGCCAAAATAGTCACCAGAGGGGATTTGCTCTAGCCAAAGTATTCTGCTACTTTTCAGAGGAAATTATTTACACCCAATTAACAAAAATAAATTACTTGGATTTTCCTAGCAGCCATTATTTTGTATAAAATGTTACCGAATCCCAAAGACGGGTATGTTTGAGTTGACACTTCTTAAATTCTTTCAGCTAATTGAGTAGATATTTTAAAGCTTCCTGCAGCTATATTTCTCTTGCCCATAAGTACATACCCCATTTCAAGGAAGATCTGCCGAAACTGAGTGCGGACCTTCAGCAATGGATGGAGATGGCCACTTTCAGGCATAATGCCCAGTGCCTCAAAATTGTAAGACTTGAACTTCAAATCTCTCCAAGAACCACTGCAAGGATGGGGGAAAACAGGAAGAACACAAGAAAGATAATTCATTTAGCAATAGGCTGTGATTTCTTTGAGAACAGCTTCTATTTCAATAATATAGCTTCCTTTTAAAAAAATTATCATAAAGGCAACACAAACACAATTGAAAACAGGGAGGTTAAGAATTTTGCCAGGATTTGAAGCTATGAATCCATTTTAGCATCCTGTCAGCTGTAAGACATGGATGAAACTTGATTCTATATAGTGAAGAATATTCTATTTTATTTATATAAATGGCAATTTGTAGGCCCAAATCCAAGCTTAATCAGGATCATACTATAAGAGCCACCAGAGTTGCTTACCTGGCAATCATCTCTGGTGTAAGATCTGTTTCTTGTTTAGCAATAGTTGTGCTAAAAGCACTTCCTTTTTTAACCCAATATGTCTTTATGGTCCTAAAATGAAACACAAGTTTTGATGCATCATCTCTTGAGAAGAGAATAGTGCAAACTAAAACAATTCCTTAAATTAATAAATCACATACACATATACATTTACAATGTATTCATATGATTCTCTACGGAGCATGAAAGCAAATTGCCTTAAAAGTTAATCAAATCAGAACATATATGAAACAAAACAAATAGTGAAAACTCCAGAAGAAATGACTTAGCAACACAAAGAGTAGGAATTAATGAGAATGACAGATCCATTCATCTATTTTCAAATCCCCATAGCCAAAGATTTATTCAACGAGTCCCGCTGGGCCATGGGTCTTTGCTGGAAAAAATAAGAATGTAAATGAGGTAATTAACTGCAGAGTGACTATCTCTTTTCTTGAACACTTTCCAATATTGTCCAAAACTTGAAAAAGAATAACTTAGGAAACATAACCTAAGAAACCTGTATGAAGAGCTTACACAACAAAAGATGTATTGAGCATAAGATCTGATAGGAATATAATCTACCTTTATTCCATATTGAAATGTTTATTTCACTATGAAGACACACAGTGTATCAAGCTACAAAAATTCTGTTGTGAAAATTTTCTACCAAATATTGATGAAGAAGCAACAAACATGGATACTAATGGAGCAAGCAACCAAAACCAGCTTATCTGAATGATATAAGACCATCTTTGGATACCTTTGTTTGAGTGCCTGATTTCCGCCCTCAATACGGAAAAATACTTTTCAGTGATGGCGCAAAGAGAAAGGCCTATTAATCACTACTGCTATGGTCCTTTAAGCCTGGAGTCTTTACAAAAAAATCATATTGTTCAAACATATTTTAATGTTTTACAAAAACCATTATCGGGGTTGCTTAATGTGTTACTTGTATAATCATGTTAAAAAATTAACTTGTTTTACTTTTTTGAGGTTTTTTTTGGTTTTACATTTAGTTGTAAAACAATTTAGTTAATCAACATTTCTGCCCAATAACCAAAGCTAGGGTTTAAAACAAGCATCAGAGAATGATACATATAGTGCTTCATGTACTTCTTCCTAATTATTCTATAATTAGGACAAACAAACAATAAACAGTACAAACAAAATAATTAAAACAAAAAGATAAAACAAATCCCATTACAGTATCTGTGCTGATAAAAGGGCAAAAACTCTCAATCCTATGAAGTTGTAAAGTGCCACAGAAATTAATCTCAACTCATCTCTGATCGTTCTACAACAGATATTAGAACTGAAACTCACACTTCTGCTAGGAGTTTTCGTTTCTTCAGTTCATTTTTATCTTTCTCTTCTAAATAGTTAGCTTCTCCATTCTGAACTTGAAGTAGCTTTTCCCTTACAGTGTCCTGAACAGATTCCACCTAGGAGAGAAAAGAAACTAACTGTGAATAGAAGCCCAAAGTTCTCACTCCCATCTGTTTTTCTTGGATTCAAAGTATTAAGGCAATCCTGAATTGACTTAGTTCCTTCTTAAATATGTACTACCTTTGCTCACCTTTGGAGGGTGAGGGAGCAAAAATATAACATGCTGCAGAAACAGGGACCCCACACAGATAGGAATTTTGATTACTCACTGCCTGGAATATCCGAGGGCCATTTTCTGAGCTCTTGTCTAGCCGGATCCATTTGTTGGACATTGCTTTGCTGAATCCCACCTTTCCACTTGGCAGCTGCTACAGTAAAACAAGGAAAACATTATCCCATCAGATCAGAAGACATACAATCACATCAGCAAAAAGAAGTTACTCAAATTTAGATCCATGCTAAATATAGATCCACAGCAGATAACATCAAACAAATACTTTCTCAGAAACAATTTAATACAATAAGTATATAGAGATGAGGAATTTTTTTACCATGAGTTCACTCTGAAGCAGACCCTCAGAGGGGATGCTATTAAATACTCGGACCTCATGGCTCCCTTCGTGAATAATCTCTTGGCCCTCAGGTGTCAATTCCCACTTTTTAGATGTACGTTGCTCAGCCTCGATCACCTAAAAAGAACATCAAAAACATCTTCCTTGTCAAAAAAGTAGATAAAAATACAAGAGTTCTGTGTTTAATAAAAGAACGATAAGACTGTGGAGTTCTTAGGAAATTTTAAAGTACCTCAGAACTTCTGCTGATTTGCAGTACCTACTTGGATTGTGGATGAGGAAAAATATATTTATACCTAAAGTTTCACAAAACCAAATGGCTATCATTTATATAAGAAAGCACATCCATGAACTTAGAAGATTCTAGTTTAGTTTTACTTCTTTTCTATCATTTATATCATGGGTGTCAAACTCACTGCATCACATGACATTTCTGAATTTTTTCCCATTTATGGAGCTTGGTGGGTGTGGCCTTTACGTGACGCATCTGGCCTGTGGGCCGCCAGTTTGACACCCCTGATTTATATGACTTCTTCACATTTTGCCATATGAAATTTCCACCTGTAAATTGAAGTGCTCTCAGTGAGAACTGGGCAACAGTTACATGTGGGAATATTTAAGGACAATCTGAATGCACACATACCAGTGCCAAATTCAATTTTTAAGATTCTTTTTTTTTTATAACAAACTTTATTAATTATACAACTAAAATAACAAACAAACACATACACAACACACACAAAAAGGGAAAAATATATATATATATACAATATTCCATTATCAACAGTCTGTGATTCCTTATTTGTTATCATTATTGGTGTCATATTTCCAAATACATCTTAGTGCGAATATATAGCTACTACCATTTTTGCAATTTAACAATATTTACTACTGTACTTTTTATTTTTGTTCTACCCAGTTATACCAGCATTCCCAGCTCTTATAATACTCTGATGATTCTTTATCCATAAATGCTAATGTTAATTTATCCATCTCTGCACAAGCTGCTATCTTCTGAATTATCATTTCCTCTGTTGGAATATCAGCTTGTTTCCAACATTGTGCAAAAATTAATCTAGCTGCAGTGAGACTATGTAATATTATATATTTAGCTTTTTTAGAAAACTGTCTATTAAATATTCCTAATAGAAAGAATTCTGGTTTTAATTCAATTTGTTCATTGTTATTTCCTCTAACCATTTTTTAATTCTACGCCAGTATCTTTGGGCTTCAGTGCAGGACCACCACATGTGAAAGAATGTTCCATATTTCTTTTTACACTTCCAACAGTTCGGATTCATGTTAGGAGACATCTTTGCTATTCTCGAAGGTAAGAGATGCCATCTATAAAACATTTTATAGGCATTTTCTTTATATGTTGCTGATTTTGTAATTTTATTATTCCTAATTCAGACCTTTTCCCATTCTAATAATGTAATACTACGTCCTATATTTCTACTCCAAGCTATCATGTTGCCTTTGACTACTTCTTCTTCTAATTCTATCTCTAAGAGATAATTATAAAATTTTGTTATATTTTTTTTATCAGGGCCTAATAAGATTTTATTTAATTGTTGTAGATTACCATAGATTCCAAAGTTTTTTTTATGTCTGTATCTATTTTGAATTTGCAAATAAAGCCACCAATCTACTCTTAGCCCTTGTTCTTGGAGGTCTTGCCATGATTTTAAAGTTCCTGGCGCATCTAGGAGGTCCTTGTATTTTATCATCTTATTAAGATCCAAATTGTTTGGGTGTATCATCGCCTCCATTGTTGAGATCCAAATTGGGATTTTTAAATAATGTTTTTTTTTTATTTTATTCCAAGTAGCCAATAAAGAGTCTCTAATTATGTATCTGTGGAAATAATTCTGTTTAGTTTTTCCGATGTCCCATAAAAATGCATGCCATCCCTTTTGTAAATTGTGGCCTTCTAGAAATAAGATTCTTTTATTCAACAGATTTATCCACTCTTTCAGCCAAAGTAAGGAGGCTGCACTATGATATATTTCCTAATTTGGGAGTGCCATACTCAGTCTACTCTTCATATCTTGCATCGCCTTTAATTTTATCCTCAGTTTCTTTCCTTGCCAAATAAATTTAGTGGTTATCCTATTAAGTTCCACAAAATATTTTTTATGTATTTTTATTGGTATTGTTTGGAATAAATAAATAAGTTTAGGAAGAATGTTCATTTTAATAGTAGCAATCCTCCCTAATAGAGAGATTTGCAGTTTGACCCATATCTCTAAGTCTTTTTTTACTTGTTGTAACAATTTATTATAGTTATCTTCCATTAGAGTTTTACAGTGGGCCGTCAGCCAAATTCCTAAATATTTAATTTTTTTTACTACTTGTAGTCCCATTGTCTTTTCCAATTCTAATTTCTGTTTTTCTGTTAAATTCTTAGTTATTAATTTAGTCTTTTCCCTATTAATTTTAAGTCCTGCAACTTTCCCAAATTGCTCTAACTCTTTCAATAATTCTTGACCAGTTTCAATTGGTTCCTCTATAAAAAATACCATATCATCCGTAAATGCCTGCAATTTGTATTCTTCTTTCTTAATTTTTAACCCCTTTATTCTTGGATTTTGTCTAATTCTTGTAAGCAATGTTTCCAACGATAATATGAAGACCAGAGGGGATAATGGACACCCTTGCCTAACTCCTTTCTCTATTTTTATTGGACGCGTATATTCTCCATTAATTATAATATTTGCCCTTTGTGTATCATAAATTGTAGTCACTATATTTTCAAATTTGGTGCCTAAATTCATATTGTAGATTTGTTGAATTAGGAATTGCCAATTTAGGTTATCAAAGGCCTTCTGTGCATCCAAGAAGACAAAGGCTATTTGTTTTTCCGGATGAGCTTCATAGTACTCCAAAACATTTAACACTATTCTTAAATTGTTCCTAATTTGTCTATTAGGGAGGAATCCATTTTGGTCTTTATGTATATATTCATTCAGTATTTTTTTTAGTCTGTTTGCTATAATTGTAGTAAATATTTTATAGTCAGTATTTAATAGAGAAATTGGTCTATAATTTTGTATAAATCTTAAATCTGAATCCTCTTTCGGGATCAACAAAATTAGTGTCTCCTTCCATGAATCCGGCATTCTGGCTACCAATAGGACTTCATTGTATACTTCTACCATAAGAGGCCCTATTTGGTCTCCTATTTTCTTATAAAGCTCCCCTGGGATCCCATCAGGTCCTGGAGTTTTATTCTTTTTTTGATTTTCTATTGCTATTTTTAACTCGGGCCACGTAATATCTTTAGTTAACATTTCTTTCATCTCATCCTCAATTATTTTATCTTTTGTTACATCTAAATAGTTTCTTATCATATCTTCATTTACCTCTTCCTTTTTATAGAGGTCTTCAAAGAATTTACATGCAATTTCTTTTTTCTGCTCTATTCCCTGCTGAACATCCCCATTTTCGTCTATTAATTGATAAATCAATCTTTTCTGTTTTTCTTTTTTGAGTCTATAGGACAACCATCTTCCTGGTTTATTAGCCTGCTCAAAAAATATTTGTCTAGCTACATTCAACTTTGTGACCATTCCTTCCTGTTCAATTAAGTTTAATTTATGTTTGATTATTATCATCTGATTTTGCAGTTTGGAGTCTTTTGGGGAGTTTTGTAATTGAATTTCTAATTCTTTAATTTTTTGTTTTAGTTCATTTTGTTGGGCATATTTTTCTTTATTTCTCCTAGCAGTGTAAGATATCGCTGTGCCCCTTATTATTGCCTTCATTGTATCCCAAATATTCTGCTTCGTAGTTACTTCATTATTATTTTCTTTTAAGAAAAAATGTAATTCCTCCTTAAGTCTATTCATAAACTCTTTCTCTTTAGTTAACTATATATTTAGAGTCCACCTTTTCCTTGGTTTTTTCATACCTTTCCACACTATTTGGATTGGATTATGATCTGCCCATTCATTAGGTAAAATTTCGATCTCTTTTAGTTCATCTGCTAGTTCACCATTCATCCATGCCATATCAATCCGTGTCCATGCCTGATGCGGATTAGAATAAAATATAAATTGCCTTTTCTCCGGATTTAATTTCCTCCACATGTCTATCAAATTTAATTCAATCATCATTTCTCCACATGTTTTCGGTAATTCTCTCTTTTTTCTCTCCCCCCCCCCCCCCCCGCCACTACTGTGATCTTTTTAGTGGTCCACAATGGCATTAAAGTCCCCCAAGATACAAATATTCCTTTTTTCTAATTCCACTATTTTTTCGTGTAATTGTTTAAAAAATTCTTTTTGATTATCATTAGGGGCATAAATCACTACTAGTAAAATTGGAATTGATTTAATCCAAATTTGTAACACCAGAATTCTTCCGTTAGGATCTGTCCAAATTAACTCTGCTTTCATATCTTCTTTCACATATATTGCTATTCCTTTCTTTTTCCCAGGGTCTGCTGGCGACGTATACAAATTCCCTAGTTTGGGGCATTCTAAATATTTTTCATCTTCCTTCCTTATGTGAATTTCTTGTAAGCATACTATATCTGCATTTTGTTTAATTAGCTTAGTTAATATTCTTTTCCTTTTTATCCTAGAGTTCAGACCATTTATGTTAATTGATAATATTTTCTTTTCCTCATCCATTACCTAATTAATTCTTGCACTTTGTCTTGTAGTTACTCCTGTCTCTCCTTGTAGTTGAGTTTGTATTTTCTGTTCCTCTCTCTCTTGTTTCCTATCTCTAATCTTTTGGTAATCTTGATCGTCTTGTGAGTTTGATTCTAATTCGTCCTTACTACTTGTTTCTTCTGAACCTACCAATCGTTCATAGAATTCTTGGGCTTTTTCCACGGAATCTACTCTGACTCTCCTTTCTTCCCATGAAATTAACATCCCCTCTGGGATTAACCATCTGAATATAATGCCTTTTCAATTCAATTGATTTGCCAAGAATTTATAGTCTCTCCTTTGCTCTCTCACTCTTCTTGGGATTTGTTTAAGCACTAAAACTTCTTTCCCTTTATATGTAATTGTCTCTTCTCTAGATATTTTATATATAATATCCCGAACCTTTCTTCTAGCAAATCTTACGTGAACCTCTTTTGGATATTTGTGGCATCTTGCATAGGTTGTATTCACTCTGTAGACCTCGTCCAATTCTTTCAGAATATCATCCTTATCTTTTTCCAACAATTCTGCTAGTATTCCTGCCATTACTTGTTCCAAATCCTCTTCCTTGGATTCCAATATGTTCTGGAATCTTAAATATGCTGCGGCCTTATCCATTTCTAGGTAGACCAGGGAATCGTCCATTTCTTTACTCACGTTTCTTAATTGTTCATTGACCATTTCCAACTTCTTTTCAGTTTATTCAGTCCTTTTCTCGACCTCCTTTATTGTTGATTCATTTCTCTCTATTGCTTGCTGTATTATTCCAATTTTTTGATCCAGCTTTGAGATATCTAATTTCATTTCTGCTTTTAAATTCCCACTCTGTTTTTAATTCATTTGTATCAACTCTTGACTCAGTATAGTTTTTTGTCATTATTTCCTGAAGTTTCAACATAGATTGTTGTAGAATAAGAAGAGTTGATTGAATATTAGCATTTGTGATGGTAGGTTGTTTCTCTCCAGATAGTGTTTCCTCAATTGTCTTTTGTGCCATCACTGAGGGTGATGCCGCTGCTGTAGTTTGTATTGAGGTAATCTTCTTCCCAGATTTAAGCGTTGTATTAGCTGTAGAAATCATCTCTTGTAAAATTTGTTTCTGTTTTTGTATTATATTAAATACATTATCCCAAATTAACATTCGCGATTGAAATGTATCCAATGGTAGTAGCCACTACTCTAATTAGTTTAGTATATTAATAAATTAAACACACCTATCTATATAAATATTCCCCAACACGATTAATTTCTAAATCAAATACCTGGATTTATAATTCCTAATATTATCTCAGATTTCTCTGTTTAAATTTTAAATATTACTAAACTCTTATCTCTATAAATATTATGAAATTCTCAATATTATAAAATAGTACTTCAAATATTTATAAATCTAATTAAAGGTATATTAATCTTACTATTCAACAATTGGTTATTTAATCTATAATAATCCAATTACAATTAATTATTTAGTCTACTATAATCAACTCCTATATTCAAATATCAATACTTAAATAATTAATTATCACCTCCTTTTTTTTTGTATTGAAACCAGTTATAAATTCCAATATCTACTAATATATCAATTAAATCCTATAAAAAAATCCCAAAAATCAGTTGAGTTGTTATCAGGGGATAATTACATTCAGCAGGAATTATAAGCACAAAGTGTCTTAATATAGCAGTTCAATTCGTTCTCTCCAAATCAGAAATTTCCTTCACCAAACAAACCGGAAGTGCAGTCTTGCTGAGTAATGTCTCTGGCTTTCCAGTCTCACTGTACTTTCCGTTATCACAATTCCATCTTTCACTCAGGGATCCTACAAGTCAATTTCTAAAATTCATATAGTGTCTTTCTTTGGTAAGTCCCCTCCACTTATTACGGCTCCAAGTCAATAGTCCAAAAAGAAAAATCAATAGGTTAATCAGGCTTCGTCTGTGGGTTCCTTAAAGTTACAATAAAGTTGTTTGTTTCCTCCCTTCCGATCTCCTTCCAGTCTCAAATTCGTCCTTCCACTCTTCTCAAAATCCCCAAATCAAATCTCTCCCACTTTCCAGATAGTAAGGTCGTTATTCTTTTTCCCCCCCAATTATTGTCAATCACTCAGTTTTCTCCGCTTTTCTTATCTTTTCTTTGTAATCACTCACGTTCTTATCCTCTTCCATCTCACGAGCCCTTTCACTTTCTCTGCCACTCGTATCTGCTTTGGCTGCTGCTTTCGGGCTTCGCTCCAACCAATTTTCTCCAGTGTTTAATGCTCAATCAGGATCGCAAATTCCTTCACTCCCACGCCTCTTTCACCACAGGCTGTCACTCACTTGCTTCCTCTTATTGTAACGATCCGGACTTCGGGACTGCCATTGCTGGCGGTCTCTTGATGTTAGTCTCTTCAGGGTCTCTCTGCATCGCGATGTGAATCGCCTTCTCCACACCGCAACTCGAGTCTCCCCACACCGGCACGTTTCTCTACAGGATACGTGCACCCCTAAGGGTCGCTCCAACAGCAAGAAAAGATAACTTGAAGTCCAGAGCGAGCTGCAGCACCTCCGCTTGTCCGTACCTCGTCACCGGAAGTCCTCAATTATTAAGATTCTTATTAGCATTTTTAGAATAATCTTCCATTGCAATTTTCTTTTCTGAGCTAATTACTCAATCACAATAAGGTTAGTTTTAATCTAATGTAATTGGGGAACTGGAAATACCTATGATGAGGCTACGACTATCAAATCTAGGCTGCAAATGAGCATTATATGGAAGGAAAGAGGGTTTTTAAAAAAAACATTGCAGGTGTCTAGTGTCATCTGTTTTTTTGCAGCTCAGATTTAATAGTTGCTGGTGGGTAAGGTACAGTGTACTGCTAGACCTTGACTAAGACTACAATTGAGCCCCAAATTTATGTTAAGTGAGACAGATGCTAAGTGAATTTTGCCACCTTTCATGCCACAGTTGTTAATGAATCATTGCAGTTGTTAACTTAATAACATGGTTGTTAAGTGAATCTGGCTTCCACATTGACTTTGCTTGTTAGAAGACTGCAAAAGATGATCACATAACTTTGGGACATTGAAATATCATAAATATGACTCAGTTGCCAAGCATCTGAATTTTGATCACGTGACCATGGGGATGCTGCAATGATTGTGTGAAAAACAGTCATAAGTCACTTTTTTCTGTGTCACTGTAACTTTGATCACTAAATGAACTGTTGTAAGTCGAGGACTATACCTGTATTATATTTCTTCTTCCCTTGAAAGTCACAACAGAAATTAACAAGAAAAAGGTGAGCAAAATATTGGCCTTACTTTAGAATCTGATGAAATTATAGCAATCTATTTAGCATTGTGTATATGTACAGCCATAACATCAACTGTTCAAAAGGTGCTTTTTCAGGAGGCAACTGGACTTTTTGTTTTTTTTTAAAGTGTTTTGCTTCTCATCCAAGAAGCTTCTACAGCTCTTGTAGGAGAAGTAAAAAATCTTCAAATAAAAACAAAAAGTGCAGTTGCCTGAAAAAGCACCTTTGGGACAACCATGACCTGGATGACTGAGAATTTCCATAGACATAATAATACATGAAGAGGGGATTGACTTAATTCTCCAAAGCACCAGAAGGCAGGACAAGAAATAATGGGATAGAAGCTTGCTAAAGAGAGATCCAACCTGGAAATAAGGATAAATTTTCTGACAGGGAGAGCATTTAATCAGTGGAACAACTTGCCTCTTGGAGTTGTGGGTGCATCATCACTGGTAGTTTTCAAAAACAGACTAGACAACCATTTGACCAGAAGGTTGACTTACAAGACTTCCAAGGTCCTTCCAGCCCTATGATTCCATGTTCCATATCCACCAGAGACCCGTATTTTACTTTCTCCCCCATCATGACATAATACCGCCCCAGGAAACATGGACTGTTGATGACATTTTATTAAATGTATACCATTCATTTTTGACTAGGACCAGGAGCAAAGCAAAGTGTAAGGCAGCCTGAGGGTCCTAGTTTCCCTTATTCTATGTGCCATGTCAAGGCCCTTCCCTTCAATCAAGACATATGCTATAGCTTTATTAATTCAATCAATAAGCACTGTGTTAATGCCATAAAAGTTCATTACCACTTATCAGATTTGTTTATCCAATGCTACACCAACAGCTGCATAGGATCTTTTCCACCAGCAAAGACAACTGCTGGCATGTCCAAAAAAGAAAGTCACAGAACACAATTCATTCTTGATTTCATTGTGATACTACAGATGTTACAACTAAAGGATTTGTTTTAACATGTTCTCCAGTTTAAGTCTGTCACTGCTCACTAGGCTCATTCAAATACATAAGGCAGAGATGCTTCTTCTTAAAGAGAGTAAGATTTGCATCAAGATCACCACAGAATCAATTCAAAAAATTAAAAGACATAGCTATATTAATAGCTGTGTTTGTAGGACAAATGGGCTTTTTGTGCAATTTTTTGGGTTTCCATGACACACAAAACCATAACCATACAGGCTTGTGTTCACATAAAATGTTAAGACTACAACCTGATGGATTAATTTGTTGAATTAATTAAGGCACCAGGAGAGAAACCAGGACACTGAGATATTCTAGTTCTGTCTTAGGGACGAAATAAGATGCAGTCATTCATTCAAAGCCTAAGGAAGAAAGAATTGGCAAACCACTTCTGAAAATCTTTGCCAAGAAAATTGCAGGGGCTTATCCTGCCAATCTCTAGGAGTTGACAAAGGCTTGAAGGCATAAAACGAATAGTTTGTGGTACAGCGCGTTGTTTAAATACAAACACAGCTTTAGGAGCTTTAAGATGTTTGTTTTTTTTCTTTACAACTCTTGAGTAGCTTTGGACAGCACAACCACATGCATGCAATCTATGAACAATGGCATTGGTCGGCATAGCCTTAGCCTGCTGACAACGGATTGGCTGATAACGGATAGACCCGCCCCTATCTGCCGCAAATGCTTGAGCGCCGCATCTACCCTGCGTGGCGCCACTTGGGCGTGGTCCGGTGCAGCTCTGTCTTCTTGCCGACTTACCTCTCCTAGCGACTGAAGACTCTTCACGGCCCCGACCAAGACTTGGTGTTCCAGGCCAAGCGCTGCTGCTGCTTCCAGGCTGCACAGTCCGGTTTCTCCGTCAGCTGCCACCTGCTCCAGCCGCTGTAAGAGTAACTCTGCTGCTGAATCAGGGCCTGTCGCGGCTGCCGCCGTGGTGGGAGACATCTTCCCGACCAACTCCAACGAGAACTTCCGGTGGTGACCGGAAGCGGAAGTAATGACTAGCGCACAATTTTTTAAAAGTGAACTTGGTACTTCCTTTGTCACAGAATCGCCGGCTTTTTTCCACGAAAACCAGCGGGCTATAGATGCGCAGTCGCCCACCTTATCCTCAGAGCGGGAAGTATTTCAGGAGTTAATGCTTCAAAAATGCTCGTTTCCGTTTTTCATTTCGCATGGTTGGGCGCTCGCCAAGCAAGCTAAATATCCGTATTTAGAAGCTAAATGTACACAGTCTCAGATAAAGCATATAGTATACAGTGCAATATTTTGTTACTGTGCATTAAAAAGTGGGTTTCGTACAAAAACAGCCACACAAAAGAATTCCTCGCACCCATGAAAGACATACATTTCCTTTGTTGATTGTCCGCTTCTTTAAAAGCTCTCGTTGTGTTTCCTTGTAAGTTACATCACTTCTTGAGGCAAGCTGTTCCGCTGGTTAATTACTTTCACTGTTAGTAAATTTCTCCTTAATTTTAGGTTGCTTCTTTCTTGATAAGTTTCAATCCATTGTTTTTTGTCTTGCCCTCCAAAGCACCAGTCAAGAAACAATGGATGGAAACTAATCAAACAGAGAAGCAACCTGGAATTAAGCAGAAACTTCCTATCTATGAGGACAATTAACCAGTGGAATAGCTTGCCTCCAGAAGTCGTGGGCGCTTCATCACTCAAGGTTCTTAAGAAGAGACTGGACAGTCACTTGTCTGGACTGGTACATGGCAGCAGCCCCCAAGCTTTTGGGCAACAGGACCAGTTCCATGCAGAGAGGTTTTTCTGTGGACTGGAGGGGGTGTGGTTTGATGTGCTGCTTGCATCCTACAGATGGGGTTTCACTAGTTTGCGGGGCCCGGTTTCTGGCATGCTGCAGATCGTGCGGGTCCACAGACTGGAGGTTGGGGACTCCTGGTATAAGGTCTCCTGCTTAAGCAGGTGGTTGGACTAGAAAATCCCCAAGGTCCCTTCCAACTCTTGTTATTCTCTTATTCTTCTCAAAAAAGCAATATACAGTATTTGTTTAAAATGCAAAAGTCTGATGTCACTAAAATAGTCATTCCTAACTTCCTGCCCTCTATGCCACAGGTTTGAGCAATGGAAGCCTGAACTTTTATTAAAATTTAGAAGTTTAAAGACGTACTGTTTAACACATGTAGTGGAAACAAGAACTGCAGATTTCCTTAGGTGAAATTTCTTGTATCTAATTTATTACACAAACACACATTAAATGGAAATCTTGGAATGTCACCACCTTCTATACCCCCCCCCCCTTTTTTTTTTTTTGTCTTCCACTGCTCAATGGATCAAAAGAAAAATCTACAAATAGTTGATCCAAAACTGCATGGCTTGACTACCTGGCAAAATGTTTTTTTTTGGGGGGGGGCGGGGGGAGGAGTGGACATAATTATATGAAAATGCTGCAGTGAATAAAGTCTTTTGATCTGTTTTATTTAATATTTCACATTAAGAAATTAATAGGAATTGTATTTTGGCACAATCAAATATACTTGCAGGTACTTTTTTTTATCTCGCCATGCCTCTGAATCTAAATTAAACAAGAACTTGATGTAATAAATTGGGGAAGTGCCATTTATTAATCAAATGTTATGCTGGGAAAATACTGAGGACCATAAATGATTCTCTGATTAAGTGCTTCTTTAAATGTACACATATCTAGGTGACCACTTGGTAGCAGCTTCTAGCAGTTTTCTATATCTTATTATTATCCCTCTACTGCTATCAGCCCTTTGAGGTTGCACTGGAAAATCAGTTATGAATGCTTTATACAGGTAATCCTGAATTTAGAACAGTTCATTTAATAACAATTCAAAGTTACAACAGCACTGAAAAAAGTGGCATGACCATTTTTCACACAACTCTTGCATCCTCATGGTCACATGATCAAATTTCAGATGCTTAGCAACTGACTCATATTTATGATGATTGCTATTTCCCAGGGTCACCTGATCACCTTTTTGTAACCTGACAAGCAAGGTCAATAGTGAAAGCCAGATTCGCTTAACAACTGTGTTATTAACTTAATAACTGCAGTGATTCACTTAACAAAATGTGTCAGGAAGGATTAAAAATGGGGCAAAAGTAACTTAAACTTTTTTTAAAGTTTTATTGGATTTTTATTTTTAAATATACATCAATATCAATACATGAACAGTGTGGCCTCTGGGTATAATTTATTTTGATACAAGTAACAATAATAATATTTGTTATATTAATCAAACCAAGTATTAGTATACATGTTTGTTTTAGAGTAGTTATTCAATATTTCAATGTTCCATTTTAATGCCAATGATATTATTAAGCATACATAGTGATACCATCTTTCAACCTCTAATCTTTCCATCTAGTTATTACTTATATACTATTATATAAAAATTATATCTGCTAATATTCCTCCTATTTCTTATTTCTACTTCTATTCTAGCATCAAACACAGGAAGTCTAAATGTTTTTAAACAGTTGTTTAACTCTTTGTTTAACACTGTAGACAAATATATAAGCCCCCCTGAGATTTACTTACAAGTTAAGAGATTCATCCAGTGCATGCTTTCCTAATAAAGCAGTAAATCACAGCTTGTTGCATGTTTGACATTTCTCCTTTTCTTATAGTATGTAGGATCTTTGTGGTAAATGATCACTTCCTGCCTTTAAAAAAAAACAGATGCAGGTGGCCTGTTGAGGGCAAAATCACTATGTGGGGATGACAGGGTCTTACTTTTCTTTGAAGAAAAGAGCGACAAGGATGATTAGGGGCCTGTATGAAGAAAGGGTTGCAGGAATTGGGTATAGCTAATCTGATAAAAGGAAGGACTAAGGGGACATGATAACAATGTTCCAATATTTGAGGGGCTCCTACAAAGACAAGAGGATCAAACTATTTCCAAAGCACCAGAAGGCAAGACAAGAAGCAATGGAAAGAAACTAACCAAGGAGAGAAGCAACCTAGAACTAAGGAGAAATTTTCTAACAATGACAGCAATAAAGCAATGGAATAGCTTGCTTCCAGAAGTTGTGGGTGCTCCATCACTGGAGATTTTAAAGAAAAGATTGAACAGCCATTTGTCTGGTATCGTATAGGGTCTCCTGCTCAAGAATTGGACTAGTCACTAGAAGACCTCCAAGGTCCCTTCCAACTCTATTATTCTTTGTTCTGTGTTCTATGCTTCTCCTTAATCATTACTTAAGCCAGCATCTAGGGTAGCGGTTGCCAACTAGTGGGCTATGGCCCACTGGTGGGCAGCGAGAAAATTTTGGTAGTCTGCAGAGAAATGTCACCTCCAGAGCACTGCCCAACACAATTAATCTAGTATGCACAGAAACACAAGGCTATGCAGCCCACATGGCCCATGGGAACCCTCCCTGCTCACTCACTCCTTACTCGGCAAACTTGTCTGCTAAGTTGCTATTTTTCCGTTTTTTCCCCCCAACCATCAGCTGTTCTGCTGTGCTGGGAGATTTAGATTAGCTAGAGGGCAGGAAATACGTTGCATTTCTTGCTTTCCATCTAATCTTTAGAACCTTCCTTAGGACTGAAGGTTCTATTCAGTGAAGACTCACGGCAAGCAAATTTTATGTAACAGACTCAGGTAGCCAATGGCAGATAGATCACTGAACGATTCTGTGAGCAACTTGATCTGCCTGTCTACTTTGCCTGATTTTCGATAAAAGTTGCTCTTTTTTTAATAAAAAATTCAATATTTACATACATGATGTGTTGTGAGTTAATTTTGTGACTTTGCTTGCTAGCAAATTTTATGTGACAGGCTGAGCTAGATAGATAGATAGATCTCCGAATGAATCTGTGATTCTGTGAGCAACTCAATCTGCCTGCCTGCTTTGCCTGATTTTGGGTAAAAGTTGCTCTTTTTTTATAAAAAATTCAATATTGATATAAATATTTATAATATTTACATACAAGCCATGCCCAACCAGTCACATGACCACCAAGCCACACCCACAAATTAGGCCACACCCACAGAACCAGTTAGTGGTCCCTGGGATTTAAAATTATGAGTTTCATGGTCCCCGAGGTCCAAAAGGTTGGCGACCCCTGATCTAGGATGCATATCAATTTAGCTGTGGTTACGTAGTGGTAGTGTATTATGTGAATCACTGAATCTCTTGAATTAAAAAAAGCATATGGTATGCATTACATTGTCATATTATAGTTAGTTTTAGTTCCCTTATATTGTGTGAATCTAGCCTCTGTGCTTGGTGAACTTGTTTATGGCTTAATCCGTGTATAAAGCTAGCAGAAGACTGTACTATATTTAATAACTTGTGTTTTATAAATCTTGGCTTAGTTAAATTATTAATTGAATAAATAGATTATTCAATTTATATCCTATCACTATGTTCAGATGAGCACTTAAGATGACTAATGAATAACTCAATGCAAAGGCTAAATACTGCTAAAAGAAACATTAAATGCCTATCAAAATCAATTCATCTTTACTGATTTACTAAAACCAAGAGAACATGGAGCAAAGAAATTCCTGGGCCAAATGATTGCGTTATGACTGGAAATCAGGTTTCTAGATTATGTGATTAAAATATATACACATACGTACATACATACATACGTACATACATACAATCCTTCACACGTTGCACTAATGTCTATTGAATAAATAATGTTAAACTAGGTTCACACCACATAATAATATGGTTTATAAACTTTTTCAAAAGTATTCCAAAGAAACAAATCATCATGATAGAATCAACACGTAATGAGAATCTGCCTCATTATTTTAAATTTGATTTTGTTAGTGAAGTTCAGATGTTCTTCATCAAAAGGAGTTGGAGGCTGGGTATCTTGTTCTTCCAGTTAAGTAACAAAATAATAGTTGGGGAAAAACTTGGAGTGAAAAATAATTAACTTTTAAGTATGTCAGGATCTAATTCAATTTAGGGCATATTGCTGCTTTTTAATTTATGAAGTAGAAAAGATTCTGATTTCAAATAATCTGAAATATATGTAATAAAGCTTTTGCCAGTTCTAGATGGGAGATAAATACAATATGTGTTTCAAATAGGGACTGCTTTTATTGTAGAATCACGTTATTTTAAATTCTATTGTGGGTCCTAAAGATTAACAACAGTTGTCATATTTTTTTTCATCAGTGACATAAAATAAAATCTGTTAAGCAGAAAACGGGAGCATACTTATGGAATGCTTTTTGTTTGAAATAAATTTTCCACTTGGAAGTACCCAGGATTACATATTGTGCTAAGGCATTGTTTAACCAGTTTATTGAATAACCACAGTACACTTTCAGTGATTCTGAATGTGAGAGATTTGATTTAGCTACAAGTATTTTCATCCTACCACACCCCAAAGAATCACTGAAAGCGTATTGTGGTTATTCAATAAACTGGTTAAACAATGCCTTAGCACAGTATGTAATCCTGAGTGCTTCCAAGTGGAAAATTTATTATATATATATAGCCAGACAAATAAAGTGGTTCCAGGCAAATAACTCTTATCTTTCATAAATAATTTTCCTGTTGTAAGTTAAACACAAGATTCCAATTTGGCAATGTAAATTTTCCCAACCAATTTTTATATATTACCATAATTTACCTTCCTAAACAGATACCAATAGAAAATGGTATTCTACTTGTGCTTAAAATGGGATAAGAACTTTGGTTATATAGATGAATCAGTGGAAAAACATGCGGCTGAAAGGGCTGAAATTTTAAGGGGACCAACCGTCCTCCTTTAGGGGGGACAGTCCTCCTTTTGTAAGTTCTGTCTTCCCTGGAAAAGTGTCCTCCTACATGTCCTCCTTTTTGATATTTGAAGACTAATCTGTAAATCTCCGTATTTGATCGATGCCGATCCGATCCATTGTGTGTCATGTGACGTGTTTGTATTTGACATGGCAATTCGTCAAGGCTCGGTACAGTGTGACAAGACACAATTATGAGACGCATGCGCTCCACACAGGAGAATTGTTTTGAGAGAGTGCACCGTGTGCAAGAGTGTGCCGCGCGCAAAAGTGTCCCACACGCAAGAGTGTGCCGCGCGCAGGTGGCTTTGTTTTTTTTCTTCAATTTATTTGTGTCCTCCTCATTGTAAAAAAGTTGGTCACCTTAGAAATTTACCTGTTACAGTTTTTAAAAAAATGTTGGTAAATTGACGTTCCTTTGGTATATGACATTAAGGACACTTTTTCAGATGTATTAATTTATGTTGGATATGTGGAAAATATGAAAGGTCACTTTATCATGTTTGTAGAAAAGCTAGAAAATGTTGGGTTCAAAAACAGTGATATAAAGAATTTTATATATTAATCAACTGAAAGCAGAACCTTTTTGCTCGGATGAATGGATAGACAATGAGAAAAGACCTGTGGGAGTTTTTGTACGTATTAGTAACTGCAGTGAGATTATTATAGTGTATGCAAAATATAGAAAGTGTCAGCCCTGGATCCATCTTGGGACAAGATTTTCAGGGCTGCCACAGTGGGGGATGGGCGAGCTGTGGGAATGGGAGAGTAGCAAAGAGATAACAACATTCTTTCACGTGAGATCAAGGACGAGCTGCTGACACCTGGAAGGGAGTGACTGAAGCTTGGCAGCAGCTGAAGCAGGAGATGGATTGGGCCATGTGATGTGAATGTCACTGAATGAGGCAGGGTGTGAGTTTTAATGTAGGTGGGGGAAAATGTGGGATTTCAGATTCAGGTTTTCCCCAGATGTGTTAACATGACTTATCTAATAAATTCTTACTTTGATGGACTTTGATTCGGATTTCTGAATTGGAAAGAGGGTTTACTTGGAACGCTGACATTAACCTGAATCTCCAAATAAGAAAATTCCAGCAGCTTTTCGCATAGCAGTACCGCTGTCTGGGATCCTGAGCCCCAGCCACGCCCCGATCTACTGGGGAGCCAAAGACTCAGAGAAGATGGAGGAGAGAACAGTAACTCCTGAGGGAGCCACCCGAGTCAATTTTTGAAGAGGCTGGTGGAGTCGTCTACTACCCATCAACTTCTGCAGTCACAGAGGCTGAGGCAGCAGAGGCTGAGCTCCGGAGGGGTGCCTGACCCAAGGAGATAACGATGTGTCAATCCCAATCAGCGGGCCCAGTCCTGAAGGGGAGGAGATTGAACCAATTAGAGCAATGGGAGCCCCAGTTCTTCCAGGTTAGGCCAGGCTAATCCCGTAGTGGCATTCAAGTGGAGGGCATCAAGACTCCTAGAACTTAGTGGGTCTAGGGCAGTGGTGGCAAACCTTTTTCGGCTCCCGTGCTGATAATTGCATGCGTGCTCATGTGCTCGTGCTCGTGTGCCAGCACCCAGAAGGTAATGCGTGCTGGGTACCCCTCACATCCCCTGCACATGCACACATGATCCCCCCTCAGCACACCATGCCACTGCACCTGTGCGCGATTCCCCCACCGTGTGCCATGTGTCTGCGCATGTGTGTGCAATCACCCCTGCGTGTCATCCATTTGCACATGCGCATGCGATCTCTGCATACTGTGCATCTGTGCATGCGCATGTGACCCCCCACATGCGCTGGGTGTCTCTGCATGCACGCATGTCTCCCGCGCCCCCCACCCTCGCACATGCATGCCAGATACCCGACAATTAGCTGGTGGCTGGTGGCGGCACATGCGCATGCACAGTGGGGCTCTTCTGGGCGAGCTCTTGCATGCCGGCAGAAGTGGCTCAGCATGCCACTTCCGGCACGCATGCCATAGGTTCACCAACATGAGTCTAGGGCAGGGGTGGGATCTGACCGATGGAACTACCGGTTCAGTGATTGCTTCAGATGCAGCCAGTAAGAGCCTCAGAATGCTTCGCACCAGCTCCAATCCCCCAGGTGTGAACACCAGTGACAGCAAAGTGAAAGAAAACTCACAGAAAACTGCAATACAAAGATAAATTTGTCAGGCCGTGGAGATCCCCCACTTGCTGTCCCATAAGGGGGAAACTCCAGCTCAGATGGACACCGACCCCAGCTGGAGTGGCGAGGAGGATTCAATGGTAAGTGAAGCCATCCGTCCCTTTGCCATAAAATCCCACATAGTGATTCCCAGAACAGGAATACAGGGGGACCTAGAGGCCATAATAGACACTGGCTGCACCTGGTGCCTAATCACCTCTCAGACTGTGCAAAACTTAGAGATAGAGATGAGGATGTTGAGCTGTCCTATCAGTTTTGAGCAGGGGTCATTGATAAAGGATGCTCCCATGACTTTAGTCATTGAGCCTGTAAGGCTAGACATGGGCTGCCTTTAGGTCATATGGTTTGTAGTTGCCTCAAAAATGACCGAGGCACTTATCCTTGGCCTAGCCTGGCTAGATAAATGGGCTTGGGAAGACAGCTATAGGAAAGTAAAGTTGGATATTGGATTGCAATCCCTTTTGCAGCTGGAAACCAGCCCTCTTTAGGACCCAGTGGCCCTACCCCAAAGGAGGGGGTAGCCTCCATCACGGAGGCTCTACTGGCTGCCCGAGGATACCTAATGAATACAAAGACTTAGTGGAAGTTTTCTGTGAGTAAGAATGCAATGTACTCCCCCCTCCACATCAAACCACCAACTGTGCAATAGAATTCGTATCAGGGATGAAGCTGATGAAGCCAAAAATGTATTCAATGACCCCTAAGGAGATGGGCAAACTGAGGAAGTACATTGATGCAAACTTTGCGAGAGGATTTATCAGCCCACAAAGGTCGCAGCCTCCATATTGTTTAAAGAGAAAAAACATGGGGTGAGGCTCTGCATTGATTTTCATGGAATAAATACAGTATGCATAGAGAATACCTCCCCCCCCCCATGAAGGACATGATTAATCACCTGGCAAGGGGGAAAGTATTCACAAAGCTAGACCTTCGAGAGGCCTGTTACCGCATCCAGATCAAGGAGGGTGACAAATGGAAAACAGCATTCAACTGCCCTCTAGACAGCTGCCAGTTCAAGGTCATGCCATTTGGGCTACAGGAAACCCCCACGGTGTTCATGCAACTGATTAATGAGGTGCTGCATGGGCACTTACATAAAAGAGTTTTAGTTTATTTGAACAATAATCTCATATTTAGTGAGACAATGGAGGAGCATGTCAAATTAGTATGAGAAGTTGTAAAAACTCCTAAATGCTAAGCTCTATGCTAAGTTGTCAAAGTGCGAGTTCCACAAGATCTCCCTAGACTACCTGGGCTACCGAGTATCAAATGAGGTGATTGAGATGGACCCTGGGAAAGTAAAAGCCATCCCAGATTGGCAGCCCCCTCGTATCTGCAAACAACTTCAAAGCTTCTTAGGATTTGCGGATTTTTACCAGCAGTTCATTCCCACGTTCACTGAGATAGCTCTGCCACTTACAGAGCTATTGAAAAAGAAGGGAACCAGCCCTAAGCCCAACCAACCTTTACACTGAACTCTTGACTGTCAGTGGGTGTTTGAAGAGTTAAAGGAACAATTCCCCAAGGAGCCGATCTTGGGACACCCTGACCCTGAGCGGCCTTTTGTAGTGCAGGCTGATGCCAGAGATGTCACAGTCACCGCAGTGCTCCTCCAGGAAAACTCACTGGGACAACTGTAACTCTGCACTTACATGTCCAAGAAGCTTACTGATACCAAGCGATGGTGGGCCATATGGGAAAAAGAGGCATTTGCGGTTTGATAGGCTCTTCTCTCTTGGAGACATTTCTTAGAGGGTAGCAAAGTGCCCTTCGAGGTATGGACTGACCACAAGAACCTGGAGGCGCTAAAAAACCCCCGGAAACTATCCCCTAAACAAATCTGATGGGCACAATATTTTAAGCAGTTTAACTTTGAACTGAAGCACATTCCAGGTGAAAAGAACAAATTAGCTTATGCTTTATTCAGAAAGCCGCAGTATAACAGCCAATGGGAGGAGGTAGTACATGCAGTCATTCCACCCTCACAGCCAACCGCTCAAGTCACTACTAGGAGTCACACCTGGAATCGAAATGACCCTAAAGAAGACCAGATCACCATGGCACTCAAATCCGCACTCCCCGCTGACCAATGGGTTAAAGATAACCCAGGTACTCTAACCTGGTGAGATGGATTGGCTTGAAAGGGGACTAAACTGTATGTCCCAGCCAGCTTAAAGCTACAAGTGTTTACAACACAGTAACAACTCCCAGTTGGCTGGTCATTTTGAGGTTTTAAAAACACTCCACTTGGCAAGATGGCAGTTTTGGTGGCCAAGAATGAAAGCAGATGTGGAGGACTATGTAAAAAGCTGTTCCACTTGTACAGCAATGAAGACGAGACCAGGAAAGCCACCTAGTCCAACCAGTAGCTGACCCCAGCTGATCATGAGAGGAAATTGCCATGGACTTCATAATTGAACTTCCAGAGAGTAGGCGGAACACTCATTTGGACAGTGATAGATCTATTCTCTAAGCAAGCTCATTTCACTGCTTGCTCCGGATTACTCTCAGCTAAAGAATGTTTATAAAGCAAATTTATAGACAGCACTGTGTACCTAGCCAGGTCATATCCAATCAGGAGGTCCAATTTATGGCAAAATTCTGGAGGAGGTTTATACGGTTCATTGGATCATCACAAGGATTGAGCTCTGCTTTTCATACAAGCACAAATGGGGCTGTGGAACAAGCGAACGCCATGCAGAAGCAGTACTTGAGATGCTACGTAGACTACCAACAAGATAACTGGTCAGATTTGCTGCCGTTTACGAAAGTAGCATACAATAATGCAATTCATAGCAGCCCCGGACTGACTCTTTTCCAGATTACTAGTGGAATGGAGTTTGTGCCCATGCCTGAATTGCCCAGAGTGCCTCCATCCTCAATGATACTAACCGAATGGTGGACTCATTAAAACGGGTGGGAAAATACCAAGCATTACAGGGTCACTTACGGGACCGCCTGCTGCCATCAACAGCCTCCCGCCGCCCAGTACGCTCTCACAGGGTTGCCCTCCTTGGGGTGCCACCGCCTGATCGTTGCCGGCTGGCGGCCCCAAGGGTGCGGGCTTTCTCTGTGGGGGGGCCCTCCCTGTGGAATGATCTCCCCCCGGAGATACGGGCCATTACTGACATCCAGACCTTCCGGCGCGCAGTCAAGACCTTATTTTTCCAGCAGGCCGGCCTGGCCCAGTAAATGGTTTATGGGTTTTAATTTATTCGGTTTTTAAATTTTTAAATCTTAACTTTTAATTAATCCCGGAATTTTAAATTTTGTATTCTATAATTGAAGGGATTCGGCTGGATTCTTATATTTAATTTGTTTTTAAATTGTATATATTCTATTTTTAGTAGGCTGTACACCGCCCCGAGTCCCTTTTTGGGAGAGGGAGCGGTATAGAAATTAAATTAAATAAATAAATAAATAAATAAATAAGCATGCACTCACCCAAGCTGCAGAAAAATACAGAAATTAGGCAGACAAGCACCAGTCCCTTCAAGCCCTTTTAAAGTGGGAGATAGAGTCTACCTGTCCACAAAGTATCTTAGGTTTAAGTTGCCTACAAAGAAGCTGGATCCAAAATTCCTAGGACCGTTTCCCATAGTGAAAGTAATAAACCCAGTAACAGTACAGCTAAGTCTTCCCCGCTTGTTAGGGAAGGTGTACCCGGTGTTCCATAGCAGCTTATTGAAACTAGCTGCTAGCTCACAGATAAGACCAAGAAATCAGCCAGCTCCTAAGCTGATTGTAGTACAAGGGGAGACTCATTACGAATTGAGGAAAATATTGGACTCTAGATTGCATAGGGGACATTTACAATACTTAATTCATTGGAAGGGATACCCTTTGTCTGAAGCTACTTAGGTGAAAAGTTGGGATGTGAAAAGAGATAGATTGGTGAAACAATTTCATGAAAAATTCCTTGATAAGCCAAAGGGTCCCCCGGGGGGGGGAAGTAGTTAGAATACTTTAGCCCCTGGTCTCTAACTTCCTGTCACTTGTCTAATTTCAGAATGTTCTCATCGCTTGAGGGGAGACAGCCTGTCAGCCCTGGATCCATCTTGGGACAGATTTTCAGGGCTGCCACAGTGGGGGATGGGCGAGCTGTGGGAATTGGAGAGTAGCAAAGGGAGAGTAGCAAAGAGAACAACATTCTTTCACGTGAGATCAAGGACGAGCTGCTGACACCTGGAAGAGAGTGACCGAAGTTTGGCAGCAGCTGAGGCAGGAGATGGATTGGGCCATGTGATGTGAATGTCACTGAATGAGGCAGGGTGTGGGTTTTAGTGTGGGTGGGGGAAAACATGGGATTTCAGATTCGGGGTTCCCCAGATGTGCCAACATGACTTATCTAATAAATTCTTGCTTGGATGGACTTTGTCTCGGAGTTCTGAATTGGAAAGAGGGTTTACTTGGAACACTGACAGAAAGACTCTGAAATACTTACAATGAATGAAGATGACAGAATTTGCAGAGATGACAAAATTGACTTGAGTAGGGAAAAAGACAACAATAACATTTGTTAGTGAATAGAAACCAGAGGTGGTATTCAACGGGTTCTGATCAATTCTGGAGAATCAGTAGCGGAAATTTTGAGTAATTCGGAGAACCGGCAAATACTACCTCCGACTGGCCCCACCCCCATCTATTTTCTGCCTCCCAAGTCTCAGCTGATTGGCTAGGTCTTCTTTTGTTGACAGGAGAACAGAGAGAAAGGAGCTAGAAATCAGATTAGTGGAGTGGGGAGGGAATGAGATTTTGCAGTAACCTTCCCCTTGGAGTGGGGAGGGAATGGAGATTTTATAATATCTTTCCCCTGCCCGCCAAGTCTTGCCCACAGAGCCTTTTGGTAAAATTTTTTGAATCTCACCACTGATAGAAACCCTTTATAGAGTTTTTGCTAACTACAGAGGATAAAAATAATAGCTGCATTGAAAGCTGCTTCTTTATATTTTCATATCTTTTTCCTCTTTTTCTTTTTTTTTTTTTGTATTTCTTATTTATCATTTTCTTTTTTTTTTAATTTGCATAGTTTTTATTCTCTAGACAAATTGTTAAAAAAATAATACAAAAAACTATCTGCCTGTGCTAAATTGCAAAACACATACTATAATAGGAATATTGTTGATACTGTTTTCATGTAAAGCCAAAGGAGTTTGTTTTCATTTCTTTTTAACTCTTGCTAGCAAACCAAATAATAGCTTTGCCCCTAAAAATGGTAAATACAATCATCCTCTATTGTATTTATGCTTATCAACTTATAACTTTTTATAAAAGTGATAGTAAATATACAATTACAAATACATTCAGAAATTTCCAGCTCATGTCTCATTTTTTAAAAACCAAGAAGACAAGTGTTTGAAGAACTGCCGTTCCTATTGCCTAACCACATTTTTAATTTTATGTTTGTGGTTTAACAGTTTTTGGGCTCATTATCCTTGAGGTCTGTATTACAAATCCATACTTTTTAGATATTTTGTAAGATAACCTAATATGTCTAAAAGGGAAGGCCTTAAACTGTTGAAAGAAAGAGAAATAGAGAAAGTGTGAGTTTAGAGCAGTTGCTTGTTATTACCCCTAATGGATGAATTAGTAAGGCTTTGCTTTGAGTGGAAAAACAGAAGACAATGCATCACTCTTTCAAAAATAAGCAAAATGTACACTTTCATTTGGACTAATCACTATAAAATCACATTTAAGCTATGTCAACCATCCATGGAAGAACTGTTTGTTTCAAATGCTTTTATGGCTGTTTTATTGTACTGTCTGTACTTCCCTTCATTTTATGTGTCCCTCCCACTACCTCTGATATACTGAAGAGCAGACTGTCATGACCTTTTTAATTACACATTTTGCAGTAAAATTGCTCCTATTCATGGGGAGTTGGATGCAAATGAGTAGGATCACATAAGATGACAGGACATTTTAACAAAATAATAATTCTTTTGAGTTGTCTGTGGGATAAGCTCTTCTAGTTGTGGTCCATATTCTTCCCTCTTCTGGAGGGTAAGAGTTGCCGGAGAAGGGAAAGGGATGCTGGGGGTAGGAGGTGGTGAATACTTCCTAGAGGAAAAGGGCAATGCTGAAGACCTTGAAAGAGCTAGTGGTCCAGTCTGAGTTCAAGCACACATGAGATTTAAAAAATTTCTATTGTTCTTTTGGTGACCTTGTACCAAGACCTTGGGGAGGGGGGCACTCTTGTCCTAGGTCTCAAGCAACATTCAGTATCATTGAAAGTGAGTGTCCTTTAGGGCGCCTCAAAAGAGTTTTTCTTTAATGGTTTTGTTGCTTTGTAAATGGGTAGTTTCAGTCAGTTGCTCCAGGACTTGCCCCTCTCCCTCATTCTGTTTTACATACTTATCAAGTAGGAAAGGGAAGTCATCACTTAATCGGGAATGAGGTATGCTCATTATACCAGTGCAATCCAAGCAGAAAATTTATGGAAGACCTGGGTAGGCTCCTGGAGGTAGCAAGGGATTGGGCTCAGAATTCATCCCAGAAATATTTGAGCTATTTATAAACATCAGAATTCTAGAATTCTAATGAGGAGCAGTATGGATCTTTTTCTAAAGGAAGAAGTTTGTATTTTAGGGGTTCTCCTCGATTCCTGACTTTCACTAGAATGGCAGATAGAAACTGGCCAGAAAAGTCTTTAGCAAGTTTTGATGATTTGCCAGCAGTGACGTTTCTTGGACAGGAGGGTCTCATTACAGTGACTCATGTACTTGTCGTGCTCAGTTATAGTTGCCATTTATTCAACATGCAGTTGGCTTGAAGATAATCCAGAAAGTAGTTGCCCAATTTAGTTGGATTAGATTCACTGCCTTAATGTGAATCTTCTGTTAGTGAATTTTTAATCAATGTGAACAACAATTGTCAGCTTCACTAGATAGACCAAACCAGAAAATTAATTCCACAGGAAAGCTAAAATTACTTTTATTGAGGTTGGTTACAATAACACAAGTCTGATTGTGCTATAACTTTTTTACCTTCTTATGACTCGGTGAATCATAGAGGTATCTACTGAATATATCGTGTCTTCCAGACCTTATAAAATGTTTCAGCCCCCTTTGCCTAGATAAAAGTAGTGTATATTTCTGTCAAGATTATCTTCCTTACTCTTTATATCAGAGGTCTCCAAACGGCAACTTTAAGACTTGTGGACTTCAACTCCCAGAATTGAATTCAACTCCCAGCTATGCTGGCTGGAGAATTCTGGGAGTTGAAGTCCACAAGTCTTAAAGTTGCTAAGTTTGGGGACCCCTGCTTTATACCAATCTTGACTAGTGCTGGTACCTGTGTCCTAGTAGCCAACCTATATCTTTGAAAGGTTGTTATGAGGAAAAAAATAGCTACCACATAATATAAAATCTCCATGAGATATTTTCAAGTTCAAATCTTTTATTGAACAAGTGTAGAGATATAGGCCTATGCCTTGGTCTGAAGATGGATGAGTATTATTGTGTTTATGAGAGCTACCAAATGTGGGCTAATATTTAGGGCAACCAGTCGATGGCAACTAAAAGCCGCAAATTTCAATACTTCTTTCACTGCCATCCAGTGGGCATCTAGATTTATACCATGAGGGATGATATAAATCTTGTTGAGGAGAAAAGAGGCTATGGAGGGCTTTTTGTTTTTCTTATAAATATCAAAGGTTTTCTGGCATAAATGAACAAAGACACAGGAATTGTAAATAGTTTTCTGTCTTTCAGATCTGGATTTCAGTTTATATCATTAAATAGAGAATAGCTTTCCAGATATATATTCAGTCATCATGAACTCCTGCTGATAGCTTTTATTGATTCTATGGATTAGTACTAGACGTATACATGAGATATTTTGTAGACTAATAAAGCAAAAAGAGTAGATTCCCATTCCAAATACCATATGATATCAATTTAGACCAGAGGTCTCCAAACTTGATAACTATAAGACTTGTGGACTTCAACTCCCAGAATTCTCCAGCCAGCTAATTCTGGGAGTTGAAGTCCACAAGTCTTGAAGTTGCCAAGTTTGGAGACCTCTGATTTAGACAGAGAGATGTCAGTCGAGAGAGGCAGGAGAAGGAAAACATACCTGTACTGTACTGTACTATTTTCTTGTTACAGCAATCGTAGATGGGCTGTGAAACTCCAGAGGATTATTAGATGGCAGCAGAAAGACACAGAAAATTAATTCTTTGCTGCCCTTAAATAAGCTTCTGAATTTTTGTAGCCCCAGTAAGTAGATCTGTCTTTGAAACAAGTAGCAGAATGATAGCATCTGTTTGCCTTATTCTCTGCACATTTTGTAGAGTGGCATATAGTGGCATATAGTGAAGTCGGAGGGTTCACATTCTCTGTAGAGTCAAACATGGAAGGAGCTCAAATAACAGATCCAGGAAACTATAGATCAATCACACTGACATCAATATCTGGGAAGATTTTGGAAAAGTTAATTAAGCAACAAATCTGCAAATATCTTAGAAGTAAAGCAAGTTATAACCAGAAGCCAACATAGGTTTGCCAAAAATAGATCATGCCTAACAAATCTTATTTCATTCTTCAATAAAGTGACTAAACTAGTGGATCAGTGAAATGCTATGGATATAGTATAGATTTCAGTATAGCTTTTGATAAAGTACACAAGAATATACTTCTTGGCAAGTTAGAAAAATGTGGGATAGACACCACCATCATCAGATGGGTTTTAACTGGATGAAAATCATACTCGACATATAGTCCTCAATAGAACTACATTCATATTTAGAGAAGTAAGCAATGGGGTACCCCAATGTTCCATTTTAAGCCCAGTACTCTACAATATCGTTATAAACAATCTGGACAAGTGAATAGAAGGGGAATTCATCAAATTTGCAGACAACACTAAACTAGCAGGAATAGCCAAAACCCCAGAAGAGAAGATCAAGATCCAAAAAGATCTTGACAGACTTGAACACTGGACCCTACCTAACAAAATGAAATTCAATATGGATAAAAATAAGGTTTTATACTTAGGCAAGAAAATCAACTGTATAGGTACAGACTAGGTGAAATTTGACTTAATGCCCAGTAATTGTGAGAGGGATTTTGGAGTCCTAGTGGACAATCACTTAAATATGAGCCAACAGTGTGCAGCAGCCTCCAAAAAGCCAATGCAATCCTAGGTTTATTAATAGAGGGATAGAATCAATATCACATGAAGTATTAGTACCGCTTTAGTAAGACCACACTTGAAACACTGCATCTAGTCTTGATCACACTATAAAAAAGATGTTGAGACTTTGGAAAGAGTGCAGAGAAGAGCAACAAAAATGATTTGGGGGCTGGATGTATCTAGTCTAATGAAAAGAAGGACTAGGGAGACATGATAGCAGTATTCCAATATTTGAGGAACTCCTAAAAAGATAAGGTGATCAATCTATTTTTCAAAGCACCAAAAGGCAAGAAAAGAAACAATGGTTTGAAACTAACCAAGGAAAGAAACAACCTAGAACTAAGGAGAAAATTCCTAACAGTGAGAGCAATCAACCAACGGAAGTTGTAGGTGCTCCATCACTGGAGACTCTCAAAAAGAGAGTGAACAGCCATTTGCCTGAAATTATATAGGGTCTCCTGCTCAGCAGGAGGTGGAGTAGAAGACCTCCAAGGTTCCTTCCAACTCTATTATTCTATGTTCTATGTTCCATGCTGGGAGATGAAACTGTCTTTCAGAGCCTTTCTTCAGATGATAACAATTACATTACTCCTACAACTCTGCATCATTATTTCTTAGAAATTATGACCTTGCTGATTTTCCATTGCTGTTTGTTCCTTTTTATTTGTGGTAGCAAGTTATTTCAGTGTAAGTCACTGTTCTGCATTTTTGGCAATTAACTCTGTTTGTAGAAAATACAGTCCTCTTTTCATCACAGCCAGCTTTTTTATCACAGGTAACACCAAAAGAGAGTTGAACCAGTCTCCAGTAAAATGGAGAATTTGCCTTCTTAGAAATGTTGCACAACTAAAGTACCTGTCAGAAAATGAGAATCAGGTGAGATAGTTTTAATAGTTTCTACTTCAGAACTCTCTAAACATTCTAGCTGGATCTACAAAGCTTTAGCCATTTTTGATATAACCAAAAAAAAAAAAACCCCTCACATTTTATCACATACTTTTTAAATAGAGAATATAGATTTATACTACATTCATTTATTGTTGTCCTTTCTCCCCCAACTCCACTATTTGGTTATATTGCTTCTCATAAAGATCTTAAATGTTGCAGCCTGCCATGGATATTAATAATCCTATTGTAGGCAATTGCCTTTCACCCACCCCAAATACTGACATAATATGTATATTAGGTGGTTGGGGACAAGCATCTAACTTATGGAGGGTTTTTTTGGAGCAAAGACTTAAAACATAGATTACAAGTAGTTCTATGAGCATAGAATATAGAACATAGAGGTGAAGTCATCTGCCAAAATACCAGTGTAATTGATGGGAGCCTGAGGCAAATGAATAATATGTTAATATTGTTTTCAATATTGCCATTGATTAAAACAGATTAGAATAGAGGAAGAGCAGAATTATTTCATTTGCCTATGACTGGATTCAACATGCTATTTGCAGATTTACACCTTTTATTGAGTTATAAATGTTGTAAATATTGTAAGCTGCCCAGAGCTACCTTGTGGTAAGAAGGGTGGCCAATAAATTTGATAGAAATAAAATAATAAAATACTCTTAGAAATGTGGCTACAAGTATTGTCCTAAGGAGTTCTTCTATCTAGATAAAATTTCACCACTACACTATTAGTCTTCACAGGAATATGTTTTCCTAAAGTGCAGAATAGTCTCTCTGAAATTGGGTTGATACAGTATGTTCTCCTCTAGCCTTGGATACTTTCAGTAAAGAAATATTAGTTTATTATCCTCTTAGCTGTTGTCATATCCCCCTGTTCTTCAGACAGTTGTTTCCCATTACAGTCCCATAATGGTTATTATCTTCCTCTTTTGCTTATTGTCTCTGCTTACTGAGTCACAACCTTCCCAGCCCAATTGCTTCCAGGTATATTGTGAGTAAAAAGGCATTTTCTCAAACCCCTGGCTGGTAATTCTGCAGATTACCACATCAGGTAAGACTCAAAGAGAGGTTGATATAACAAGAGGAGGCATACTTTGCAGGTGGCATAAGCAGGGTCAGAGCAGTGGGAAAAGGAGGAGGAGGGTAAATCTGGCTGGCTTCACTGATCACATGGATTCTCAACTGGAGAACAGAAAACTGATGGTATTATAACTGTCTCCTGACTGAAGCAAGTATGCCAATAGGGATGATTCTCCCATTGCATTTAATCTTGCTGATGTATGGCTATACTCAAATTTCAACCTGTAGTTGTCTTCTTGTCAAATTATTTATTAGATTTATATTCTACTTCTTTGGGGCTCTCTTTTTATCTCCTTAACTCTGTAAGGCAAATTAGGTAGACACAGAATGGACCATTTCCAACTGGTGAAGTGCAGTACCCCTCACCTATCCTTGATTGACATTATATGATCATGACATTGGCTGACATTAGTGGTCCATATCTTGTCTTAATTACACCTGATTTCTCCTTAAGATTTAAGATTACAAAGCCTGTACAGATTTGAATACACCCTACTAATGTCCCTGAACTGTGTTAGAATAAGGTAGAAAATACTAATTGAATAACAGTATTGCTAAGGAGATCTTAAACCATTCACATTCATGAGCTAGGGATGAGATGAAAGCAGTGTCATGTTCATAAAGTAGAAAAAATGTTACTAAATGAAAGTGGGATTCTGCCTGACTTTACTGTATCCAGTTTCAGTAAAAGTTCTTTTGATTCAACTCAATGCATTCAAGAGTGTTTCTTTCCTGAGGGGCCGATGGGGGTAGGTCTGACATTAAGCAGAATCTACAGTACTGGTCAACCTGGAGAAACCTGTCACTCTACTGAGGGGACTGTGCACCCAATGTCGGCTCAAGGCAGTGACCAGGAAGAGGCCAAATGCTGGGGGGCAAGCCTCATCCAGGGCTCCCCTGGGACTAGACCTCCCCTAGGAGTAGATGGAAGAAGATGGAGGATGTAGTGACTTGTTAAGACCCAGGTGGCCCATAGGCATCATGATTGGGAAGGAAGATCCAAGGGAGTGACCCTTACTCGTGGTAGCCACGGAACCCAGCAACAAAAGCAGGAACCGGAGCTGGAAGAGTTCGAGGATGATGAGGCAGGTGGAGAGCCAATCATGCCAACCTCATGATGGAGCAAGCCATGAAGTTCATGATGAATACATTCCAAATCCTCAAGATGCATGTGTCCCTTGCCAAGTCCACCACTATTGAGGCCCGGCAAACCTAGGTGGAGGATGATGATGGATGAGCGTCACTGATAGCCACCATGTCAGGCACCTCGGCAACTCCAGCCATCACTACTGCAGCTACAGGAACGGCACTGAAGGGGTTGGCCAGAGCTGTCTCCTGGCTGGGGCTGCCCAATCAGAAGGAAGAGTCAGAAGACCCCCACCGCTTGGGATAAAGTTTGATGGAGACTCCCAGCAGTTGGGGTTCTTCTTGGCTCATATCGTGACATACATGCAGGAGTATAGCCCCGAACTGCCTACTGAAAGTCTTAAGGTGAGGAGTGTCATCCTGGTGCTGGAAGGAGCTGCTGCACACTGGATGGTCACGCTTCACAACAAAAATGTCCTGAAGCTGAAAAACTTCAATCGCTTTATGGTGATGCTCTGGTGATGATTCAAAAAACCCCTGGTTGACTGCAAAGCGAGGGATCGCATAAAAACCACCCATCAGGGTCATAGAAGGTTAGCAGAGTACACCAAAGAATTCTGTGATCTGGCATGTCAGCTTACCAACTGGCCGCAATACATTCTTATCAGATGTTTTAAAGACGGGCTGAACAATGACATTTACAAAACCTGCATTTCAAGTGGGCGGGGTCTCCCTGACCCTTCACGGCTGATATGTTTTGGCCGAAGAAGTGGAGATAGATTAGGTGTGCAACAAATGCCGCCCCAGCGTGAGGGTGGAAGAAATCATCCCCAGTGAAGAGGGAGCTGGCAAAACCACAGAACCCACAGCTACACTCAACTGCTTGCTTCAAGTGCGATCAGAAGGGGCATTGGGCAGCAGAATGCAAAACCAAGTGATCCACCAAGAAGGCCACCCTTAGTCCCACTTGGAAAGCCATTAAATTGTCTTGGCAGACCTGAGAAACCATGCTGAAGGGGATGGAGGTTGAGTTCACCCTGTCTCCCAAAACTGTCTACATCCTGCCGAGCAATGGCCAGGGATTGAGCGACACTGACACTGATGACGACCCCTTGGTAAGTGGCCCAACTACCCCAGTAACAGTCTCCATAGAATCATCAGAGCTGAAGTCTTCTTCCCCTAACCCCAAAAACTTTAACCTTAGACTGTCTATTATTGACCTTACCCCTTTCCTAAGAGGTCTGCAATGTGCCTACCGTCCGTGTCCTATTATTTCTTTTATTTTTCTTATATGTATCCATTTCATGTATTCATAACTATGTTTATACTTATACCTGTTATCTTGTAATTGCTTGATAAATAAATAAATAAATAAATAAATAAATAAACAAATAAAAGTCAAAGAGTAGCCTGAAATATCAGTCCCACTATGTATTTCCCAAGAAAGGGAACAATTACTTTTATTGAGATTGGTGTTAATAACAGAGTCACGTAAATCAGATTGTGATGTTCCTCCTCCTCTTCCTCCTCCTTTTACTCAGGGAATTAGAGATGTGTAAGCCTAAAATGCTGCTTAATATTATCTCATAATTCTAAACTTAAAGATGTTTCAACCCCTTTTGCTCAGGTCATGGCAATTACATATTTCTCTCAAACTATCTTCCTTATAGTTTACACATCATCAGTGAGTTTTCATAATTGAATTTGGGTTTGAACCTGGGACTTTGTAGTTCTAGTGCAACTCATGCCACATGTCATGATCTTTTCAATCCAGATAGGGATCCTATTGCAGCTTCAGTGCTTGTGAGTTGTGACAACAAGGATTGAATCAAATGCTTCTTCCTTTGGCTGCTCTTAAGATAAATTGTTGAATTGTTAGGAAAGTGCTGTGTGACATTAACAATATAGGTTTAAATCCCCGTGAAACCACTTCATGGCTTTATATGACCATTTACCTGTTTCTCTTTTGCACCTAGCTGTAGCACAAACATTGCCAACAGTCTCCATTTTTTTCATTATTTCCTCATGCTATTACCTTCATTTTGAGCCCAAAAGATACCCGAGGCAGCATTATGTTGTTTTTAAGTGTTTTGATTTTAAAGTAACATTTTCCTCTGGAATAGGCAACAGGTACACTAGCTATATTGTGGAGACAATCTGCCATATTGCAGTAGCTGCTCTCCCAGTGTTACATTCTTGGGAGTTGGGATATTTCCACCTCTTACTGGCCACTTTATTTATTTATTTATTAAATTTTTATACCGCCCCCTCTCCCAAAAAGGGACTCGGGGCGGTCTACAGCCCTGATAAAACAACACAATTAGTAGAAAATTTAAAACAAATTTAAAAAGAATTAAACTAGTGGCTGGAAATATAAAATTACAGTAATGCAATAAAAGCAAGGTAAAAAGTTAAAAATTTCCAAAAATTTAAAACCCTAGTAATTAATACTAGGCCAGACCGGCCTGTTGGAAAAGGTGGGTCTTTAATGCAGGCCGGAAGGCCCTCAGGTCAGTAATGGCCCGCATCTCCAGGGGCAATTCATTCCAGAGGGAGCGTGCCCCCGCAAAGAAGGCCCGCACCCTTGGGACCGCCAGCCGGCATCGTCCAGCTGACGGCACCTCAGGGAGGTCCACTCTGTGGGAGCGCACTGGCCGGCGGGAGGCCGATGGTGGCAGCAGGCGGTCCCGTAAGTACCTGGGTCCCAAGCCATGGAGTGCTTTAAAGGTAACCACCAACACCTTGAACCACACCCGGAAGGCCACCGGAAGCCAATGCAGCTCGCGCAGGAGCAGTATAACACGGGAGCTCCGAGAAGCCCCCACAATCATCCGTGCGGCCGCATTCTGCACCAGCTGAAGCCTCCGGATGCTCTTCAAGGGAAGCCCCTTGAAGTGGGCATGTCTTCCCCCAAGAATGGGCTTCAAAATTTTTAGCAAAGGGTTCTCTGCCTGGTTGCTGGGTGGCCTACTTGGCCTCCTGCATCACGGTGTGGTGGGGTGCGTTTTTGCCCTCCCTGAGCTCTGGAGGCTTTCCTTGAACCTCCGGGAGGGGGAAAATGGCCTCCCTGGGCTCCAGAGGCTTTCTGGAAGCTGGAAACAGGCCCATTTCCAGCCTTCCCTGTTATATTTTTGCATACTTACCTATGATTGGTTGGACCGTGGCAGCGGGAGATTTGAAGAGCCGTCACTGGCTGGCGAGCTGCGAGCAGCCAGTTATAAGAAAGGCTGCTGCGGTTTCTCCGCCACTCAGTTCTAGAAGAAAATAAAAGATGAAAAAAGTCAACTGGGTCCTTGAGTCTCCTTCCTGCGATGCAACACTGGCAACGAGGATGGGACACTGAGACAAAGAAACCCAGTTGAGTATGTGGCGATGAAGACCGAGTGAGATGAAATGGCCGGAAACAACTTGCCACCCACACCATTCAACCCAGCAACCAAAGACTGGGAATCGTATGTCGACCGATTCCTCATGTTCTTAGAAGGCAGCGACCTCCACGAAATATCAGAAAATAGGAAGAGAGCTGTCTTCCTCCCCCATTGTGGCTCCACAGTATTCAAAATGGCAAAGGCATTAGCGGCACCCACCGATGTAAAGATAATGGCTTGGACGGACCTCAAGAAATTGCTGTGAACTCACTACACACCAACCGTTTCATGCCTCATCAAAAGGCACAAATTTTATCTGCGAAATCAAAAAGAAGATGAGAGTTTCGCAGATTTTGTTGCAGCACTAAGAGACATTGGCGGAGCGTGTGAGTTTCTAAACATGGATGAAGCCATGCGGGACCGAGTGGTCCTGGGATTAAAGGACCTTCCATTACAGGGTCGATTACTAACAAGACCTAAGATAACAATAAAGGAGGCAATAGAAGAAGCCACCACAGCTGAAGCCACTCAGAAATCGGCAGCTACCATGCGACAAATGAATAAAATACCAACGGAAACCCCAGAGGTCTCCAATCAAACGAACAATAAGATACCAACGGAAACCCAAAAAACCGCCACCACAACACACCACGAGGACATCGAATCCCCATCAGAAAATGAAGAGGAAGAAGAAGAGGTAAATCAACTCCGGTCAGAAAAGGGCAGACGGGAGCGGAATGAAAAAAGATCAGAATTTTGTTGTGCTAGGTATGGGGGAACCCATCCACATTCCGAATGCCATTTTTTTGATGCTATTTATTTATTTAATTTATTTAATTTACATTTATATTCCGCCCTTCTCTGGAGACTCAGGGCGGTTTACAGTCTTTAGAGCACCATGCTAAGTGCTCAGCAATAGCTTTTGTAGATATTGTGAATGGCGGGGACATATAGCTAGGGCATGCTGATCAAGAAACTATAGCCCTAGACAAAGATGGAATACCCCCCCCTCCCCCAGAGAGAGAGAAAGGCAAACAGGGAGCCGTTGGAGTCAAGAGAACAGAAACAGGTGAGGGAAAAAAATAAATAACAGAAAAGAGAAAACACACCAAACAGTGATTATTGGGCACTCCAACATAACCAATGCGAGAAAGGTACATGAACAAGTCACCATAGAAGGACAACCATGCAAGATGGAAGTGGACTCAGGCTCGTATTTATCAATGGTATCGTGGAATACTATAAAAGGACTAATTCCTGATATAAGCAAGGGAGAACTCGAAACACAAAAGCTCACACTAAAGGACTACCAAGGAAACAAAATTCCAGTAGTAGGTACCAGACATTTCAGAGTTAAATTCAAAAAATACACTAAAATCCTGCCACTAACAATAGTCGACTGGGATCGACCCAGCTTATTGGGATTCGAATGGTTTGCACCACTAGGAATCAAAGTAACCGGAATAAACCACATTACTGAGACAGACTGGGAAGAGGACCTGGTGAAGGAATTCCAGGACATCTTCAACGGAGAAATGGGCAAGTACCTGGGGTC
The DNA here is from genome assembly GCA_023653725.1 of Bungarus multicinctus. Taxonomy (NCBI): domain Eukaryota; kingdom Metazoa; phylum Chordata; class Lepidosauria; order Squamata; family Elapidae; genus Bungarus; species Bungarus multicinctus. The sequence goes on from CM042834.1 coordinate 163,598,142, forward strand.
CCCTATTTCATTTCATTTAAATCTAAATATAACTCCTATAAGACTAAAGGCGAGGCGAGTTCCCTTCGCGTTAAAACCAAAAATTGATAAACAATTAGACAAGCTTATAGCACAGGGGTTTTTAGAAGCAACAGACCATGCAAGGTGGGAAACCCCTATTGTTACCCCTATTAAACCAGATGGGTCAGTACGAATCTGCGAGGACTACAAAGCAACCCTTAACCACGCGCTACAACAAAGTGCATATCAGGTCCCGGTGGTACAGCACCTATTACATTCTATAGGGGGAGGAAAAATCTTTGCGAAACTGGACCGTGCACAAGCCTACCAACAGTTACCAGTTGATCCAGAAACAGCAGAAGCACAAACAATTGTGACACACAGGTACTTATCTGGATCCAAAACAGGCTGCGTGTGGACTCCTGGGAGGGGAAGGCAGGGCAGGGCCAGCCAGGAGTGGGATTTGGGGGTTCTCTGAATTGCACAGAATCTTAGCTAGGGGCTCTCTTGAACCCTTGCAAACCCCCAGCAGCCCAGCCCTGCCTTCCCCACTACTTTTCTTTGCGTTGGAGGGGAATCTGTTTTTATCTGGCAGCAGTGGCAGGAATTGTGCAGTGAAGCAGGAGAGAGGCAATTGGTCACTTCATAAGAAGACCCTCATCACATTTGTCCACATTTTGAATACAAATTTAATGCTCTTCTGGAATATCTGTGTCCAAAACAGGTCTGATTCTCAGCTGATAATTAGGCGCCACTTTAAAAACACTTAATCAAAACACTTGCTTAGTGTTGCATAAAAGTAGTATAAGTTTTGTTATCTGTCAAAATGTGCCTCCTCCCAAATCTCAGCCCCCATTAAGAAGAATGGTTGGTAGAGGTGATTTTTTTGCTCACTGATGAAGTTTGGCGATGTGGATGGGAAACAATACTACGGAAATCCAACTATTTTGTACACTTAAAGACTGCATCATTTCTGGCATCATGCCTGTCACAGGATCACCAATCTAACCAGTAGTTGTGAGGAACAAAAATCCTAATCAATGCTTGGGATTTGGCAGTGGTACAAAAGACCAGTGAACTGGAGCCTCAATGATGATATGTACAGTAATTTACACCTTGTCCCAGAAGAGGCACATCTTATGCTGTCATCTGAGACAGTGTCAGTTCATTCCATAACTATTGTAGGCTTTGGTGCTATTTCCAGGGGTTCTGGGGGCATGGTTTTTTTTGCCTGTTGAATGTTTTGTATGAACTTTCCCCCGCTTTCCTGGGCACATACCAAGTAATATCACAGTTATGTTTGCACAGAGGTGGGATACAGCAATTATATTACTGAGAGTAATTTCAATACCAATTTGTTCTGCCATGGTTTTAACTTGGCTCACTAACAGGACCCAGACATCAGTGGCTCTTATCACTACTGAGAGAACTAAAGATTGAGAGGGAAATTTACTATGATTTTGAACAGGACTTAGTAACTCAGTTTCAGCACATTTTCAGTTCCAGAATGACTCGATTTGTTTTGGTGGTTCACTGTTTAATTAGAGACTCTCCAACTCAGGATTTTGCAAAATTTAGTTAACAGCAAGATTTTTCTGATAAAGCTCTCATTATTTCTACTGCTCCACTTTGCAATGGGAGTCCTGTGCCTTTTAACAGCTAAAAATGCCAATTTTCAATCAAAGTCTCACCTACTGAACTTCTACCTGCCGTTAGAGCCAGTTGAAAGAATTGGAACATTCAACCGCACTGGTATAGGTTATCTGTATTTTTGCCATTTCAAAAGCCTAATGAAATTCTTTTTTATTCAAAAAGGTGTATAATTTTAAAAGGTCAAGGAAGAAAAAGAATGGCACACAGTTGAAAACTTGTTAGCAGTACAACTGGTGGTTCTTTCTTTTCTTTCCTTTTTTCCCCTTGTCAGTATTTTAACAAAAGATCAAGCAACACCAGACTCACTCTTTTCTGTCACCACTGAAAATAGCTTCTGAAAAATGTCCTTCTGAAAACGTTTTAAAATAACTGCACTGCAGAATTTCAGTACTATATTCCTTTCAAATTCTTTTTGTCAGGTATTTCAGTCTCAGCTACAATAGTTTCATACAGAATGTGTTTTGCAAGAACATCTGCTCTATAGGCCTCTTCTATAAAGCCAACTATTGCTATTAGATGCCAGTGTTTGAAATTACAAATTATTACACATCTTTATAATTCCAGGGAGAGTGCAAAATATTGAGGATAACATCTGCACCCATTAGAAACAGTTGACACAATCCATTTGACTTGAGTTTTTTGTTGAGCCACTAACAACAATTGGTTTTGAATATGCTGGGCTAAATCAACCCAGGACTTGACCAAATGGAAAGCAAGGGTTAAGCTTTTGCTCGTGTAATTTTTTGCAAAGCTGGAACTGACTTCGTTTGATTGGTGATTTTCTTGCTTCTTGGCCAGCAATAGGATTGCTGTAGAGCTAGGTGCGAAGAAAGGTTTCTTCACCTGGCCCTTTAAAAGTGGTTAGCCACACTTGGAGTTGTGCAAAAAAACGGTGACGCACACACGGCGGAGGGGGGGGGGGGAGGTATCTCCCCGAACGCGTGGTCGTGCCTCATTGGCCAAGTCCAGTATCCAATAGGAAGCAGACATCTGGGACGCCAACGTTCGGAGGAGCAGTCCAACCCGCCGTACAGTCGGCAGGCCAATGGTAATGGCCGTCCGGATCAGCACGCGCAATCAGAACACGGCGAGGGCAGGCGTTCCACTAAGTGCGCTATAAAAGCGTGGCGAAAGCACTTAGCCGGCTGCAGTTGTTCGGTCATCGCTGTCAGGTAGCTTGGTGAAGGTCGCGCTTCTTAAAGGGCCAGGCGCCTCTCCCCCAGCGGAGACAAAATGAATCCCATTCTAGCCTTCTGTTCTCTGCTGGCTCTGGTGTCGGCCGGACCTACCCAGTACTTCAGGGAGGAATTCGGGGATGGAGGTGAGACGAGGTCCAGCGTTGACGGGTGGCGGTGCGGGGGGTTCTAGGATGGGGAGAGGAATTTAACGACATGCAAATTAGGAGTACCTGATCGAGGATTGGTTGGTTGGTCCGCTTATTTTTTAAGAGCATTGATTTTAAAGCAGAACAATCCCGGGCCCGTTTGGGTTTCTAATCCAAGGAAATCACTACGGGCCCGGAGGGGGAGTGGAGGCATATGGGCAGAGATTGGGTGGCTTTGGGAGTGCCGCCAGAGTGAAGGCAGATGTCTACGTGCTGCAAGAACTGTCGGTTTCTGTTTCTCGCCTTTGCGGGCACGCACCCACCACCCACCCATTCCCGGCCATCTTAGATTGTCCGTATTTTTTTGGGCTCAGGAGGTTGTGCTGTTCCTGCAGGCTCTCGAGGACGAGGTATTAATTACAATAGCATAATTTTTAGCAGGTCTTACGGTCGTCCCCAGATTAATATCTCCGTGATCCAACTCGATGGGTAGATTAACAGCATTGCCATACTGCATTTAGTCAGGTGCATGCGGGGGCAGGCTGGGTTGTGGGATTTTGTGAAGGAGGTGGGCTTCAAAGCAGGATTGACGGGAGGAAACGAGGAGTGTAGGGTGAAATGACCTTAAAAGAGGGAAAGTATTCATAGGTGGCTCCGGGTTCTAATGTGGTATGATCAGATTTTTTTAAAAAAATCTGATTATGGAACCAAGAATTGGTATACAGTGGCTTAAAATTTTACTCAATTGTATTTCCCAGGTTTCCTTTGGAAGCTCAAGACACAGGGTATATGTGCTTTATCCTCTATCAACTCTTTGTGAAGTAAATTGGAGATAGAGTTTACAATATTTATATTTCCATGTTTTCTGTTTCAGCTCAGTATCTTAATAAATTGGAAGTAGAGATCTAAGTATCTACTCTGAGTTTATGCCATGGGTTTTATAGTAATGTAGCAATTCTGGTGAAGGGTGAAATGATCAGTCACAGCCATTTTAGACAAATATGTCAAGAGGGAATTAATTTGATTGTAGTTGTAAAAATACTTTGGGAAAGTGCTATCCAATGCTGAAAATTTGTCAAGGAGGGAAATTTAGCAGATGTGATAACAGAAGTGTTGTGTGTAGTCTAGATCAGGGATCCATTGGGACTTGATAATTAAACCATAATCAGAAGGGGCCATGGGGACGTAGAACATGGACTAAATAGATCACCATGGGATATCTCTAGAACACACAAACCGCCCATTGTTGAATACTGAAAATGGCAAGTATAAACTTTGGTTAAATAGATAATACATTGAGTAGTCCTGCGTTGCATTCTATTGCATTGTAACAGAAAGTATGCAACACAGAGAATCATAATGTAGGCTGTTCTCAACTTACTCTAAGGCACTGAAAAAAATGACTTATGACCAGCTTCAACCATTTGCAGCATCTCCACTGTCATGTGATCAGAATTTGGACCCTAGGCAACTGGCATGTATTTATGGCGATAACAGTTCCTGGGGTCATGTGATTGCCTTTTCCGACCTTACAAGCAAAGTCAATGGAGAAGCCAAATTCATTTTAACTATGTTACTAACTTAACTGCATAACTATGACAAGAAAGGTCATAAAATGGGGCAAAATTCTCTTAACAACTGTCTTGCTTAGCAACAGAAATTTTGGGCTCAATTGTGGTTGTAAGTCAGGGATGACCTGTAGTTTATATGGCAGTAGCATTGATTTTTTTATTACGATTTTCTGATACAGAACCAAATATGCTGTACTGGAACAAACCTGAATTGCAGATTTTGAGACAAAACTTTTGTAAAAATTGGGTGCCTCTTGTGCCATTGTTTTTCTTTAAAACATTTGAATATATATTTCAAAAGAAGGCCCAATAATGCCATTTGGTGACTTAACCTGCCATCTTCCCAAGATAAACCCCACAGTATCAATGAGACTGATGAATAACCCTACCCATAGAATGATATTAAAACTTTTCCAGTGAATGGTTTAAAACTAACCAGAAACGTGGGCCTTTTTTCTCGGCTAGTAATACCTTACAGATACAAAGTATTTCCTGTAGTTTGGCATTTCCAAAACAACATAGAAACTGAGTAAAAAGGTAAACTTGTTGCAAAAATCATGCTCTTTGAAACTGCAGAAATGGTAAAGATGATTCTTTAATAGGAAGAAATCTTTGCCTTTGGGGATTGTTAGTATTCCAGCATTACACAAATAATGTACTTTGAATCTTTATAACTCTTCAGATTCAAATTATGTTGCCTTGTTCTCCTTTTAGATGCTTGGACAAGCCGTTGGGTAGAATCAAAGCATAAATCAGATTACGGAAAATTCATACATACTTCTGGCAAATTCTATGGAGATGCAGAGAAGGACAAAGGTAAGGAGATGATGTAATTGTATAATTGTATAAATCACAGTTGGTCCTAAGGCCTTGATTATAGCGCTATGCATTATTAAACTTGTCAGTTATTTCAGTTCTTAAGTAGTTTAACTGTTCATGTTGCCTCTGCTGCTTCATGGAAGAATATTCGAGTTAATCTTTGATGCACTGGTTTGTACTTGACATTGCTTTTTTTAGTGCATCTTGATTATTAATATAGAGGACTGGTTGTAGCTTGAAATCAAATTGTAGTTTCTTTGTCTTTTTAGTACCCCTATTCCAGGCAAAGGACTTAACTGTGTTTTTAATCTTACCAGGACTTCAAACAAGTCAAGATGCTCGTTTCTATGCCATTTCTGCTAGCTTTGATTCCTTTAGCAACAAGGACAAGACTCTTGTGGTGCAGTTCACAGTAAAACATGAGCAAAATATTGACTGTGGAGGCGGATATGTAAAACTCTTCCCTTCAATCCTGAAGCAAGAAGACATGCATGGAGATTCTGAATACAACATCATGTTTGGTGCGTGCCTGCTTGGGAAGTGAGGGAAAATAGTTACTTGGTCATTTAATCTTTAATTTTATTGCAGTTATTAACTACCACAAAAGAATAGCTGCTCTTTATTTAACAATCAGCAAGCTTTTTTTAAAAAAAATCAGCAACCACTGAGCTCATGGAGCAAATTGAAGATTAGTAAATGGCTTTGTAAGAATCTATAGGTAATCATGGGAATGTCTATTAAACAGAGTGGGGAATAATTGCTAATCTTGCATGATGTTGTGTTGAGGAATAATCTAGTCCAGTTAATGAAATATGTTCCTAGAATAGCACATATCTTAGGAAATGACATATTTCCTTGATAACAAATTAGGTTGGAGAGTAGTGTTCCTCCCATCCCAGTTTCCCTTTCAGATAAGTAGTCCAAATTAATAGTACTTTTGAGGGGAATCAGAGCTACTGTACAACCTTTACACAAATAGACACACTTGTTTATCCAGTTTTCTCATCCTTTTCATAAGCATATAGATGCACTATTCATAGTATGGAGTGCATCTTTACACTGTTGCATGGTAAGTAGAGACTAGACTATGGAATAGAAGATGTATACAGTAATGCTGGTGGTGTACTTCAAGTAATTAAAAGTCCTAAAGCATAGAAGACTTCTAAATAAAAGCATTTCATTGTTTCCTCCACTGTTGCATGGAAGGGGTGCAAGAATGTATGTATGGAATGTCTTGTAGGGTTTGGTAAGTTGAAATGGCTGGACATGTTCCTTAATTCCCCCTATATAATGCATGCATAATAGAATAATCTTCTTAATACTGTCCAGAAAGCCAGTTTGTGTAGTGGTTTAAGATATTAGGCTAGAAACCAGGAAACCAAGTTCCAGCCATCTAGGCTGGAACTTAGGCATTTAATTTAGGCATGAAATAACTAGGTAACTTTAGGCATGAAATAACTGGGCAACTTTGGGCTAATCATTCTTGCAACCCTAGAAAGAAGGCAGGGGCAAGCCAGTTTTAAAGTATATTTACGGATTATAGTCCCTTAGTAATATTGCTTCCTTTTCTATTGACAGTTCATAAAACTTGCAGGAAATATTAGATATTTTCTTTTATAGGTTACAGATAAATTGGTTTGAATTTATGATTAGGTGTTCAATTTTAACTATAAACCCATCTTTACTGATCATTAGAATTTGTAGTATATTCATGGAGTCTAGAATTCTAATGTACATTAATTATGGTAATAAAATTTTCATTTACTGCTAAATGGCTATGATCCATGTATCATAATTTTATGCGATCTTCATATTGTCTATTGTATCCCTTTTGCCTCATGGCCATCCCCCCGCCCCGAGTCCCCAGAAAGAGAAAATCTAATTTCTCCATTTTCTTTCTTCCTTTCTCATAGCTATTAGGCATTATAAAAAAGAGCACATTTAATATTTACAGCATTTTAATCTCAGGCTGTCATCTTCACCATATTCCAAATTTTAAATGCATGAAGATTGATAGTGGGCAAGGCTGATGGAATGAGTTGCATGTCTGAGAGATGATACAGGATTCTCTCAATATAGACTCAGCTGGATGTTTCTGTTTCCCATTTAGGTCCTGATATCTGTGGTCCAGGTACCAAGAAAGTACATGTTATTTTCAACTACAAAGGCAAAAATGTTCTGATCAATAAAGATATTCGCTGTAAAGTGAGTATTTGGAATTGGGAGGTGGAGATGAGAATGAGAATTCCTTTCCATGATAGCACTTTAATGTTTAGGAAAGTTAGCAATATTTTTCTAATTTTTTATCTAATTCTTGTTAATTTTAATGTTTATGAATTTATTGTGCACCAACAGAGTTGCTTTGGATAATGAGACGGGTAACATTAATTTGATAAAGAAAACATAATGATAAATGGTCAGAGAAGAGTGACAAAGGTGATAAGTTCTATGAAGTAGAGCCAAAGAGAGATATTGCAGTGTAGCATGGTAGCTCTGATGAAGCTAACTTTGAGCATGGAGGAAAACAAATAACTAAAATTGGCTAGAGAGAATTTGCTAACTGTATAATTCCTTTGATAGGATGATGAGTTCAGCCATCTCTATACCCTTATTGTTCGACCTGATAATACATACGAGGTTAAGATTGACAACAATAAAGTAGAGTCTGGTAGCTTGGAGGATGACTGGGAATTTTTGCCACCAAAGAAAATTAAGGATCCAGATGCAAAGAAACCAGATGACTGGGATGAAAGAGCAAAGATAGATGATCCTGAAGATACAAAACCAGAGGTCAGTAGGTGCTAATGGCTTATAACCATATGTTTCTCACTCAAGAACAAACTAACAAAAAAAAACAAAACTGTTTTACTGCAGAAGACTCAAGAAATGGATTGGGGTTTTTTTGAAGACCAATGGAGAGGATAGAGTTAAAAAATTACATGAAATTTGTACAGGGATTTTTTTCCGTCTATATTACAGGACTGGGATAAACCAGAACATATTCCTGATCCTGATGCCAAGAAACCTGAGGACTGGGATGAAGAGATGGATGGGGAGTGGGAACCACCAGTAATTCAGAATCCAGACTACAAGGTAATAACTTAAAATATCTAGGTGACTAGGAAATGGGCTTTTAAAAGAGATGTTTATACAATATTTCTCCTTTCCACTAATTATTTTAAAAGCATTTTATTTTAAAAATATGGATTATATGAAAATTTACTGTATTTTTCAGTGTATAAAATGCACATCCTCCTCCTCTCCCCCCCCCCCCCCCCAAAAAAAATGGGTGGAAATGTCTGCATCTTATACAGCTGCCTCTGCCTCCCAGCAATTTGCCTCCTTAGAGCAAACAGCCTGGTCAGCTTCAGTACAGCCTGATTTAGCATGAGCAGTTGATTGTCAGTTGGATCTGCTTCCTGGAATACCTACAATCAGCTGTTCCAGTCTGCAGGGATTGCCACCACCTATCTCTGCCTCAGCATGCCCTGTTTTCGGCTACCGAGATGGTGATCCCTGCAGACTGATCGTCAGTATTCTGGGAGGCAGATCCAACTGACAATCAGTTGCTCATGCTAAACCAGGCTGTGCTGATGCTGACAAGGCTGTTTGCAGCAAGGAGGCAAATTGCTGGGAGGCAAGAGGCAGATTTTTTTTTCTTGTTTTCCTCCCCAAAAGCTAGGTGTGTCTTATAGTTCAGAGCATCTTATAGTCTGAAAAATACGATATTTGTTACAGTCACTTGCAAGCAATCTGACTTGTAAGCAGCTTGCAGCAATACTGTTTGAAACCATAAATATTAAAATCATTAAAATATGCTATGTTCTGTAAAGCTCACTTCCCAAAACCCTGTGGCAGAGGAAGATTTGCATCATGTGACTGGATGGGAGTAAGTTGAGTTGGGCACACCTACCCAGGTTTTGTGCCTCCTGGTGTTTTGTTTTCTGTGGGAAAGTGGTCCAGTGGCTCTGAGTGTTTAAGGCTGCACATCCCTTCCTTAGGTATTCCAGGATTGAAAGAATCCTGCATTATCTCACAGTGCATTATCTCTGTCTTTTCTGGTATCCAGCTTGGTATGAATATGAACAATTTTTTTCTCTGGGTGTTTGGAAAGTTGCTCACTTCAAAGAGACTCCTTGGTGTTTCATAACTCAGAGTGGCCTAGGTTAATGTTTCAGGTCCAGGCTCCCAGGTGAGGAGCACTTATTGGAAACCAATTGGATGTGTAAGACATTTGAGGCAGACCATAGAAGGGGATTGGCTGTTTGATTTTATACATACATGCTTAAGTAGCAAATGCTGGATATTGCTATTCCTATATGCTATAGAATTTGATGTATTCTGAATTTTCCATTTTAAAACATTCAATGTTTCACAGGGAGAATGGAAACCTCGTCAAATTGATAACCCCAGCTACAAAGGGAAGTGGATTCATCCCGAGATAGATAATCCTGAATATACCCCTGATCCTAATCTGTACTTTTATGAGAACTTTGGTGTTATTGGTTTGGATTTGTGGCAGGTAAGTTCTTGCTTGTTTTCCAACAAACCTTTTGAAAAGTGGGAAGCCAAACTACTCAAGTAACTGTTCTGAAGATTGAGGATTGTATCTTATAAAAACTACAAATTATGTTTCTATCATTGTTATTAGCGGTTAGGTGAGATAAAAATTTATTGATAGCCTTACATTGCGATGAACAAGGACATACATTCAATTCACAATTACTGTCGTAAGATTGATTGATGGCTTGAGCAGGGACAAAAATAGCCAGAGAAATGATTGAAGCCTGGGAATGGGGCTCCTTGTCAGTCAGTAGGAGTGCTGATTTACCACTAGCTTACCAGATAACAATTAACAACTAAAAGCCATGCATATTCAGGCATACAAATACAGCTAGTAGAATTGCCCAATGCATACATTTTGGAGAGAGAAATTTCCTGAGTATGTGCTGCAGCACAAGCTTGAAAGCTTGAAAGAATGAACCTTTGGTCTCAGTAATAGACTACTACGAATTATTCTGATTTTTTTTTCTAGTTCCTGTATTATTCTGGGAGACTTACAACATTTTAAGGTGTTATTCTAAATGAGAACAAAATCAATGTAAAATATAATAAAAGTACATGTTTGAAACTTTATCAGTACATTAAATAGCAAATCATTTCTAAATCTGCAATTTAATATACAGGTAGTCCTTGTTTAGTGACTGGCAATTTGGTTGTTAAGCAAAATTGTTAAGTAAAAACTGCTTAATTTCTGATTCTTTTGCATTACAGACCTGCAAAGGTTGTAAATGCAAGAATTGGTTATAAAACCTACTTTTTCATCACCCTAATAACTTGAAGTCACTAAATGAGACAATCACTAAATGAAGACATTTTGTAGTTTGTACTTATAAAATAAATATTCCTCTTTAGTCTAAACAGGTTTATTTATAACAGTTCATTTAATGACCATTAGAGTTAAGTCACTGAAAAAAGTGACTTATGATTGTTTTCACAGGACTATTGCAGCATACCAATGGTCACATGATTAAAATTCAGATGCTTGGCAACTGCCATCAGAAGCACTTTGAATTGTTGTCAGAAACCAATAGGAATGAATGTTACGCTGAGTAATGTCTTCCATCATTTAGTTTGAGAAATCGTCAAAATGTTGGCAAGCTTTAGCTGTAACACAGTTCTTCCTTGTGTTTTAGGTGAAATCTGGCACAATTTTTGACAACTTCCTGATTACTGATGATGAGAAGTTTGCTGAAGAAGTTGGCAATGAAACATGGGGTGCTACTAAGGTGAGAAATGTTTCTTCATAGAGAAGAAGTAATATTTGGCTTTTATAAAGTTTAGGAATTAGAAACCTGTTCCTTGTTCTCAAATGTTTAAGATTTTGAACTTTGGAAATGGATGTGAACCAAGCTGTTACCTAGTGTCTTGGCCCAAATCCTATTTCTTGTATGAAAGCATACATGAATATGTGAGAGACTTGATATCTTAAAGGCTGAAATTAAAGTTCTCATTATATTTCTCCAGAAAGTATTTTGCATTTTGATTAATAGCAAAATACATTTACAAAAACCTCTTAAAGGCTTTTTTGTTTGTGAATTGTCCCTGAAATATGTTAGGCAAAGAATGGGATATAAATCTGTAAAAAAATGCCATCATGGACTAGTTTGAGTTGTGTCCTCAAATTTGTTCCCACAGCAGCCAGTTATATTTTTCTCCAAATTCTGTTAGATGTCAGTCTATTTATCTAAACATTGTTTCCCAGTCTTTGCAACTTCGAGATAATCCTTTTAGGATTCTTTGCAATGACCCAGCCAGTTCTGAGAGTTGAAGTCCATACATTCAAGATTGCAGAAGTTGGAAAGTAATATTTAGAATCTTTTGTGTATTGTCAGGATACATTTAGCTAAGGAAATGCAATTTTACGACCATCCTCAGTCAAGCAAGATCATTGGATAACTTGGAGCCAGATTTTCTCTCTTGCCCAATCTGTCTCACTAAATCCTTATTAAAAAAAAAACCTTGCCTGTTCTTGTTTGCTGTGATGCTTTCTTCAGCAACTCCTGATTCAATAATGTATTTCCTTTTAAATTCTCATTAGGATGCTGAAAAGAAAATGAAAGAGCAGCAGGACGAGGACCAGCGGAAGAAGCAGGAAGAAGAAGATAAGAAGAAGAAAGAAGAGGAAGGAGAAGAGGAACCCGAGGGTGAAGATAATGAAGAGGAAGAAGAGGAGGAGGAGGAGGAAGAAAAGGAGGAAGATGAAGAGGAAACAGAGGGTCCATTGAAGGACGAGCTGTGATTGGGGGTTGTTGGGTATATTGTTGGCTGAGCCTTGCCCTGGACTTGTACCATGCAGTTGAACCCAACTAAGGAGAGGGGATAACAGTAATGTCTCTATGAGACACAAGAACTTTCTTTTTTATTGGTGTGTTTGTCTTAACTCCTTCCCAAATATCATCAATTACTCATTCATGTGTGTAGGGTGGAATGGGGGACTAGAACCTGCATCAGAAGAAGGCTAATTGTAGGAATACAGCCCTTGGAAAGGGAAATATACCATTGACCCTTCCCTCTCTTTGTGGCCACTTTTGCAGTAAAAATTTGCCTCTACTAGCCCTTCTCAATGGATGTAAAAAGTAAAACTCTTGTGTCCATCTAAAATTTGCCTTTATCCTTTGAAGGTGGGAGGGTGGGTGTCAGGTGGGGCGATGGAAGGGCTTGGTAGCATAGATAGCTCCAGATTTCAAAGACATTAAATTGAGACAACCAGTATTACACCATTTGTAAGGCCAGTGGTATTGATATCAAGAGATCCTGACTCCAGTCAGGGAATAGGCATTGTCCTTCTGTGCCTACTTATACAGATCAGGTGCTTCAAAAGCACAGTGTACTGAGCAAATTTAATTTTTAATTCTGCATTCTAGCTTTTAGCCTATTTCCTTGGGTGTTGGGTTGTTCAGGGAGGGGTTTTAGAGCCCCAGCAGGAAGATAAGAGTAGGAATTGGGGTGGGTGTTCACATGTAAAAGATCTCTCTTCAGGCAGAGAGGAAGGGTGGGAGGGGTTTCTGGAGGTGGAAAGAACAGTATCAAATGGGTCATCCCACTTGTTCACACTTGAATGTATGGAAGATTGAAGAAAATTTCTATTAAATTAAACTTCACTGTCTGGCCCATATGCTGATCTTTTGTTGTCTTTTATTGCTTGAGGTAAACCGGAAATGCAGTTTAACAAAGGTTTTTGGTATTCTAATGCATAGTGATACCAGATCCTTGGAGAGCCAGTTCGGAGTGGTGGTGAAGGCATCCCACTAGAAACTGGGAGATTGTCAGTTCCAGTCCTGCTTTAGGCACAAAGCGGCTGGGTGACTGAGCCAGTCACTTTCACCCCTAGGAAGGAGGTAACAAACCACTTAAAACCTTGCCAAGAAAACTGCAATGTCTGAGAAATGTATACAATGGAATGGAAAAATATATAGTAGTATATGACCCTTATAGTAGTTTATGTTCTGAGAACAGCTAATCATTGTGGAATTTTGAGAATATAAATTGCAAATTTACGGAGAAGTTGACCACAACAGTTTGATACTAAGAGTACGGGTAATCTTGTGTATACAAGTAAGCTTAACTTTGAACAAGAGTCGGAAAGTTGGTTACGCAGTTGATCTTAAATCATGCGGTCGCCGATTCTGTTAAATGTTCGGAAACAAGCCTTGGATCGGCCGAACTCAAGTCTGCCCTACCGCTTCGCTAGCTGCTGTCCCTCTCTTAGTCGAATGCCGCCCACGATCCGCGCACTTACCCTTCCCGGGAGCTGTACGCCGCGGAACACTAAAAGACAATCCGGAAGCCAAGCAATGTGGAGAAGCGGCCCGTAGCTCCTCTCCGTCTCTATGGTGAAACCTTCTTTCCTGTCTCTCATCACGTGGGAAGAGTCAGGCTGGGAGCGGAAGTGACGGGAAGTGAGCGTAAAATGGCGTCGTCGTGAAGTTGCATGTTGTGGGGGGCCTCCGCTGAGTCCGTTGGGAGGAACCGCCAGTTTTCGCCGCAGCCTCCGCCAACTCTCGCCATGGCGGTGACCGTCACCCTGAAGACTCTGCAGCAGCAGACATTCAAGATCCGAATGGAGCCCGACGAGACGGTGAGGGGCGGCGGGTCTTTGGTCCTTTCCCCTTCCGGCCCTCCTCCCGTGTGTAGTCTGCGTCCTCCCCCCGCCCCCAGTTACGTGTCCTCCTTCGAAATCATCTTTGAACAAAGCGCCTCTTTTGCTTCTCAGTGAATTTCGCTCCCGGTGTTTCATTTGGGAGGGGATTTATTTCTCCCTGCTCTACTTTCCCTGGTCTGGAATTTGCCTCTAATCTGTCTCTCCTGATGTCACTCCTTTAAAAGGAGAACATGCTAACCAGCCAGGCATGTAAGGAAAGTAGCGGTTCCTTTTCTCCCTTTCCATAACTCTTGGCAGTTCATTCTCTGTTGTGTTTCTGCAGTTCGAGGCTGCTGAGGATTAACAATCCTGCTTTTTTCTTCATTTCCTCTTGAAGTCCCACACTGTAACAGCGTGCTGTTGTTCCGGTTTTCATGCGTCTTCTTTCCACGAAGGAGGCAGATAACTAAAAGCTGTTCCATTATTTTCTGATTTAGTATGATTTTTAGCCTTCATTTCTAATCCTGAAATGAAATGATATGTTGTCTTATATATACTTATCATGCTATTCCTTTTTTGGGGTTGTATTGTATTATGCAAAGTGCCAGGAAATAATGCATACAGTAGTAATTAATAACCAAAAGAAATTAAAGAGATTAGAAAAAAGACTAACCAAGATAATTATACTTCTTATCATCCTTGTTTTCATATTTTCTGTTTTTTAACATTCTCTTTTCGCCTCTGAGAGTTAATTTCCAATCACACCTTTCTTGATATCCCTTTTTCCTAAAACCATTAATGTTTCCATTCTACTTAGAATGGTTTTGGAGGTCTCCCATATAAAGTGTATGAGGTTTTTTGGTCGATGGCATTCCTATTTATCAACTTTTCTTCAATTGTGAAAACATTACTGCTTACAATGAATTCTGTGGCTTTCTTTTCTGATCTTTTTGTTGCAGCATTATAGTGATTTGTCAGATTTAAACCAATTTTAATGAAATGATGTTGAAATGACTCCAGATATTAAAACAATACATATAGAAAATAATTGGGTCAAGAGTCATTTATGACTTTTTTCTAGTAAACACAATGCTTTAAGCTACAAATCAATGGTTGAAATGGGCAGGAGTTGGGTTATGTCAGAGGTCTCCAAACTTGGCAACTTTAAGACTTGTGGACTTCAAATCTTAGAATTCTCCAGCTAGCATAGTTGAAGTCCACAAATCTTAAAGTTGCCAAGTTTGGGGACCCCTGGATTAGATTATCTCTAAGTCTCTTCTAGTCCTTAAATTCAGTGATTATGTGCAACATCTGTTGTTGCAAATGAGTAAGACTTGCATTTATCCTATTTCTAGTTTGGTCTTAATTGTCTCTTTACATTCAAGTTATAAAGGTGTTGCAAAACTTGAATATTTGTGTTCATATACACACAAACAAAACATTCTTTTCATTTGGATGCTTTTGCTATAAGAGCACCTATTTCAGTTCAGAAAGTGCCTTTAATATTAAGCAAAGTTCTCCCTCACAATTTGGAACCTAGATAGCAATTGCTATTGTCTACACCAGGAAGAGTGAGAATTGAATGTTTGGCCACTGCTGCACAAGAGTTCTGCCAGCATAAGGAATTTTAAAAGTTAGAATACATAAGGAGAGAGAACATGTATATTAGGTCAGAGCTTCCATACTGTCATCTTCACATTTTGCTAGATTTTTGACAATACCAAGAAAATCCACAGATTAACTGTTTTCATTCTAACTTTTTGAAAACAGAAGGCCTCTTTAGGACTTTACATTAAGTGTATGTCTGTGTATATACGGTATATAAAGATTTCTGCACCTTAGTGAACAGATCAGCAAAATTGGAATATGCCCAAAACATTCTACACTATCTTTTAGCCATAGATGCTAATCTCCATCAATATGGCCCTGAAAGATTTAAAACTGGGAGTTCACACTTTGAATATGTAAGTAGACAAACTGTTATCAGAAGATAACCTTATTTTAAAGAGTTTTTAAATTCAAGATTGTGATGCTTGGATTATCTATCATTACACATAGTCTTTCAGTTTTGCAACAGAGAGTATATTTATGATGAATACTGTTGTATTAAATTTGATGAACAACCTTCCATGTCCTCTAGTATCACAGCAAATGAAATTTGTACTCAGTTTCTATACTCAGAGTTTAATTGCAAGGTAGAATTGTAGTGTGCAACACTTCTTAATACGCCTTTAAGCAATTCAATAATTGGAGGGTTCTCCTTTGCGTAAGTGGGAGGTGTTTCTATGTAATGATCTGATTAATCTGAAGTAACAAATAACTATGCATTTTACATCTATATTCTTCAGTATGTCTCAGAATAATGATGTAATAAAATGTAGTCTTTGTTCCATTTAATAGTACTTACCGTGTGTGAAAAATTTGCCGATCATAATCTGGAGTTTTTCTGATATTTTGGAAATTGATCATGCTTATTGATGGTTCCAAGAGTTGGGTCAACACATTTGGAAAAAACCCCAAAAAACATTAGGTTAGGTTAAGTCTGCTTTGACCTCATCTTTCATACCTTTGAGATGAATTGGAACAGTAAAGGAAACAATGATTAATATTCCATATAATCTGGAAGGATAATGCAACATAACTATTCTATATTCTTCAATAGCATTTTCCTGTTTGGAACAAAAACTATTTACTTCTGATATACTTATTACATTTATATGCTGCCCATCTCATCAATAAGGCGAGTTTTCACCTTTTCACCTTTTATTGGTTTTCATGGACAAAATAGTTTGCAGGATCCAATCTAAGTTGATTACTGGGAACAGAGGTTTTATCTTCCGAGCTTTCAGACTCATGCTGGAGCCCATCTTCAGGGAACTTTCTAGCAGTTCCCTGAAGTTGGGCTCCAGCATGAATCTGAAAGCTCGGAAGACAAAACCTCTGGTCCCAGTGACCGACCCAGAATGGATCCTGCAACATTATCCTGGGACAAAATAGTTTCTTTGCCCAGATTATAGAGTACTATATTTCAACAAAGGGAACACTGGTTGTTAAAAGACAGTTCTCAGGTTGGCCTGTTGCATAGGAAGGAATGAACATAATTTTGAGAGAACATTGCCTAGCCAATGTAACTAGCGCTTTTGGAAGTAAAATAAAAGCATTAATTCCATATATCCTTGTCTTTGATTTGGAGATGGGGAGTGATGGGATTCAAGAAAATAGGATTGTCTTTCCTAACAATTTATAGAAACCATTGCCATACCTAATGAATAGGAATGGGTTTTCAAAGAGCATTAGTTATTGTGATGTGTTGTTTAAAGTTCTCGCACTCAGGCCATTTCTCAGTTTCTACCCCCAAATGCATCACCCACTCTTTGCATTCAGCAGCTTCTCCATGCCACATTTCTCCATCTGGCACTTGCATCTATAGTTCAACACTGTTGGGATAGAAAGAATTGGCCTATAAGCATTCAGTACAAGGTGGATGGTGGAGCCAGCTTGGTCTTGACCCACAGGTCCGAGTACTTAAGGAGAAGATTGAGGCTGAAAAGGGCAAGGAAGCTTTCCCCGTGTCAGGCCAGAAGCTTATATATGCTGGCAAGATCCTGAGTGATGATGTCCCCATCAAGGAATACAAGATTGATGAGAAGAACTTCGTAGTGGTGATGGTCACCAAGGTATGGTTGAGCATCTCCTTTGCTTCATGATAACGATTTTCTTGTTTCAAAGGGCTACTGTGTTTCTGCAGTTTCCCTTTGGATGAATACCAGTAGTGCTAAATCATTTTTATTAGAAAATGGGGTACTGGTATTAGTCTGTTAGGTACTTCAGGATTGGGGGTAGTCAAAAGATATGATAGACATTGCTTTCAAAATACTAATCAGTACACAAAGAGCAGTTTTTTAGGCTCACCCTTCTTGATGATACAGCAATTTAGATTGGAAGAGCTTCACCTCCTTACCTGAGACACTGCTTTTGGTTTTCTGTTAAGAACAAAACAGGCTCAGGAGCTCCTGTTTCTTCACCCACTGATGCAGCAGCCACCTCAGAACCCACACCTTCCTCTGGGCCTATGGCAGCTACCGTTTCACCCCTTCAAGCATCCCCACCAAGTGAGGAAAAGCCTCCTGAAGAGTCAGTGACTGTTTCTCCCCTGGAATCTACAGTTGGGTAAGTTTGGCTTATCTTATCCCACAATTCTTACTAGTTTGGTAAGAAATTTTAGAATGATTTTTCAGAATGAAAGAATAGTTCGGAAAATTCAGTGTTACTTGTATTTATGTTTTGGAAAGCCTTGGTGCTAATTGTTGACTCCTAACTTAGTCACTAGGATTTGCTAGTTTCATCCTATCCCTTTTAAAGAAATGGTTGATTGTTGATGACTCCAGTTGTCAAAGGTGGACATGGTCAAAATCTTTACACATAGCGGTTGTTCGATGATTGTTGGTCATAGCTGGGCATATAAGAGAGATTTTATTATTGGAGGGGAATTCAGCCATTCTTTTGCTTAGAATTATTTTTGGATTTTCAACTTTCTTGTCCAGTTATCTGGAAGGACGCAGCTACTATTTCTCTCTCTTAAATTTGCAGCTCTGTTCCCTCTTCAGGTAGCATGGGACGTGAAGATGATGCAGCTTCCACTTTAGGTAGGTGAATACTTTCTTTTGCTGATCAAGAAAGAAACCAATTTTTAACAGCTTCACTGCAACTGGCTGTTTTATGATTGGGGCTATGGCAGGGGTCCCCAACCCTGCAGCATGCCAGAAACCGGGCCATGCAAACCCATCCACAGGATGCAGGCAGCATGCAAAAGCATGGCCCCTCCAGTGTGCGAAAAAACCTCTCTACCAAACCGGTCCCTGATGGCCAAAGGTTGGGGGGTACTGGTCTATGGCATCTTTTTTCTCAACTACTACATTCTTACATCAGAGATTCATTCATAGCTAGCTTCTTGAAAGAATTCAGTTTGGATATACTGCCCTCTGATGGCCATTACTGGTTAACATCTTTTCCCTTTAGCTCTAAAATGTGTTGTTTGAGCAACGTTAACTTTAACATGGGTACTCAACCGAATCTTTGCCCCATTAGATTTTTTTTTTAAACTGACATTTTGCAAAACAAGCAGCAGCCTAATTGTCTTAATTGAACAATGCCTGTGGTTCTTAAATAGACCCTTTTTAAAAAAAAATAAATTAAAAAAAGAATTAATTATGGAACTTTATAACTGTTCCCAAGGAAGTATGATACTCAATTGAAAAGAAATGTTAAAGAAGTTAAGATTGTAACTAATATTAATGATAGAATTGAATTGGAATGGAATGAGTGTCTTATTTACTACTGTTATTTATATATATATATATATATATATAATATAAAAATATAAATATATATTATTTATTTATTATTATTTAAAATTATCTTATTTCCCTTATTTATTATTATTTAAAATTATCAGCTTAAAAAACCTTACACATATATATACACACACACACACACATATACATATACACACACACATATATTCTAAAGAACATAGTGTATATTTTAAGAATGTACCAAGCAGAATTTGATTGGAAGTTATGTATTATATTGAATGTTATAATTCTAAAGCCATAAACCGAAGCTTAAATTTAAGAGTTGAATGGATAAAATTAAAAGATATAAAGATATCATACTCCAATTAGTAATTACAGGGGAAAATTTGTTTAATGAGAAAAGATAATATGAAATTGAAACAGGACAGACAAAAGTATAAATATAATGATTAGAAAGACATTGAAACTTAGAAAAAGATATATAATTGGATTTAGATATGGGATAATTAAAATAAAGTTGAGAAAACTGTGGGAGGGGAAAATTATGGAGAAAATGTTAAAATAGTATGAGATATGGAATAGAACACAGATGAATATGAAATTGAATTTGTGTCTGTATGAAGAAGTAATAACCCGGGATCATGCTATTCTCAAAAAAAGATGTTTATTTGTATTATGTTTTTGTGAAAACCCAAATAAAATTTATATTAAAAAAAAAATTAGATTAGCCTATTACGTTATTTATGACATCTGCCTACCTTTCCAGAAAATGGACGCTGAAAAGTAGAGGGGGCAGAAAGTATCTTGCAGGAAGAAATAACTGAAACAGTAGTAGATGATACTGTGATCAACGGATCTGGTTGGGTCCTCTATGAAATCATTTTTTGAGAATATCTACCTATTTTCAAAACATCAGATGTGTTCATCAGCTGCAATAGAACGAACATCTTCACTATATCTAGCAGACAATAAATTAGTAGTATTCAGTTCTTTTCTAAATAAAACATTAATTACTTAAGCCCAGATTATCTCCAGTCTATAAATGTTAAAAACTATTAGTGTAAATGAAGATTGATGAGGATGAAATTTGTTTCGCTGTTGAAGTGGCTCTTATTCCGCATTCCAAGAATCAACAAATGATGCTTTGGAAGTTTAATTTTCTTCATTCAGATTCAAATGTCTTGGGTGATTCATCTCTAATTCAGCCTAATTGCCTCTTGCTGGCTGTTATAAAAGGAGCAAAACATAGCATGGAGCCTTGGCTTTGGCAACTAAGAATTCCGAATCCCAGTTCTCATTTCTGGAAGAAAGCTGCCTGGAGATTAAAAATCAGGAATCCTGATTATTGAACCTCCATCCCTGTGAAGGAAATAGCATTGCAGCTGAAATCCAAGCACAATGATTTACTAAGAATTTTTGTGGGTGGGGAGAGACTGGAAACCTCCATTTTGCCTCTAGCTTTCAAAAATATTTGAGGACCCGATAATAGATAGTTGGTGCTTGTATTGTTCAATAATGCAGTAAGGCAAGCTTGCCTGCTTTTGATCTTTGGAGAGGGGCAGGCTTTTAGCCATGAAAGTAACAACAGGCTTTCCAATAATACAAAGCTATCCTTTGTTTGTACTTTCAGTTACTGGCTCAGAATATGAGACAATGCTGACTGAAATCATGTCAATGGGCTATGAGCGAGAGCGGGTAGTAGCAGCACTACGGGCGAGCTACAATAACCCACACCGAGCTGTGGAATACCTGCTGATGGTGAGAACTACTGAATTTAGTCTATTCAAGAATTCTGCTGAAATGCCTGGGAGGTTTCTTCATTTTTTCAAAGGAATTGTATTTTTTTTGTATTCCAAATGCTTTGTTGCTTTCCCTTTCCCTCATTCCATGAGTCTACTTCTTGGGATGACATAGCAACCCTAGTTTTTGACCAAGCAGGCCCTCTTAAAATGTGATCAAATAAGAGCTTCTGCTCTGCACACAATGCTTGGCCAATGCAGGGGACAATAAAAATGTTCTGTCTGCCAAGCACTTGATTATCTAAACAGATATATGGCGTAGTTGGTCACTGGCTGAACAACAGGCTTGCATGAGTGATAGGTGTGTCTCAGAATAAATTGCTGTCAGGTAGGTAATTTTGGATTCTCTGGATATTTTGAAGTATGCCTCTCACAAGCTTTAACAAGTGTCGGCAGGGTCAGATGTAGAGTTGTACCTCAAAACATCTGGAACAGGATTTCATATTCCTGTTTAACTCAGTCATATCTGCAAATGTGGGGTGATGTTTGCACACACAATACAGTGAATCAGTCTCCTTTTGTAAATATATCTTCTGCTACATCTAACAAGAAACTGAAAAAAGTTGTTCTCTCTCTTCAACTAATCTCTTGTGGTGATCTCAGTGATAGCCACATATCAGTAATACTGACTGAAACAAATTTGAAAATGAGTCTTGGAGATCTTTTGTCATACAGTATACAATATTGTGAGGCATTGAAGTGGATGACTAAGGCCTCCATGATTGCTAATGTCTCTCTGTGGATGTCTCCTTGTATACTTTTAGCAGAAGCTATTGTTTTATGAATGTCTAACTGAACATATTCAGGTTGGAAAGACAAAGCAAATCTTTTTTATGCAACTGAATTCTAAAGCACATGAACCTACCTGGTCCTGCACTCTTTGTTCAACATTCATACAGAAAAAAATAACTTATCTAAGTCCTGAAAATTGAAAATGTGATCATTTAATGGAATTAACTGAATGGAGCACAAGCAGGTAGTAGCTGTTAATGGGCTATAAGTTTAGGACAGAGAGATTTGAAAAATGAAAATGTTTTCTCTCTTCTCTGAAAGTTTTCCTGGGTTTTGGAGCCAATAATAGAAACATTATTACAGTGTTAACGAATTTTCTATACAGTTTCCACCCATGTCCGATTCTGAAATTTAGAGAAGACTGCAGACTGTGCCATTGGATGTAATTGTGTGCTCATGCCCAATTTCCCAGCCACTCTAGACAACTTAATCAATCAAACCAGTCAGGGAATAATTTTGTAATTCTATTTTTTTCTTTTTAACTTTGCAGGGCATACCAGGTAGTCCTGAACCTGAGAGAGCTCCCATCCAGGAGAGCCAGCCCCAAGATCCGCCTGCACCAGAAGGTGAGTTGTCTTTTTCTCATGCCCACATAGAACATTTTCTGAGTAGAAATTCTAATTAGTACATATAAGGATATGGTGTGGTGGGGAATAACTGTTCAAGCTAAAAGGCACAGTGGTTCATTCCTTTTTGCACATTCCTTAGACATTCTAATGCCCTCTTCCTGTTTGCTATCATTGTGATTGAATGCATGGCATTAATACTCCTTGGATCTACAGGAGAAAACCCTCTGGAATTTCTACGAGATCAGCCCCAGTTTCAGAATATGAGGCAGGTGATACAGCAGAATCCAGCTTTGCTCCCAGCTTTACTGCAGCAGTTAGGCCAAGAGAACCCTCAGCTGCTCCAGGTAATTTTCTTTGGACTTTCTTTGTTTCCCTCTTCCCTGGCAATATTGCAGCAAATGTAAGCAAATGTATTGTGGAAGGAAATTCTAGCTTTTGGAGGATTCCACAGAAGTCTCTTTGATTCTCAGTGGGGAGGAGGGGATAATCGTAATCTGAGAGGTAAATCTTTTCTCTGGTTCATCTGTTAAACGGTGCAACATGTTCAGTTATGTTCTCGATTCTTCTCGTGGCTTTGATTATGACAATAATACCCTATGTTGAGATTGATGTTTGTTTTTTTGGGATCATTATATTATGTTTTTTCCAATCTTGGTTCAAGTTTCTTTCTTGTTCTGAAAATTTAGCTATAGTTAGTCCTTGCTTAGTGACTACAATTGACACCAGCAACTGTTGCTAAGTGAAATGGTTGTTAAGCGAGACTTCATATGACTACCACAGATTTCTGATCTTATTTCCACTATAGCTATTAAGCTAACCATCCCAGTGAGACATCACATGGCTAACTTGCTAGCTTCTCCATTGGCTCTGATTGTTAAATCTGGCTTGGAGTGTGCAAATGGCAATCACAAGTTTATGTAAGGACATAAGTACGAGCATCAGTCATAAACGTACTTTTCCAGTGCCACTGTAAATTTGAACAGTTGCTAAACGAGGCAATTAAGCCAGGGCTGTTTTGCTGGTCACTGATGAATCAGCAGTTTAATATGGCTTTTAATAATATGATGGGTAGTTTGAAAAGCAGATGCAAGTTCATGATACTTGAGAAAAAAGAGGGCTAAGATTGGGAAAAGCAGATGAAGGAAAACAGATCAGCGGGGCATGTATTCCTGTGTGGTCCCTTCAGCTGTTCTATCAAAGTCTCAGCATTGGAGACAATGATGTGGGGGTGTTACATGAACGTGTACTACATGTTGTGCCAGTTGCACAGATGTACATAGAGAGAATGTTGGTAACGATGAGCATTCTTCCTTCGCAGCAAATTAGTCAGCATCAGGAGCAGTTCATTCAGATGCTCAATGAACCTCTGGGTGAAATGGCTGACATCGCAGACATTGAGGGAGAGATGGGTGCTATTGGGGAAGAAGCTCCCCAGATGAACTACATCCAAGTTACGCCTCAGGAAAAAGAAGCCATAGAAAGGGTAAATATGTTGAACGAGGGAAGAAGGGGCAGTGGCGAGGAAAGAAGGACCTCAGGGTATTCTTGGCCTTTCTTGGCTTGATTTTTTCAGTAGGGGGTTTGCTTCTAAGAAGTTCCTTCTTGTCATATAGAACAGTTTAGTGAAAGCATGCATAGCTAATTTGGGGTTGAAGGTATACTTGAACTTTTCTGTGGCATGCGAGGATTGCACTAAAAAAATAGTTAAAAACTAAAAAAAAACCAATTAAAATTAAATGTAGCTGATACTATTCTTCCATCATGTATTTAATAATTTTATTCTTCAGTCACATTAAAATTATAGCTCGGTTTCAATTTTTAGGGACCTTTATGAATCATTCCTAGCCTCAAGGCATGTACTTCTGACATAGCAGCTAAAATAGGGATCATTCTTTTTTGTTCTTTAGAGCAACGCTAGTCCAACCAGTACAGAAGGGATTGAGCTTGCAATATTACTTATAGATTTTGCTCAGCATTAAAGTCTAATCACCTTCCGTCATTCTGGAGTATGGACTAAATTCTGATGATAATGACTACGAGAATCAGTTGTGTGGAATATGCTGATGGAATGTGAGCTCTGAAATTGCAATCCTGTGGTTTATTATTATATTTCTCTAAGACAAAAACATTTGAAATAGGGGTTTTGACCCTGCTTTTTTCTTCTAGTGGAGATTCTGATCTGTTGTAGTTCACGTGAATGGAGAAAGCTACACATCAGAATACTGATCATTTGCAACACCAAGAAAAAATGTTTATACTTAAAGTGCATTATTAAAATTAACATTGTTTTGCATAAATATGATTAATTGCATGTATGTTTTGTTCTGAAAACACTATTAGATTCTTCTTGGATTTGGAGGGATTTTTTGGACAGAAGCTATACCTACTGGCATGAGGAGAATTGGAGAAATGGGGCTAAGCTAGCATTGCAAGAGATGAAAAATCAGCTCAGTTAAACTTTCCACATTTTAAAGAAAACTCTTAATTTAAAACAAAAGAAAAATGTGTGACCTGTACAAAAAGCATGAGACCCTGAGATTATATTAAGCCTATAAATGATAATTTACATTTCTTCCATTGTATCTTTTTAAAGAAAAATATTAAGGAATGCTCTTTTCCCCTTCCTAGAGCAGAGTTACAAGAAAGCAGGCAGTCACAAATTTTACGGTATCTATGTAGAATTTCAAAATGCAATTATGTCAATTTTTTTTTTATTTCAATATGCTATGACAAAATTACTAACAATTGGCTCCTTGCTGAAAAACTAGATTATTGCCATAAGTAACGTTTAACATTCTTTCTTTCTTTCTTTTTCAATTTCCCTTTCCCCCTCTTCCTCTTCTCTCCTCTCAGTTAAAGGCCCTGGGCTTTCCTGAGAGTCTGGTGATCCAGGCATATTTTGCTTGTGAGAAGAATGAAAATCTGGCAGCCAACTTCCTGCTGAGTCAGAACTTTGATGACGAGTGATAAAGAAACAGAGTTTTATATAAAATTCTCTATATAAATATTCATTTATTTAAAGGGGCACTACTGGGGTTGGGTGGTGATGGTATGATTTGAGAATGTCCCCAATGAATTGCTGGCTAGAGGAAAATACTCTACCTTGGAAATGGGGCAGTTGTGGGGGGAAAGCAGAACAAATGGACCTTCTGTTCTCTTCTCAAAAACAAGGGTGGCATTTGAGCCCAGCTGCATCTTATAACAATCCTTAGACTGACAGGCAAGGTGTTTAGGGAAAGGTTGACACAGCAGATGGGTGCTGTTGGACCTTCTCCCATTTCACACGATTGCATGTGTGCAAACAAATTGCTCTCTTGTTTGCAAATCTCTCCTCTTCATGCCAGTGCACATTGCTACAGTGCTGAACTTTGTGCCCATCAATTAAATCTGTTGCTGGTACTCTCCCCTTCTCTTTCCTTCAATGTCATTTTGAAATCAGTTTAGTTGTCCATCCCTATTCAGAAGGGTGGCTTGTGTTAGGTGAGTAATATGCCTTCTGATGATCTGTTTGATATTTGTTCCTGTACTGGAGAGGCTGTGCCAGAGTTACAGAATATCTTGTAATTCTGTGCACAAAGATCCCATGTTTTTTTTTCTATCCTGTATTTTTTTTGCCATCATCCAATAAGGCAACTACCCATCTTTATCTATGGTTTTCTGACACTGCTCTTAAAATCATTCCCAAAGAATACAAGGGTACAGTTTCCCTACACTCATCCAACTTCAAACACTAGGTTTTTAAAAACTTGTTGTTTGTTCTTTCTCTTTTTAATGGTATCTCATCTGTTCTGCAGACACCTAGCTTTGAAGTCTAGCTCCTGGGAATTGCCTGTGTAACATCCATATATACTTTTATTATCCATCATTTTAACATTAGGAATTTGGAGCCACAAATTTTAATATAGTAGCAAAAAAAAAAAAAAGGATTTTACAAATCCCTGTAATAACTGAGTATCTTGAGATAGCTTGAAACACATGTTTGTTTCTCTATTTTCTGTGTTGTGGGAATTTTAAAGAAGTTTTTCCCCCTAGTATTCAGATTTTACTTGTTCAAAATACTTTTAATCTAAAGATTCCCCAAAAGAGAATCCATTAATAGTTGGGGATACAAAACTAATACAAAATAGTTGTGTTTTAGATATTAGATATGTTTCCCTTTTTTAGTTTTGAAAAATGATCAAATTGACATTTTCCTGAATATTTTTATCGAAAAATATGTAAAGAAAGAGCCTGTTTTATTTATACCTTTGAAACTGGAACTAAACTGACTTCTGATTTTAAAAAAATTCTTGGTAGCTAGGGAAATTGGTTTTAATACATAGATTATAGATAAAAAACTATAGAAACTTTAGATCATCTTTCACTTTTCTGTGGGAATGTTGGTCAAAGCTGTTTCTGGTTTGAACATCAATAAACCTGTCAGTCATCACATGTTAAATTCCCAGCTTCCTTTGATAAACTAAGCTGCCTTTCCTCACTACCCCCATAAGAAGCCTGGGAATCCCATTCTTTCCTCTGCAGGTGCCCATTGCAAAGAGAACCAGAGTATTGCCTCTATGCCTCCAATAATAAATTCTGAAGCCATATGTTTCTGCTAATTTGTGTGACATGGTTGTGTGGCTATGATGAAGTGTGCAATATATTGTTTATAAGTTTAATTTGATTTCAGGGCTGGTGGGCAGGCATGGAGGAAAGAAGAAATTTAATTCTTAAGTTTGAAAAAGTGTCCAGTGTTCAGAGTACTTTTCCCCAACCAGGTGCCCTCTATATGTCTTGGACTTCACTTATGTTAGCTAGGGATTCTAGAAGTTGAAGTTCATCACATCCAGAAGGCACTGAAATGATTCTACTTAAGGCCTAAAAGGATATAGTCTATATCAGGGGTGTCAAATTCGTGACAACCCATTGTCGTCATGTGACATATCGCAACTTTTTCCCCCTTCGCTAAACCGGGAGTGGGCATGGCCAGCGTGTGATGCATCTGGGCCACAGGCCGTGAGTTTGACACCCCTGGTCTATATTATGTGGAAAGGAAGTTATCTTGACTGTGCTGGAATTAGACCAGTTCTGCTATGTTGTTCACTGAAGAATTGTTTTTAAATAGCATCCAATGAATTAGGCTATAACTTATGATTGCCATATGAGTGCTTTTTGAGGTGGAAATTTTACTTGATCAAAATTTTAGATAGCATCATGGTATCTTTGGGTACTAAAGAAATTTGAAAAGCTGCTTCTGACTTGCTATTTGGCTTAGAAATACTTTTCAAAGTGGCAGTGAAAGGTGTCTGCATGCATGCTCAACTTGAACTGCTTGCTTCAGACTCTTAATTTCCAATTTCCTTATCAGCAAGCAAGAACATTAGTGCTGAATTACAGCTTTCTTCAAAGTAAATGGCTGAATATTGGAATGAGTTGATGAGTGTTGCCCCAAAGTGGATTTGAATGCTTTATTTGTGCCTGAGAGCCTGGGATTTAAGGGAGAGCTTTCAGTAGTCCTCATTGCTCCTTGTCCCTTTTCATGATGAACAAAAACAAAAACCACCACCACCCAAAAAATCCAAACCTCAGGATAAAGTATGTAAAATCAACAAACTGAAACACACAACTAGCAAAATATGTACCGTAGATTGACCTTATCCAGTCTGGTACTCCAGAAACGTTGGGCTATAACCCTCTAATCACCCAACCAGAGTGAGCATAGTGGACGAAAGTTACATATTTAACATATCTTGTGTATACCAGTTGGGGATGGCTGATGTACTTGTAACAAAAATTCAGTTACTAAGCTCAAATTTTGATTTAAAAGCACATGTGCATACCAGCATGAAATATTGATACTGAGGCCTTGATGAGAAAGAAAAAATTACTGCTGCCTGTTTTGCTAAAGTTAGAAAGAACTGGAAGTGGAAGAATTTGAAAAACAATGAAACAAAAATGTTTTTGAAGAGTTCATCTGATAAACACCATGGAAGAGTTTTCTACCAAGGCTCTTTTTAATAAAGTGGGATAATAGAATGTTGCAACTTCGGTTTGCAGGTTCTACTTGAGTGAAAGTCCTGTTGTTATGTCCTTCAACTTTAATTTTGGTCTAAATTGGCTTGGAGAGCTCTGTCGATGCCTCCTTTCTGTCTTGGGTTGAAATGTTCTAGGCACTGTGAATGGAGTGTGAAATAAACAAGTTGTTGAGGCCGCTCAGTGGCAGGAGTATGATGCTCCTTCAGTAAACGTGTCTCGTTCTTTATTTCTCAAGGGAATTGTTTGGATGGGAAGAGTTCTCAGCAAAACAATTATGTTTTGGAAAAAACAATGGATTTCTCAAGTTATTAAAAGTATGATAGTGTAAAATTTGCACTTCTCTACAACATTTTAAAGCAGTTGTGTCTTTTCCTGGGTTGCATAACTGGTTTAAAGAATTGAAAACAGGTGTAACTTTCATGATCTGTTTCCTCTGAAGTACTTGTTTGAAACAATCCAAAGCATTACACTGCCATGTTAGAAAGATATAGGATGGAAATCAGTGGATTTTTCACTCTGCATTTTTGGCTGCTAACTTGCTAAATCTTGGATCGCTGCCTTAGAAAGGGAATTTACAAAGCTTTGTGCAAGGGAAACAAGAATGAAGAATAGTAGTGTCACTATCATATGGTTTACTTGGTTTTTTAAAAGTAACTGTCTTCACACAACACCCTAAAGTAAACCATTTATACACACACAGTTTATACACACAATAGATGGATTCACTTAATATCTTAATCAAAAGATAGCCAACTTAATGGTGGCTTAATGCGATGTGTGATCCCAGCTACGTTTATTGCATTGAGTCATACAGGTAGTCCTTGACTTACGAGCAGAATTGGGACCAGAATTCCTATCAATAAGTGATGTCATTAAGTGAGTTATGCTCAATTATCCTACCTTTTCTGCTGTCATTGAGTCACTTTAAGTAAATCCAACTTCCCCCATTGACTTTGCTTGTCAATAACATGCCGCCCCCCTTTCCCCCCAAGGTTCCAAATGGTAATCAAATGGTGATTGCAATCATTGTAAATTCATGCCAGTTGCTGAATTTTGATCAGGTGACTGAAGGGATGTTGTGATGGTTACATGTGCGAGAACCAGTTATAAGTCACTTTTCAGTGTTGTCACTTCAAATGGTTGTAAGTTGAGGATTACTGTATAGTAAAATTAAAGATTCAGTTTGTGTCCAATTTTTAGTAGCTGACAATTCTGCCTATCCAGAACTATAAAGTACTAATCTCTCATTCTCTACAGACAGGAAGAAAGCCTGGCTCACCTGATATAATTTGCTGCCTCATAGCCTCTTTTGGTCAGTACCACCTGGGGTCTTTGCTCAACCATACAAAGATTGCTCTTGTCAGGCTGGATGCCTCTCTCTTACAGGCTTTTGATGTCCTGAGCATCTCATGTGTGGAACTGGCTCAGTAAAATAGGTGCTATCAGTGCCCAGATAATTTTGGCTGGGAGCTGTAGTCTCAAATTGGGTGACCTGTCCAAGCAAGATTATGATTAATGGCAGGTGTCCTCTGAATAATTCAAATCTGACTTGCTCATTTTTGCTCAGTGCCTGCTGATTCTAGCATGTTTGCATTTGTATGGGCAAACACACAAATTTATCAGCTGTCTTTTGGCTGCCTGTTCCCAAATTGGCTAATTACATGAGATTAACGCTTAGAAGCAGCAGTTCCCTCTCTTCTAGCACCATCTGCTCGTCTGTATGGGGCTTGTTATTATTTGCTGATGTCTGGATTCGGTTTAATTTGACCCTGGCTATAGCTTAAGGTATAGGCATAAGTACCATTTCCACAGAGAGAGACAAAGGCTTGGAACTTTACTGAAAGGAGTAAATGGAACAGTTCCTTTCAAATGGAAGGAACTGTTTATGGGAAAGGATATAATATAGGAAAGTATATGTTTTTTTTAAGTGCTGTTGGTTTTTGAAGTTGTAAACCTGCAAAAGGCTATAGCAACTTAAACAATGAAGCTATTATAATGCTTGACTATTTTTGTCTCCAGCATGCTTCTGTTATCTTTTCTTCTTACTGCTTTGCCAATTATGGAGAGGGTTTCCCCCCAATAAATTCTATGTAGGGATGATCCAAACATGAAAGTTGAACACATTCATAGGAAATGCTTTTGAAAAATAGTTACTTTGTGACTTTTCAGGTATAACTTGTTGGAAAATGAACAATATACAATCCATTATTCAAGTCATAAGATTAGAACCTCATATTTTTAAATAATTCATTGTAGTGGAGCATAGTAAGGAATATAAGCACTGAGTGTGCCATGTTGATATCTGTTCTATTTAAGAACACACTTGCTGATGACAAGCTGTTTGATCTAGAATATTAAAAAAAAAACCCTCACAGGCAAAGTTGATGGGCATGGTGAAATCAGCAAATATTCCTTTTCCTTTCTATGTGAAATTAGCATAGCTATAATTTAAAGAAATGACCTGAGACACAAATCACATTAAGATTCCCTGATGCTGCATTATTAATTTAAAAAGCATTGCCTACTGAGAGTGAGGTACTTTAGTGGCATGTGTCATCTTGCACTAATATTATTCGTTACTTGTAGGATCCCTTGCTCTGTTTGGTGTTCTATGGATAGATTTAATGTTGATAATTTGGGAGTTGTGTAGCTAATTACATAACCACAGCATTCCAAATTGGGGAAAGCTGATTTAGGGCATGAAGCTCTAAATTATTATTGAGGTAATGATAATGAAATTCTCTTGAATTTAAAGTGGAGGACCTATAAAATAAAGAAGCATGGTGATTTGTGGATTCAGCCTGAGAAAAGTGTAAAAGGGCATGGGCTCTTCAATAAATGGTGACTTAAAACCTCTTAAGTTGCTTCCTGTAGATGTGTAAGGTGATTGAACGAAGAAAATTGAATTGCCTTGAGCTGGAAAGTCTGGTTAGCATTTTTAAGTGCCTAAACTACTTAAAAAAGGAATTTTCCAAAGATCAGCTATAGAGTCTCAAGTCTGAACTTCTTAAGCCTTCTGAAAAGGATCAGAACTTTCCTGCCCTTGCTTGCAACAACTCCGGTAGCTCTTGGCTAGATCCAAATTAGTTGTGTCCCAATGTTTGTTTGTTTTTTCTGTGAGAGACAGCCCTTTTCACAGAAGGATATTGTTTTTCTGAATCTTATTTTGTCCCTTCCCAATCCTGGTTTAAGCTGTCCATTTCCCCTCAGGGCTTAAAGCTTTGTTGGCAAGTCACTAGATAGTGACTTGCCAGTTTCCCCAGGGATGGACTCTGCAATATTGTTGCTGGGGCATCACATTGCAGTTGCTAAGGAACCTCCTCTTGAGGCATCACTGGGCTGGCAGTGGAAAGGCCAGATTGCTGCTGTGAAATGAAACAGCCCTTGGCTTTTGTAGAAATGTCGTAGCAGGCCCCTGGAAGATGTTTTGCTTTACCCCTTCAGGTTACATCTTGCAATTCTAATATTGGAATGAAATCTCTTTTTCTGATAGCCACCTCTTTTAAACTATATGGACCTTCCTTCATTTCTGGGGAACCATTCTGGGTTTTGTTTTGTTTTTTCATTTTTTCCATTTAATGGCTGGCTGTACTTGAAGATTTTGGGAGTAAATGAGATCTGGATGTAAATGATCAAGAGAAAAAATACAGCTTTTTGAAATATGTCTAAGTCTATTATAGTCCAACACAATTTAGAAACATCAGCACCATAATTTCTACAATGCTTGGAGATTATGTGATTTTTATTGGCTGAGGTGCATTTGTTTCTGAACTGTCAATCTAAATTTTTAAAAAATGACCATAAAAGAAAAGTGTAGGTGAACAAACACATCCAAATCCACTATTTATGAGAATTTATTTATTTATTTATTTTGTCAAGCAATTATAAGATAACAAGTATAAACATAATTATGGATACATGAAATGGATACATATAAGAAAAATAAAAGAAATAAAAAGAAAAAGAAACAATAGGACAGGGACGGTAGGCACATTGGTGCTTATGCACACCCCCTACAGACCATTTAGGAAGGGGGTGAGGTCAATAGACAATCAAAGATTAAAGTTTTTGGGGATTGGGGTAGAAACCACAGAGTCAAGTAGAGTATTCCAGACATTGACCACTCTGTTGCTGAAGTCATATTTCTTGCAATCAATTAAGTTGCAGTTTACCTTGAGTTTGTATCTATTGTGTGCTCTTGTATTGTTGTGGTTGAAGCTGAAGTATTCATTGACGGGTAGGACATTGCAATGTATAATTTTATATACTATACTCAGATCAGACCAAAGGCAGCGTAGTTCTAGGTTTTCTAGGTCTAGAATTTCAAGTCTGGTGGCATAAGGTATTCTGCAACGAGTAGAAGAGTGGAGAACTCTTCTTGTGAAATATTTCTGGACTTTCTCAACTGTATTAATATCAGATACGTAATGCGGGTTCCAGATGATGAGCTGTATTCAAGTATTGGTCTAGCAAATGTTTTGTATGCTCGTTATTAGTGTGATACTACCAGAGAAAAAGCTATGTAGGATTAGGTTAACAACTCTTAATGCCTTCTTGGCTATGTAGTTACACTGGGCTCTAGCACTTAGATCATTAGAGATGAGACAACAACAAGGTCTTGACTATTCAGCTTGTATTTTACTTTCTGATTTTTTTTTTTGCCAATATGTAAGACAGAGCATTTATTTGTTGAGATTTGAAATTGCCATTTGTTTGACCATTCTGATACATAGTCGAGGTCTTTTTCCAGGGTAGCAGTATTGTCTGTGGTGTTGAATAGCTTTACATCATCAGCAAAGAGAACGCAGTTGCTCTTAATATGATCACAGAAGTCATTTATGTAGAGTATGAAGAGGGTTGGTCCTAGAACACTGCCTTGGGGGACACCACTGTTGACAGGTACAGAATTTGATAGGACATTCTCAATTTTGACCATTTGTTGTCTGTTTGACAGGAATGCTTCTATCCAGTTATGCAGTTGTCCAGAGATACCATAAGATTTTAGTTTTAGGAGTAGTTTGTCATGTACCACTGAATCAAAGGCTTTACAGAAGTCTATGTAGATTGCATCTATTGCTTTGCCCTGATCAAGTTGTGTAGTTCATATGTTTCTGCAGTGTAAGAGTTTTCTGAAACCAAATTGTTTAGAGCAGAAATTTGATTAAATTTAATTTTTTTAAATACTTTGCCATTTCTTTATTTTACAGCTTCAAATAACATCGGATTTCTCCTAATTATTGAACATTTTATGTATTAAGTGCTGTTTTTTAAAAGAATGTGCTGTTTAACCAATTTGTTGTAAATATATATATATATATGTAATAAACAATATAGAGAGCCAGTTTGGTGTAGTGGTTAAGGCACTACGCTAGAAATTGGGAGATTATGAGTTCCAGTTCTGCCTTAGGTACATAGCCAACTTGGAGATTTTGAGCCAGTCAATCCCTCAGTCCTAAGAAGACAAGGGCAAACCATTTCCAAACTTTTGCCAAGAAAACTGCCGGGACTAGTCCAGGCAGTTGTCAAGAGTCAACATTGACTCAAAGGCATTAATAAAATGAACAGTATGGTTTATCCAAAGCTTCCAAAGCTGAAAAGCTATGGCTTCTTTGAAACATTGATCTGGATTTTATAGGTAGCTTTGCTATTGCTACTGATGATATTGCTATGTATACTTGTTCTATAATATTGAGTGTATAGTATACTTAGTAAATACATTGTCAGTTATATTGATCAACACTAATCCTATCAATTAAAAGTATCATAGAACTTGCCAAAATTATTTTGCAACGCACAACTACTAAGTTGAATTTTTCCCCTGGAAATTTAAAACCATAAGCCTTTTTGTAATGCACTAGAGAAAAACATCACATGGCAAATACTGCAAAATTTGTTTCAGACACCAAACAACATTGGATGTTAAGCCAGTATAAAGTATCTGATGAAAATTTGAGAAGTCCTTGTAGAATAAAATACTGTATATTTTTTCCTGAACATTCATAAAAAATATATAGGAATGACTTTTTCCATGCACAATGTCCACAGAGCAAACAACCTACATTTCCTTTCCATTAAAAAAAATACTTCAAAAATTATGAAGAATTTGCATTCTTAATTTACTGGGAGCTGAGTTGCATCTTTATTTCAGAATATAGGATTCTAATTCATGCATATAAATCTGATTATACAAAATATAGTTCTTGAGTTATAAAAAAATATGTAATTCTTTGCTATTAAACATAACCAGTTGCTTAAAGAATTTACCCTTTGGACTTCCTCATACCATCTCCCCATTCACCAACATTTTTTTTTCTTAAAAAAAAAAAGCAGGTTTGACTACGTTATGTTAACAGATCAATGGGAGATAGTGAAGCTATCTTGTTTCTTGCAGGAGATATACATGAAAAGGCTCTTACTGTTTGTGAAACACATTTCAGGGAAGCAGCTGACAAAGTGATACTTTTATTTCACTCATTGGCATCCTGTTATCCTGAAGTGGCAGCTGACATGGCCTTTAACAAAGTTGATAGTAGAACGAACAGCTGGGCCAACTCATGGTGCTTTCGCTGCCCACCCTACCCCCCCCACACACACCTAATGATGCTTATTTTTTCCTTATAAGTGAAATAAACACCTGAAAGAAAATAGAAGTTATATTATTTTAAGAAGCAGCATTATAAATAAGCCAATAATATGTAGCTTTTCTCTTGCTTTGTATTTACTATGTTTAGGGTTACCAAAGGGAAAATAATTATAAATAGAAAAATGAGAATCAGAAATAAATTGTCTAGTGCCATCTATTTAGAATCTGTGGTACTTCCATACATGGACACTTTCCTGGTTGCATAGTAGTTTTGATTTTTTTCATTTATTTTCTATATGCTAGCCCAGGGGTGTCAAACTCACAGTCCGCGGATGTATCACACACTGGCCACATGCACCCTGGTTTAGCAAAGGGGGGAAAAGTTGCCATACATCACATGACGTCACGTGTCATCATGAGTTTGACACCCCTGTGCTAGTCCAATGAGCCCTGGGTTCTCCCCATGAAAATAATTGCTATGATGGCTGTTCAATAATAGCTACATCATTGGGGTTGGAAACAACAGCCTGTCAGAGTGATGAAGCTGCAAGTTGGGAGAGTGTAGATTATATGGCTTGTCTACTCCCTCTAATTTAGCCTGCCACCCTAGGATGTGGAAGATATTATCTCTCACCACTGTTAGAATAAACCTAGTGAAGAGAGAAAGTACCTTACCTTTGTTCAAGGGTTTGGGCAGCAAAACATCTTAGTATACAGTAGCTCTGCCTGGATACTTTTACAATATACAGAGAAGTTTTAGTTGAGTAGAATGTCATCAAAAGGTCTTAAATTGTGTCAGAGTATCCAGATTTAATTATTGAATCATTTGTGAAAGGATGATCTCAGTGCTCTGACTTGTTTTCTGAGTTGGTCTAAATTGACAACATCAGTTAATGTAGTAAAACATCCTTGATTTACAACCACAATTGGGATCGGAACAAAATGATGCAATTGAGTGAGTCATGCCCAATATTATATTTTTTACCATAGCAATTAAATCACATGTTCATTAAATGAATCTAGCTTCCTCTATTGACTTTGTCCAAAGCTCCCTTAGAAGATTGTAAATGGCTGCATCTGTCATAAATACATGCCAGTTGACAAGTGCCCAAATTTTGATGGTATGTCTCAAAGATACTGCAAGTCATAACCGCAAGGACTGGTTGCATGTCACTTTTTTCAGTGGTGGTGTAACTTTAATAGTTGTTAAATGGTCATAAAAGACTAACTGTAAACTTCTCTAGAATAATCTTGTTTAGTCCTTGAACAACCATTTGTCAGGAATGGTATAGGGTCCCCTGCTTGAACTACAACTTATTCTGACAGTGATGAAAATGTAACTTTATGACAAAATCTTGCATGTATGTTCTTTGCAGATCTGTAAAGCAAAGAAAAGCTGAAGTGAGATAAGTACAGTTGTGGTTTCACTTAGCAAGGGAGATCCCAATTGTTGTTAAAGGAGGACCATCTATAATCTTTCAGTGTCAGCCTTGCCACATGCATCTTATAGGTAGTAATATCGACTCGCCTAATTCAGTAGAGTTGCTGTAAAGGCTGCAAGTGCTTGGATCCCCTCCTCAAGAGGCGATGCTTGATTAGCCAGAGGGGAGGCAAAATCTTTCCTACAGGGGAACGGTTTTTAGAGCCCCCACAGGAAAAACGCAGAAAGTAGCAATTGCTGAGGAAGAGCAAAAGGCAAGGGTGATTGTGTGGCGCTGTCGGCTTCCACCTTCCTCCAAACTTGAAAGAAAACTCGGCGATGGAGCGAGAAAAAAGACGGCGGCAGAGCAGCGGTATCACCTACGCAGCGCGGTTCAGGTAGGGGCAGCGAGGCACCTGCGGGGCGGAGTCTGCCCAGGCCGGACCGGCCGCTTCCCCTGTGTGTCGTCTCACAGGCTTCGGAGCGACAGCCGCGAGTCTCGCTGCTTAGCTGGTTTCGTTCGTTCATGTCTCCAGCATGGCTCTGGAAAGCGATCACAGGAGGACGAGGTAAGGCGGTGGGCGAAGCGGCTGGCCTGCAGCGCCGGCCGCTGGTGCAGAAAGCCGTCGGCTTCGTCTTTTCTTCCGTCCCCTGCTTCCTTTTCTTCCTCTTGGCGAGGGGAGCGCTTTGCTTTGGCCGCTTCAGAGGTATCCGCAATGCAGTCACTCCCGGGTGCGCGGGCGAGGAGAGCAACGAACCGGAGGAAAGCGCACTCTTCCAACGGAGGCACGAACGTGGCTCTAAGCGGCCGAGGACGGAGGGGGTGAGGCGCGGATTTCCGGGCTCCTCCCGCTGAGCCAGGCCCGTCTTGAGAAGATGGTTCCGGCTCGAGGCATTGGGCAGCCTGAGGCGACGAAGCATCCCGCCCCTCTCCCTCGAGGGGGAGACCCCACTTCCCAAGCCGAGGCTAGCCCACAAGTGCCGCTCCTCTTCCCTCTACCAGCGCCTGCTCTTCGGAAAAGAAACGCAGCCAGGTTCCCCGCGAGAGAAACAGAAGTCTGACATCCATACAGAGGGAATGGTTTATTAAGCCGATAGAAAGTTTCCAAAATGGGCGCTACCCCTTTGGGCGGATTCCTAGCAGCTGGCAGTTAACTAGGTGTAGGATTCCCTACCCTCCGGGGATGGTAGGTTTGCGGCGGGGTAGGATCGGTGCGGGAGGTGCCTGGGAGAGGTGTAGGGAGACACCCTAGCCTAGAAGACCAGCGCTGTACGGGAGCCGCCAGGGAAGCCCACTTGCTAACCTCGTCTCCCATTCAGCTTTTCGGGATCCTTCATCTCGGTTTCCTTCCTTTCCCTCTCTATGCCTTTCCAGTGCTGGATGGTGAGAACTGCGTTAGGGATTTAACTAATCCAGACAACTGACTTTTGAGGAGTTAAACATTGAGCTTATTTCTAACTTTTCCCAAACCCGAGTGAAATCTGTTTTAGTTAGGCTTCTGAAGAATTTGCAAATAATTATTTACCTATAAGCTTTCCATTCTGAAAATTCTGATGGTATAATCGAAGTCTTGTCATATTTGAATCCCCAATAGAAGTTCAATTTAAACAAGAAATATTTGGAACTGAAAATCTACCTGCTGAAATCTAAACTTGAAAGTTGAATTTTAAAGCACTGTATTTCATTATTTCCTTCCATTTATTTCCACAAAAATAATTTGAGAGGCAATTGAGCTAAAGAAGAGTAACTGGCCCAAAATCTGTCAAAGTCAATAGCTGTGAACCTAAGTCTTTTTAATACTAACCCAACCCTTTATCCACTCTGTCACATTGGCATCAGCATAGTAGAAAGTGTTAGAGGCAGGCCCATTTTCCCTGCCTGTGATTCACAGGTATTGTCACCGTTCTGAACTAGAACAGTGGCTCTTACTTGGAGTGTGCCAGAGACCTACTTAAATTAGCATTCTAAGTTGTAATAACAGTCACCTGGATGTCCCAGCAACTGCCCATGTTAATTGTGCCAGTGCAGGGCTGTAAGTAGAACTCTCAGGGCAAAACTCTCAGATGGGTCCTCATCCCAATTTAAATTTCTTTTTAATAGAATTAAAAATTAACCTGCAGGGGGAAAAAATCAAATAAGGTACCACCCAAGATTGGAGTGAACTCCTTCTTTTAGAGTTGTAGTAATGAAAAAGATAGTGCTCAATCTCTGAATAAGGAAGTGATTGGCATTAATTTAAGTTCACTGAATCAATGTTGATTAGGTGGATTTATGATACTGCTGCTATAATAACTTGCTCCTAAATTCACCTGGATAAATAATTGATCAGAGAGATGCAGCATGGGGCATGGCCTGGTTCAGGACATGGCAACTCTGTTAGTCTATTGCGGCTGGCATTCCACTGTTACTAATTTTAACTTCCCCAAATTAAAGCAAAACAAATAAATTGAAAAAAGTTAGAGAATTTCCATATAGGGAATATCAGTAAACCCTTATACAGAAAACCTAGTGTCCCTAATTCTTTAGGACTACAATTTCTACAATATTTGTTGGGGGAATCAAGGAAATTGAAATCCTACTTTTTAAAATTACTATCTTAAAATTGCTATCCTTTCTAAAGCGAGTTGCTGATGCTTAGTTAGTTTTATATGCCAACTTTCCTCCAGGAACTCAAATCAGTATGAACACCTGTCATGCCCCTGTTAGAATCTGACTCCAACAGGGAGTGGGAGTGTAGTTCCCGAGGTTGCGGAGGAAACTGGGAAAGGGCACAGGCTGGCTGGGCATTTAGAGGAAGACTCAGGCCCATCCCCTCTTCATCCTAGGGCACGCAGGGAGGAGTGGATAAGGGAGAAACATGAATAGTATATTATAATAACAATACGGGGAGGAAAGGGCCTTGATCCCCTTCACGGGCTGCAGCTGTGGGAACTGTTTAAAAGGACAAACTGTGCATGGGCCAGTGCTGGAAGCAAAACGTGAAAATATTTCTAGTCTGTCTGTTCTTATCTGAGTTCTGGCATCCTTCCCAGTGTATGTATTTTGATATCTGTGGACATCTTCAAGCCCTTATCCTGCCTTGTTTCATTCATTCTTCAGTGTGGTTTGAGTTGTTTTTTTTTCTATTTATAATATATATGTATTTTGAGTCTGAATTTGAGTTCGTCCTTTTCACAACTGTTTGTGGGGGAGTTTTTTCTCCAGTCAATGATAATTGGACCTTTAAAGCCAAGTTGAAGGAATTAAAGGGACTTCACCTGTTTTTGTGACTTTGTTGCTTTTGTATCCCACCTTGGGTCATCACGACACCTCTTTTTCTCCTCCACTTTTATCTCACAATTACCTGCCTTGAATCTTACTGATTTTATAGTTATTCAAAACTAATTAATAATTCCTCTGTGAAGTAGGTTAGAGTGAGAGATAGAGTGAATAAAAGGTTCTCATCAACTTTTATTGATGAGAATGGATTTGAATCATGGTTTCCCAGGCTTAACCTTTACACCGAAGAGATATAGCTCAGACTTTTGTTTTTAACAGACAACTTTTATAATTTTCAAACTGAATTTGTTGTGCATCATATATTTCATTAATTAAGGTATAGATTATACATCTTAGTGCTTCTTCTGATCCCCTAATGCCCACATAAAATATATATCTGAATATGCAAATGCATTCAAACCTGCTGATGAAAATTAAATGAAAACACGAGATTTTTAAAGTGGCAGGGAGATAAAAGTTTTCTATAGTACTGGGTTCTTGCATAGAAGACTTCCAGAAAGAACTGGATTGTCCCTGTGTGTGAGCTGAAGCATGGCCTGGCTTTGCACATGCTGCATTTGCTATTTCTGGGCTGCAAAAATCATACATGGCAGCCTTTCTATGTCTCTTAGCTTCCATCTAATGATCATCTCCATTTTTGTAGCCCAGGCTTCCTGCCTGCCTCATGACTCAGTGCCAATGGTTGTCCTATTTTATTCCTACTGTTTGCTTCCATTGTTTACTAGTAACTGATAAACCATCTCAATTCACGGAGTTGGTACACTCTCAATTTAGACCTGCCATTGTTTATAAAAACCCAAAGTTGTCTATATTCTTCTGTGTCTCTCACAAGTAGATACACTATCCATGAAGCAGATATATAGATAACTACCTCTTAATTTAGTGGCACACATTTTTCTTAAGTCAGTCTAATTGATATTGATACAGAACTCTGCTACAGTTAGTACATTGCAAAATAAGTTCCTAGACAAATTTGTCAAGGATGTGGGATTGCCATTAATTGGTTATTGATCACCATAAGTCCTAATATTAGTACCTAACATTATAGTAATGAGAAACTGCAAAGTCCATTAAACTAATATTGATTATTGTGGCTGGTAGTGTGACTGATAAAACCTTTCTTAAGCTCTCAGTTTTATTACCTAAGAACAAGGCTATTTTACAATATTTTGAAATATGAGGAATTCTTACATTGTGGAATTCATTGGATTTCTTTAAAGGGAAGATACAAAGATACAATCTCCTGCCACACTTGTGAAGCTATCTCTGGGCACATCAACTCTCCTTCCCACTGCTAACTTGCTTTGCCATTTAACTGACAGAAACTTGTGGTCTAATTTACAGTTTATCCCAGGTTTCTCTTGTCCAGGCAAAACACGAATGCTGCCTCCAAGTATCCCTTGTACGTTTATCTTCCAAATCCCTTATTATCTTGAGACTGGTGCTATGGACATATAGGTAGTCCTTGACTTATGACTACAGTTCAGAGGTGGTATTCAGCAGGTTCTGACCAGTTCTGGAGAACCGGTAGCGGAAATTTTGAGTAGTTCAGAGAACCGGTAGTGGAAATTTTGAGTCGTTTGGAATACCACCTGTGACTGGCCCACCCCAATCTCTTTTCTGCCTCTCGAGTCCCAGCTGATTAGCTGGGTCTTCTTTTGTTGCCCTGCACAGGAGAACGGAACTGGAAAGCAGGTTATTGGGGTGTGGAGGGAGGATTTTGCAGTAATCTTCCCCCTGGAGTGGGAAGGGAATGGAGTTTTTTCAGTATTCTTCCTCTGCCACGCCCACCAAATCACACCCACCAAGCCAAGCCACATCCACCAAGCCACGCCCACAGAACCGGTAATAAAAATATTTGAATCCCACCACTGCTACAGTTGAATCCAAAATTTTTGTTGCTAAATGAGACATTTGTAAAGTGAGTTTTGTCAGCCTTTCTTGTCACAATTGTTAAGTGAATCCCTGCAGTTATTAAGTTAGTAACACGGGGGGTAAGTGAATCTGGTTTCCCTATTGACTTTGCTTTCAGACGGTCGCAAAAGGTGATCACATGACCCCAGGATCACATGACCCTCATTATAAATATGAACCAGTTGCCAAGCATGTGAATGTTGATAACGTGACCATGGGGAGGTCATCAATGGTTGTAAGTATGATAAATGGTCATGTCACTTTTTTCACTACGTTGTAACTTTGAACAGTCACTAAATGAATTGCTGAAAGTTGAGGACTACCTGTACTATACTTTGTCAATATCCTTCCTAAAATGTGGTGCTTAGAAATAGATAGAATATTGTAAATATGGCCTGATAGAAAGGAACAATAACTTCATGATATTACCAGTATACTTTTATCAATGCTACCTAGGATGGCATTTACTATGTTTATAGCTGTATCACATTATATTCATGAGTGATCCATCAAGACACCCAGATTGTTTTCATATATATAGCTGCCCAGGATCATTTCTCCTATCCTACAATGATACCTTCAGGTTTTCCTACTCAAATTAAGAATGTTAAATTTATTCTTGTTGAAATTCATTTTGATGTTATCTGCCAATTTTCAAGATTGCTATGAATCTCGATATTAACCCCTCTCCGAGACATTTGCTACCCCTTCATCTTTTCCTTGTTCACAGATTTAATAATCATATTTTCTATTATCCAAATTTTTATAAATATTTTGAACAGCATAGATATTAGATTGGATCCCTGAAATATGCTTTCAACGTGTCTTTTCAGCTTGATGCAGAGCCAGTCATTTACATTGTTGGATATAATTATTTTCTTGGTTCTGTACTAATCTAATGGTAACATTTTCCAGTCCACTGTTTGTCATCTTCCCTTACTGGGAAGTCTCATAAAAGACTGTTAAATATTTGGCTAAAATGAAGATACATTATGCTCACTGCACTCTAACAATAAACTAAACTCTGTCCCAGAAAAAGAAACGTTGGTCTGGTATGACTTAGTCTTAACAAACCTATGGTACTTGCCAACAATACTTTCTTCTCCAAATGCTCAATTGTTTCAAAGTTTTGTCTGGTAATTGACATTAAGCTGACTAGTCTAGATCTTTTTTCCTCCTTTTAAGGATTTTTCCATTCTCCATTTTTTTTAGCCCATACTCTATGCTTTCTCAAAAAAAAGTTGCTCTAAGAGGATAACTTTCATAAACCTCTTTAGGATTTCAGATAATTTGGTTCTGGGGCCTATGTGTCATTTATGTATCCTTCTGGCCCCAGTGTGAAGACAGCCATTCATCCTCTCCCTGCAAAAGTAATTTCCTTTCATCATTTCTTGCTATGCTGCAAACATTGTTTTTCCAGTTCTACATCATAAGCTGTGTTGATGGTTTAATCTGCAGCTGATTGTTCTAAGATTAATTTAGTTGGAGGCCTGTTTTGTTTCCTACTAAGCACTTAAGGTATGTCCCATCTCTTTAGAGCCATTTGCTTTTTGGCAATGGGATAATGTTTCTCTATAGCAACAGCCATCCATCACACTGCTCTGACAACCTTTGGTGAGACAAGGAGGGAAAGGAAATCTTTGAGTATAAGTTCTGACATTCCCACAATCCCCTATTTTCCATTACAGTGGCCCACTGTACCACAGGAGTACCATCTTCAAAGGCACTTCCCTGAGATATGGCTTGCCATCAACCATTATGCTGCAGAGCTTAAACTGTGGAACTCTATACCAGGTAGTCCAATACTGAACTAATAGACAACTAGAAATATATGACCTTAACATTTGTCAGAAATGGAC
This sequence comes from Bungarus multicinctus, assembly GCA_023653725.1. NCBI lineage: Eukaryota > Metazoa > Chordata > Lepidosauria > Squamata > Elapidae > Bungarus > Bungarus multicinctus. The sequence continues at coordinate 163,641,699 of CM042834.1, forward strand.
TGTTGGCCAGAGTGAATAAGAGTCTGCAATGGTTGTTTCAAGGTGTGCCATCTGTGTGCTGCTGCTATATATCCAGGTGACATGTCCTGTAGTCTTGGATAGATATGGATGGAGCTGCTTCTCTGGTGGTCTCTTGGCTCCACGTAACTCTTCAGCTGGCACTCATGGGCAGCTTTTCTGCAGGAATGTGGCTTCTACCGTGCTTTGGTAGGAGGAGCAGTGAGGGAAAAGAAGGTCTTTGGGGGATGAATTTCCCTGGCACCCAAAATATGGAATGGAATTCCCCTAGGAGAACCACTGTTTTGCTGCTGTTTCTCCAAATCTCAGACTCCTGCCAGTAATTGGCATAAAGAAGGCATATTCTATCCTGGTTTGTCCCATTCTCGGTTCTGCTGTCATCAGAACTTCTGCTCTGCTTCCCTGCTGAGGTAGAATAAGGGCTAAAAATGCAGTCAACTGTTCCTGCAACTGGCATCTTTTGTTCCTGTTCCTGCAACAGGCACCAATCCTGAAAAGCAGCTCTTTAATGTTTCCATGCGTACAGTAAGAGCATTTAAATGTATTCTTAATAGCCAAATTTGCTATGTCTTTCCATATTGTGAGTTGCCCCTCTCTCACTCTTGGTATCAGTTTCTTCTGCTTAACTTCTTTTGGACATCATTCCTTTTTGGGGAGAAGAACAAAACAAAGATGATACTGTGTAAACCCCTTCTTTCCCCCCCCTTTTTTCTTTTTACATTCAGCAGAGTTAAAAACACCTTTTTATTCCCTTCAACCCAGTAGAATGTTGGAAGAAATTATGCAAAGGACTGGGGATGGCGTGGAGGCTATATCTCTCTGTCAGCAGAAGAATTCTACAAAACTGGAACAGAGTAGAACCAAATGTGGTATGGGAGAGAAACTGGAAAAAGAAAGATCGGGTTCAAAAATAGGCTAGATTCAGTTGGGGCTGCTGGGAAAAGGATGCCAGGAAAACATCTCCCGGTGCATTTTTGTGGGAAAGGCCAGAGAGAGCCACGTCACAGTCCTGGTAACTCCTCCATTCTAAGCCACTTTTCCTCATAGTTCCATGGCCTCATGACAGAACTTAGGTAACCTAATTTATGCCCTCCCTCAGGGCACACATACACGGCACACAACATGAAGGGAATGCAAATGCAGTGTTTCCCTGCAAATGCCACTTTTTTCCAGATCAACCAACTGTTGATCCTTTGGTTGTGATATTGTCATGCCCCTGGTGGGGATTGACTCTGTGGGTGAGGAGGAACAGCCGCAGGGAGTGGAAGTGTGGCTCCGGAGGTTGTGGAGGAGGCTGGGGAAGGGCAGAGGCCGGCTGGGCAGTCAGAGGAGGACCCAGGCCCATCCCCTCTCCATCCTAGGGCATGAAGGGAGGAGAGGAGAGGGCCTTGATCCTCTTCATGGGCTGCAGGTATGACAACTGAATAAGATTTTGGACCTGCATACTGGCAAACGCTGGAAACAAATAGTGTAAATATCTCTAGTTTATAGTTCCTCTCTGAGTTTGACGTCCTTCCCAGTGTGTGTTATCTGCAGACATCCTCCAGCCCTTATCTTGCCTGGTTTGTGTTGCTTTTTTCCTTCTTCGTGTAACTGTGTGGGAGTTTTTTTTGTCTTCCATCAAAGATATTCAGAGTTTGGAAGCAAACTGAAAGAATAAAACAGGCTTCACTTGTTTTCTGTGACTGTGTTTGTTTTGTATCCCACCCTGGCTCATCACAGATATGAAATGATTGACTGGCTTGGCACAGAAGCCTGATGTTGTGGGCTGAGAGAGAGTGACTGCTCTAAAGTCATCCAATTGGCTTTCATGCCTATGGTGGAATTAGAAATCACAACCTCCTAGTTTCTAACCTGGTGCTTTAACCACTAGAACAACTGGTTCTCATGTCTACATACATATGCATTGTTGCTTTTTGCTTCCTTTGCTAATTTACACTCCGTTCACCCTAAAGACTTTCTACATATATTAGCTATTTGCTGTTGCACTTTCTTGATAATTACAACTGTATCCTATTTCCTACTCATGACCTTTTATAATTCTGAACTCAGTTAAAATAAACTTACTGTAGTTTCCTAAGTGCTCCTCCACTTTTTTTATTGAAATGGTGCATGATTGTATTTCTAGTATCTTCTTTTTAAGAAGAATTGCACATTGAATTCCTGACATGTTTAGCTACATTTGGGGAAGACCCTTGTCTTGAATCTTGAAGAGCTACAACAGTGGGTTAATGCAGAGGAAACTAAGCTAGATAAATTAACATGTAAACCAAGTCAGCACCAATATAAAGCTCTGGATCTCTACATTTACAGGAAAAGTTGTCTAAAATTTCCTGGGGGTGGCAGCCTAAAACCTAGTTTACCAGTTGGAGAATTTGTTGAAAGGCCAGTCCTGTTTGAGTAAGGTGGGGTAACTATGCTGACAAAGGCCGTGTTTGCTTACTGTTGTCACAGGTAAGAATTCTGTCTTTGGGAGGACACCTAAGCTAAACAAGTGTGACAAATACACAACCACTTCCTTCAAGAACCCCAGAGGAAGGGCGTTTCCTGATACCTACAGGAGGGAGGGCGCCTTCAGATCTGGGAAGTTTCTCTTATAGCTTTAGAAAAGAAGCAAGGCACATTTACACTTAATTTTATCAGTCAGTGATTTCCTATCTGGGCACCTTCTACAGCTCATGTGAGGCTAATTAAATGATGGTATTATTTGTTTCTATTGAAATACAACATCTTAAACAGTAGGGAATTATTTCAGGGGTGGGGGGAGTATCACTAGAATTAAATGCTGACGTTTGCTCTTAAAATTCATAGAGCTGCTTCTCCCATACAGGTAAATCAATGCCTCTTAATGGCTGCCCACTTAGACCACATTTTTCAGTAATAGTCAAAACTTAGAAGTCCACAAAAGATCTTTGCCTTAATATCGTCTCATCCAAAACACATATACAATTTAAGGAAAAATCCCATTACAAATTGCTAAAAACTAATAATTCAATGGACAGGAGTTACAAGAAAATGTGTGTTGTTACTCCAAATCTTAGAAGAACGCCTGTGATAACTGGCCCTCTTTTCTTACCCACAGCACTTCCCTGGAGACTGCCTTAGCCGAGTGCACGGAGGCACTGAATTGTTTCCTGCATAACCAGTTCAGTAAGAGCTTGGAAATGCTGCAGCCCAGGTAAATCAGAAGTGCTCAAGCTGATTCATCCTGTACACAGGACAAGTGTGGGATATCAGCTTCCTTTCCCCTCCACTATCACAAGGGTTCCCACCTGTTTTGTTGAATTAAATCCTCCTTCAGCACTTTCCAACTAGAGAACCCCAATTACAGTGCTCATGGCTATAGGGATGAAACAAATCTGTGGGATGCAATGGAAGGAGAGTTGCTTCTTAGACATTGAATTTGAATAAACTCAACTGGAGAGGGAGGGAGTTAGTTTGGTTTGCTAGAGTCCTTTTGGTTTTCAAGTCTGAAATAGGGCAAACTAGCTTCTCCAGAAAAGTCAGTCATAAGTGTTCCATAATGTTCAATATGCAAGCAGCTGCCTAGTTCCTCCATGAGGGATTCAGCTCATAAGTATTTCATGTAGCTTGTGGGGAAGGCAATAGGATATATATACTTCAGTATTCTAAAAATATATTAGCGCTGGGAGTTGGTGTTTTAAGAGGCTTATTACAGAGAGACCAGGTTTGTGCTGATAGGTCAGGTGGCAAAATCTAGAATTAAATGTTATTGAAGGCCACATGGCTATTACTAGTAAGAGCAGCTCTTTGCTGCATGATCTTCAGCATCCGCATGGCATTTCTTTGGCTGCTCTTTGTAAGGATGGAGAAAGTTATACATCCTGTGTGTAGGGAAAAGAAAGAAGAGATGTTTATTTAACAGTAGGTCTTATTCAAACCCCAAGTATGTAAGGATTGTGCAGTGTTGAGTGATGCTGTTTGGGAACACAGCGTTTATGACTCTTATAATTTAAAACAAGGATAGGGAAATCAGTGGGGAAACTGTTTTACTGCAGCTGTCATTCTATGAAGTGTAACATTTACAAAAAGCACACCTTCTTACTGTTATATATTCTGAAAGGATTGCTAAATGTGTGTATCTCAAATGGTCTTTAGAAGGTAAAATGAATACAATGGTCATGCAGGATAACTTTAATTATGTCGACTCACTTTTTAAAAATACATTTTATTAAAATTAAAGATAATTTTTACTGTATTTTAATAGATGTACTTAATTTTTATCTTAAGTTTTGAGCTTAGAAAAAGTAGCATACATACAAATGCCTTAACTAGAATGCACATTAAGAGTTAGATTTTTGCCTTCCATTCAAGTTTAAGTCTGTGTTACAAAACTGATTCTGATGAAATCTGAAGCCACCTTGTAAACAGTAACTCTTTGCAAAAGCTGATGGTAAAGCTGCATTCATTTAATGAATGCTAAATCCAGTGGTGGCATTCAAAAACTTTTACTACTAGTTCTGTGGGCGTGGCTTGGTGGGTGTGGCCATGTGACTGGGTGGGCGTGGCTTTTCTTTTTTGCAGTCCCCACCCATTTTTCGGAGCTTCTTAGCCACAGAGGAGCCTCTGGGGGGGGGGCATTTTTGCTTCCCCGAGGCTCCCCTGAGGCTCAGGAAGAAAAAAAACAGAGCATGGGAGGGGCATGCAGCACTCCTCCAAGCTCCATTTTGGGAGCTTCCTAGCCTCGAGAAGCCTTTGGAGGGGCGTTTTTGCTTCCCTAAGGCTCCTCTGGGGCTCTGGAAGGCAAAAAATGGAGGGGGGGGCTGAGCTCCTCCCTCCATTTTTTGCCTTCCTGGGCCTCAGCAAGGGGAATCCCGGCACAGCTGATCTTATCTACATCTGATTGTTGGGAGGGAAAAAAAAGAAAGAAATACCTTATGCGAATGTCAGGCAGGTGGGCGGGGAATGTCAGACAGGTGGGCGGGGTGAGCGAGCATCGGGCAGGAGGGCGACCCGGTGGGGGGCGTGGCCAGCCAAAATTTACTACCGGTTCGGCGACCCACGCCAAATTCTTGCTACTGGTTCGCCCGATCTGTTGCGAACCGGCTGAATACCACCACTGGCTAAATCCTAAACCAAGTTACATCAGATAAATCATATTATGGATTAGCCTGTTAACACAGTATGTTAACAGATCATGGCTAGATTACCCAAAATGCAACAACCCACAGATAAATCAATTGTTCAAGTTCATAACAGGGTACCGATTGCAAAAGCACTGGGGCAGATAGGGAGAGTGGAAAAAACATTAGGAGAAATAATTGAAATCCATGAACAATTAAAAAATGACTTGCTGGATCCCTTTACTATACTAAAATAGCCACATCTGTAGATTTCTGTGTTGGTATTGATAAAACTGCATTGATTTGATTCCCAGATTGAATTTAACTGGTAATTGGTAATTGGACTTCACAGGGCTCAATGAAAAGGTTTTAATTTGACTGAATATTCTCAAACTTCTAGACAGACTTGAACTTGTGCCCTGTCTAACAAAATGAAATTCATTGTATAAAAAAGTAAGCTTTAGGCAAGAAAAACTAAATGTACAGATACAGATTAGGTGAAACTTGGTTTAATGGTAGTAACTGGGAGAGGAACCTTGAATTCCTAGAAGACGATCGTTTACATATGAGCCTGTTGCAACCACCAAAAAAGCCAATGTAATCCTAGTCTGCATTAATAGAGGGATAAAATCAAGATCACCTGAAGTGTTAATACCACTTTATAATGCCTTGTTAAAGCCACCCTTGGAATACTGCATCCAGTTTGGTCACCAAGATGTAAAAAAGATGTTCAGACTCTGGAAAGAGTGCAGAGAAGAGTAACAAAGATGGCCTGGAGGCTAAAACATACAAAGAATGGTTACAGGAATTGGACATAGCTAGTTTAGTGAAAAGATGGACTAAGGATGACATGATAGCAATGTTCCAATATTTGAGAGGCTGCCACAAAAAATAGGGGGTTCAACCTATTTATCAAAGCACCAGAAGGCAAGACAAGAAACAATGGATGTGCTGTCCAGCCAGTGTATGGGAATTAGATAGTTAGTTAGCAATTGTGAACTGCCCCCTTAAGGGAATGCATCATGGTAAATGTAGTTAAGGTATCCTGGGAAATGTAGTCCATGTCACGTGACCACATCTGTAATCCTAATTGGTCACTAATTTGACCCTCAATGGGTTGGGGGAAGTTTCTTCACTCTTGCCTGAACTCACTGGTAACTACCACTACGAGATGGGAGAAAAGGGATAGGAGATAACCATCTTTTTACCTACAAGACAGATATGCAATGGATTGGTCATTAAAGAAGAACTTCATCACAAATGTGAGTTATGAGGATACCTGATGAACCAACAATAAAGACTTTGAATGTATGTTTTGTTGAGTTTATCTATTTGCATCTGTACAGAAGACAAAATCTAGCAACTGTTCTGTATTCTGTACAATACGATATAACTAAGATAAACAGTTAGTTATATAACTAAGAGAAATAGTAAACATTAATAAAGCATCAAACAAAGCAAAACATGCAACGCTTGAGGTTCAATTTTCAAGTTTGGCCTTTCTTCGCAGTAGCACAAGGTCGGTGACCGGTCTGGTGTAGAGCTCCTTGGTGAAAATCTGCTGGTCACAGGAGGAATCTAGTGACCTCACTATTAGGATCTTGACTTTGTGGATTAGTCCATCAGAGCTGGGCAGGGTTTGAGACACAAGTCCCATAGGCTACGTGTTATGATGCACATCCTTGTCTTTCAGCAAGACAAGGTCTCCCTCTACAAGGTTCGGTTCTTTGGTCTTCCATTTACGGTGGTCTTGTAGGGTAGACAGATACTCTTGCTTCCAACGGTTCCAAAAGGTGTTGGCAAGCTGTTGAACTTGTCTCCATTGTTTTTGTACAAGTCTTTAGAATCAAAGTTCCCTAATGGCGCAGGGCAATCACCCGTTTTCTGAGTTAGCAAGGCAGCTGGAGTGAGAATGGTCAGATTCTCAGGATTTGCAGAGACCGGAACTAAAGGTCGACCATTAATGATGGCTGCAACTTCTGCCATAAGGGTGGAGAGAATCTCATGCTTCAGTTTAGGTGTTTTCGCCAACATGGAATCAAGGATTCGATGAGCTATTCCAATCATGCATTCCCAGTCTCCTCCCATGTGAGATGCGTGGGGAGGATTAAATATCCATCTGGACTTGTTGGCTTTAAGATAGCCGTTGAGTGGCGAGTCAGGGTGAATGCCGTCTTCTATCTGTAGTTCTTTACAAGCGCCTACAAAGTTCATTCCACAGTCAGATCTGAATACCTGGTCTGGGCCTCTGTGGGCTTGAAACCTTCTCATGGTGTTGATGAAGCAAGAGGCGTCCATAGATTCAGACAAAACAATCCATCATTCTAATATTTCTTTTGGGAGTTTGGCGATGATTGCTTCTTGCATTATGAAGAGATAAAGGCAAGCCAGTCCTAGTAAGTCAGAACATTCTTTGGCTGTTCGCAGCTCCATAAGGATGTTGGAAAAGTCCTCTAGTTTTCGGGTTTTGTAGATGGGATACACGGGAAACTGTAAAGTCGTTCTAGGAGTGAGTATTCCATCAAAGTGTCATCGCCATATTTCCAGTCCAAAGCATCCCACGCTTGTTTTAAAGCAGTGCCTGGGTTGTTAAGTATGCCTGTGTAAATGTGTTTCACCATGTAGCTAGACCATGGTCCTAGCCATGTCAACAGAAATTTAAGTTCTTCACCGGGAAGCAGCTGTTCATGTTGAGCGGTACTCGTGAAAATGGTCTTCCATAGTAGGTACTCTGTGCCTTGCTTTTCGTTGAATTTGTACACACCGCTGGCTGCTAAGTCTAATCTTCCACACCTTAGTGCCAGTTCTCTGTTACTTCTCTGTGAGGGCAGGTCATCTCTTGACATGATGTCATTGTAAACGTGGTGTTCTGGCTCGAGGGCATGTGTTGTGGACGGTACGTGGTCTGCCACAGAGTACTTTAAGAGGAGGTTGGTGTCCGCCTCCACATATGTAGGTAGTACCTTTTGAGGTTGGGTGTAGGTTCCACGCTGTGCTTCAGAGTTGTTTAAGTGGTTGTGGTGAGAAGTCTTTTGCCTGAGGTTTGAGTGTGGCAATTGTGATTGGTTGCATGTCAACTTGTTGAGAAGTTGTTGTGAGCACTGATGGACTAATTTGCTTGCCTGGCAGGCCATGACATGTTGGGTTAGGATTGCTGATTCTGGGAAGAGAATCTCGGACTTTAGGTTGTACAACATCAGTTGGGGAAGGTTTGCTGTTGGTGGGAAGTGAATCTCGTATTTTAGGTTGTACAATGTCAGTTGCGTAACTGACATTTAGAGTCTTTGGTTGAGATTCATCCTAGTGCTTCCCTGGTTGTGGGAGACTGCTAGGCAACTGAGGCGGTTCCATCTGTTCGTTTTGTAGCAAGTGTTGCTCATCCATGTAGGCCTTGACCCGTATATCTGGGCTCTCTTCTCCCAAGTCTTCGAGGTTGAAATTGAAGGAGGCATTGTCAGCCATCTTCCGCCATGCTGCGGCCCATGAAATCTTTGTTGCGGAGTCTCTGCCATTCAGCCAACTCCAATTTGGCCTGAACTTTGGTCATTTCTGCCTTCTCCCGTGTTACCTCCTCTGTTGCGCGTAGAGCTGCGTCTACTACTGCAGCTTCTACTTCAGCTTCTGCAGCCCGGTCAGCATAACTTGCTGCTTTGGAGGACTTAGATGCGCCTCTGTGATGGGAGGATGCTCTGGAAGGATGGTGAGAACCGGCAGCAGAGAATTGGCATGAAACACTGGAACCTGCTTGCGATCTAAGTGGTTTGGGATGGAGGGAGGAGGCTTTCTTTGAATGGTGGGAAGAAGCTGCTTATTATTGAAGACCTCTGTTGGAGGTGGCCTTCTCCCTCGGTATTTGCTACTCCTGTAACACATTGAGGAGTGCGGCCTGGAGGGAGTTTTTCTCTTCCCAGATACAGTCTTCGCATTCTTTGTTCTCCTCCTCAAAGCATTGAGTGTGTTCTTGGAGCACTAGGTCTTCCAGGTTCGACTGTATGTACTGAGCTTATTTTCACTGTCTCTCCACCATGCAAGATGCTTCTCTATCTCTTTCTGCATTAGTAGGAGGTTCTTGAGGGGCAACTTGCTTTGGGGGTATCACAGATCCTTACCAGCTCCATTCATTCATCTGCATGACAGCGATGCTGCCTGGCCCAATCCTCTTTGAAGTGTCCCACCGCAGATTAGATAAGCTTCCTATGCCATCTGAAGTAGAAGGCTTTCTGAGGTATCACTGTCTTTGGAGGTTTGGATGTCCTGATGAGGGTTTTGGGAACCAGGCTCCACGTTTACATCTAGGGTGGGTGGAGGGTTCGAGTCCTCTGGTACTGCAGGGACATCTATTGTGGCTGAAGAAGTTGCCATGCTTCAAATTGGTAAAAGGTGAATTTGGAGAATTTAGTGGTTTTCTGTGCAATTCCCTTTTGTTTGTACTAGGGGGCGCTGCAGAGTCTGGGCAGTGCTATGTGCGTTGCGAAGTCAGAAGACTTGGGGGCTAAATGCAGAAATTTGCCTGTTAGTGTTGCTTGCTACACAAGGTGGCACTAGAGATTGCGTTGCAAAGTTTAGAGACTTGGGGGCTAAATGCAGAAATTTGCCTTTTAGTGTTGCTTGCTACACAAGGTGGCACTAGAGGGTCTGGAAGACGCTGTTGCTACGCCCATGTTAGGTTGCAGTTAATCCTGGAACCTTGAATTAAATTGTTTAAATTTTCCACAATAGTTGCAAAAAAAAGGGATTTTCATTTGCAAACACATATTTGAAAACTCTGAGAAATTTCTCCTTGAACACCAGATGTGGGCTGCTTTAAGATTCAGAAAATCTTACAGAGTCCTGCTAAAATTCCCTTTCTGGAGTGTAAACATTAACAATTCAGCAGAGATGATGTAGAACTCAAGAAAGCTAGCAGGAAAGGGTCCCTCTCTGCTTAAGGGGAGAAAGGAAGTCACTAGTTTTTTTAAGCCAAAAGGAAGCGCTCTGCTGGATTGGCTTTGTGTCTTGGGAAGGAGGAACATCTGCATTTGTAAAGAGCTTTGAGACAAAGGCCCTCATGGCAGGCCATTTTTATGGTGACAATGGAGACAAGTTCAACAGCTTGCCAACACCTTTTGGAACCGTTGGAAGCAAGAGTACCTGTCTACCCTACAAGACCACCGCAAATGGAAGACCAAAGAACCGAACCTTGTAGAGGGAGACCTTGTCTTGCTGAAAGACAAGGATATGCATCACAACACGTGGCCTATGGGACTTGTGTCTCAAACCCTGCCCAGCTCTGATGGACTAATCCACAAAGTCAAGGTCCTAATAGTGAGGTCACTAGATTCCTCCTGTAACCAGCAGACTTTCACCAAGGAGCTCTACACCAAACCAGTCACCGACCTTGTCCTACTGCGGAGAAAGGCCAAACTTGAAAATTGAATCTCAAGCTTTGCATGTTTTGCTTTGTTTGATGCTTTATTAATGTTTACTATTTCTCTTAGTTATATAGCTAACTGTTTATCTTAGTTATGTCGTATTGTACAGAATACAGAACAGTTGCTAGATTTTGTCTTCTGTACAGATGCAAATAGATAAACTCAACAAAACATACATACAAAGTCTTTATTATTGGTTCATCAGGTATCCTCATAACTCACATTTGTGATGAAGTTCTTCTTTAATGACCAATCCTTTGCATATCTGTCTTGTAGGTAAAAAGATGGTTATCTCCTATCCCTTTTCTCCCATCTCGTAGTGGTAGTTACCAGTGAGTTCAGGCAAGAGTGAAGAAACTTCCCCCAACCCATTGAGGGTCAAATTAGTGACCAATTAGGATTACAGATGTGGTCATGTGACATGGACTACATTTTCCAGGATACCTTAACTACATTTAACAAGATACATTCCCTTAAGGGGACAGCTCACAATTGCTAACTAACTATCCAATTCCACTGGCTGCACAATGGATGGAAACTAATCAAGGAGAGAAACAACTTAGAATAGGGCTGTCAAACTCCCAGTCTGTGGGCCGGATGTGTCATGTGCTGGCCATGCCCATGCCCGGTTTAGCAAAGGGGAAAAATGTCCCGATACGTCACATGATGCTGCCATGATGACATGAGTTTGACACCCCTGACCTAGAACTAAGGAGAAATTTCCTGATAGTGAAAACAATCAACCAGTGAAACAGCTTGCCTTCAGAAGTTGTGAATGCTCCATCAGTGGAGGCTTTTAAAAAGAGACAGCCATTTATCTGAAATGGTATACGGCCTTCTGCTTGAGCCGGGGCTTGACTAGAAGACCTCCAAGGTCCCTTCCAACTCTGATGATATTCTATGTTCCAAATATTAATCCTTTTTCTTTCTTAATGCCTTATGCTGTATGTATGTATGTATGCATGCATGCATATACTGTATGTATGCATGTGTCAGATCCGTGTATCTGTCATTTCTTCAATGGAAGAAGAAAAGCGGGGGGAAACTGATAAAGAAATCCTTCTTGATGTAACCTGAATATATTTAATCTTATATCGAATGTGTATAACCTACACATGATACAATGGAGAGATGAAACACAGATGGCCAGAACCTATCACCTCTGGGAGAGACAGCCAGGAGATGAAGAGACCATAAAAATTCCACAGTGAGATGTGTCCTGGGAAACTCTGGAAAAGATCATTCTAAAAAGGGGGTGGGGGAGAATTAATATGTTGGCTCTTTGTTTTACTAAATACACATCAGGATAAGGGGAAGGGTTTTAAACTCCCTTATCTATCTCTGCATGCCTGAGAGACCTTAGACGCTGCTTTTGACCCCTACATGAATTGTCTCATCTCAATAAAAGATTCCTTTTTGATACGTTTTGATACGTTTTCAGAAGTTCATTCTAGTTGATTGAATGGGAAAAGTTCTGTAGCCTGACAGCATGTATGTATGCAGTATGTATATATGTATGTATGCTTGTGTGTGTTTATCATATATATCAATATAATCAGCAAAGCCTTGTATTGCCTTGAACCATATATTTTGTCTTTCATTGTTGATCCCTTTTGGCAGGACTGGAGAGAGCATGTACCATGCCTTAATTTATGCCACCATCCTGGAGATGCAAGCCATGATGACCTTTGAACATGAAGATATTGTCCATGCAGGGCACACCATGAAAGAAGCCCAGGAGATCTGTCAGAGGTATGTAGTTCACACACATCACTGGAATGGAGCATAGGAAGGTTTGTTTCTGCAGCCACGCCCTGGGACTGCTGCAGAGGGGATGACAGGTTGTTCAGCTTGTGAATATTGCTTCTAAATAACCAGTATTTCCCCAAAGTCTGACTTGATTGCTGCATTAGTTGGTGGATATTTAATGCTTCCTTGAACAAGGCACATGGTCTGCAATTCTAAAAGCTTATTCCCTTCTCAATTTAGAAATGGGATGAAAAGGTGGGTGCAAAAGGACAAATGATTGGGGGATGAATATAACCTAGAGAAATAATAGAGGATTGCTTAAAGGTGCTGCTGGAGTATAATGCTTGATGGCTTCTGGTGAAGTGATCTCCCAGGGTGAAGGGTTGGAGAAGGTGGATGAAGAACCTAGTAATTCAACTGCTTTTGGTTCCCCTGATAGATTTCGGAGGAAAACCACTGTGACTGGTACCTTCTCTAGTCGGCAAGGTGGAGATGCTTGTACGGAAGGTGAGAAGAGTTAAAATTCAGAGTGCTGCGAGTCAAGAAAATATTTATTTTATTTGTCTTTTAGGAAAAGCTGGAAGATAGGAGGGAGTAGGTATAAAGTTGCACAAATCCACTCAAGTCTTGCTTGATTCCAGATAAGCAGGTTCTAGTGAAAGGTGCTCTGTCTTACTGCATTAGCTGGGATTGCTGTGTCCTCCGAGGTATCCCCTACCGCCTACGGACTGGATGTTTGTCTTTCTTGATTCTTTTAAGCAGCTGATGAGGGAGGGATTGTTTCCTAAATGTGGGAGGATGTCAACATCTAATTGCAAGAAAGATATTGTCCACCTCATAAAAGGCCATCTCTAGATCTGATATTTTAGACACCTTATAGCATTTGGGTGCCCATATTGTGATTACAATGTCACAGAGAATCTCATCAGGGGATCACAATTTGTGATATTCCCTGCTGACGTCCCACAAGGTCAACGGGCAAACTTTGCAGGGAGCTTATAAGTCATCCCAGTAAGTCACTCCTGCTGTTTTTTTTCCTGAGAAATGCATTTTGGAATTCATTATGGAGTTCTCCCAAGGAACTTCTGTGGCACTCCCGGCCTTCTTACCTTCTGCTGTGTGTGCCCACCTGCAGCACTCCCTTACTTTCCTGCGATCTCTGCCAGCCCACCCAAGGCCTCTTTTGATCTGCCTGCAGCTTCTGCTGGTCTTATTGGATCCCACGCCAATCTGCCCATGCTCCCTGGCTCCTGCCCATGGCAGTCCCCCAACCCCCTATGGTACCTGCTCATCTCTCCCATGCTCCCCTGAGTTCCTTACTTGAGACTTCTGCCTCTTTCCACTGAACAACCCATATGTGCTGCAGCACTTAGCAACAAAGTTTCTGCTCCCAATTACAGTCCATAAGTGTGGACTAGTGTGTAATGTGCTCCCGCTGGCTGACATACAGGTCATTGCATTATGGAGCAATTGAAGCTTCTGAGAGCATATTATGTTAGTAGTTCAAGTAGGATATAACAAAAGTATGAGTCACTATGGTGAATAATAGAGACAATATTAGAAAATCTGCACATACTCCCTAAATCCATGTTTCCCTGTTACAGAGGAACTGCATGCTGAAGTATGTTATGCAGAATGCTTATTGCACCGGGCAGCCCTCACCTTCCTCCAGGTAAGAAAATTCTTCTCTCTTCCAATTTAGTAGCAAATTCTATCCCATTATTACAGTAGTTCCCAACTCAGGGAGAGTATGATAGAGAGGTGCAAGAAACCTGGAAGACAGAATCCAATAAATATATTTCAGCATTTTTCTTCCTATATTACAGCTTGTGGATTGAATTGGTTTATTAATTAGAATTTTAGTTTATCTTTATAAGTAACTCGAGAAAATGTTCATAATCCTCCTTTCCTCCACAACAACAACACTGTGAAGTAGGTTGAGCTGAGAGAGAGTGACTGTCTCAAAGTCACCCAGCTGGCTTTCATGTCTAATGGGGAACTAGAACTTACAGGTCTCCTGTTTTCTAGGCCAGCATCTTCACCACTACACCAGACTGGTTCTCTGGAGAGTTTCAGTCTCAGTTAATCAGATATCGGTGCTAACTATGGAAACTGTAGGACGAGTGGAGCAAAAGCACTCTTTTTTCCTAACTGCTGCTTTTTCGATTTTCCAATTTTCTTTGTAGTCCTTGTAATTTCAGTGTTAGAAAATTTTAACACTGAAATTACTATTCACTTGAAGGCTCAGTGATGTCTATGTATGTATGTCAAAATCACCAAGATGGTTGATGAGTATCACAATGCAATGCCCACAGTGCAAACTCCTTTTGTACAGGCATCAGTGTCACCTGCATCTTTAAAAGGAGCGGAGCTGCACTCCTGCCATCTTGGACACCTCCACAGACCCAGCTTGTACCGATGTACGAGTACTGTGTTAGCTTGCTTGGTGGAAAACGGAACTGGAATACAAAATGCTTGAGAGATACTGTGCTATGAAACAAATCAGGCAAGGGGATCAGATGTAGATAACTGTCTAGAGCTGTGATGGCAAACCTGTGGCATGTACAACCATTTGTTACCTGCACTGCACATCCGTGTGCCTCCCAGCTGATTTTTGGCCTGTTTGAGGCTGTTTTCGCCCTCCTGCAGACTTGAAGGAAGCCTCTGGAGTCTCGGGAGGCCAAAAAAGGGCCTTTCGGAAATACCGGAAGTGCCGAAATGGGCCCATTTTCAGCCTCTCGAGGCTACGGAAGCTTCCCTCAAGCCTCTGGGAGGGCAGAAACGGCCTCCCCCGAGCTCCAGAGGCTCTCTGGAGACTGAAAACGGGCATTTCTAGTATTTCCGGAAGGCCTGTTTTTCGGCCTCCTGAGGCTGCAGGGGGGGCGAAAATAGTCTCAAATCGGCCAAAAATCAGTTGGGAGGCACACGCATGCACAGTGCAGTTAAGGGGGTGGGGATGGAGTGTTGTGTGTGCATGCGCAGGGGTCGGGGCGCATTGCATTGTGGATGCCAGTGCACATGCCTTTCAATACACCATAACAAAAAGGTTCGCTATCACCGGTCTAGAGGTTAGTTTCCCCCACTTATCTTGACATTAATTTCTTTTGATGAAAGCAAGCTGGGGGGAATGAAGTCTCAACATTTCAGCAGTCATCCTGCCTGCGAGTGGCCAAGTGTGATGAATGCCTTTGATGGAGTGCTGTGTAACTAGGAGTGGCATATACATCATCTCATCAAACTGAGGTTGTTTTATTCATGGAGACTTTTTGCTTCTTACAGGATGAAAATATGGTTAATTTTATAAAAGGAGGGATTAAGGTGCGTAGCAGCTACCTCATCTACAGGTGAGTTGGGAAGGCAGGTCTGGGTAAATGAAGGGGATTTAGTCACAGGTAGGAATGAGAAAGAGCATTAGTGAGGAGTGTCTCCTTCACTTGTTCATCTTCCAATTTAATGCCTTCATGTTTCCCATCCTAAAGCTGAAGGAAAATCATATTTCCTTCAATCTTGGTGCCTTCATAGTGTACCCTTACAAGGCATCCAGAAGGGATCCATGCTCTTCTGTTGCCCGTACATGTTAAGGCACAACATTCCCATGGCAAAACATAGTGACCCCTCAACTAAAATCCCAGCCCCATCCAACATTATCCTTCATATTAAAAGCCATTTGTCATGTACAATACCCTAGTTCCTCTGTATGTTGTAACACTTTCCTTTGTTTTTTCCATCAATATCTAATTTTTTAAAACTATAGATTGATTATATATATATAGTTTGGTTGTACTCAGGTTAGTCTTAGTTACTGGGGGATTTGAGCTGGTGAGCTGTGATCCTGTTGTTTGGCTTCGTGTTCGTGGTCGTGCCACATCTTCATGGTGGGTATCAGTTCGCTTCATGTATGGGTTGGGGGGGTTTGAAGCAGGTAGTGATGCAGCTGTGGTACGGCTTCTAGTCCGTGGTCGTGTTTCATCTTCTGTGTGGGTGTGAGTCTGCACCATGAAGATGTGGCATGACCACGAACACGAAGCCAAACAACAGGATCACAGCTCACCAGCTCAAATCCCCCAGCAACTAAGACTAACCTGAGTACAACCAAACCCCCACTGGAACAGAACACACCCCCAGCCAATCAGAACACAGCCAACCCCCCAACCAATGAGAACACAGACAAACCCCCAACCAATGAGAACACACCCCCACCCATTCAGAACACAGCCAAGTCCCCACCCAATCAAGTCACACCCCCACTAGCAGTTAAAAGGAAGAAGCAGCTGCAAGCTCACATTACTCCGAGAAGCACAAGGCCGAAAACACAAACCTGATGAATGAGACTTCATCGAAACGTCGCCTAGATACTTCCAATTCTACGCGGGAGAAAACCCGAAGAACCAAAGATCCACATACAAATACCCGCGAAAACCTCAGAAAACCTAGAACTACGCTGCCTTCGGTCCGATCTAAGTATAGTATATAAAATCATACATTGCAATGTCCTACCTGTCAATGAATACTTCAGCTTCAACCATAACAATACAATCACACACAATAGATACAAACTCAAGGTTAATCGCACCAAACTTGATTGCAGGAAATACGACTTCAGCAACAGAGTGGTCAATGTCTGGAATACTATACCTGACTCTGGTTTCTTCCCCAAACCCCAAAAACTTTAACTTTAGACTGTCTCCTATTGACCTCACCCCTTTCCTAAGAGGTCTGTAGGGGGCGTGCATAAGCGCACCAACGTGCCTACCGTCCCTGTCCTATTGTTTCTTTTTTATTTTTCTTATATGTATCCATGTATTCATAACTATGTTTTTACTTATACCTATTATCTTGTAAGCAATTGACAAACCAAATGAATAAAAATAAAAATATACAACCTTTTAACCACTAGGTGGCAAAAAAGAGTTATATTGTTTCTGCAAATCATTCTTGGCTTTCCACTGATGGTTATCTGGACCAATGTGACCATAATGCAATCCCTGGTTGTCATGTTTTTGAATAGCTGGAGTTTGAGAAAGGGGCTTAGCTCTGGGAATCAATGAGGAACTTGTAAAGTACTCTAAGAAAATAAGATGTCAATAAGAAATAAGCCAGAATTCTCTGGGAGCATCAACCACTGCCAAGGAATTTCTCGTCTGATACAGAAGGACAAGAGTTGAATCCTTTCATTTACATGCCTTAAATCTAGAATGAGTTAATCAATTTCAGTATTTTGCTACCTCTTGATCCTCCAATGGACTATTGGACTATTGGACCAGTAGATGGCAGCATTGTTTTTATATCTCTTAGCTATTTGCTACCACATTTAATAGGTCAACAGTGAACAACAAAGGAACAAGAACAATCAGCAATCCAAAAAACTGAGTTTTTCAGTTGTGTTTTTCATAGTGTTTCTATAATCAGGAACACCTTAGTTAAGTTTGTTCTTAGTTATGTGCTTGTTCTTGCATGTTGATTGAGTAACTGCTTAATCAACAGGGGAAAAGGCTGTGGGCACTCTTATCCTAGGCAAATCCTGTGGGCACCCCATCCTAGGCAAAAAGGGATTGCAGGGCAGAGAAGAGGAACTAAGATTAGAGGGGATGATTACATAACTGGCAGAACCAAAGGAAGCAACCCAACTGCTGACATAAACCATGGCACTTTAGTCACAGGCCCACATATTGCCAAATCAACTCATATGTATTTATTCCTACTCTTTCTTTAGTTCTTGCTTTTCTTCTCTTGAGTTTGAAATGGTAGCTTTGATTTTCCTTGGGTCATTTTATTCTAGTGGTGTGCATATGAGGTCGATGAGTCCAAAATTACTCAACAAATTTCATGGAAGAGTAGGGATTTGAATTAGTCTCAATTTGTATTATTTAACTGTGGGAATAAAAAGTATATATAACTTAAAAATTAACATAGCCAAATTTTTAAGCAATCTCCTTTGGATATTTTCCCCATTTTTAAAATTATTGTAGCGCCTGATTCCTTCTGTAAAATATTTAAACTGACTAAAAAGTTTTTTGGGGGAGCCTTTAGTGATTCTTTCTAAAATGAATATAGAGATATAGTAGTACAAAAGAATGTAAGTCACTATCCCTTTTGGGTCTATGGCATATGGTAGAGTGTCTTAGAGAATGAATTGAATTCCCTGTATGACTCAAAGCCAGGTTTAGAGTGAAAAAGGTCTATGAAATAGAACCCTTTTTCTTTTTATGGTAGTTTCAGGCAGATAAATTGGCAGTGGTATTCTGTAACCTCTTTTATATTTGCAGAGAGCTGAATGCTTTCATCCAACCTAGTTGCTTGCCTGCAAACTCTGTTCGTATCCATCTGGAGGGGGGAATTGCTCTTGGCATTGGTGCCTTCAATTTGGTGAGTTGAGTTTGCTTCCACAGCTTCTTAAGGGGCACAGAAAGTGATGTTTATGACAAAAACTGAACTCCAAGAGACAATCCATTAATTTTTTTCAGAAGTAATTCACTTAGTTTTCACTTGGGAATTATGATGCTGTTCTGTAGTTGCAAATGTACAAATGCAGAGGTTGAGAAAGATATACAAATATGTGGAAAGAACAGCACTTATTGTGGGTATTAACTAGGTACTATATTAAGCTGAATTTTAGCCAGCTAAAATTGCTTGCAAACTTTGAAGATCAGCACCCCAGGTTATTTCCCCTTTCTTCATTCCTGTGTCTGGGATAATTGGTTCTAATTTCTTTTTCACAGCAGGTATTTATCTGTGCTATCATATATCAGAGAGCCTTAGCCAACAGGACTGGCAGGAAGAAAACCTCAAAGGACTTGGGGAAAAAAAAACCCTCTCCTATGAGTAAAGGTTACATTGCATGGGGTATTTTAACTGAGAAAAAACAGGATGTCATAGAAGTTCATAAAATTATGCATTGTGCAAAAAAATTAGACACCATCAGGCTCGCTATAAGAATGACAATAGTTCTTGAGCTGGCATCGGTGGACTACACTCTTCAGCTCAAACTATAACATATGATGGAGTGAAGAATTTTTATAGTATTGCATACTAGGACATACAGTAGCCATTTACTACAGTTGATTGGGTTGCCTGTTTTTAACCTGCCTTATTGTAGTTTAGTTCCTGCACTTCTTTTTAATTCTTTTCCCATGACTTAATTTTTTGCCTTGTACTTTTTGAAAGTGTATAACTATTGCTTGTTGACATATCTGATTTTTCTGCTCTGAAAAAAATCTGGCTCTCAGTTTAACTCCTAAAGATAGAGAAGCTCTTCTCCATCTCTTATAAAACTAAAACACAAGTAAATTATGGATTATTCAATGATGCAGACTGGGACAATATTGGAGAATAGATTGACCCCCACTTCTTTGTGGCAATTAAGAATTATTGGGAATGGAATTCACATATTCCTTCAAATAAACCATTTAATCCATTACATAATCTGGGCAGCTTTGTTACTAGTCTCTTATTAGCTGAGTTATGTAACACTTTTACAACATTTTGCAGTAAATTCTTTTGATGAACTCTAGCATTTAGTTTCACTAGTTTACCCAACAAACTTGGTCTTGTATGACCAGCCTAAGCTGGTTTACAGGGTTTATGATCATAGGAATGTGACTTCTCAAGGACATGCTCAAGTTAGCAAATATTTATTATTATATTTTTATCTAATAATTTGTTTCAAGCTGTTATTTCTGAAGGGTTGACACTGTTAATGACAAAACATAAAATCACAACTTTATGCTCCATTCATATTTTTAATAGCATTCATACCATTCTTGCTGTTCCTACTTTCAGTTCATCTGTGTCCAATAGTAAATATTCAGAGAAGCAAATGAAACAACTGTCAGTCCTTTTCTCTTCGGTTTAAAATGACAACAGACCACAATTATGGCAATTTGATTAGAAAAGTGCCTTTGATGTCCTTTCCTCTTTGCCATACAAGCAGCTTCCAAAGTTTGGATAATCTTTTAGCAACAACGCTCTGCTAGTTTCTTTTACCTAGATGAGACAGAATACCATAAGGGTTCACACACAGGCTGCTTACTGTGGTGTGAACAGGCTTCTCCTCACTCTCCTTATTTGTTGAAGTCATATCCTTACAACAGAACCCTTTCTGAAGCTCGTTCAAGGTGTTTGGCATGAAATTGGTGTTTTCCCATTTGTTGCAATAGAAGGCAAGGCGACATTCTAGCTTGCATAAAGAAGAAATGTCAGAGGTTGCATAGAGGAGGGATCTCAAAGTTTGGCTGGGTCACTGCAGGACTTCCACTCCAGTCTGGCTGCTGGATTTTGGGTCTCCATAGCCATTTGTGCTGTGGTTTCCGGAAAGACTGGGTTTCTCTTGCATAATTGTTGCTGCTGTACTTTTCTTCTTTTGCTTCATCTGAAAAATTCATCTGAAAAATTAAATGTAGCCTTCTGCAAGATTGATACTCTTAACAATAGACGCAAAGATAGGTTCAAAACTTTCGCTATGATTCTACTTTTCTTTAGACAGAACTTTTTTTTGGTAGCAGAATCAAATGTTGCTGTGCAGAAGCATTTATCTGTATAGGCTCTGAGTAGTACAGCACCAAAGTCTTAAGTAATACAGCATGGGTGCTTATTATTAAGAGAGAAGCAAGCCATAATTCTTTCCTGGAAAAAGATGATACCAATGGAAGAAAACTGTGGGGAAGAGGATGTGAAGGGCTTTGTAGTAGACAGTGTCAACAAAGGTTCAGAGTTGATCATGTTGAAAAAAGGCATTCCACTTTGAAGGACACATTGAAGATTTGGGATGAGGATGTAGTCTTTACATGTGTCTCTGTTATCTTTTATGTTATGTTTTTTCCACAGACTCTCTCCCTCTTTCCACCCCGCATTTTGAGACTTTTGGAATTTGCTGGGTTTTCAGGGGACAAGGTACAAGTGCCAGTTTGAAGGTTATGGATGCATTATTTGGGTTCGCAGAATGTATCTGGTGATGTATAACTGTTTTGTGAGAGGACATTGGTACACTTAGTTCAGTAATTAAAATTCTCAAAACTGATTTCTCTGGGTTTCCCTAGTATGGTGTCTTCCCAATATATTAGATGATAATTTCCAGTAATCCTACCACCATGATGAATAGAATGCTGGAGAGCAACAGATTAAAAGCAGTTAACCTACACAGAGTATTATCGAATATGGGATAAATGGTATAAGTGGGCAGAAAATAAAAGGGAAAACAAGTAAATGAATTTAAGAAACAATTTATATTTAGTGATTTATACCAATGTATAAAATAATTGATGACGGTAAATCTTCTTTGCCCTTCACTAGTACTATCATTATTATTAGTATTATTTATTACATTCCTTTATTTAATAGTCAAATAATACAAAAATATTATAATACATAATATGAATATATTTACAAATAGAAGAATGGTTACAATCCAATGTGTAAATAAGGACTAGGACTTACCAAGTTCGATAACAAATGTAAAGAATTATGGTTTACTTACATACCAATGTATTTATGTCTTTGAATTTGTATGTTTTTAATTTTATGAATAAAATTGTTTTTAAAACTTTTTTTTTTAAACAAGCAGTTAACCTAACTGGGCTGAAACAACCCAAATGATTGCAATATTTTTAGAGACAGTAATTAAGCAACAGCTATGGTAATATGTAACACTTAGCTTGGAAGTTTTAAACTCATGGTTCATTGAACCAATAATAAGATGTAATTTGTAATATAATTAAATTGGATGTGCATGAATGCCATGCTAATCCAAAACAAAGCCAGAGTACTTTATAGCTTAATATTATGCATGAACTCAGAAATGCATTTCATTTTCTGGCAGTGGGGTGAGGGCATTAATTTCTGGGTTCCTCCATGTGGCCAATTTGAAATCCCATAAAGATCACTAAAACCAGTGTCCCTATCCATTTTCTATATCTGGGGAAATTGTTTTTTTTCTCAGCTTTGCTGAATTTATCTGCAAATGGGTACAACATTTTTTCTCCTTCTTTCCATGGGTTCTCTCAGTTTTCTGAATATTATTTCTAATTTCCATTCAGGATTATGGTTTGCAAAAACTACATCAAGGAGCCACGACACCCAACCTGCGGGCTCTACTTTGTACAATGTTGCTTCTCTGCTACTATACTTTCCTTACCTTCATCTTAGGTAGGTGAATCCCTCCACTGGAGAGAAGCATTGGAAATGTGGCAGCAGCATGATCAAGGAACTGCGTCGCTTTTCCCCAACAGATGGCTGCTGGTGGGGTGGGGGGATTGTTTTCTTATTGTGACTAAAGTCAGTTAATGGGGATATATACATCTTTTTATGCAATTAACTAAAATAAGTTCTAATGGGAGACATCGGCATCGCTATGGCTGAATGAACTAAGAAGAAGAAGAAAGCTGGTCTAACCTAATAGGTATAAGTCTGCTCAGCACTCCTTCAGTCATAGTGAGACGGATTTCTGCAAGAAAGCAAGTAGGCTTTTGTTCTTGCGTATACAGTAGTATAATTATATTTCCCTATCCAGTATGATTCACATTAAGACTTAGTGAGATACTGTATTTTCTGGCGTATAAGACTACTTTTGAAACGAAAAAAAGTCAACCAAAAATCGGGGGTCGTCTTATACGCCGAGTATAATTTTCCAACTCGATCCTGCACCAATCACTGCAAGGCTGCTCGGACCGCCTCTCTAACTCAGCCAATCCAAGCAGGCTTTTTATGCATGCAAACGAATTTTCCAACTCGATCCTGCACCAATCACTGCAAGGCTGCTCGGACCGTCTCTCTAACTCAGCCAATCCAAGCAGGCTTTTTAATTAAAAAAGAATTGGTGTTGCCTCGGAAGTGGGGGGGTAGTCTTATACAGCGAATATAGGCCTAAACCTATGTTTTAACTATAAAATTAGGGGGTCGTCTTATACGCCGGTCGTCTTATACACTGGAAAATACGGTAATTGGAATTCAGCAAACTCATGAAATGTGTTTTTATAAATGTTTATTAATAATCTGTTCAAAAACGGGGGCCACCTTCTGCAGGGTCAAGAGGGTTTCAGTACCAACAGTGACAATCTGTTGATTACTTACGAGGATGAGAGAAAGATAGGAAATGGGACTGAAACATTTCAATTTTAGGAACTTGTAACAGAAATCTTCAGGATTGGCTACCTGACCCAGCTGGGAACTCAAGCAACCCAAGAAATCATTTTTTTCAGGGATAACCATAAAGTATGGTTTACTTATTTTACATAAGAATATCTTCAGTCTCCAACTGGATATTTCAAGATATGTCTGGGAAACATGAACTTATAATTGTCTTATCCTTATTCATGATATGCACTTTTATCTCTCTGTGTTGTCCCCAGGGATTGGCGAAGATGATTTCACAGAGGCTGAGGCCCTACTGAAGCCATACCTCTCCCGCTATCCACAGGTAAAATGGTATCCAAATGACTGTCCTGTCATTTGTTTTATTCCAATTCCATTTTAAATTGCTTTTATCAAAATTTAGTAATAATTTGTTTCTGGAACTCTGCACTTTGATATGGCCCATATCAATCAATCAATCAATCAATAAAAAGTGTATCCAAAATGATTGTCTTGTCCTTCAGGTCATTCACTTTTTGCCTATGTTTCTGTCTAATTGAAGGATCAGTTAGATTTTTCTTTTCCTACTCAGACTTGTAAGGAAATGTTTTGGTTGCAACAGAGCTAGATGTGGGGGAAGGCATGTTTTACATTTTGCATCTAGGCAGCCAATGCTGCAGCGGAGAAGAGTTTGGGACTTTCAACCTGAGCCTTGAGCCCAAAGGGAAACTCAGATTTAGATTCATGTTTATTTTCTTTTGTTAAAAATAATCAAATAATATTTCTCTCTTTTGGTACTTCACTTTATTTCCAGGTTTTTAAATTGTCATTTTTTAAACATAAGACAGTTTTTTGAAGATCCAAGCAGCCCTTTGACATTTAGAGCTTCAGTAAAAAAAATGTGGTACATGTAAATTCAAACTGTTACCTTCTGTGTAGCAAAGCTTAAAAGGTTTGCTAGGCATTCCTTTTAAGGCAAAATCTGTTAATTTGATATGGCAGGTAGTTTGGTTAAACACTGATTGATGCAATAAGAGCTTCAGAAGGTTCTAAAGGGTGGGGGGGAGGCAGATAAAAATGGGACTAATCTATCCAAAGTGCTGTAGAAATATTTGAGATTATCTTTCCCCACTATGAGGTATATGCTCCATGAGGACTCTGGGACTCAAGGTAGGGTTTTTTTGCTATCACCTTTGATAAGGTTTCTTATCCTAGTAAAGATTGCTTTGGATGGATAATGTGGAGGGATAGAGTGGATCAACAGGGTATCAACATAGGGTTTGTCATATTGCTTATAGCTGTTTCCCCCATACCTGAGTATCATTTTCTTTAATTTTGCAGAGTGCCATTTTCTTGTTCTTTGCTGGGAGGATAGAGGAAATCAAAGGGAACATCAATGAGGTGAGGTACTTTAGTAAGATCAGAACAGGAATCTTTTCCACCATCATGGAATGTGCCAGGCATGTCCCAACTAAGTCCCTTAGGAAAGAAAGACCCTCAACTCTATTTAGTTGAAGTGATAAGTTCTTTTACTAAGGATTATTATGCACAAAAATTTACAGACTTTCCCTTTCTCCCTGGCCCTCCCCCTTTGGCTGGTTTGGCTTCATCCAATGATATGCAGCATAGGTGTTTTGTGAACTCCTCAAATCTTTGGTACCACTTGCTGTAATTTGCATTCCTTTCCCAGGCTCCATGGCCTTGAAAACTGGAACAAGCTGGTTCTCACATCTCTGGCTTCTGTCAACCCACTTTTCCTTTGACTCATCTCTCCCCTTTACATACCAGTTGCCTATTTCCTCTTTCCACCATCCCCCTAATAATTCATGGCAGATGCAAGCAAAGCACTAAGTGGAAGATGACAGATCTGACAGTGTGCCTGAATCATCCTACTAATTATTTTTAGGTCTGATATATTATGGTAGTATATCCAAAATTTTAAGCTTCTGCGTTCCATGATGACAATCGTCATCTTACCACCTCCTGTACCCGGACCCACCACTTGCTGGGATGGAAGATGAAGAAGGTAGCAACATACGAAGTTCAGAATCAAGCATTTAATTTTGTGTTCTACACATCTCAATGCTCATCAAAAATAAATGTTCATTTCAACTCTAAATTCAGAATAATGGCACATAATCACTGGATATTGTTGTATTTCTGAATTATCATAATATCCCAATTTTCAAACCTATTTTAACAAATGTCTAGCCCTCGTTGCTTTGTAATTGCTTATTTTTTAAAAAAGGAAGCTATGATTTTTTTTTAGGAAGTTGAATTCAAGAAGAAACTTACCTGCAGTATTCTATGAATCCTGTTTTCTCCTTGCCAGTAAAACTGTTAGCTTTTCTAACCCCCTCGTGGTTTTCCTTTTGACCTTCCCCTCCCTGGCCAGGCCATCAAGAAGTTTGAAGAAGGCTGCTCAGCACAGCAAGCCTGGAAACAGTTTCACCACATGTGCTACTGGGAACTGATGTGGTGCTTTGCCTACAAAGGAATGTGGAAGATGGCCTACTTCTATGCAGATCTGCTGAGCAAGGAGAACCGCTGGTCTAAGGTTAGAAAGGTGTACAGCAACTCAAGAGCAACCAGTCTCTTTGAGCAAAACATTCAAACATTATGCCAAATGATGGAAATCTCTTCCTTTTAAAAAAAGGCAAAGTACATCAAAGCTATTGAAACTTTGGGAGTTTGTTGACCTTTCCTATTGATTCCACCTTTAGTCACTCAGGACCAATTCTTCCAGTTTTGAAGCCTGGCATTTGAGGAAGACTATGGAGCTGGATTATCAAAGTCAAGTGTGTGTTCATAGTTTCAGAAGTGATGTTCCATAATCTTGGTGCTGAGGTCTCATACTACATTTATCTATTAATGGGATTAAAGCTAGCATCAGCTGATTACGAATGGGGCTGTGGAGTCATAGTGCATGGCTCAGTACAACTGTTATAAAAAGAGAGAATGCACAGATTCTATGCTTGATTCATCAGAAGGGAATTTAATATAAAACTGTCAATGTAACTAATGGCATTATGACGAATTGTGAGATTATACAGTACTTAAACATTATGTATAGTTCTGGTTACCATACCTTAAAGAGAATATTATAAATATTTTTTTTAAAGAGCAACCATAATATTTAGAGGATTAGAGTAACTCTCCAGCAAGAGGAGCATTTAGAATATTTTACTTTGAAGTGGAAGTGGGTAAAAGTAAGCATGAATTACTAAATTGCTTTGAGATAGAAAATATGTCAGATTTCCCCTACCTTACAATATCAGAAATTTGGTTTACTCATTGAAGGAAAAAGAGACTCGAGGCTGAAAAAAGATAATATTAACATATTGTTAAACTATGCCATGTGCTTCCATGAGATGTGGCAATAACCATTAATTTAAATTAACCATTAATTTAAGATGTGGCAATAACCATTAATTTAACTATTAATTTTAAATAGTTTTAAAATGGGGCTGAACAATTCATAGAAGACAGTATTATCTGTGATTATTCCCTGTTTACTACTTTGTATCTCAGTCATCATATTTTAACAACTCATAGCTGCCTGGGGAGCTGTAATGGAAGAGGATGATGGTGCCTCTTTCCATGCTTGTAGAGGACATAGGTAATGGCTTTGAAGGACAGGAGAAAGAGGTGCTACCAAGACAACAGTTAGATAAACAGGACTTGAGCCCAGGCCACGAAACTAATTTCAGCAAATGTCTCAGACACCTTCTTCCTAGTTCCCATGAAGATAAAGAGAGGAAGGGGGAAGTACATTCAGACATTCAAGATTCCAGTACCATGACTATTACACTAAAAAATAGTCCATCTCCTTTGCATTGGTTTCTTAGCCTGGTCTATCTTGTAGAGATGACAGTGCTGGCTGCTGAGAAAGAAGAATGCCAGATAAGATGGGCACAGGTTTTTATGTTGTTTTAATTCTTGGGAGCTGCCCGGAGCTTGGTATAAGATGGGCTGCTACATAAAGATTTTAAATAAGTAAATAAATAAGTTGGCTCCTGTCAGAATCTTGTAATGTTCTCCTTTGATGTTTTGTTGCAGGCAATGTATGTATATATGAAAGCTGCCTTCCTTAGCATGCTGCCTATTAAGGAGCCACGGCCCTTTGGTGAAGTAGAGGTTGAACTTTTTAGGTAAGAGTTTTTCGAAAATTGAGGCAATTTAAGATGAACGTTCTAAAACATTGTTTCTCAGCCTCAGGAACTTTAAGATGTGTGGACTTCAACTCCCAAAATTCTCCAGCCAGATTTAAAGTGTTTTCTCTTGTTCCAATGGTAAAACTGATTACAAATCCCCAAAGTTAGGAATCTGCAGATTTACAATGGATTTGCCAGTGGATTTTGTGCAGTGAATGAATTCCTTGTGAATGAATGTTGTTAGAATGCAGAAGCATAATCAATGTCTTACTTAAAGGGCTACATGTAAAAGACTGAAAACTGATTTAAAGTCTAATATGACAGAACTGGATTAAACTCTTTCTAAACTTGCTTAGGATTTTTAATTTCCACATACCTGCCTTTGTGAAATGTTAGTAATTTCCATGCTTTTACCCTACAGGCAGGTTTCCTCCTTCAAACAGAAAATTGCTGGGAAATCTCCACCCACAGAGAAATTTGCCATTCGCAAAGCAAGGCGCTACAAATCGAGTGACTTGGTTCCCTTACCTGTGCCAGCTCTGGTAAGGATGGAAAGTGGATCTTTACTATTTCGCAGCACAGAATCTCAATGGAGAAGATTTCTTCACAACTATGCCAAGCTGGCAGTGTTTATATTTGATCCATGAACTGCAGGTCAAAAGTGAAAACTTGAATGGGTGTTCTTCCTAAATTATTTGGCAAGCCTGTTTGCACACTGTATACATACACAACTGAGAAATATACTCTTCCGCATTCTCACATTCATATATGTGTGTTTGTGTACATAGCATATGTGTGTGTGGGGGCACTTTTATTTCATGTACCAGATGCATACAAAAGTAATGTTTTTTCCACATATTTTTGCCTTGCAAAACTGTAATATAACAAGAGGGTAAGATCTATTGTGATTCTAGTTAATTGACGTTTGTCAGAGAAGTGCCTACCAAAAATGGATAGTGTTCTCCAAATGGCAGGATTTTTGCAGAACAGAAACCAGCTTCTTACTCTTTCCCAGATAATGTTGTATTTATAGGTGAAGAACTGATCTCAGTAAAATTATAATATTTTTTTTAAAGTACAGAATTACAGGACTGAAGCACAATTGCCACACTAGATTGAGTTCTCTGCCTTTTGTATGCACAGAGCTTAATTTCAAACCTGTATCTGAATTGTGTAACTGCATCCTAAGAGATCTTCAGAATCAGTAAGGGGAAAAATGCTCTACTTTAACACTAACAAATCGACTATCGTGGAACCTGAATTTCTGGCTCAGAAGATAAGAGATCCAGGTCAGCTTAAAAGTAATAACACATTTAAAAGAAGGAACTAGGTTTGTTCATTGCTAAAAAAATATCCATAACTGGTTGTGAATGTGCAAGGGAATGCAGTCACCATCTTTTGAAGGCAGATAGTAGTTAAACTGGAAATGAGCAAGGGACTGTTGTGGGGTCTTGTTTGTGGATCCTTCACCAACTGATTCCTTCAAAATAAAATTAGTAATCTTAAACAATGTGTAAGCATTCTGAGCAAACAGTATAGTTTGGCTCAGTTGAGGAGTTCAGGAATGAAATTTTTGGTTCCCCGGTATGCCTTCAAATCAGTGTTGACTCCTGTGACTACCTGGTCAAGTCCCTGCAATTTTCTTGGCAAGATTTTCCATTGCTTCCTTCCTAAGGCTGTGACTGGCCCAAGGTCACCTAGCTGTTTTCATATCTAAGATACAACTAGAACTCACAGTCTCCTGGTTTCTACCCTGGTGCCTTCACCACTATACCAAACTGGTTCTTCCCTGATATACAGTGACAAAATATATCTCCTCCATTTATAGCTGCTGCCACAATTCTGAGTAACAGAATAATAGAGCTGGAAGGGACCTTGGAGGTCTTCTAGTCCAATCCCCTGCTCAAGCAGGAGACTCTATACCATTCCAGACAAGTGGCTGTCCCGTCCCTTCTTAAAAGCCTCCAGTGATGGAGTACCTACAACTTCTGAAGGCAAGCTGTTCCACTGATTAATTGTTCCCACTGTTAGGAAATTTCTCCTTAGTTCTAAGCTGCTTCTCTCCTTGATTAGTTTCCATCCATTGTTTCTTGTCTTGCCTTCTGTTGCTTTGGAAAATAGCTTGATTTCTCCCCCCCCCTCTTCTCTGTGGCAACCCCTCAAATATTGGAACACTGTTATCATGTTGCCCTAGTCCTTCTTTTCACCTAGTCCTTTCTTTTCACTATTTTTCACTTTCTGTATTGGTTTACCTTTTTTTCAGGAAATGATGTACATGTGGAATGGATTTACAGTGCTGGGCAAGCAGCAAGAGTTGTTGGAAGGAACTTTAGACACTCTGATACAGGCTGAGAAACAGCTAAAAGAAGCACCAGGTAGCACGCTGGCTTCCTACTTGTAGAGCAAAGTTGGTGTCAACAGACAGTGGTTCCCCAGCTTAGCAAGAAAGACATCATCAGGCTCCTTGACCCACCTCATCTTTCAATTTAAATACAGGAACCAGCAGGCTGCGAAAACATTGGCATAATCTTTATTTCCAAAAATGACTTTGGTTTACAGCCAGGCTCCACATTCTTTCTCAGAAAATAAGAAATGGTAAACAATCAAAGCCCATGTTTAGGAAAAGAATCATCCTATAGGAAACACCTGGAATAAGTGACGGGTTGTATTCTGATCAATAAGTGTTTTAACTGGTTTTGTCCCTCTCCGTGGCTTTTTAAAAAAACAAATAGGCAAGCTCCCATCCCCAGCATCCATTTTGCATGAGATCAAACATGATTTTTAACATTTTAAATAAGTCTTATCAACTCAAAAAGGAAATCATGCATGGGGATATTTTGGGAGAAACGGAGAATTAAGGAGAAATATGTATATTAAATCAAGCAGCAGGGACAAAAGTTTAAAAGTCAGGGAGCTGTTTTTTCATTAGCAATTCTCCCCTCCCCCAACCTTTTTTCAGTTTTTTGTAGAAACTGCCCACAGGCTTTGGAAATATTTTTTGTGAATCCCTGCCATCTAGAATCCCATCCTGTTTGCTTGGCATTCTTGTTTACGCTAACACCAAATTATGATGATTTTGGTAAGATGTACTTTAGCAGATACTTTGTCCCTGAAAATAAGGTTGAATTGGCTTGGGTGACTTTGGGTCAGTCAGTCTTTCAGATCAGCCTATTGCACTGGACTAGTGAAAAGTGCACTAGTGAAAAAATGGATTTTTCCTGCATTGTACAGAAGGATCAACTAGATAATGTTTATGGGCCCATCCAGCTCTATAATTCTGTTTTATGTATGAATCTAAAGTCCTGGAGGAAATTCATCTGATCTTTAAAAATAATAAACATCCCCTTGTACATTTTGGAAAGGGAATCTCTTTTGTAGTTTGGCATCACAAACAAGCTATTATAGATGTGCAGAGAGATGTATGGCCTCTGTTTTTACCCGTACAAGCAGAATGAGTAACCTGCCTGCTACATGAATATGAATGGAAATATTGCCAATTAACCTTTCTGCAAAGTAGAATATACAGTAACTGCTTGGTCTGGTTAACCTTTCTTCTGCTCTTTCCATTTCTCTTCCCACAATTTCCTCAGCCAGTGAGTACCAGGTAGATGACCAGTGTCTCGTGTTACTTCTCAAAGGCCTAGTCTTCAAGCATTTGCACAGTTTGACTGAGGCTGAGGCATGCTTCAGTGCTGTCCATAGAAGGTATGATGCAGGTGTCTTTAATAAAAAAAAAATGGGGGGGAAATTGGGGGTGGGGAATGTAAGGCATTGTTGACTGTTCTGGGAACTTAATTCCAACCTATCTGGAGGGCTTAGATCAGGGAAAGCTGCACTACAACAAAACCTGTAAAACTTCCAGCTTTCTATCTGCTTACAGTGAGAAGAAGATCAGGTATGATCATTACTTGGTACCTAATGCACTACTGGAATTGAGTCTGCTGTATGTGGCACAAGGCCAAAATGAAGAGGCTGTACAGTTGCTCCGCAGAGCCAAGTAAGTAAACACTCAGCATATCTCATCATATTTTTCCCTGGAAAATATAGCTACGTCATAGCATTTGAAAGAGTTTTATAATCTCATGGAGAGAAGGTGCTTGCTAGCTATCTAGTTATGTTTTCTTCTGCTCCCCAAGTTTAAGAAGGACTAAGAACTAGCAAGTTCTCAGCTTAGTTACTTTGAGTCAAATGATTAGTAATTTAATAAGCAAAGATGTATTTCCCAGGCTTGTTCATTGCATTTCTTTTTATTGGATCACATTCATCTGATCTAAACCTTCCAACGCTGTTAATCTAAAGCCTTACAGAAGGCTAAAAAAGGTGGAGTCCTGCCAAACTTCAAAAGGCAAGTGTTCCATAGGGCAGGGGTTGTCAGGGAAAAGGCACAATTCCTAGATCCCAACATATGACAATATTTGGGGAAGGAACTAGGAGTCTGCACACCCTATCTGACTTGGGAGGATGCTTAGCTGTCCTTTGGACGTCTACCTTAGGAGATATCAACAAAATATCAAATATTATCCTGTAAGATAATACCTGGATTCATGAAATAGCTTTTGGTGTACATAATACATACAGGTTTGATATAAGGGACATAGTAATTGTTCAATGCTTTTCCCACCAGGAACAACTACAAAAATTATTCAATGGAATCACGAACACTGTTCCGGATCCATGCTGTATTGTCCAAACTTAAGGCCAGCCAGGAAGAAAGTGATGCAGATGGAACTAGTCCTTCCTAAAGCAACAGATTTCCTCGAAAACTGTTAAGGGTGCTTGGACCAAAGAAGGAACTGCCAAAATACGAGGGCTTGGGATGCTGTCTTCCTCCTGGGACGGGCCTATTTGAAAGTGTATTGTAATTGTACCACTGGGCTTCTGGCCTAGTGTGTGATGTCTTTATGATAAATGGATGGGTCTTACCTAACTGGATTTCAGCTTACAAAACCAGGGAATAGCTATGAAAATGCTGCTTGCTAATTAATGAAGCTGACAGGAGCAACCTATCTTCAATATTCCATGATGTATTCTGCCACTCAACCCAAAATGAGGGCTAGATTTGTCCTATTTTCTGTCCTGCTCAATCTCATTATAACTTTGAAATAACATGGACATTCCAGCCTCCTAATTTTTTAAAAATTTCATGCTCACCCACTCTTTCTCAGTCTGAGCTCCTTAACCAGCAAGGCACATCAGATGTTCCTTCCTGTCACATTGGGAATGAGCTTAATAGTGCAATTAATTCAGCAAAGGCTTCCAGTTTTGATTGGAAACATAATAGAACCTCAAACCTCTGCTGTGGCCTTCTCTTTTTGAAAAGAACAGAGAATTTTTGTAATCAGACTTAATCAGCTCAATCTCTATTTAAAAACATTTCTAAATGTTGGAAAGTGATTTAAAATGCTTACAAAATTTGGGACGGGGCAAACAATCTGGCTGAAAATCCTTTAAATCAGGAAGCAGCTTATATTGCAGAATGATGAATAGTAACTGGACTTAGACATTTTCAAAAGCCTATGACTACTTCCAGAATTCTGTTCACGTCAATACTTGTCCCAGTATTTTCTGTGCTTATCAATTTGGCAAAAAAAAGGCTGATGGATCTTATCAGTTTTCAATCTGATTATAGCATTAACTACTAAGATTTGTTCCATCGATTCACTGGGCCATTGAAATATGGTTTTATTTTCTTTTTTAAAAGCAGTTTCAATACCTTTGTTGGTTGTCTCATACACCTTGCCGTACTGTTTGTTACTCAGGACTTGCTTATTAGACATACAGTGCTAAGCCAATGTGGTTTTTGTTGTACTTATTTGCATTCCTTATTTTAAAATTACATTTGGTGTAAATTAGCATTAACAATGATGAAAAGGGGACATTTTGGCATCTCTTCTTTTATTGTGTGGTCATGACATTTGAACATGCTGTCTTCCATTGTTTTTACTTGCTCTTTTGGCTTCCCTTACTTTTGTTGTTGGTATTCCTCCTCCTAAGAACAATTTTCATGGAGTGAGTAAAGTCTATTATGTTAAATGGCACTTAAATTGTCAGTTCCTACTTACATCTTCTAATAGAAACAGTGAACTGTTCATTTATGAGCCAAAATAGAATCAAATGACATTCTGAAGATAGGATGTGGGTTAATCCCACTGATCAATACACTTCATACCCTTGCGTTCCTGAAACATTATAGCGTAAGATTTGTCCCAAAGGTGGTTTTCCAAAAAGCAACTGGCCTTTCTTGTTTTCTGAACTACAGAACTGAAGAAGCTTCATGGATAAGAAGCAAAATGTTTTCCAAAAACCAAGAAAATCCAGTTGCCTTTTAGAAAAGCACCTTTGGGGAAACCCAGACTTGCATAATTATCTCCAGACATTAAACATAAGACTTGTTTGCCCAGTGTGGATCATATTATTATCTAATCTAAGAGCAAACTTCAACTAGATAATGTTATATCACATAACGTGAGTGAGTATACTAACATAACCAGGCACAGAAAAGCATATTTGAAAGTATGTAGATAATATAGTTTGGCATATTCGTCAATGACTGAATATAAATGAAATCAATTCTACTTCTGTTGTTATAGATTTATTGCTAAAACACACCTGTATTGTTATCCTGTTTTATGTTGGTTGTCATATTTCATTATTATGCTCCTGCAGGAATAATAAAAATCATAGGAAGTATGAGTCCATGGGATCTTATAAGCCACCTTGAAAGCCAAGGTGACCCAGTATTTAGGGTGCTGACAAATAGCAATAAGACCCAGGTTCTAGTCCTCTTTAGGCACAGACACTAGCTAGATGATCTTGAGTCAATCATTCTCAGTTCTGGACTGGGAAGTAAAAATATCCTAGAAGGCAGCAATGATCAACCACTTCTGAAATGTTGCCAAGGAAACTACATGGACCTCTCCATGAAGTTGCCAGGGGTCAATTCATTCAAAGATCATCCAGTCCAGAGACAGGATTTAGTCCTGGAATCCACTAAACTGCTCTGATAAGTGATAACCCAATCCTCATTTTAAAATTTCCAGGAAGGGAGAATTAAGTACTGTTTAATAGCGCCGGGCATCATGAAATTACTTCTAATATTCAGCCTCAATTTTTTTTTTGCTTTTTTTAATTTACTGACTCTTGTCTTGCTCTCACCTTCATCAGAGAACACAGACCCACTCTCGTACAACAGCCTTTTTTATTTTTTTTGGATTGGTTGATTATTGTATCCTTATTTTTCTCCTTTGCAAATAAAACATGCCCAGACATTGCAGGAAGTGACTGGTTTCCAGATCTGATAACAACTTGATAGCTTTTGTCTAACCTTAAACCAACTTGTCAAAGGGGATCCTCAAAACAAGACACAATACCCCAAGTGGTTTAGCTAGCAGACTACAATGGAATGATTATGTCCTGTGATCTGGATGCTTCTATTAAGGTAGTTGAAGATTGCATTGGCCCTTTTAAATGCTGTCTCATATTGCTTACTCAGGTTCAGTTAATGACAGAGTAGTACATTTATTCCCCCCCCCCCCAGTCATTATTCCTGTACCTTTCTATTTGAATTTTTCTACTCCAATACAAGGTTGTGTATTGGTCATTGCCCAACATCTTTCTGCTAGCATTGTCCCCCCGCCCAAATCTGTCAAGGTCAGTTTGAAGTGTCATTTTCATCCTAAGGTTGTTTCTCAACCTTGATGTCTTTAAGGTGTCTGGACTTCAACTCCCAGAATTCTGGGAGTTGAAGTCCAGATATCTTATAAAGTATCTAAGATTGCTACAAAGTATTAGCCATTCCTTCCAGCTTGTTTCATCTGCAAATCTGATTACCTTTTTCAGTCCATCCTGTAGGTTGAATAGCACTAGCCAAAGATGAAGAAGATCTGGAGATCCCAGTAAATCCTTATCTTCAGGATGATGCAGCACCATTTATATATACAGTATTTACACAGATACCTCAATCCAATTGTCAAGAGGAACAGGGTACTCAGATGTAATTTACTGCATGCTGATTACAAATTACTGTAAATCACTACTTCCCATGACATAATAAGAAACTGTTGCCTAAAAATGACAACTCTCCATGTAAGAAAAGAGAGGCACACAAAATACTGTTTCCATCAGTAGCAAAATTAGAAAGCATGTGAAAATTCATAGTTCAAAAATATTTTTGAATTATAATTTGAAAAGTGAATTACATAATTTAGTAATGAGAAGAATCTGGTACTGATTAATCTTAAATACATTTGTAAAATAATAATTCCCATAAGAAATTTTGCTTCTGCTTAATGAAAGCTAGGAGTTAAGCTATGTATTCACTACCTTCCATTTTTAATACTACCTTTAAAACAGAAAAAGGATTATTTATAAACACACAAAACAAGCTTACTCAAATTGTTCATATGCATTGTATCAATAGTTTTGCCAAAGGAAGTAGCAACAGTAGGTTGGAGAATATATGTTATTTGTTTTTAAACTAGTGTCACTATCGGTTTCCCAAAATCCGGAAGAAAATAAGGACTGCCAAGAGACCTTTAAGCGATTCTGCAGGTATGTGCCATTTTGAGGACCTAATTAACCACAAAAGAAAAAACAAGCCTTTTATTTTATAAAATACTGTTAGATGGCAAAATCTACTGTGAATAGTTTCTTTTTGGTTCCCTACTTTTCATACATTCATTAGGAGCATTATCAAAATAAAAGACTGTGCAGAGACTGAACGAAATTCTGCTCTCGTTTTGCCGCTAGAGGGAACCAGAGTATTAAATTACAGGTACTGATAACAAATTTTTCAGAATCTGCCAGTGTGGACTTGGACCAAAAACCTTTTCAGCTAAGCAGTTTGTAGTGAAGGCAGCCTACCATCTGCTTTTTACACAATGCCATACTAAGCATCAGCCTCTCCTTCAGCTACAGTGTGCATAGGGGAGTTATGGCTGAATGGGTTACGTGTACAGTGTTTTCAAAATTCCTCTGCTCAGGCACAGCTATTTAGTGCAAAAAGTGCTCAGTGCATAAATCCCTTTTTTGCAGTTTTGGTGGATTGTCCCTTCATAATATTGTCAGTAAGGAAAAATTGAAAACTGATGAACATCTGTAAAAGATGAAGGTATCAAACCAAAATCATGGTTTGCTTGGATGCAGCAAATCCATCTTATTTGGTGGGCTCAATTATCCCAAGCTGTATGAAATGCTTCAGGAAGCATAACGACATTCAATCCAGATTCTCAACATGAATTCAGCCAAAATGCTGAAAGGTATAGTGCTGAAAGACTGGTATAGAATTGTGAATGGAGCAGGGCAAATAGGTCAAAATTCAGAGCAGACTTTCATAGCACAAGTCCATGTCTATTTATGTACATCCTTAGTGTGAATCCTACACACAGAGAAGTGTGAACTTGGTCAAGCAATAGGACAAAATGTTAGGTTTATTGCTTGGTCCATTCAATCTTTATCTCTATATGCAACTATAATAGATTCAATACTTTACATTCTTTTACCTTTAATAAGAGGCTGAAGGAATAATGTCAGGGACATTCCCCCTTCGTTAGCCATTACTAATGACAATTTTTCAAATTAAATTTAGTAATGTTACCATTAAGAAATGTACCAAA
Source organism: Bungarus multicinctus (assembly GCA_023653725.1). Lineage (NCBI taxonomy): Eukaryota > Metazoa > Chordata > Lepidosauria > Squamata > Elapidae > Bungarus > Bungarus multicinctus. The sequence goes on from CM042834.1 coordinate 163,678,793, forward strand.
CAACATTTCAGTCACAATTCTAGGCAATAATTATCTGGGACGCAACCTTAGGGTGGTGCTGTGGCTCAGAGGTTAAGAAATTGAGTTTTGAGATCTGAGCTTTGTGCAACGAGGCTCCCATCCTTGCCCTAGTTCTTGCCAACCTAGCAGCTCAAAAGCAAGTAAATAGATACCACTTTAGTATGAAGGGAATAGCGCTCTGTGATATAATGCTGGCCACTTGACCCGGAAACATCTTTGGACAGCAATGGCTCAATGGCCCTTGAAATGGAGATGAGTGCCACCCCCTATAGTCAGGGGACTTCTTTACCTTTATATAACCTCCATCTTGTTTTTAGATACCTAACAAGTATATTTAAAAACATTCTTCCATTTGGTTAAAAGTAAGTATTTTTTATTTAAAACTCCATATATATTTATTCAACAAACTGAATAGGGCAGTTAGATAGATCAGCAGTCCCTAAACTTTGCAGCCTGGCTGGAGGGGGAGGGGGGAGAGGGCTGCACAAGCCATGTGCTGGCATGCACACACGCAGCTCCACTCACACGAGAGAGAGAAGCCTTTGGGGCCCTGTTTCCTTCAGGCTTCTCCATGCCAACAACTTTTGCAAAGGGACAGAAGGCCTGAAACAACACAAGATCACTCCCCTGAAGCGTTTCATCCCTTTGCAAAAGTTTTTGGCATGGAGAAGCCTTTGGGAGTGCAGTGTCATGTTCCTTCAGACTCATGGAGGCTGCCCAATGCTTGAAAACCAGATCGGGTGTCCTGCGCAGACAGCCTTGCTCTCTCCAGGGCATGTTCGTCCCTGCTCAGCTTCTGCTCCCACCATTCAACTTTTGGAGCATTGGGAGCAAGTGCCCTGGAGCGGGGGACGCGGTCTGGTGGGGGGAGAGGAGAACCGGGCCATGCAAGCAGGCCACTGCGCAGCTCTACACACACAAGAGAAGCCTTTGGGGCACTGCTTGCGCAAGTGGAACTGTGTGCGTGCGCACCAACTTGCCTCTCGTGCAACCCAGCCCAGTTCCAAATAGGCAATGGCCCAATAGTGGGCCACAGCCCGGGGATTGGGGACCCCTGAGCTAGATGGTGGAAACAGAGCTTGCTCTTTTGAAAGAGAGAAAGAAATTCAGAGAATGCATCTGCTATTCAAAAATCCTTTGTTGAAGCTCCAAGTGGTCACAGCAGGCAGAGAAAGGACATTGGATTGTTCTGTACAGTGAAGCATTCCACATTCCGTAAGACTTCTAAGTTGGCCTTTAATGCATGAGGAGAAGTGCAGTAAATCAATTGGGCCTCTGAGAATTACGTGTCACAATCTGTAGGCAGATTTATTTAAAAGACTTACAATATAGTATTTTAGGTATCCTTTTCTTCAGCCATCTCCTCCTTGCTATCTGGAGATGAGGCAAGAATTTTGCTTTCCATTGCTTTTTTAGCCAGAATCCCCCTCATACGTTTTTTCTCCTCCTTCTGCTCCATCCGTTTAATCTTCTCCCTCTCTACCACCATCTCTTGAAATTCAGGGCTGTGATGATCCAGGTGATAGCCATATTGCTCCCGCGCCTCAGCCAGTAACAACCGCCGTCGTTCTTTTTCTTGCTGTTCTTTGAGCTTGCGTTGCCGTTTTTCCCTCTGCCAGTCTTCTATCATCTGGGGCATTTTAGCCATTTTGGCAGCAATTATTTCATCTCTAGAAAGCAAAAGACAAAACTATGAAACAAAACATTATACAGCTCTAAACACAGAAACTATGTTTTCAGTTTATTTTCAGCATTTTCACTTTAATGGGTGAATAGGTTCATACTAAATAGTTATTCTAACACTCAAGTCTACAATAACCTTACAATTTAAAATACTCATTTTGGATAGTGTTCAGAGAGATACCATGACACTGATCTAAAATATTGAGAGGTGCTCAATTTAACTTGTTAAATCAGCAATCTACAAATTGCATTTTATGCCATGAGTTCTCAAAGTAATGTAGAAAAATCTCAAAGTTACAATGGAGGCTCAAATCAGTGGAAACTTCACAAAAATGCCATCTTACCTGCCATCTAACATGAGCATGTTACTTGAATTGCAAATGTGCTCCTGAAAAGAGCCTGCAATCTCATATAGAATATCATATTTCTCTACAGCAGTATTTTTCAATTTTAAGATGTGTGAATTTCAACTCCCAAAAGTGCCTAGCCAGCTGGGATTTAAATTTTACACTTTTTAAGTTTGTCAAGGTTGAGAAACACTGCTCTACAAAAAAAAGTCATCTATCAATAGTACTTTCATTTTGTCTAGATTACTACAGTATGCCGTGATTCATTTGGCACTTCCATTACTTCATGAGGGAAGAAAGAATAAAAACTCAGACAGCACCTGAAAAGAAGATGCCTGAGCAAAGCAATTCTCCATCATCTTGCTCTGGAATTGATCTACTAGGCCAGAGCAGCAAAATTAAGCCATAGCATGGCAATTTCAGTTTTGCTTAGCTTTTATTAATGCACAGATTGTTTGGTCTAAATTTTATCAGAAGTTTTGCTTCAAATGTACATTCATGGCACACCAAAGAATGTCTGAGGACAGCAGCTACCAGCATCCTTCAAAATCGTTGAAATTACCCGGAGTAAAAACACCTACAAAGCAAACTACACTTAAACATGCAAAATGAAAACAAACAAACAAAAGGATTTCTCTTGGTGCAGAAATAATTGCCCCAAACATGGACACTAAACAAATGTTTATGGATGCTCTACTCTGCTCTGGGAGATCTGCTAATCCACCTTGTGCAATTCACAAATCCTTATTCATCCACCAGAAGTATATAATTTTCATTTCGTGTTGCTGCAGGACTCCTTCCTCTGTTTAGTCCCATTATTCTGCAACAACCTCTCTGATGAGGCTTCGGAAATGGTGTGCAATTGGGCCTCAAGTCAGAAGCCTAAGGTCGACTCAAGGGCCGTTCCCAAAGCGTGTGGTTTGTTGGCTCAGCGCCGTCCCAGCAAGCCCGAAGGCTGAAATTGCATCCCGGAGGCCTCCCACGCGCGAAGGGCGCTCGCGACTTTCCCCGGCTCCGCCCTCCCCTCGTCCAGCCGAGGGAGAAGCTCCCACGCGTGGCGGCCACCCGCAGCCTCCCTCCTCCTGCCTTCCTCACTTCTGTCGCTGCAGGGCTTCGGTCTCGCTCTCTTTGGCATCCAGCGACTGCTGCATCTCCTTCAAGGAAGGGTACCAGGCTCTCTGCTCAGCTTCCATTTCCTGCAGTTTCTTCGGCGACGGCCACAACCGGGACGGATCCACTCCGGAGGCTTGCCCGTGGCGCCCAAACAGCTTGGCTTCATATTCGGGAGTCAGGTGCCAGGCCGGAGTGCGGGGATCGGCAGGGTCCGGCCGATAAATTCCCTTCAGTTGTAACTTAAGCGGCTTGGCGTTATACAGCCGGACGCCACCCAGCAGTAGCCGGCTTCCGCGGACCGCCATGTTGTAACGCGCTTACCAAGTGACCGGAACTATAGAGGGCGCCATCTTGGAATTAAATCTCCCCCTCCTGTGGGCGGGGCCATCTTGTATGCTGGCACATGGCGGCCGCCATTTTGAAGTTTATTCCTCGCCGTGGGCGCCTCCATCTTTGGGACTTTCCGAATGTTTGGAGGTTTGCTGGGTGGAGGTGAAGGTATTTCGTCATAGAAACAGCGGAGTCGTGACACGAAATTGACATTGATTCAGCTATCTTATTTTTTTCTTTGTATTAGGTTTCTTGAAGTTGCAGTGCAATTTTTACGCAAGTGCTTTACGACACAACATGGCTTCGTTAAACTGAGCGTTAAGGTTTCGGAAGGCTTCAGAGGAGCGGTGAATATGAACGAGATTTGTTTACCTGAAGAGTTTGCGCAGTTCCAATTTTTTTGGAATCTCCTGCTAAGGTTCCTCAATTGCAGCGCGACTGCAGTCCGAGAAACGGGCTTTTGCCTGGGAAATTAATGCACGTGAGGGGCAAATGACATGGGTTTTGTAATGTGTTAACTAATAGAGTTATTTTGAATTTTAATTTGATTTATTTTCTCTCTTTTAAAATTTTGTATTTTCTTTGTTGTGTTAACTATAAAAAGAAGTGAAAAGTGGGGCTGGGGGTTCTCTCTTCCTTTGTCATAGAGAAATTCCCATTTTATGAGGATACCCTAATAAACTGCTTTTAAATTTTAAATGATCTTTGATTCAGTTGCTTATTGGGAAAGTAAAATGAGGCGGAACCTAGGGTCAGATTTGGCTTCCAATGTGAAATACCCTATTTGGGTATCCTACGGCTATTTTGTCCTTAACTGCAACCTGGTTAACTACAACCTGGAGTAATGCGCGTACTTTGGCAGAGAGCTGGTGCATAATGTATTCCGCCACTATGAAAAGTCTAATGTCTTAAAATTTACATACACACACACACACATACGTTCTCCCACTTAAAAAGATGAGTGAGGCCTGTCATTGTCATCATAGGTATAGCTCACCTATGAGAGACAAAATGTGAAAACAAATCCAGACAATCACATTGTCTGATTTGGAAAGAATTTATTTGCAAGTTATGGAAAATAAGTATTTGGTCACCTACAAACAAGCAAGATTGCTGGCTCTCACAGACCTGCAACTTCTTTAAGAGGCTCCTCTGTCCTCCACTCATTACTTGTATTAATGGCACCTGTTTGAACTTGTTATCAGTATAAAAGACACCTGTCCACAACCTCAAAACAGTCACACTCCAAACTCCACTATGGTGAAGATCAAAGAGCTGTCGAAGGACACCAGAAACAAAATTGTAGACCTGCACCAGGCTGGGAAGACTGAATCTGCAATAGGCAAGCAGCTTGGTGTGAAGAAATCAACTATGGGAGCAATAATTAGAAAGTGGAAGACATACAAGACCACTGATAATCTCCCTCAAACTGGGGCTCCACACAGGATCTCACCCCTTGGGATCAAAATGATCACAAGAACGGTGAACAAAAATTCCAGAACTACACAGGGGGACCTAGTGAATGATCTGCAGAGAGCTGGGATCAATGTAACAAAGGCTACCATCAGTAACACTACGTCGCCAGGGACTCAGATCCTGTAGTGCCAGGCGTGTCCCCCTGCTTAAGCCAGTACATGTCTGGGCCTGTCTGAAGTTTGCTAGAGAGCATTTGGATGATCCAGAAGAGGATTGGGAGAATGTCATATGGTCAGTTGAAACCAAAGTAGAACTGTTTGGTAGAAATAGTTGTGTTTGGAGGAGAGAGAATGCTGAGTTGCAACCAAAGAACACCATATTTACTGTGAAGCGTGGGGGTGGCAACATCATGCTTCTCAGAGCTCCCATATTACACTGCTCCTGCGCGAGCTGCACTGGCTTCCGGTGGCCTTCCGGGTGCGATTCAAGGTGCTAGTGACCATCTTTAAAGCGCTCCATGGCTTGGGACCCGGGTACTTGCGGGACCGCCTGCTGCCACCATCGGCCTCCCACTGGCCGGTGCGCTCCCACAGGGTTGGCCTCTTCGGGGTGCCGCCGGCTGGTCGATGTCGGTTGGCGGCCCCGAGGGTGCGGGCCTTCTCTGTGGGAGCACCCTCCCTTTGGAATGAACTACTGGCGGAGATGCGAGCCATTACTGACCTACAACGAGGTCTTCTCCTACGGCCTTCCGACGAGCACTTAAGACCCACCTTTTCCAACAGGCCGGTCTGGCGTAATGTTATGAGTAGGGTTTTTAATTCAATTTTAATTTTTTATGGCTTTTACTGGTCTTAGCCATGTATTTAATTAATTTTTAAACTCTTTTTAACTTTTCTATTTGTATGTTTTTACTGTGGCTGTTCACCGCCCCGAGTCCCTTTTTGGGAGAGGGGGCAGTATACAAATCGACGAAATAAATAAATAAATGCTTTGGGGCTGTTTTCTCTGCAAAGGGAACAGGATGACTGATCTGTATACAGAAAAGAATGAATGGGGCCATGTATCATGAGATTTTGAGTGCAAACCTCCTGTCAGCAAGGGCATTGAAGATGAAATGTGGCTGGGTCTTTCAGCATGGCAATGATCCCAAACACACCACCTGGGCAACCAAGGAGTGGCTTTGTAAGAAGCATTTCAAGGTCCTGGAGTGGCCTAGCCAGTCTCCAGATCTCAACCCCATAGAAAACCTTTGGAGAGAGTTGCAAGTCGGTGTTGCCCAGCGACAACCCCAAAACATCACTGCTGTAGAGGAGATCTGCATGGAGGAATGGGCCAACATACCAGCAACAATGTGTGACAACCTTGTGAAGACTTACAGAAAACGTTTGACCTCTGTCATTGCCAACAAAGAATATATAACAAAGTATTGAGATGAACTTTTGATATTGACCAAATACTTATTTTCCACCATAATTTGCAAATAAATTCTTTCCAAATCAGACAGTGTGATTGTCTGGATTTGTTTTCACATTTTGTCTCTCATGGGTAAGGTATACCTACGATGACAATTACAGGCCTCTCTCATCTTTTTAAGTGGGAGAACTTGCACAATTGGTGGCAGACTAAATACTTTTTTGCCCCACTGTATTTGTGTGTGCGTGTGTATGTGTGTATATATATATATGTATATATATATATATATATGAATGAAGTATATGTCGGCTAATTGCATTTTTATGGTATTTTGATTAAAAAATTGAAAGTCAGCCATATATGAGATTTATATACAGTACATTTATACAAGGATACTACAGTGAACAATAATGGCATGGACAATAGCATAAACTATTTTCTGACATCTCCAGCATTATTACAAAATGCAATTTCTATGTCAAATGATAATCTCTCTGATAATGATAATTTCCATTGATGAAATGTGTTATTTAATCCTCCATCAGAAATCATCCTTTGTCAATCACCTGGAAAAGGCTAGGACAGGGATCTGCAACCTTAAACACTCAAAGAGCCATTTGGACCCATTTTTCACAGAAAAGAAAACACCAGGAGCCACAAAACCTGGGTGGGTGTGGCCAACTCGACATCACTCGCTCCCACCCAGTCACATGACCACCTCCCCCCTCAGCCATGCTTACCCAGGTTTTGTGGCTCCCGCTACTTTATTTTCTCTGGGAAACAGGTATCTCTCTCTCTCTCTCCCTCTCATCTCTCTCCCTCTCATCTCTCTCTCTCTCCGTCTCTCTCCCATAGTTGCCTCTTCTGGCCCTTGTTGGTGCTGTGTGCATCTCGGTTGCTTGGGGAGATGTTTGACTTTCTCTCCACCCTGAGACGCTGGCGCAACCCGGCTGCAGCCGATGCTCTGCGTAGTAATGGGTTCCAGGATGAGGAGGGGACGCCGTCTCCCATTGTGAAGCATGCTAAATTTAAGTGTGCTGAGCAAGGTGCTGTAAGAGCAGCGAGCAGGCCATGCAGGTGGCAAGAGCAGCAGAGTCAGCCGCAGCCAGGCCAGCCAGTGTCTCGGGGGAGAGACAAAGTCACACATCTCCCCTTCTGGCCCTTGTTGGTGCACACAGCACCAGCAAGGGCCAGAAGCTCCCATGAGATCAGGCAAGTAGGCAAGGGATGCTTCGCTCCCTCTCGAATATGGAGCAAGTCTCCATCCACTGCTGTGTTAGCCGGTAGCAGGTGCAGGTGGCTGAGAAGAGTGATGACTCTGATAAGGGGCCAGGACCATCAGGGAGTGGACTGCTGCCTTCTGAGTTTGTGGGGGCTGGCAGCAGTGATGACGAGGGACCTGTGCCAAGTGCATGTGCACAAAGGACAAACTTAGAGGAAAGAACAATTACAGCAGCACAGGCGATTCGGGAGTAAGGCTGCAAGATAATGGCCCCTCCTTCAAAAGGATAAAAGCCAGGTTTGGAAAAGCGTTCCTTGAAGACAGCAAAGAAGCTCTTAAGCTCAACTGGTGGACATCTTAGTTCATGTTTGGAGAATCTTGTAAATTAGTTCTTATCTCTGGGTTTTTGGCAGCCTTGACAAACAACTTGGCAAGGCTCTTTCTTGTTGGAGCTAATTAGTGGAAAACAGCCTTCAGAACAGAATTCGTTATTAAATCTTAAAAGGTGGGGCTGCTGCCTTTGTCTGTGTTTGCTCTTTGGGAACCCGGTTGGGTCCGCTGTCGCCCTTAGGCAAGGAGTGACTGGGAGGAGAGGGTGAGGGGCGGAACCAGCCAGTGATGGGAGAGGGAGCCACAGCAGAGGGCCCAAAGAGCCGCATGGTAGGAGAATAAAGTAAAAATCTCCCACATTAAAAGAAAAATTTAAAAATAATTTGTGTCAAGCCTCACAATTGCATCATTCTATTTGTTAATGAGTGCTCAGTCGCAATCATAGACCATAACTTCCATATATCCAGAATACTAAAGGTAAAGGTTTCCCTCGCACATATGTGCTAGTTGTTTCTGGCTTTAGGGGGCGGTGCTTATCTCCATTACAAAGCCGAAGAGCCAGCGCTGTCCGAAGATGTCTTTGTGGTCATGTGGCCGGCATGACTAAATGACAGAGGCGCACAGAACACTCTTACCTTCCACCAGTGGCAGGATTAAAAAAATTGTACTAATGGTTCTGTGGGTGTGGCTTGGTGGGCGTGGCAGGGAAAGGATACTGCAAAATCCCCATTCCCTCCCCAATCCTGGGAAGATTACCTCAAAATCCCCATTCCCTTGCCTACCCCATTAACCTGCTTTCCAGTTCTGTTCTTTGTGCAGGGCAACAAAAGAAGTCCCAGTAGATCAGGCAGGCAGCAAATAGATGGGGGCGGGGCCAGTCAGTTCTCAAAACTACTCAAAATTTCCACTACCGGTTCATGAGAACCGGTCAGAACTGTCTGAATGCCACCTCTGCTTCCCACTAAAGTGATTCCTATTTTTCTACTTGCATTTATACATGCTTTCAAACTGCTAGGTTGGCAGAAGCTGGGACAAGTAATGGGAGCTCACTTTGTTTGCAGTGCTAGGAATTTGAACCGCCAAACTGCCGACTTTTCTGATCAACAAGCTCAGCGTCTTAGCCACTGAGCCACTGCATCCCCTATCCAGTAGTGTCCAGGACACTACCATATGATTAAAACCTTATTCTAGAACTGCACGGTGAGGTATATGTCTATAAGTCTGACTATGAATGCACACTTCTAGGACAAAAGTAACAGAAATAACAGAATAATATTTCGGTAATAATTCTGAACATCCTACTGGATTAAAAGAAAAAAAAGTAATGTTAAGTAAAGAACACAGGAGGCCCATTGGAAGAAATTTGATATATTTAAAACAACAATATTTTGACACATTGTGTCCTCTGCTTTTCTAAAACTTCCTTCCCTGTCTTCTGATTTAGTTTCCTCAGAGAAATGGATTGTTTTAAAACTCAATTTATCAAGAACAGATGTAAACTAGATTTCTATCCAGAAAATTTAGCAAATTAGAATCTAGTGTCCTCAGAATTACCTAAGTAGTGCAAATGGGAGTGGAGTATTTGGGAGATCCTGAAGGCACAGATAAACCTCCATGTGGCCTCAACAACTCTCAGAAATGAGTTCTAGCAACCAGATAACTGCAAGAAATATACATCCTTCCATTCTCCACCTTTCAGTCAGAACTGAAGAAGCTCTGCTGGCTGAGGAATTCTGGGAGTTGAAGTCCACACATCTTCAAACCACCAAGGTTGAAAAACACTGCTCTATGCAGACCTAGATACATTAAGGGCCGGTGGGTATGACTGTTCAATCAACTGCAAATCTATCCATTAGCAGGATCCATTCCTCATTGTTCTCTTTTATCAAGTAAGAGGCTTGTGGTCAAATTTATTAAATACCTCCACTGAAATCTAGATATACCACATGCATATATAGAAATTCCTTGGTCTTCTAGTCACTTGTAAAAAAAAAGTAATAGTGCTTATCTAGTATAAACTATTTTGTCTTCTAGTAAGACTTTTTTCTTTTCCTTTCTTTTATTAAATATTTGAAAAACAATCCTATGAAAATAATAGCAGAAAAAAGTAAAAAGGACAGAAAAACTTTAAAAAATACATGCTATATAAAACTAAATAAGTTTTTTCAGAAGAACATTAGGTTAGTGATGGTTATTATTGTGTGCCATCAAGTCCATCTTGACTCTTAGATGATGTAGTTATATTTTTTCTAGGAGGCTCTTTTGCCAGCCTGGTTCTTCAGTTCTTCTAATAGAACACTTACTGCTACTGAAATTGAGTCCATCTGCCTTACTGTTGGTCATCCTCTTCTATTTCTTTCCATCTTTCCCATCATGATAGACTTCCCTAGAGCAGCGGTCACCAACCGGTGGGCCGTGGCACACTGGTGGGCCATGAGAAAATTTTGGTGGGCCACAGAGAAATCTCACCCCCAGAGCACCCCCCCAAATCAATTAATCCAGGCTGCGAAGAAACACAAGGCTGCTCAGCCCACATGGCCCGTGGGAACCCTCCCTGCTCACTCACTCCTTACCCGGTAAACTTGTCTGTTAAGTTGCTATTTTTCCTTTTTCTGACCATCATCTGTTCTGTTCTGCTGTGCCGGGAGATTTAGATTAGCTAGGAAGCAGGAAATGGTTGGATTTCTTGCTTTCTAGCTAAACACGGCCGAACCTCCCTTAGGACTGAAGGTTTGCTTGCAAGCAAATTCAGTGCAGACTCACGGCAAGCAAATTTGAGAGACTGAGCTAGCCGATGGCAGATAGGTAGATCACTGAATGATTCTGTGAGCAACTCAATCTGCTTGCTTTGCTTGATTTTGGATAAAAGTTGCTTTTTTAAAATAAAAAATTCAATATTCACAAGCATGGTGTGTTGTGAGTTAATTTTGTGAGTTTGCTTGCAAATTTTATGTGATAGACTGAGCTAGCCAATGGCAGATAGATAGATTTCTGAATGAATCTGTGATTCTGTGAGCAACTCAATCTGCCTGCCTGCTTTGCCTGATTTGGGGTAAAAGTTGCTCTTTTTTTATAAAAAAGTCAATATTTATATAAATATTTATAATATTTACATACAAGCCATGCCCAGCCAGTCATATGATCACCAAGCCACACCCACAGATTAGGCCATGCCCACAGAACCAGTTAATAGTCCCTGGGATCTAATATTATGACTTTGGTGGTCCCTGAAGTCCAAAAGGTTGGCGACTCCTGCCCTAGAGAGCTAAATGACTTTGCATAGTGTGTCTGAAGTATGATATCATGAGCCTGATCATTTCTGTCTCAAGTGAAAATTTTGGGTTGATTTGTTTGATGATCTATTTGAGGAGGTTTTTTTTTCCTATCTATGATATTCTTGGATATCATCCTGTTTGCCCATAATTTTTACCACACTCTTGTCAATCATATCTTTCACCTCTTCTTTATAAACTTCTTTTAAAATACATTTACAGGTACAGAAATTATTTCTGGCAGATTAGTTATAATTTTTTGACCTAATTCTTCAAAAAACCTTTGAAGTGCCATCCTTTTATCTGTCATTTTCTAAATTTCACTTTCTTTTTCCTGCCTGGAACTTGAATCCTCTCTAGTGGCATAATTCTATATTCAGGAAATCTCAGTTTCTTCATTGCTTTGTTTTCAACTTTCAGCCAGTAATGTCTTTCCTGATAAGACTAAACAATTTATGTTCCTATGGAACAATTATTTTCTTTACTCAATTCTTCAAAAATCTTAGCAAAGGTCCTAATATTCCAAATACATCTGGTGTCATGGTCTTTTTAAAACTTTCTTTGAATAAATTCTTACTTAGTTTTTTGCCATTTATTTTTTATTCTTTAAGTTCTTTACTAATTAGTTTTTCTTTTATTTTGGAATGGCGTTTTAACTTATCAGATACTTTTTCAAATCAGTTTGGCATTTCAGAAACATGGTATCTAGTAATTAGCATAAGACAATATAATAAGACTCATCAGTCAGAATAAATCAATAAGGTAGGCCTAATAATGATCAGGCCTAATTATTGTGTTTCCAGCAGTTTCTGTAATCTGAATTGTCCATTTTGACAATCAGCAATTGTGGAAAATAAAGAGGGTGACTTTTATGGAGAGAGGAAGATTTGTTACCAGGGTAATATGTAGATAAACATTGCTTAAGCCCAGATGAGAAGGGAAGGTTATAAAAACATCTCAAACAGGCACATGCCTCCTTCACATGATATATAAAAAAGGAAAGAGGGGAAACATGTTCAGACTTCAAGATTCTGTACTATAGTTAATCTGAATCAAAATAATTTTAGGTCTATATGGCATCTGTTTTTTGGTCTCGTCTACCTGGGTGGCTGACAGCAATGAAATAATATATCAGCAGCAAGACATTTTGTATTTGTCTTCTCTAAGTATAATATTAACAGTAAATTGAATATTTATCTTCCATTGATATTCCCAGTGTGGTATATAAATTGTTCTATTTGGATTTTGCATCCATTCAATCATATGGTTTTTAACCTTGGATTCTAAATCATACTTCAGTAAAAGCTGGTGGATAAGGCTGATGTTCTGAGTTCTGTATTATAACTTTTTTTCAAATTTGTTTAAACGCAAATATTAAGTTTTAATTTTGTAATCTCTAAGCTTCTTATTTCAGAGATTTTATTTCAGAGATTTTATCTTTGTTTTAATCCTTAACAAAAACAAAATGAAAACAAAGTCTTTCAGGCTATATGAATGGTTATTTTTCTACTGATCAAATTTTTTGTACACTATAAAAAAAGATGTTTAATATTGAAGCAAGGAATGATAATTAGGTCTTAATCTTTTCTCTGTATTTTTCCCATACTTATAGTATGCTGTTTATAAATGAACAATCTCTTATAGATTATCCTATTTTTATCAAAGGTACTTACACCAACCTTCTGGGAGTCTTGTTCTAGCCACAGAAATTATCTAGCCTTTATTTTTTGTTATTTCAATCAATATAACCATCCAATCACAATTCTAATATAGTCCCAATCCAAGTTAAACAGATGGCTTAGTAATATAGTAAATATAATTGTAATAATAATGGTTTATATTTTCTATAAAGTAATGTTGTTAGATTATAGATCAGGGGTCGCCAACCTTTTGGACCTCAGGGACCACCAAATTCATAATTTTAGATCTCAGGGAGATCTGATTCTGTGGGCGTGGCCTAATTTGTGGGTGTGGCTTGGTGGTCATATGACTGGCTGGGCATGGCTTGTATGTAAATATTATAAATATTTATATAAATATTGATTTTTTTATAAAAAAAGAGCAACTTTTACTCCAAATCAGGCAAAGCAGGCAGGCAGATTGAGTTGCTCACAGAATCACAGATTCATTCAGAAATCTATCTTCCATTGGCTAGCTCAGTCTGTCACATAAAATTTGCAAGCAAACTCACAAAATTAACTCACAACACACCATGCATGTAAATATTGAATTTTTTATTTTAAATTAAAAAAAAATTATCCAAAATCAGGCAAAGCCGGCAGATTGAGTTGCTCACAGAATCATTCAGTGATCTACCTATCTGCCGTCGGCTAGCTCAGTCTCTCAAATTTGCTTGCCGTGAGTCTGCACTGAATTTGCTTGCAAGCAAACCTTCAGTCCTAAGAGAGGTTCGGCCGTGCTTAGCTAGAAAGCAAGAAATCCAACCATTTCTTGCTTCCTAGCTAATCTAAATCTCCTGGCACAGCAGAACAGAACAGATGATGGTCAGAAAAAGGAAAAATTGCAACTTAACAGACAAGTTTGCCAAATAAGGAGTGAGTGGGCGGTGAGGGTTCCCGCGGGCCATATGGGCTGAGCAGCCTTGTGTTTCTTTGCAGCCTGGATTAATTGCTTTGTGGGGGTGTTCTCTGGGGGTGAGCTTTCTCTGCAGTCCACCAAAATTTTCTTATGGCCCACCGGTTGTCGACCGCTGTTATAGATCATAAGAAACAACCATCCTTACTGGACTTTACATAAAGCTTACTTGGTTAACACAGTATGAATCACTGTCTCATCTATAAAAAATAGGTATGTTAGATCAGGGGTCTCCAACCTTGGCAACTTTTAAAACTTGTGGACTTCAACTCCCAGAATTCCCCAGCCAGCATTCCACAAAGGGCAGCTTATGCTTTTCTTATTCATGGGCTGGGGATGAGATGAAATCAAGTCATGGAGACCAAACTAAAAGAGAAGTGCCAGAACATGTTTGTCCTGTGGTTGGAGGCAAGAAACCCCATCATTGTTTGGAGGCTGTTCAATCACTGAAGTGACTATTGTGAAACTAATCTAGAGTTTTGCCTATTTCAGGCCTTGCAGTGCTTGGATCTAGAGCTGAATATTGTACTTTGCAGCCCGATCTAGAAACTGCTATTTCTCCTCGCCCATCATCATTTTTATTGCAATCCTTTTTCTTTGCTTTGTCATTCACCATCCTTGTCTCCGTCTTTCCTTCAGCTGCCAGACATTGGCAGTAGCTTCACATCAGCCAGAATAAGCAGCATTTCCCTGAGTAGCATTTGCCAACTTTAAACTGCCTTTTACTTAATTGTTTAGCTGGCATCCCCTTTCCTGTTCCCCAAAGAGAAAGTGAGATGGGAAAGCTTAAAAGCCTTGCTAACCTGAGGTCCCCTTGAGAATTGCAGGCAAGAGAAGAAAAAGGAGGGTAAATGTTTTTTCTTGACTTCTTTGCCATTACCAGCTCACATCATTCTCGCCACTCTTCCCATCTCAACACCCCCAGAGTCAGCCCAGCCAGTCTAGGGGCCGTGCATAAGTGCACCAAAGTGCCTACCGTCCCTGTCCTATTGTTTCTTTTATTTTTCTTATATGTATCCATGTATTCATAACTATGTTTTTACTTATACCTATTATCTTGTAAGCAATTGACAAACCAAATAAAATAAATAAATAATTTAAGGGAATCCAACTTTCCTTTTAAAAAATAAAGCTAATTAAATGCTTCAGTTCAGCTGAACAAATTAGTCAGTGGTAAGAACACAATTGGCTAGGATTTTCCTCTCCCCCATCTCATTGTTTCTGTCTCTTGACTTTCCTCCTTTCTCCGTAAGCCTATTAGTTTGTCATTAATATTTCTCTTTGGAGATAACACCAGAGGTGATATTCAGCAGGTTCTGACCAGTTCTGGAGAACCAGTAGCGGAAATTTTGAGTAGTTTGGAGAACTGGCAAATACTTCCTCTGACTGGCCCCGCCTCCATCTATTCTTTGCCTCCTGAGTCCCAGCTGATTGGTTGCGTCTTCTTTTGTTGCCCTGCACAGGAGGAGAACGGAGCTAGAAAACAGGTTAGTGAGGTGTGGAAGGAATGGAGATTTTGCAGTATACTTACCCTGCCACGCCCACCAAGCCACACCATGCCCACCAAGCCACGCCCACAGAACCGGTAGTAAAACTTTTTGAATCCCACCACTGGACAATACCCTTTACTTTTTTCAGTGTCTTCATGATTTCTATCACCAGAGGACAAGTAATGAACTCAAGGATGTATTCCTTTACATCTTAAGTTAGCCCTCTTTGCCTAGTGAGAGGTTCCTGCCCACTCTGGATCCCTGGCCCTATCTTATAACATTTAGCATCACAACCGGCTCATTCTTCAGAACAGGGATCCAATGAATATTTCCCCAAAAAAGGGCTGGCCAACCTCTGCTTCATCCAATCTGGTTAAAAGAAAATTCACTTGCCACTTTTTAGCTCTTAGTAATTTCATTTGGCAAAATAGAGCCAAAAATCCTGAAACAATTTTTTGGCTTGAGGTAAATCAGTCAACCAGCCAACTTCTTGTACCTGGTGTTCTGCTTCCATCCAACTTGGTTTGAAAATATCTCAACTGGTGCCATGATGCAGCACTGAAGTACTGACAGTGAGCGATGGAAGACAAGAATGATAACAAGCTTTATCTCCCCTTATTCAGGGAGTAGATCAGAATTTTGCATAATTTTAGTACCCTGGTCCTTGTTTGGAATGTTTTTTAAATGAAACATATGAATGAACTGAATAAGACTTAGAAATATATGTTTAGTAAATATATGTTTATATGGGACCCATTAAGAGCTTTCCATGTGTCATCCCAATGATAGAGATGGTCCTTAGTTAATGACTCATCACTGTTTGAAGTTACAATGAACATCCCCAAAATCTACTTATAACTCATTTCCAGGCTTCCAATGGTTTCCCCCCTCCCCCAATTGTGATATTACTGCATTTTGGGTGCTTGGCAGTTGGCTCACCTTTACAGCTGGTGGTAGTGTTGTGCACTCACATGAACCACAATTTACAATTTTAAACTGAATTGAATGGAGTATTGGGCCAAGTGTGATTAAACACACAAGGAATTTGTGTCCAGTATAGAGGCTTTCAGTGCACATGGCAAAGCAATAGAATATGACTTTTTGTTTTGAATTTATATTATTTTGTGTTGAATTTATATTTTACATCAGTAAAATATAAACTCAATACAAAAAATAGTTTGTTGTGAAAAGCGACAAGGAACTGATAATTTATGTCCAGGATGTGAGGAATCTGCAACTATCTTCTCAGCCCTCCTATACATACATACATACATACATACATACATACATACATACATACATACATACATACATACATACACACACACACACACACACACACACACACACACACATTTTGCTAGTTTATTATTATTATTTTGCTGGTTTCCAGGCTTTTCTGCTGGTTCCCACTAAAAAAAATGCCAATAGGAATCTATGAATTTGCTTAATTTGCTTAACAAACAAAACAAGACATAAAGTTGGATCCGGTCACGTGGGTGCTTCAATTTACAAACATCATAACTTATAGAAATTCAGGGCTCCTTCCAATTTCTGCTTCCCCAGTTCTTGAGCTCAGATAATAAAAGGAAGGATGGACCAAGGTGTGTACTATATGGAGTATTCCTTTATGTTATGTTTCCATTTATAATAGATGTAGAGGTTACAGAGTCATTATAGTTGCTTGCAGAGGGTTTTCCCCCCTCCCTTTTTAATTAAGGGACTTCTTTCTCTCTCCTCCTATTTCTTGCTTTATATGTTATATATTCAGAGGCTTTGGCAAAGCTAAAGCTGAGTGGGAGCTGCTAATTCTGCCAGGTGGAGAACAGACCCAGGCACGACAGATGGTTAAGTCTGGCATCTTAGCCTGGCCATTTGGTAACATTGCTGTTTTTGGGCTCTGCTACATGCGCACATACACGGCGTTGTCCTCATGCCCTCCAGCCATGCAGAAGAACGCCACCTTCTCAACCCATCCAGCTGCTGCTATCTAGACATACTGAGGTCCTCCCAAGGGAAAAGGAGCATTACTTCCATGGAGAGGGGCACCTCCAAAGAATGTGTCACTCCCCACCCAGAATGCCTGCTTTGGAAGTAGTTTGGTAGGATCTGAATTGACTTGCATCCTGAAAATGGGCAGGACTGTTACATTTACAGCAAGGGGGCAGGTTATTGTCTGCCTGCCCCAGATCTGTGGTAGAAAGACTCCCTCTGCAGGAGAACGGTCATCTTTGCCTGCCTCTTTTAAATTCAGTCTGTTAATTTGTTTTGTATAACTTGGACATCTGACAGATGGCTATGCCAACAGAAATGGGACCGGTGGAAATGGACTCTTCCACCTGTTTTTTGTATCTCACCAGCAAAATTATGGAAAGAAAGTAGATTTTGAGCAAAAGAAAGGAGTTTTTGAAAATGCAGCATTGGTTTAGACAAACTTGCACCACTACACACACACACACACACACACACACACACACACTTTCTCCACCTCACCCACCCTTGGCAGACATACATGCTGAAGGTTAGAGCTACCTGATCTATAGCGGATTATGGCATCAGGGTCAAGGTGAGCCACATCCTTGGTGTTTGAGTGAGAGAGTTGCAAGGCAAAAGTGCAATCAGTAAGGACATTTCCCCATGAAAGTCCCCATTGAAACAATAGGCTTTTGAGAAGCAGCATCGCACACCAGGGTCAGTTCTTTTTTTAAAAAAATAAACTTTATTAATTTTACAATTAAAACAGACGAACAACACATACATACATGTGAAAGAGAAAAAAGAAAGAAAGAAAGAAAAGTGGAAAAGAAAAATTTAGAAAACAATTAAAAACCATTTCGTCCTTGACAGTTTGTGGGACCTTATTTTCAACCTTGTTTTATACTCTCTATACAATTAATCCTTGTGCAAATATATATATGTATATATAGTCACTCCTACAATTATAATACCTTTTCTTTTGCCCTTTATTGTTTAATCGATCTTTGTTCTATCCATTTGTACCAGCATTCCTTTTAATGCCAAAGTTAATTTGTCCATCTCTGACAATTTGCTATTTTTTGAATAATCATTTCCTCTGATGGAATATAAGGTTGCTTCCAACATTGTGCAAAGGCCAGTTTGACTGCTGCCAAATTATGTACTGTTGTGTATTTCACTTTTTTTGAGATTTGTTTATTAAAAATCCCTAATAAAAAGAATTCTGGTTTAAATTCGATCTGTTCTATTGTCATTTCCTCCAACCATTTCCTAATTTTCTGCCAATGTTTTTGAGCCTCTATGCACGACCACCACATGTGAAAGAAAGTTCCCTCCTTTTTTTTACTTTTCCAGCAATTCGGACTCACGTTGGGGCGCATTTTGGCTAATCTCGAGGAAGGAAGGTGCCATCCATAAAACATCTTGTAGACATTTTCCTTGTAGGCTGCCGATTTTGTGATTTTGTTGTTTCTACTCCAGACCTTCTCCCATTATATTAAGGTGATACTACATCCTATATTCCTACTCCAGGCCATCATATTCCCTTTGACAATTTCTTCCTCTAATTCTGCCTCTAGTAAATAATTATAAAATTTTGTTATATTTTTTTTTATCTGGGCCTAATAGAATTTTGTCTAGTTGCTGAAGTTTATTATTGATTCCAAATTATTTCTTATCCTGTTTGTATCTACTCTGAACTTGAAGATATGCCCATTTATCAATTTGTACTCCCTGGTCTTGAAGATCTTGCCACAATTTCAAATTTCCTTGCGCATCCAATAAGTCCTTATATTTAATCATCTTAGTAATATCCAAATTATTTGGGTGGATCATCGCTTCCACTGTTGAAATCCAGCTTGGTATCTTTAAATAATGTTTTTTCCTTATTTTCTTCCAGTTGGTCAGTAATGCATCTCTAATTAAATGTCTGTGGAAATATTTCTGGGTGGTTTTCCCGATATCCCATAAAAAAGCATGCCACCTCCTCTGTAAGTCATGGCCTTCTAAAACTAATATTCTCTTGTTTGTTAAATTCACCCATTCCTTCAACCATACTAAGGAGGCCTCACTATAGTACAACTCCCAGTTTGGAAGGGCTACCACCCCCCCGCTCTTCATATCTTTCATTGCCTTTAAATTTATCCTCAGTTTTTTCTTTTGCCAAATGAATTTTGCGATTATTTTGTTAAGTTCTTCAAAATATTTTTTGTGTACTTTAATTGGTATTGTCTGAAATATATAAAGAATTTTTGGGAGAATAGACATTTTAATCGTAGCAATCCTACCTAGTAATGAAAGTTGCAGTTTACCCTATGTTTCTAGATCCTTCTTTACCTTTTGCAATAGTTTGTCATAATTATTTTCCTTTAGTGTTTTGCAATGTGTTATCAACCATATTCCCAAGTATTTAACTTTCTTTATCATTTGAAATCCCATGACCTTTTCTAATTCTAACTTCTGTTTTAGATTTTTAGTCATTTTGTTTTCTTTCTATTAATTTTTAATCCTGCAACTACTCCAAATTGTTCTAATTCATTCATCAGTTTTTGTCCTCTTTCAATTGGCTCTTCAATAAAAAAAATCATGTCATCTGCAAAGGCTTGCAGCTTATATTCTTCTTTCTTAACCTTTAATCCTTTTATGTCTGGATTTTGTCTGATATGTTAGTAATGTTTCCAATGATAATATGAAGAACAGGGGTGAGAGTGGGCAACCCTGTCTGACTCCTTTCTCTGTTTTAATTGGGCGGGTATATTTCCCATTTATCGTAATGTTCGCCTGTTGTATATCATATATAGTAGTTATAATGTTTTTGAATTTTGTGCCTAAATTCATATTATAAATTCTTTGGATTAAAAATTGCCAATTCAAGTTACCGAAGGCCTTCTGTGCATCTAAGAACATAAGAGCTATTTGTTTTTCGGGGTGGGCTTCATAAAATTCCAGGACACTCGCTTCTATTGTTGCAAGCAGATTAAAAAGAATTTTGAATTATTTTATTCATTAAGACCAAAATGGATTTCTCCCAAACAGGGTCAGTTCTTGTGCCTCCTTCTATGCTGTCCTTAACAGCATCCAAAATAACTACGTTTTCCCTTTTTCATGCAGGACACATCTGTGAGAACAGATGGTGAGATCCTTGACAGAAGCAGCTTTGGGCCATCCATCTAATAGTTTAAAGTTTTCTTCCCCAACCTGGAGACTTCCAGATGAATGGAGACTGCAATTATATCCAGCAGGCTTTGAGAAAAATGATAGGAAAGACGGATGGTACAGTCCAGGATAGAGTGGTATGTGTTCTTGCACATGTAAATGGTACTTGGCAGCAGGAGGACAGATTTCCTTCCTTCCACTTGACCTGCCACCAAGCAGCTACTTTATTTTCATGCCTTACTTGAAGGAAATCTCTACTCTGGGTCTACCCAGGCTAATTGACTGATGCCACCAAGTTCAGAGAGCATCTGGTGGTCCTCCATAAAGAGTAGCTCGAGAATGGGCACAGAGATCCCACTGAGAGGATTTATTTTCTAAGCCTGCAGCTCAGTCATGGATAGAAAGTGCCAGCTGTTTATTTTCAGAGTCCAGTTTACTAGCAGGACTGAAAATAGGGAGAGAGCTTTTCTGACCTGTGTAGGTCTAGGAAAAACATTTAGTTGAAAAATCCTTAATCACATCAAAGTGAACTGAACTTGTGGAGTCCATTAAGACTTGAGCCCCTCTCCATTGTAATTCAGCAGTAAGCTAATATCAAATGAGTGCACTTAGATCAGCTTCCCCCAAACACAAGAAGAAAATGCAGTTTCCAAAACAACCAATGGAAGGATAACAAAAGGAAAGAACAGTAGGAATCTGAAGCCCCAAAAGAAGAAATGGCATCAGTGCAGGCCCAGTCTTCATTTGCCAAGCACACAGAACTAGAATGGATTTGTCATGCTGCTGCTTTTTCTGGATTATCATGATTGTTCACTGTGGAACACAGAATTCAGTTGTGTGTACATGAGGGGAGGCGGGAATATGTGCAGGGCCTTATGGCAACCTGCCTGCACCATTAACAATGTACTATCTTTGTCCCTGTTGGTAAATGCGTCCTCTGGCCTTGTTAGAAGTACACAAATCTTTCCACACAGAGGGGTCAGCATCATTTGCTCAATTCAGCTCGTAAGTGGGATGCAAGCCCAGTTTGTTTACCTGCAGGCCCCCATTTCCAATGTCTGGGATGTTTACACTGAATGTAGAAAGGTAGATCACTCGTTACACAAGTATGACTAATTATGAATACCTTCCGTTCCGTGAGTTCTTGCTAGTCAGATGTCAAGAGGCCACCAAACAGAGATGATTGCAGTCACTAAGGGGCTGAGGGTAGTGTGGGAATTGGCCAACAAGCTTGGTCACAGGGGAACATTGGCTGACTCTCCTACCTAGCCATGAGGTGCACACAAAGGCAGCTCAGGACAATGTGTCATTCACTTCTTCCTGGAATTAGCCTGACTTGTCCTACTGGTGGAGAAGCGAGGAGGACTGATTTAGTGTTGGAAGGATGGATCTCATTTTTGGTCCAGCTGATGCTGTCCTGAGCAGAACCGCTGAATCATTGGCCCCACACATTAGCCCTTTCCTAGTGAGCTGGAGTTGTCTGCTCTGTTGCATTTTGTTCGTGCTAACCTATTGGAGGAAAGGAAGCAATTAATTTTATTATTTATTTGTCAATTGCTTACAAGATAATAGGTATAAATAAAACATAGTTGTGAATACATGGATATATATAAGAAAAATAAAATATAAAAGAAACAATAGGACAGGGACGGTAGGCATGTTGGTGCGCTTATGCACGCCCCCTGCAGACCTCTTAGGAAAGGGGTGAGGTCAATAGTAGACAGTCTAAGGTTAAAGGTTTTGGGGGTTGGGGAAAAAAACCACAGAGTCAGGTAGAATATTCCAGACATTGACCACTCTGTTGCTGAAGTCGTATTTCCTGCAATCAAGTTTGGTGCGATTAACCTTGAGTTTGTATCTATTGTGTGCTCTTGTGTTGTTATAGTTGAAGCTGAAGTATTCACTGACAGGTAGGACATTGCAATGTATGATTTTATATATTATACTTAGATTGGACCGAAGGCGGCGTAGTTCTAGGTTGTCTAGGTCTAGAATTTCGAGTCTGGTTTGTAGTTGTCCCACAGCAGCTGTGGTTAGTGTAGTTCAGTCAGACACCACTCAGCATAGCATTTGCTCTGGCTTTATGGATAAACTGACATATCCATGGAGGCAGACTCTGACCTTTGGTACCAACTTTGATCTCAATAGTCGCCATTTACCTCTTAGCTGCATATTAGAAACATCTTACATTATGGAAAACGAGACGTATGAAGAAAGCTGGTGATCCTCCAAAGGATTTGGGCATTGCCTCTGAGCACCTGGATTAAATAACTTTGGTTCAACTTGGGCAACAGAAGGAGGAGATGGAACCAAAACTGGGGAATTTAGTGGTCAAGAGTTATTACAGCTGCACATCTGAGAGTTGATTTGGGAGGAAGAAGAAATCAGGCCTTAAGAATAGCAACCATTTCTTATGCCAAGTTTTTGTATTCTTCTTTTAACCAACCCTGCTGCAGCCTTCACTTCCTTCCCATGAAGTTTCTAAGAGGGCTGCCTGCCTGCTCAATTGTTGAAAGGAAAAGAAGGAGGGCTGGATTCTTCTGTGCCATTTATCATGGTAGGCAGAGCAGCGTTGAAGGACAGCTGTGCTCCAGCTGTTCAGAGACCTCTTTCACAAGTGCCAGTGGCCTGGAAAGATGGATGCTGAGTTCCAAGTGGGAATGGCTTTAGTTTTGTGAGGTATCTGAGCTGCTCTGTTGGCCCAGGACCCTCAGGGGAGGAAGGGCACAGGCGTGTCCCAAGGCCATGGGGAGGCTGGGAGCTGGGGAGGGGGGAGGATCCACAGTCAACCTGCCCTGTCATTCCTCGAAAACAAACAGCTGCCCTTTGCACTTCTGATGATGAAGCCTTGAAGCTGCCAAGATGAGAGAGGATTTTTAGTGCCCTAGAAAAGTGGCATACTCCCAGACTCCTTGGAGTGGTGTGTGTGTCTGTGTGTAATAATTTCCCTCTGCCCTTCTGCTCCCTGTTGGTGATACGTGCTGCTTTGCAGTCTGGAACTGGGGCTGCCAGACGGAAATACGAGAAGTAGCCCAGCTCTCCCCCTCTTCCCACTACCCTCCCCAAAAGCAGGGAAATGTGTGGCTCTTGTTAATTTCCTTGCTGCCCCAGCCTGTTCTGCAACCACATTTTTTCCTTTTGAGTCCAGTCAAGCAGGGTGCGTTAAGTCACTTTTGAGGCCTCTTTCTTTGAGGGAGGGCTGATTGCACCTAGACAGCTCATCTCCAAAGCAGGTCCAAGGCTTCCTCCTCTGGGATCCAAGTGGGGGAACAGATGGGTGGAATCCTTTCTGTGCCTGCCACCATGGCAGATGGCACAAGCTGGCACTCTGTCACCTGGGCACTTTCATCTTGTCCTATAGGGTGGAGAGTCCTCAGGTCAGCCTTGAAAACAGGAGGCTGGCATGGACCAGCCAAGCTGCTACTGTGTTCGCACACAGGTGCTGGCTCTCTCCTGCTGTCCAAGATGGGGATGGGAGGGAGGTGAGTAGGGTTGCAGCACCCTTGGCTTCTGAATGTCTGGAATGGGAGACAGGGAAGCCGAAGGATTTCTCCTGCTTCCTTGGAAAGGCCTTTGTAGATTTTCTCTGCTGCAGACTCTCTTGTATGGTATTTATTTGGCCATTATTTGCATTCTGATCTTCCAAACTTGATTTACAGCCTTGTTGAGTTTCATTGGGAAGCCAAAATCTGGGAGACTCAATGTCCTGTGTTTTCAGAAGCAATCCAAGGGTGTACTTAGCTCAGTTTAAAACTCTAATGCTTTAATTTCTTGTGTGTGGATTTACTATCCTGAAGACAGGAGATCACTCTTCTTGACCTTTTAATGGATGCCCTCTGGCATTTGAATGCAAGAAGAACATGATGCCATGGCCAAGGATTCATATTGTCCAATAGGTTTCCTCTGTTGATTTCCAAACGATCTAGGCAATCACTCTATTCAGTCTAAAGTATTTGAATTTCAAGTAGACCTCATTTAGCAACTCCCTTGCTTAGCAACTGCTTGCAGTTATGATGGAGATGAAAAAGTAAATTTACAACCAGTCCTCAGATTTACAACCTTCCTAAAGCAAAGGAAAGCTGAAGTAAAATCATAAATACAAGTGGTTTCCTTTAGTGACTGCTTTGCTTAATGGCCAGGTTATTGATCCCAATAGTGGTTGCTAAGTGAGGACAATCTTTACTTTTTCTCATTTTTATATTTGTTTATTAGGCTTATGTTCTGATTTTTTTCATGGTTCGTAGGGATTTCTAAAATTGAAGGATTGACAGTTCATATCTGCTTAACCACAGGTACATTTCTTTCTAGAAATACACAGGTGGGTGTGTAACTGTTAAGCTGCTGGGAAGTCACACCTTACTGCATGATGGCAGTGATTACATGTTTGAGAGCTAAAATAAGGCTACTAATGACATCAGCAGAAAGGTGGGTCCAGGATTATCTACCTCCATTTTCCCATTCCTAGGTATCTGTTCTTGCTCTCTACTCTTCTAGAAGTTAGGTTAAGTTTAAGCCCATCTGGGATTTAATGAATTCCAAACTTTAGGACAGGATGATGTTGGAGCCTCAGTGGGTGCATTGGAGAAGGAGGGTGGAGGTGCCAGCATTTGGTGTTATTGTTTTCTGGTTTTATTGTTGTGAGTTGCCCAGAATTTTGTTGCTCAAGATGGGCACACACATAAATCAAATCAAATCAATCAACTATTTCTTGAATTTTCCTGACATTGGCATTGAAATTTTGGCAATGTTTTGGCCAGATCTAAAATTCAGATAATATTCCTCCTAATTTTTCTATCCCTCTCTGTTGTCATCCAACAAGTTATCTGTATGTATATATTTAAGTGCACCGGAATGTATTGATTTTTTTACAGCATCCCAACACTTATAAGTGTGAACTAACAGTTTGGAGCAGAGACGTCTGTATGTTTTATAGCAAGAGTGGATTTGTTTTATTTTGTAATGAGCATAACTAAGAATAAGTATGATTTTCCTTTCCTTTCGTCTTATAAAAATATTTCTGATATTAAAGCACCCATCTAGCTAATCCCAGGCTAAAAAAGGAAAGAAGTTGGCTCACCTGGAAAAGCTCCTTTTCCAGGGACATCACTCTTCCTTCCCAGGGATCCCCTTTTGTCCAAAGGACAACCACCAACCCGTTCATTCTCTCTGCCATGCTGCTCCTGCCCTTTTCAGCTTCCTACCTTGCATCCCTGCTGACACCCTGGCAGAAAAGGAGGCAAGAGACACCACAGATGCACAAAGAGAAGAGAGGTCCCCTGGAAACAAGCATTCTGAGGAGGGCATCTTGCAATGAATGGAATTGGCCGCTGGGTGTCACTTGGGAGTTGCGTGTTAGCAGAACAAGTTGCAACTGGAGAGGCAGATGGCCTGCGATAAGGGCCCCTGTGTAGTAGCCATTCATTGGCCTCAAAACAAGAGCATTGGTTGGTCCCTTTCCCCTAGAAACTGCTGTCCATTAAGAAGTAGCTTCTATTGAAGGGACCTCAGAAAATCTTCTAACTTTACCATTGCTGACCTGATGCACTGTCGCTGGTGAGGGTGTCATTTTTTGAGAAGTCTGGGGTAATCTCTTCAGGGCTGTGCATCTGTGTGGTTTTCTGCCAGAGGAAATGAAAGCAAGAATCAAATTCCCAGTAGACAAAACTTGCCTGTTTTAAAAGATGGGACTTGGCCCCTCTCCACCTTTTTTTCCGTTGTTTATCTCATGTCAACCATCGAAGAGATTGTGCTCCCTCCAGCATTAATTCCGAAGCATTTTCTCTCCCAGAATTAAAGCTTTTTATAAAGAGGGCACAATACTAAAGGACTCCTTCACTCATTCTTCTCCTTATTCCCCCTCCTGACTTGGCTGTCACTCTCTAAAGATCTGGCTGGAAGATAGATCCATATTTACAGGCAATCTGCTTGCACCCATCTGGCGAAGATGTCGGCCTTCTTTTATATTACAACTTGCTTGGCTTCCCATTTGCTAGAGACATGAGACTCAGGTGCTTAAATACCCCAAACCCATCTGACTTGCAATAACCAGCCAATCTCCTCTGATCTCTGTTCCTCGCTAACGTTTCCAGAAAGACAAGGAAGGCTTTGTCCCCTGGAGACCTGTTACTCGCACTGACTTTGGGAGCAATCCCGCTGTTCCCCAGTCATTCCCAAAGACAGGGCCAGTTTTGCAATCTTGCACTTGCTGGGCAGGCATACGTTGGCTCCAACCACAAGGGAAAATTGTAGCAACAGCTTCCCTGACCTTGATGCCTGAGAAGTGCTGGGGGAAGAATTTCTGGCTTTGAGAAGATAGACCTAGGGAGAAACTCTGTCTCTTTGACTGGTCAATTCTTGCTCACCGTCCATTCACCAGACAGTATTTTTACTGACTTGTATTAAACCCAACATGCATTGATTAAGGCTAGGGAAAGCAGCTGAGAACAATAGAGGGGAAACTGGAACAGTTACAAAACTGTAGCTCTCGCCAGCTTGGCTTCTGGACCACTGCAGAGTTGCTATATTTTAGTTGGGCAATATTTGTGGCACTGGAATCCCTTTCTAGACAGCATAACTCACTTGTCTATGGTTTAACCAATTTTGGCTTTTTTGTTTAATTTTCTTTAAAAGGTCCCTCATACCCCCCATCCAGATTTGGCAGAGTGAAAATCCCCTTGCCAAACAATTTGATCCAATACAGCACAGGGAACTGCTTTTGCAAGCAGGACAATCAGGCATGGAAGATGCCCTCAAACAATACAGTGGCACAATCCAAACCATTTGAGATGACAATTTGAGGTAGGATTGGACCCAGATGAATAACATTAAATGTAAGTTACCCCTTGTGCCACTGTCATTGCCAATACTCTTGCATCATGTACATAGAAGATCGAAGCAACAATCACAATATTTATTTAAGAAAATTATAGAAACCAAGGAAAACCTCTATACAAAGATGAGCATGCTAAAAGACAAAAAGGCAAAGATCTGCTGGAGAAAGAAGATGTAAAGAAAACATGGCACAAGTATACAGAACTGTACAAAAGAACCCCCAAATCAGTGGTACAAAGGTTTGGTCACTGCGCAACAAACAGGCATTCTGGAAAGTGAGGTTAAATGCCCCCTAGAAAAATATTGCTAACCACAAAGCTTCAGGGGTTGATATAGAAATAGTAAAAATCTTATGAGTCAAGGCAGGTAGAGTACACAGAGTGGGTGCCAGGGGACTGCAAAAAGATCTGTTTGTTTGTTTATTTAGTCAAGCAATTATAACAGGTATAAGTATAAACATAGTTATGGATACATGAAATGGATACATATAAGAAAAATAAAAAGAAACAATAGGACAGGGACGGTAGGCACGTTGGTGCGCTTATGCGCGCCCTCTATAGACCTCTTAGGAAAGGGGTGAGGTCAGTAGTAGATAGTCTTATGTTTAAAGTTTTTGGGGTTTGGGGAAGAAACCAAGAGTCAGGTAAAGTATTCCAAACATTGACCATTCTGTTGCTGAAGTCATATTTCCTGCAATCAAGTTTGGTGCGGCTTACCTTGAGTGTGTATCTATTGTTTGCTCTTGTGTTGTTATGGTTCATTGACAGGTAGGACATTGCAATATATAATTTTATATACTATATTTAGATCGGACCGAAGATGGCGTAGTTCTAGGCTTTCTAGGTCTAGAATTTCAAGTCTGGTGGCGTAAGGTATTCTGCAACAAGTAGAGGAGTGGAGAACTCTTCTTGTGAAATATTTCTGGACTTTCTCAACTGTATTAATATCAGATATGTAATGCGGGTTACAGACTGATGAGCTGTATTCAAGTATTGGTCTAGCAAATGTTTTGTATGTTTATACAGAAAGATCAAAAAGAGCAGGACTAAAGAATGCTCATCATACCGGACAATTAACATTATCCCCCATGCTATTAATGTAATGCTTTAGGTTTTGCAGTCTATATTTCAACCATAGATGGACTGATTCCTGTCAGTTTTAGACGCTGGATTTAGAAGCAGGCACTCCAATTCACTTTGCCAAATATTCAGAGGATAATGGAAAGGGCAAAGATGTCCACCTCCCCAAATAACTCTTTCTGCTTTATTGATTTTATTAAAGTTTTGTAGACTATACCAAATTGTGGATAACTCTTAAAAACATGGGACACCTGATCTGCCTGTTGAAGAATCTGTATGATGATGAAAAAGCAAGAGACCAAACAGAATGTGGAGAATATGAACTAAATGGTTTACGTTTGAAAAAAGAATGGGCTTAGTTTGTACACTGTTACCTTACTTAAAAGAAATGTGGTGGCTCAAGTGGTTAGGGATCCAGGACAATTCATCACGGCCACATGACCTTGCCCATTTCAGCCTGACTAACCCACCAGGGATCTTTGTCCAGAGCTGGACCCTCACTGGTGATATACCACCACCACTACTACCATGCTGTGACTCTGAAGATACCTAGTGGTGGCCAATGCATCGTGACCCATGTCTTCATGACTGATTCCCCCTGTGGGATGTGGTTCTGTGGGATGTGTGTGGTTCACACACCTCTGGTGCTTCTGGTGGCAGTGGTATACGTGGCGCTGGCAGGATCACATTCGCCAGCAGCGTTCGGATGGCGTGGGGTGGTGACAGGCATGGCTTGGCGAGCAGCATTTGGAAGGTGAGGGGGGAAGCAAAAGGAGTGCCTGAAATGTACCATTTTTATTACTGGGATCTATAACCTACCTTTCCAGAGAGGAAGAGATGTACCAAAACGTATGCCCCTTTTGTGGCCAACTCCAAAGTTCATCCCAGTTGAACCAATGAACTGAAATATGATTAAACATTAACTATCTTAGAAAAAATAATGTTAATGTTAAATCATGCTGTAGTTTATTGGTTCGGCTAGGATGAACTTTGGGGTTCACCGTGGAAGGGGTGTAAGTGTCTCTTGCTGGAAAGGTAGCTTTCAGATTGCTGTCGGCTTACTTTAAAATGATTTCCAGTTTCCAATTTTTCCCCCTTTCTGGCTTTCTTTTTATCAAGGGTTCAGCACTGTGACAATATCAATCTGTAGGACAAGCAACTGGTTTGGGCACCACCACCCCTAAGATTTTGGAGCTGTGGCTGCCTTCCTGCGGACCCCACCCCACTCCGCTTTTAACCTGCTCTTGATTTAGCACAACTAGAGTGCCCTGCCACCCCCTACTTTTTTTGTCCCCTCCCCTGCCCATTTCTCAGATGTTCCTTTCTTTTTCTTCTTTTTCCATCCAGGCAATATCAAACGATCATGGAAATGCTTATCGTGTCTTCCTGAGGTCTGTGGATCTCTCTCATTTGGCTGTGCCTTTAAATAATGATGCACTTAGTTTTGCATGCTTGTTTGTCTTGGGAATTTTTGTTGGGTGGGGGAGGGCAACCCTTCAGCTGAGGGCCAAGGAAGAAAAAAATTGCTGGGATGGAGATCCACCACCTCACCCTTGACCCCTCTTTTCAAGGCAGCTTTCAAGATCCCCCCCTTCCCCAATAGTGTAAAGAACTTCACAGTGCAAGGAAAAACAAGTGCAAGAGATGTTTGGGGTGTGGAAAATAAAATGAGGGGCAGTTTCTGAATGAAGAGATGTATTGGGTCACGTGGAGAGGCATATGGGGAGGGCCTGTTTGGCGGTGTGGGATTGTGACCGCAGTGGAGGCGCATAGGAGCCTAACCCTCATCCTTCAAACTGGGGATGGTGCCATGCAGGAGCTGCCCATTTGCACCTGATGCCTGTGTGTGCACACATTTTGACCTCACCTCCCAGCCCCAGCCCTGAACTGAAGCTGGAAAACCTGGGTGTAGGATGCAAGTGGGCTAGTAGTGGGAAGATGTTGGCATGTTCCATTGTTTCATTGATGCACCACTTTGACTGCAACAGTATGTATAGTGAGGACCCTGGCTTTTCCATATAAATGTAAAAGTAGGGCCATCAGAAAGACTGATGGTTTTTATCATTGAATTTATAAGCTATTAACAAATCAGGGTTGGCTATAAATTCCAGATTAAGATACATGGAAATGGTAAGAATTAAAATAGTCAACATTTGCAGTACATTTCTCTGTTTGTCAACAACAAACTGAATCAGGGAAATGTCTGGTGTCTTAGAATATCTTTGTAATTCTGATGGCTGATGCAAAATCTGCCATGGGTTCCAGTAGACCTTTCATTCTGCAAGGACAAAACCATACTTACTCTTCTCTCAATTATGCAGATCCACTCAGTCTGAAAGAGTGGATGAGAAGCATGCAGTATGAATGAGAGGAGTTCATGTGACATAGGAAAGCAATTAATTGAATTGTTAAAGGCCTGTGGCTCCTCATACACTCTCTTGCAGAGGGCATTGCCAAGGCCTGTGGCTTAGAGGACTTAGTCCTCCGACTTTGCCTCTTTCCATCAAGGTGATGTTCTGTATTCATGCCAACAGAAATTTAAGTTCTTCACTGGGAAGCAGCTCTTCATGTTGGGCGGTACTTGTGACAATGGTCTTCCATAGTAGGTATTCTCTGCTTGGCTCGTTGTTGAATTTGTACACACTGCTGGCTGCTAAGTCTAACCTTCCATACTTTAGTGATAGTTCTCTGTTACTTCTCTGTGAGGGCAAGTTATCTCTTCGTATGACATCATCGTAGGTGTGGCGTTCTGCCTCAAGGGCATGAGTTGTGAATGGTACGGGGTTTGCCACAGAGTACTTTATAAGGAGGTCGGTATCTGTCCCCACATATGTAGGTAGCACCTTTTGCAGTTGGGTGTAGGTTCCATGCTGTGTGTCAGAATTGTTTAGCGGTTGTGGTGAGAACTCTTTAGCCTGAGGGTTGAGTGTGGCGATTGTGATTGGTTGCATGTCAACTTGTTGAGAAGTTGTTGTGAGCACTGGTGAGCTAATTTGCTTGCCCGGCAGGCCATGAGACATTGGAGTAGGGTTGCTGATTCTGGGAAGAGAATCCTGGGCCTTGGTATGTACAATATCAGGTGGGGAAGGTGTGCTGTTGGTAGGAAGTGAATCTCGTATTTTAGGTCGTATGTCAGTTACATAACTGATGTGTAGAGTCTGTGATTGAGATTCATCCTTGTGCTTCCCTGGTTGTGGGAGACTGCTAGGCAACTGAGGTGGTTCCATCTGCTTGTTTTGTAGTGAGTGCTGCTCGTCCACGTAGGCCTTGACCCGTGTATCTGTGCCCTCTTCTCCCAACTCTTCGAGGTTGGATTGGAGGGAGGTGTTGTTGGCCATCTTCCGCCATGCTGCAGCCCATGCTGTCTTCGTTGCGGTGTCTCTTTGCCATTCGGCCAACTCCAATTTGGCCTGCGCTTTGGCCATTTCTGCCTGTTGTCTGGCCTGGGCTTTGGCCTGTTGAGACGCTATTTTAGCCTGTTGAGCTGCTATTTTAGCCTCTTGAGCTGCTATTGCCACCTTCTGCTGTGTTACCTCCTCTGTGGCGCATTGCTCTGCGTCTGCTACTGCAGCTTTTACTTCAGCTTCTGCAGCCTGTTTGGCATAACTTGCTGCTTTGGAGGACTTAGATGCACTGCTGCAATGGGAGGATGCTCTGGAAGGATGGTGAGAGTCGGCAGCAGAGAATTGGTACGAGATACTGGAACTTGCTTGCGATCTAGCCAGTTTGGGAGGGAGGGAGGAGGGTTTCTTAGAATGGTGGGAAGAAGCTGCTTGCGATTGAAGACCTATGTCGGATGTGGACTTCTCCCTCGCTATTTGCTCCTCCTGCAGCGCATCGAGGAGCGCGGCCAGGAGGGAGTTTTTTTTTTCCTGGATGCAGTCTTCACGTTCTTTGTTCTCCTCCTCGAAGCATTGAATGTCTTCTTGGAGCTCTGGGTCTTCCAGGTTCGACTGTATGTACTTAAGCTTACTTTCACTGTCTCTCCACCATGCGAGATGCTCCTCTATCTCTTTCTGCACCAGGCTCCACGTTTACATCAAGGGTGGATGGAGGGTTTGAGTCCTCTTTCTGCCTTAATAGGAGGTTCTTGAGGGACAACTTGCTTTTGGGGGTGTTGCAGATCCTTACCAGCTCCGTCCATGCATTTGCATGACAGAAATACTGCCTGTCACAATCCTCTTTGAAGCATGTTGCCGCGGGTGAGGTAAGCTTCCTATGCTGTCTGAGGTTGTAGGCCTTCTGAGGTATCGCGGCTTCTCCAGAGGGTTGGACATCTAAAACTGGTAAAACTGGCACCAGGCTCCACGTTTACATCAAGGGTGGGTGGAGGGTTTGAGTCCTCTGGTACTTCAGGGACATCCGTCATGGCTGAAGCAGTTGCCATGTTTCAAATTGGTAAAAGATGACTTTGGAAGATTTAGTGCAATTCCCTTTTTTTCTACTAGGGTGCACTGCAAGCAGGTAGCAGAAAGTAGAATTGCTGCTGGATTTAATGCTTGAGCACATAGGTGGCGCTGCAGAGTCTGGGCGATGCTAGCACAGCACACAGAATGGCTGTTTCTAGGGTGCATTGTGTGCTTGCTACATAAGGGGGCACTAGAGGTTGCGTAGCAAAGTCTGAAGACTTGAGGGCTAAACGCAGAAATATGCATAGCGAAGTCTGAAGACTTGGAGGCTAAACGCAGAAATATGCCTGTTAGTGTTGCTTGCTCCACAAGGTGGCAGTAGAGTTTGCGTAGTGAAGTCTGAAGATTTGAGGGCTAAATGCAGAAATATGCCTGGAAGATGCTGTTGCTACACCCATGTTAGGTTGCAGTTAATCTTGGAACCTTGAATTAAATTGATTAAATTGTCCACAATAGTTGCAAAAAGGGATTATCATTGCAAATACGTATTGGAAAACTTCTCCTTGACCACCAGATGGTGCTGTAGACTGCTTTGCTTGAGTCTCTAGGGAGAGTGAACCACAGAAATTTATTGTTTCCTTGCTGGAAGAAAAACCAATCAATTGAATACAACACTTCAAAGTTTGATTGTAGTGTTATATATATATTTTAATTGTTTAATAAAGATAGGGGAACATGAAGAAATTTTAAGGTTTTGAGCAGGAAGAGAAATTGTTCCTTTTCTAAAACATTGCTTGGATTAGCCTTGTGTCTTGGGAGGGGGGGAATGTGCTTATTTGCTTTGAAGATGGTCTGTCAGTAATGAATTATGACTCCCAATAAAATGGCCAGAGTAGTTGTAAAAATAGCTGGAGAGGTTTCTCTTATTGCCTCTGAGCTGGAGAAATGCAAAGCCTTTCAGCTGGAATGAGCAGGGCAAAATTAGCTTTCCTTTCTAGAAACCAGCAAGATTTCTGAAACTTTCTCATTGCGTTTGGGAAGGGTTTGTAATTGGATGAATACAGGGATGAATGAGAAATATTTGGTCCCTCCCTTTGTTTTACAAATTGGTTCTTTCTCAGTTAGGAGTTGTAACTTGAGACACAGCACTTCTTTCTCTGAAGAGGAAAGGGGGTGAATTTGCCCCTTCCTGCAACTACAATGTGTCTTTATCAGGTTGTAAATTGGCTGGAGAGGGTCTCTTTTATGGCTTTGTCTCCCTTCCAGATGAGCAGAGCAGAATCAGCTTTCCTTTCCATTTAAACGAAGAAACAAACAAGATTTCTCAAACTTTTCTATTGTGTTTGTAAAGGGTTTTAAGACAGAAGTTTGATTTTCCTTTGAGAACTGGGGAATTTCTAACTCTCCTTGTTATGTAAATGGAATCTCTGAGATAGCGGGAAGACAAATTGAGCAGAGGAGCGGGGGTTCCTGTAAATTCACACTGGTTTGCAACTCTATCCTTTGGAAAGAGTTCTCTTTGTCTCTAGCATGTGGGGGAATTCCAGCCCCTCCCACCATCCAAACAGCATGTGAAAGGCTCCAATGCACACATACACACACAGAGAGAGACGATGAAAAAATGCAGGCTTAGATTAACATTGCATATTCACTCCTGGCTTCAATATTACTTTGCTTTATCACAAATCCAAATTAACTGTCTTTATACTGATGGGCTTCAGGACTTCAAATTAATAATCTTTTTACTGTTCTGTATTCTGTACAGTGGTAGATTTGTCTTCTGTACAGATGCAGATAGATAAACTCCACAAAACATCCATAACAAAGTACTTTTATTGGTTCATCAGATATCCTCATAACTGACATTTGTGATGAAGTTCTTCTTTAATGATCAATCCTTTGCATATCTGTCTTGTCGGTAAAAAGATGGTTATCTCCTATCCTTTTTCTCCCATCTTGTAACGATAGAAGTAGAACAGTTACCACGAGTCCGTGAGTTCAGCCAAGAGTGAGGAAAACTCCCCCAACACATCGAGGGTCAATTTAGTGACCAATTAGGATTACAGATGTGGTCACATGATATGGACTACATTTCCCAGGATACCTTAACTACATTTACCATGATGCATTCCCTTAAGGGAACAGCTCACAATTGCTACCTAATTATCCAATTCCCATACACTGGCTGGACAGCACAGTGAATGATTACATTATCAAGTTCTATTGAAATCCTAATTTATACATCGAAAAGTAATATTTACAATTTATTGGATTCCATTATATTTGTATAGAAATGATTGTCTAGGATAGCATTTCACTAGAAATCTAATAAGAACAATGGTTCTTTAAAAACTGTTTCATAACCTATACTTAACAACTTTTGTAGTGAACGATATCAGTGTAACTATGTGACAAAAGCTACAATTTTTGAAGGATAATATTCTTTTGAATTACATACCAAATACATGGAATTTGACAACTGGATAATGTAAATTGATTCTCTGTGCCCTTAAAATAGCCAAAATACTGATACACTGCAGCATTGGAAAGAAAAATGTAAGTTCTATTTACTTTATGGATTGAAGACCTGTTTACATTTATATTTGTGAGTAGATTTACTTATTTCTTTGTTAAATTTATATACCATCCATCTTTCTGTTGAAATGCAGATTTCCTGTATATTTGTAAACTTTGAATGGATAAGTATAATGAAATATGGGACTCATACAAAATAAGTAAGCACATTAGCAATATGTAAGTAGTTACTGTAAGTACGCAAGTAATAAGTAAGCACGATAGCAATAGCAATTAGACTTATATACCACTTCACAGTGCTTTACAGTACTTTCTAAGCAGTTTACAAAGTCAGCATATTGCCAACAATCTGGGTCCTCATATTACCCACCTCAGAAGGATGGAAGACTGAGCCAACCTTGAGGTGGTGAGACTCGAACTGCTGAACTGCTGGCAGCCAGCAGTCAGCAGAAGTAGCTTGCAATACTGCATTCTAACCACTGTGCCACCATGGCTCATAATGATAGTTATGTGAGTATAATATCTATTATTTATCTATCTACCTACCTATCATCTCTCTCTTTCTCTCTCTCTCTCATTAGACATGGTAGACTACTACATATACCTTGGCCAACAGGTCTCAATATTTATTTATTTGATTATATAAAATGCAAAGAAAAAATAGAAATAGGAAATTAAGGGAAGGAAAAAGAGAGGGGAAAAGAAGGTGCGAGATACTAGGGGGGCGGGAAGGCATTGACTTCTGACTCTTCTTAGTACAGTACAAGATAAAAACACTCCAGCCTCAACTTTTTGCTTTTACACATTAATATATAACTAGCTATTTCTATAATGACATATCTATCTGATTGACAAAACCAAAATCAAAGTTTCATTTTTTTTTCATCACAAGTACAACATCCAGAAGTGATAGCCAAGTGAAAAATGTACTTAAATATATATTTCCTCTTTGAATAAAATAATCAATTCAACCATTCCTGCTTTATCTTCCTTGCTATGGAAATAGTATATATTTCTATTTGCACCTAGAAAACTTTGTGAACGGTCCCCATTTTTATTAACAAGATTCATTATCTTCTTTCAAATTCTTTGACCTTATCAGAAAAAAAAACATTTTTCACACACACCTGTTTTTTAAAATGCTAAACTTTAAACATTTTTCTAAAATTAAAACTCTCTAATGCATCTTCTTTAATTTTAACAGATACTGATACTCTCAAATACATTTTCAATAACATTTGCATACTTTAAAAATTACTTAAACATTATACACACACACGTATATATTTTAAATTTTGGATTTGAAACTGGTTAGATCCAGTTAACTCATTAAATTTAAGTCAGTCCTTCCAGCTTGTCTTCATGGAGTAAAATCTTTTTCTTCTCTGGAAAGTTTATCAAGTAGTTATAAGCCTCCCTTTTTATCATAGAATTTTCAACCTTGTTAAGGTCCTTAAAGAAAAAGTCCCAAATTTGTCTTTTTTCTTGACATTCTTCTTTCAGTTGTGTTGAGAGGTTTATATTTAAACCATCATAATAAAAGTATCAGGTTTTTCCAAAATTGCAATGAATCCTCTGCATTTTCAGCTACTTGTGAAGTTGCCTTGGTAGTTTGGTAACTTTTCTACATATTTGCATCTCTAAAGTAATTTGAGAGGATTTTTAAATCATCCTTGGAGCACAGCTGGTCAACAAATTAGTGGATTTTATTTAGAGACCTTTCAAATATATTCTAATACTTTGCTCCACCATTTTGGCTCCCTCTTTAATCAGGATCACAAAATTTTAGCCATCTCCAGCAGAGAAGACCAAGCTACAAGTTACTACAATAATAAACTTCTATCACAGCCCTCAATCTTTATGTTTCTCCATCAGCTTTTTTTATTGCTCCACACTTCCTTATTTTGGCTTCCCTTAGCAGCCTTCCTCGGTGTTATTTAACAGAAAAGAAATCCCTAAAATGCTCTTCAAAAAGGCATAGCAAGCTGTGACTTAAGAAAGCCTCTTTTAATTTAACTTAGAAAAGAATAATAGTCCTTGAAGGTGATTAAGAAATGAAAGGCACAACTTACTGTTTGAAAGATAAATTTTGAAATATTATTATTATTATTTAAATTTATATACCGCCCTTCTCCCAGGGGACTCAGGGTGGTGTAAGCCCATCTAAAACCCACAAGTATACAAAAATTAAAAAAGTATTAAATTAATCGGCTGATAAATGAGACTAAAAAGACCCCCCCCCCCCTTAAAACCCCAATTTAAAATTAAATGCTATGGAGACCAAATTAAAACCATTATCTCAGCCCAGGCCGGCCTGCTCAAAGAGCCAGGTCTTCAACACGCGCCTGAAGGCCCTCAGGTCCGTGCCGGTACGGAGCTCCGGTGGCAGAGTATTCCAGAGGGCGGGGGCACCCACAGAGAAGGCCCTACCCCTCGGCGCCGCCAGACGACACATAGCGGCCGACGGCACCTGGAGCAGACCCTCTCTGTGGGAACGCACCGGCCTGTTGGAGATCACTGGCAGAATGCGGTCCTGGAGGTAACCTGGTCCCATGCCATAGGTCGCCCTAAAGGTCAAAACTAGAACCTTAAAGCGAACCCGGAGAGCCACCGGCAACCAATGCAGCTCGCGCAGGAGAGGCGTCACATGGGCGCTACGCAACGCCCCCATAATCACCCGCGCGGCTGCATTTTGCACCAGCTGGAGTCTCCGGATGCTCCCTGCGGGGAGCCCCATGTAGAGGGCATTACAATAGTCCAGGCGAGAGGTGACAAGGGCCTGAGTGACCGTGCGCAAGGCGTTCCGATCCAGGAAGGGCCGCAACCGGTAGATCCGACGGATCTGATGAAACGCCCCCCTGGAGACGGCCGCGATGTGATGTTCAAGCGACAGCCGTACATCCAGGAGGACACCCAGGTTGCGAGCCCTCTCTGCGGGGGGCAGAACTTCCCCCCCGATAGCCAGCGAAGGTGTCAGCTGGCTATATCGGGGCGCCGGAAACCACAGCCACTCGGTCTTGGATGGGTTGAGCCGAAGCCTGTTCCCGCCCATCCAATCCCGCACGGCCTCCAAGCACCTGGACATAGCCCCCACAGCATCGTTGGGGTGGTCTGGAGTAGAGATGTACAACTGGGTGTCATCTGCATATAGATGACACCTCACTCCAAGACCACGGATGATCTCGCCCAGCAGCTTCATATAAATGTTGAACAAGAGGGGAGAGAGGACCGACCCCTGAGGCACCCCACAAAGCAGGGGCCTAGAGGTGGACCTCTCCCCCCCCCCGCCAACACAAATTGCGAACGGTCGGAGAGGAAGGAGGAGAACCATCGAAGGACGGTTCCACCAATCCCCAACCCCTCCAACCGTCGCAACAGGATACTATGGTCGATAGTATCGAAAGCCGCTGAGAGGTCTAATAGGACCAGGACAGAGGAGAACCCTCTGTCACGAGCCCTCCAGAGATCATCGACCAACGCGACCAATGCCGTCTCAGTGCTATGTCCAGGCCTGAAGCCCGATTGGGACGGATCAAGGTAAGTAGCTTCCTCCAGGTACTGGGGGAGCTGACGTGCCACCACACTCTCAACAACCTTCGCCACAAAGGGAAGGTTGGAGACCGGACGATAGTTGTTTAAAATAGCTGGGTCCAGGGAAGGCTTCTTGAGGAGGGGGCGCACCTCTGCCGCCTTCAGGGCGGCAGGGAGCACCCCCTCTCTCAAAGAAGCGTTGACAATCCCCTGGAGCCAGCCTTGTGTCGTCTCCCTGGCGGCCAAAACCAGCTAGGAAGGGCACGAGTCCAATAAACAGGTGGTGGCATTCAGACCCCCCAGCAGCCTGTCCACACCCTCGGCGGTCACAGGATCGAACTCCCCCCAGATAACACTCACAAGACCTGCCCCGGACACCTCCCCCGGGACCATCCAATTGGAGTCGAGCCCCTCCCGAATCTGAGCGATTTTATCATGCAGAAATCGGGAAAACTCCTCCGCCCTACCCTGCAAGAGGTCATCCCGCGCTCTCAGTTCAAGTAGAGAGCGGGTCACTCTAAACAGGGCGGCAGGCCGATTTTCTGCTGACGCAATAAGGGCGGAGAAATACGAAGATTTTGCCGCCCCTATCGCCACAAGGTAAGTCTTAATATGAGATCTCACCTGTGTTCGGTCAGACTCAGAACGGCTCGCCCTCCAAATGCCCTCTAGACGTCTTTTCCGGCACTTCATCTCCCGTAGCTCCTCCGTATACCACGGAGCCAAATGGGATCTGTGCCGGGTCAGAGGTCGCAGGGGCACAACTCGATCTAGAGCCCCGGCGGCCAACCCGATCCAGGTGGCCACCAGGTCTCCAGGCGAGCTGTGAGCCAGAGACTCAGGAAACGGCCCAAGCTCCCTCTGGAACCGCTCCGGGTCCATCAGGCGCCTGGGGCGGAACAATCTAGGTGGTTCCGCCTCCCTGCAGTGGGGGGTGGTGGAACGGAAGTCCAACCTAAGGAGGGAATGATCTGTCCATGACAAGGGTGTGATAACTAACTCCCCAAAATTACAGTCATTCAACCACTGCCCAGAGACAAAAATCAGGTCCAGCATGTGTCCTCCAATGTGAGTGGGGGCGGAAACTAACTGGTCCATGGCCGTCATGGAAACCAAGAACTCCCGAACCAACCCCGAGGTTTCACCGGATGATGGCAGGTTGAAATCCCCCATGACCAAAAGCCTGGGGGTCTCAACCGCCAGCCCGGCTATCACCTCGAGGAGTCCGGGCAGGGCCGATGAGACGTGGCAGGGAGCCAGGTACGCCATCAAAAGACCCATCTGAACCCCTTGCCCCCACTTCACAAATAGAAATTCACAGCCAGCTGTCTGAGGGACAGTGGCCTCCCTAGGATGAAGGGCTTCCTTTATAAGCACCGCCACCCCTCCACCCCTTCCCTGAGCCCTAGGCTGGTGAAATGCAAGGAAACCTGGTGGGCACATCTCAACCAGAGGAACACCGCCCTCTGGGCCCAACCAGGTTTCGGTGACACCTACCAGGTCCGCGGCCTCCTCCTGAACCAAATCATGGATCAGGGGAGCCTTATTAACCACGGACCTGGCATTGCACAACAACAGCCGGGTATTCAGGGCCTGAGAATCCGGACAACCAGGGCTGCAGGATGGGTATGGAGGGTCGGAGCGCGCTACCGCTTGCAAACATCGGGAGCGCGATCCCCTTACCGGATACGGCCCTCTACCCCCAGCATATCTACCCCTCCCAGTCACCGTGCTGATAAAATTAGCCCCCGGCTGCCCACCCCCAGTCTGCCACCCCGACACGGAAACCCCCGAGGCCACCCAGGCGCGCGGGCCGGCCCGGCTGCCCCCAACTCCATGTGGGCTGTCTCCCCTGCCCACCCTGGATCCGTTTATCCCATTAAAAAACCCCATTAAAAAACTGCCAATCCCGGGTTTCCCGCGCTTCCTCTTTCCATTTCTCCGGCTTCCACGGCCCCACCATCGCTCCGGATCCCAGGATCCCTCATAGCGGAATGTCTTCGACAGTCTTGAAGGCCACCTAAGGGAGAGGGGGACGTCCCTCAGGGCCCAAAGTTCCGCCCTTGAGTAAATCCGTGGCCCCGGCCACCCCACCCCGACGGTCCCGCAGCGTCCATGGTCTCTGTGGTGATCTCTGTGATGAAGAGGTCCAAGCAGACTGGGGCAAACCCCTCTCCCTTCCGGCCGCCCCACCCCTGCCACTGATGGGACCCCCGGGGGAAGAGGAGTCACAGGCAGAGTCAATCCCCCCCTCCCCGGGCCCACCACCCCTGCCACAGGTGGGGGCCCCAAGGAGGGGGGCAGAACGATCACAATGCCGTCCAACCACCAGTCTGCGCGTCGTCCTCAAAGCCATAGGGGCTGCCCCGAGTCCAGACCGGGCCCGCCATGTCCACAGCGGGTCCACCTCCATGTCCACAGCGGGTCCACCTCCGGATTTCCCGGGGTGGCGTGGACCGGGGGAGGCCGCCGAGCCTGCCACACTGTCGTGCCTCGCCAGGGACAGCAGGGCCTCTTCATGACCCTTCGGAACTCCAGGGTTGCCGCGGCAGCTGTTCCAGGGCCCCCCAGGCGGCTCCCCCAGGTCCACGCCACCCCGGGAAATCCAGGGCCACCGCCCCCTCCAGGGGGCCGCCGGGGCCATGCCGCGGCGGTCTCCCCACCCCGGAGACCGCTGGGTCCATCGGCGTCCAAAGCATTAAAGATGTCACCATGCTGACTGCGGAGGCCGCCGCCACCGCCATCGAAGCTGCCGCCGCCGCCGCGACCACCATCAAGGCCGCCGTCGCCGTGACCGCCGCCGCCGAAGCTGCCGCCGCCGCGACCGCCGAGGCCGCCATCGCCGCTGCCACGACCGCCGAGGGCACCACGGCCTCCACCGCGACCTCCGAGGCTGCCCTCACCGCTGGATCCACCACCGCCACTGCCATCGCGACCGCCGCCGCGGCCACCGCAACCTCCGCCGAAGCCATCGTAACCACCGCAGCCCCCGGTGCAATTAGCGCCGCCGGGGGCCTCATCCAGCACCGCCGGCCGCCGGGAAAGGCCTCCGAGGCCTCCAGGATCCACTCGGCGCCGCCGGGGCCGCATCCGCGCCGCCCTCCGCGTCGTCCTCCACGCCGGTCCCGGGCTCCAGCGCACTCCCGACCGGCCTCTGATGACTCCTGCCGGCCTCCCCCAGTCCTCCCCCGCCTCTGCCACCGGTGGGGGGACCCGGGGGACATGGGGGGCCGCGTCCGGAGCCGCCACGGCCGGAGAAAGCACCGACGGAGGCGCGCGGCCGCCATCTTCGGAAACCCGGAATAGCAGCTTCTTCAACCATGAACGAATTACAGCCCCTTCCTCCCCTCCTCTCCCCCCCCCCCCCAGTTTTTGCCATGCAGATAGCTTTGACGTCCAACTCCAGAAGCTGCTTGCAGGCTTTCACCTTATTGGAGGGTCTTGAGGAATAGTTCTTAGACTCTCCCTAATCTGGGTGGGTCATAAAACTGAAGGAATTGCAGTCCCTTCAGTTGAAAGCTGGAGAGTTACAGCCTAAGGAAAAACCCTTCAGGGATCCCACCTTGAGCGTGTATTCAGTCGGCCATCTTCACGGAAGTCCACTTTTGCCAACAGATCTTAATGTTAGGTAATACAATAAAGGAAATGGAATGGCTGGTTAAATGTGGTTGGCAGGCAAGCTAAGCATAATTTTCAAGAACAACCTCTCCTATGGTTGAAGAGAAAAGTTTTTCATTAGTGTGTGCTGCCTGTTCTAAGATATTTATTATTTATTTATTTCATAATTTTATATACCGCCCTTCTCCCGAAGGACTCAGGGCGGTGAACAGCCAACTAAAATGTATACAAACACAGAGATAAATATGGTTAAAAAAGAATTAAATTATAGGCTGCCCCAATAAAAATCTAAAACCCCCAATTAAAATAAATTAAAACTTTTGCACCCCACCCCAACTAATCTAAAACCCCTTATTTAAAAATCCCATTTGAGTCAACTCAGGCCGGCCTGCTCAAAGAGCCAGATCTTCAGGTCACGTCTGAACACCCTCAGGTCAGTGGTTGTTCGTAGCCCCGGGGGCATCTCGTTCCATTAGTGTCCCAGTGAAACATGGACACTAACCTCACAATGGATACAAAAGCTACAAGTGGCACAAAGAGCCATGGAAAGATACATGCTTGGCATTACAAGACAAGATAGAAAGGCCTGCACTTGGATTAGAGAACAAGCAAAAGTATACAATATCATCAAGAGAGTAAGAGTGCCGCGACCACACAACACATGGCAGATTGGTGGTGGAATATACCAGAGGAATCGCAACATCACATCATCCATGTCGAGAAAACAGACTAACCATGGATGTTGCATAAACGTTTATTACAGTTTAATTTATCGTAATTCACTGTGATTAATCTAAACTAGATGATAATGGGTAATCGTGGGTAATGAAACGTATTTGATTATAAATACCGGTTGCTGTTTCCATCAGCTTAGAGCTGACTTTAAATGTATTGATTGGCCGTTTTTGTATAGTCCTTGCAGACGAAGGATATTAAACCCTGTTTTTCGTTTACACATCCAATGGAGCTGTGGTCTTTTCTTTAGTCTGAACAAATGACATATAGAGCAGTTTGAGAAAAAGAATTGAAATTGAAATGGGCTGGTCACATAGCAAGAGGAATTGATGGCAGGTGGACTGTGCTGTCCAGACAGTTTAGAGTTAATGGGATTTGGGATAGTTAGTTAGGAATTGAGAGCTGTCCCCCTAAGGGAATGCATCATGGTAAATGTAGTTAAAGTATCCTGGGAAATGTAGTTCATGTCATGTGACCACATCTGTAACCCTGATTGGTCACTGAATTGACCCTTGGTGGGTTCAGCCTCATGGTAGCATCTCTACCCCTTGCTTCTACAATATGGGATGAAAAAGATCACTATCTATCTA
Organism: Bungarus multicinctus; assembly: GCA_023653725.1. Lineage (NCBI taxonomy): Eukaryota > Metazoa > Chordata > Lepidosauria > Squamata > Elapidae > Bungarus > Bungarus multicinctus. Next base: position 163,722,423 of record CM042834.1, read on the forward strand.
TATATAATCTCTACTTGCATAATGCTTTTGTTTTATAATTATATATAATTACTAGCTGGATACCCGTGCTTCGCAATGACACTATGTGATTGGGCTATGCAGGAGAAATCTGGTTCACAATCCGTTGGCTCAGTGGTGGTCGGTGATTGAAACACCTAAGGGAATATCACTCCCACCACTTTGAGTCCGAGAGCAGTTCCATAGGTGGAAGGCTTAGAGATTTGGATGAGGTACCGACGTTTAGTACTGTAAGGAGCCCCAGACCACTCCTGAGCTCTCCAATATCTTCTGTTGTTCTGCCATGGAGAAGATGGCTATTACATCAATATACCTCAGTGTGATACAAAGACCAAGGCTCCTCTCAAAGAAGACCAGGTCTGTTGCTGACTTTTACAGCTACAGGACAATGGAGCAAAGCTACCTACTTCTGTTCCGCAGAACAGAAGTAGGTAGCTTTATTACAGCCGTCTCCAGGGGGGCTTTTTATCAGGTTCGCCTGATACGCCAGATGCGGCCCTTTCTTGATCGGGATGCCTTACGCACAGTCACTCATGCCCTGGTCACCTCCCGTCTGGACTACTGTAATGCCCTCTACATGGGGCTCCCTGCGGGGAGCACCCGGAGGCTTCAACTGGTACAAAATGCAGCCGCGCGGGTGGTTACGGGGGCGTCGAGATACTCCCATGTGACGCCCCTCCTGCGCGAGCTGCATTGGTTGCCGGTGGCCTTCCGGGTTCGCTTTAAAGTACTGGTTTTAGTCTTTAAAGCGCTCCATGGCATCGGACCAGGATACTTACAAGACCGCATTCTGCCAGTAGTCTCCCACCGACCGGTGCACTCCCACAGAGAGGGTCTCCTCCGGGTCCCGACGCCTTCTATGTGTCGTCTGGTGACCCCGAGGAGTAGGGCCTTCTCTGTGGGGGCACCCGCCCTTTGGAATGGGATGCCCCCTGGATTACGAACGACCAGTGACCTGAGGGCCTTCAGACGTGACCTGAAGACCTGGCTCTTCGAGCAGGCCAGCCTGAGCTGACTAATGGGATTTTAAATGGGGTTTTTAGATTACTTGGGACGGGGTATGAAGTTTTATTGATTTTAATTGGGGTTTTTAGATTTGGGACAGTCTAGTATTTAATTCTCTTTTAAATAATTTATACTTTGTCTACTTGTATTTTAGTTGGCTATTCACCGCCCTGAGTCCTTCGGGAGAAGGGCGGTATATAAAACTCAGAAATAAATAAATAAATAAATAATTCTGAGGCAATTGGCAGTTGGAACAGAGTTCTTTTCAGGTGGGGGAGGGAGTAGAATTCCTTAGGATCAGAGTTAATTATTGTATTAAGAAATAATAATGATCTGATGGTCATTTCGAAAAATCCTTTCTTAGTGTTCATGAACCTCTGGTCATGAACATTTCCGTTCGCGACCAATTTGGAGGATGACCAAAATTTCTTACCTCTGGTCGCAAACGGGTGCTGGAGTGGAGACCAAACACAGATGCAGCGATTTGCTGTTCCGCACTGATTTCCCCTTCTGCGCTGCACCATTTTTTTTAATGCGCATGCGCTTCCGGTGAGGACCAAATTGGGTGACGACCAAACTCTCAGAACGGATAACAGTCATCACCTGAGGTTCCACTGTACTTGCCAAATTTCAAGTTTGTAGGCTTTATAGTTCTAGAGATTTTGTGACGAGTAAGCGGTACTTGGCTTTGAGATAACTGCCTACTGTTGGAACAACCTATTATGATTTATATATTATTATTTCCTTATTTCCCTTATTTTTAAAGCTCTTGTTACATATTTTTTTGACAATGTATGTATCATGGTATTTTGTTCCTTTTGTTTTTTCCCCTTTTTACTGTTCTTATTTTAAAAGCGATTAACAAAAAGTTGTAATGAAATCCTTAGAACTAGGCTCAGTGAAGTTCCCTCATTATACAGCACAGTTTAGTTTTGTCAATGCTAATACCTTCTGTGAAGAAGCTAGTAGGTTTTCAAAAGATTTAGACAAGAGGGATAGAATTAGATGAACGGCTAGAAGGGAAATCAGATTTCCTGATGACAGGAATAATGGCCAATAGTGGCAGGAATAACCAATACCCTAGAAGATAGTTTTAAGATCCAGAAGAATCTCAACTGATTTGAACACTGGGCCATATCTAAGAAAATGAAATGAAGTGGTGAGAAAAGTAAGGTTTTTTACATTTAGGCAAGAAAAAACAAACACACGTATAGAAGAGATGGTACCTAGCTCAATAGCAGTAACTGCAAGAGGGTTCTTGGAGATCTAGAGGAGAATCACTTAAATATGAGCCAGAAGTGTGCTGCAACTGCTAAAAAAGCCAATGTAATTCTAGGCTGCATAAATAGAAGGATAGAATCAAGATCACGTGAAGTGTTAATACCACTTTATAGTGCCTTGGTAAGTCCACATTTGGAATATTGCATCCAGTTTTGGTCGATATAAAAAAGATGTTGACACTCTAGAAAGAGTGCAGAGAAGAGCAGCAAAGATGATTAGGAATTGAAGGCTAAAACATATAAGGAACAGTTGAAAGAATTGAGTGTGTCTAGTTTGATGAAAAGAAGGACTGGGATGACATAATAGCAGTGTTCCAATATTTGAGGAGCTGCCATAAACAAAGAGGAGTCAACCAATTTTCCAAAGCATCTGAAGGCAGGACAAGCAATGGACGGAAACTAATCAAGGAGGGAACCAACCTAGAACTAAGGAGTAATTTCCTGATAGTTAGAGCAATTAATCAGTGCAATGACATGCCTCATAAGTTGTGGGTGCTGCAACACTGGAAGCTTTTAAGAAGAGATTGAACAACCGTTTGTCTGAAATGGAATAGGGTGGGAGGAGGTGGACAAGAAGACCCCCAGAGTCCCTTCCCACTGTGTTATTCTGATTTAAAGTTATATGGGATCTGCAATTCCAAGAAAGGCTAATGTTTTATTTTTGCTCTTGGCCTGGCATCTGTGTTGTTTCTCCTGGACTTACTGGATGGTGATTTACAGTATGTTATATTTGCCCCATATAACTGACTGATGATGGAACAGAACTACAGATGGTTTCTTTTTAAGTGTCTGGACATGTGAAAGAATATGCAGCTGGCAAGGAAAGTGAAAAAGAGAAGTTCAGCAAAAGTTCTTGAAACGATGGCACCATAATTGTTGATTTGGAGGAAAAAGAAAGACTTGATTTTGAAAGCTTTAACATAGGTGTGTATATAAATGTGTGTGTGTGTGTGTAAAGAGAGATAGGTTTTCATTAGAAAAATGTCTTTTAGATGAACTTTTTCAGCAAATATGGGGCTACCACCCTCCTTGAAGATCATTTTGTATAGCCCTCATTTTTCAAAATGCCTTAAAAATCTTGCCACCAAGATTCAGTGATTTGTAGTAGATTCAGCAACTGGAAAGTGAAATATCTGCAAACTGGAGTTCCCTGGAAGAGATCAAGCAGTGTGCAAGCAAAGTGGGCCATGGCTTAGTCTAGGCAGGTAGCCCTCGATCATTTAGTGATTGTTAGAAGTTAAAATGGAATTCCCTGGGAGTACGTGTGACCTGATAGCCAAGAATGGTAATAAAGGCAGAATTTTGTCTAGATGTAAATACATGTCATTTCTAGATCAGGGTTTATGGTACAGTTTAAAAAAAAATGCTTAATAGTTAAGCTCATTTTCTTAATGATTCTGCATTGGAATGATAAAAAGTTGTGTGATTTCATGGAAAAATTAGTAAAGAATTTGGCACTTTCTACTGGAATATAAAAGACCACAGCCTACTTCCTGGTAAGCTAGAAAAATATGGGACGGACAACATCACCACCGGATGGATTTCTACCTAGCTGGCAAACTACACTCAATGTCTAGTCCTCAATGGAACTACCTCTACATGGAGGGAAGTGAGCAGTGGGATATCACAAGGTTCTGTCTTTGGCCCAGGACTCTTCAACATTTTCATAAACGACTTAAATGAGGGAATAGAAAGGGAACTCATTAAATTTGCAGATGACCTCAAGCTGCGGGGGGATAGCCAATATTTTGGAAGATACTCATCTTAAAAGATCTTAACAGACTTGAACACTGGATCTAAGCAACAAAACCAGAGTTGGTATTCAGCAGGTTCTGATCAGCTCTGGAGAACCGGTAGTGGAAATTTTGAGTAGTTCGGAGAACCGGCAAATACCACCTCTGACTGGAGATTTTACAGTATCCTTCCCCTGCCACACCCACCAAGCCACACCCACAGAACTGGTAGTGAAAAAAGTTGAATCCCATCACTGAACAAAATGAAATTCAATGTAGATAAAATTAAGGGTTTACACTTAGTCATGAAAACTAAATGCACAGTTATAGAATAGCTGGTACTTGGCTCAACAACAGTAACTGTGAGAGGGATCTAGGAGTCCTAAGTGGAAATCCCTTAAGTATGAGCCAGCAGTGTGTTGCAGCTGCTAAAATAGCCAATGAAGTCTTGGGCTGCATCAATAGAGGAATAGTATCAAGAATACTGCTTTATACTGTCTTGGTGAAACCCCATTTGAAATACTGATCCAATTCTAGTTACCATGATATAAAAAATTGTTGAGACTGTAGAAAAAATGCAGAGAAGAGCAACAAAGAAGATAGAGGTCTGGAGGTTAACCATATGAATGGGTTGCAGGAACTAGGTACTGTATGTCTAGTTTAACCAAGAGAACGAGTATGATAGCAGTCTTCTAATATTTGAGAGGCTGTCACAAAGAAGAGAGGAACAACCTATTTTCTAAAACATCTGAGGCCCAGACAAGAAGTAATGGATGGAAATTTATCAAAGAGAGATCCAACCTAGAACTAACGAGAAATTTCCAGACAATGAGAATAATTAACCACTGAAATGGCTTGCCTCCAAAATTTGTGGGTGCTCCATCACTGGAGGGTTGAAAGAAAAGATTGAACATACATTTGTCTGAAATGGTATAGGGTCTCCTGCTTGAGCAGGGGTTGGACTAGATGACCTACAAGGTTCCTTCCAACTCTGTTAATCTGTATCTATATTCCCAGTACAGTGTCAATTCAGCAGATACTCAAGCGGGCACTACTGAGCTACTTCAGATTTTTTTTTTTATGAATCCCCCATATATGCACATTATAAATTGCACAATTTTCACCACTGAACTATTTACATTAATAACTTTCTTTTATTGTAGAACGTGATATAAAGAAATCCAAATTTTATTCAGTGATGCTGCTTAGCAATATTATTTAAAACTCTCACTATCTAAAGCAGTGATTCCCAAAGTAGGTGGTACCACCCCCTGGGGGGCAGTGGGATGCCTTAATGGAGCGCTAAGAGGCAAAGTGGCTGGCAGAGGGGCACTAAGAGGCGGCAGGGGGCCCTGGAGGTGGGCCTCTTGCAGGGCACAATTCAGGGGTGAGAAAAAATCCTGACGCCGCTGCCGCATTCGAGGTAAGGCCCCAAAGGATCACCCCATTGACTTGCACGCTCCGGTGCAAGGGGCTCAATGGGGTGATTCCTGCAGGGCCTCGTCCCGAACGCAGCTTTGGGAAAGGAGAGCAAACCAGAATGGCTTTGCTCTCTTTTTCAAACATCCCATCGCCTCTGCGTTCAAGCGGCGGTGGGATGTTTGAAAAGAAGAGCAAAACTGCTCTGGTTTGCTCTCCTTTCCCAATGCTGCATTTGGGGTGTGGCCCCAGAGGATCACCCCATTGAGCCCCTTGCACCGGAGTGTGCAAGTCAATGGAGTGATCCTGCGGGGCCTCGCCCTGAATGCGGCGTTGGTGGGATGTTTGAAAAGGAGAGCAAAGCTGCTGTGGTATGCTCTCCTTTGCCAACGCTGCTTTCGGGGCGAGGCCCCGCAGGATCACCCCATTGAGGATCACCCCATCTCCCTTGCACCGGAGGCACCTGCCCAAGCAAGTCCGAATGGAGCGGTTTCATGAAGTCAATGGGGTGACCCTGAGAGAGGGAACGAGAGAGGAAAGAAAGAGAAAGAGAAAGAGAGAAGGAAGTAGAGAAAGAGAAAAAAAGAAAATGGGACAAAGAAAGGGGGGGGGGGGAATGGAAGGAAGGAACAGAAAGAAAGGAGAGAGCGAGGGAGGAGAAAGATAATGAGATGTCTATTCTAGTCCTATCATCTGCTCCAGCAGGGTTAGAAGGGGATGTGTATGTGTGTGTTCTCCTTGTAATTTACCAGTACATTTTGGTCTTGCCTTCTTCAGAATTGGCACTGTAATACATTGGGGAAAATAATTTTTAGGGTGGAGATCTGGTCCAATGGATCCTGTTTAAAGCCTCAACAAAATGTGGGAGCTTCCTGATAGTCTTGACCAGGTTTCGTCCACAAAACTTTTTATTAATAGAAGCCAAAGATGTTTCAATGTGCTGGCAAAGATGCTGACAAAGATGTTTCAATGTGGAAAAGGGCCTCTAAACTAGGCCTCATTTCAATCTGATGCATCAGGTCTCTCTCTCTCTCTCTCCCCCTCTCTCCCCCTCCATCCCTCCATCCCCCCTCTTTCTTTGTCCCTTTTTTTTCTTTTCCTTTTCTCTTTCTTCCTTCTCTCTTTCTCTCTCGCTCTTTCTTTTCTTTGTCTCTCTTTCCCTCTCTCAGGTTAACCCCATTGACTTGGTGCAGTGCTCCGCTCGGACTTGCTTGGGCAAATCCCTCCAGTGCAAAGGGCTCAATGGGGTGGACCTGTGGGGCCGGCACCTAGAACATGGCAGTGGCAGCACATTTGAAAAGTAGAGCAAAGCCAGAGGTCGGTAATTTTTGCTGCAAAGAATCACAAAAGCTTCTGGGCTGTGCACAAGAAGGGACACACATGTCAATGCAATTCAGCAACATAAAATAAATACAAATAAAACAAATCAACAAGAATCGGCAAAGCATCTCTGATTAGATTTTATTCACTTCTAGAATCTAATCAGAAATGCTTTGCCAATTCTAATCCAATTCTAATCCAGCAGGGTTAGAAGGATGTGTGTGTGTGTGTGTGTGTGTGTGTGCATGGGTGTCAAAACTCCAAAAACAGATCAAGTAGTTCTGGGGAGGCCAATCATAAATAAGCAAGTGTTCATTAAGTGAACACCATTTGTATTTGGTTTGCCAGTCACCAAACCATGCCCACCCAGTCATGTGACCAGCAAGCCATGCCCACCCAGTCACGTGACCAGCAAACCACACCCTCAAATTTCCACAGAAATTTGAATCCCACCTCTGGGTGGGGGGCATTGAGGATGAGTTTGTAGCACCAAGGGGGCAGTGGACTGAAAAAGTTTGGGAACCACTGATCTAAACTATTCTTCCTAAATTGGATTGTACATGTTTAATGGTATTTTAGTAAGAAGCTAGACTTAGGAGCTTACAAATACTTCAAAGTATTTACTCCTAAACACATGTTACATTTTGTCTGAAAAAGAAAGAGATTAGGAAGCCGTGGGTTTTCTTAAATGTTTGGAAGATGTAATATTCTGCTGTATTTGAAAGCTGACTACTTTGAGGGAAATGTGGATACCAGTAGTCACACTGGCTTCCCATCCATCTTTACCTATAAAGATGAATACTTAACATCCTTGATATAGGAAGACAAAACTGAAAGGTATTATGTAATCATATACACAGCCAAGTTATAAATGATATTATTTCTGTTTATGAGTGCACCAAGAACAAGATTTGATTTGCACCCAGGAGAAAACAGTAACTTTTCTCTTTTGCCCAAGACTCCTGGCAGCTGCTAAGCCATTGTAGCAAAAGTAGGTGCCTGGCTCCATTCAGGCCATAAGTTGCCCTTTGGAAGCATTCTCAGGCTTGCCACGTCCCACAACTCCACCCAATGAAGCCAACTGTTTGGAGTAGCAGCTGATGTGACTGTTTGATCCATTAATCTCCCCAAGTGCTAGCTTTGATGTCTACTAATAATAATGTTGCATGTAAGACATCTGCTAAGTGATGCCAGGGAGCCAAAACCTGCTCCTGTTCTCATCTCATCCCCTATCATATAATGAGATGTTTTCGGAGATGGACCAGGAAACCTTTGCCAATCTAGGAGTAAAGCAGCTGGTCTTTCTTTCAACAGACTATTTTGATGGCAGAGGACTATACTTTCTTTTCCAGTCTGATTGTGGACCCGGAGGCCCTTCTCTGAGCATGGCTTCAGTACAGAGGCCAATGAAGATTAATGCACACGATCATAATATAGGAGCACCACTGTGCGTATTTTGGAAAAAAGTATTTCAGCTAAGCGCTACAAGTGGAAACTCAGCCTCATAATCCAAAGGATTATAGCCAGATAAACTTCAGTTCATGGGTGTCTTGGTTATCCTGGCTACGAAACTACTGAGATGAAGAATGGATTTTTATGGGTGTATGGATATTTGTATGTATAGGCAAATTCTCTGGTTTCACTAGGGAAGTAAGGGAGATACATAACTACTATGTCAATGAAACTGCCAACATTACCTGTGAATTTTCAGCCTGAATAAGAAGAATTGAACTTAGCAGAAGTATGCAACAGCATATCCTAGGACATTTCAATCAGTCAAGGATTATGCCATTTGCATGATCTCAGAACTGCAGGAAGAAGCCTGTCTGACAATGGGCACAGCAAAGTCAGAGCTTCCCAGTCTGTCGGCCCTGGTGGCTCAGATATCAAGAGCCCGGTGCATTGCCAATCCTTCCCAAAAGTAGGCAGGGATTAGAATCTCTTTGTGCCTTTCACAAATCCTGCTTTGGAATGCAACACACGGAAGAGAGAAGGAACAGTCCATGCAAAAAAACAAAAACAAAAAACCCAGCATCCACATAGCTCACTTGGCTGAAGATCTGTACAAAGCACCTTCACCTGATACGAATTCAAGGCCCATCTGGGGAAAATAGATCTTTTAATGAACAGTTAATACCAAGGGTCCAGTATTGCAAACAGAGCATTCATCCACAAGAGGCAGGAATTAGATTTATTGCAATATATCTAATTCCTGTGGGTTCTGTGGGTTAGAGTCTCTCCAGGTGAGCTTAATAATTAAAAGTAAAGTGTGACACAAGTGTGGGATGACTCTGCCATGGCTAGATGGGTGCAGATTTATGGGAGACGGAACAGATCACGGAGACTTCTAGGATGCCTGCTGAATCTGGAGGAATGGAAAAAACTGCAGTCATCATGACATAGCTTGTTCTGCTGCCTGCACTAAACAAAGCAGAAGTGCCATGGCCTGAATCTTTGACATAAGATGGAATAGTGTCCAGCTTTTGCCAGCCACAACTTGCCTGCAGAAGAAAGTTCATCCCTTCCCAGTATCAATT